>OX030950.1:29510788-30185788 GCA_943735915.1 Pherbina coryleti | reverse complement strand
ACTAAAATTGGGAAAATGATTTGAACAAGAGTTAGGACAAGAATAGTGATAAGGATTTGAACAAGGCTTAGGATAAGAATTGGGACAAAAATTTTTAGCAGGATAGGGACAAAAAGGGAAACATGGATCAAAGAAAAGGATTCGGACAAGGATAACGAGTAGAATAATTGAATTGAAATAATTGAAAAAGAATTGGGACAAAGCTTAAAACAAGATTTAGTACCAATAAAAGAATAAAGATAGGGATGGGGCAAATGTTAGGAAAGTATAAAGTATAAGAGAAAGGATACAAATAAGTATACGAACAAGAATACAGATACTTTGTCACGTCAAAATACCTACGGTAGGGTCCATATCACAGCCAACTTCAGTATTTTTATTATTTTAACTAGTAAGTAATAGAATTTTATGTTGAAATATTTATTGGAAGAGTTATATTCTAAATTTTATTTGTTTGAACTTTGTATGATATATGAAGTACATTTTAATCTGTAATAAATTTAAAAACAAATACTTGAACTGAACTGTTAAAAGTTAAAATTGGAATTTTTACCAAAAAAAAAAAGAAACAAAAAAAAACATTTTTTTCTATATATACGTTAATTTCCGCTTGATTCCAATCAATTATGATTTTCCAATTTTCAATAAATGAAGAAATAAGTTTTTCCTTGTTTTATTATGGATTTCACTATTTTATACTTTTTTGATGTTTCTGTTTTGACAGTTATTGCCAACATTTTTTAACAACTGTACTCACTACACATTGATCAAAAACCCTGAGCAAATCATATCGGGTAATCATTAATTCCTACAACACTAATACTGTGTGGCATTTTTTGAGAGCACTTTAAGCTTAATGGATGCTGGAAAAGCTACTTGCTATTCATGAGAAAAAGCTCTGTTGCTCTCAGCACTTAAAGCAAACAAATATGGCAAAAAAAAAGTCTCCAAAACCTTATCAACAATATTTTTGTCCCATATAAAAACAAAAAAAAAAAACATTGGACCTTAAAGGATGTTAAGAAAGGCAGAACACAAAAAAGCAGCAGAAAAAAATTGGCAGCATGCAACAAGCAAACATCTAGCTACTCGTACTGTATAAATTTAACTTGTTGTCTGCTAGCTATTTGCAGTTTTTCAGCTGCTGCTGTTTGTGCTGCTACTACTTCTGTTGAACGTATTTTTCTACATTTATTTTCAATTTGTCGTCATTACGTTGATTTTATTTATTAGCTAGATGTTGTATTTTTACTGCATTTGGCTGGCATTTCTTAGAGCACGAAGCTGCTTGAAGCTGATAAAGGTGGCTGAAACGTAACGCTCGAGGGGTTGTCTAGCATGGCCGTATGATACCACAGCCGAACTGCTCATACATAAAAATGGACACATTAGCAGATACAATCACACGCACTCAAACAAACTCACACACACACACACACATGGACACTCCCTTACAAACAGACGTATTTAAGCATACATATATATATATTTTATCTTTTTATTTGAGGCTATTTTAACTTCCTACCAAAGGGCAAATAACGGGCTAAGGCCATTAGAGCATCGAGTGAATTAGAATTGTGGCTGGGTGTTTGGAAGTGACATTTGTGCTGATATGAGATAAACATATGTTAATGGTTCAAATAAATTATTTTTGCCGATATAACAAAAAAATAGTTGACAGAGCAATACAACTTTTTTATTTCTGTTTCTAAATAAAGAGTTTTTCAAGAAGAGGTATAAGAGTTGTTTTATGATTTAAACATACAATTGTTTGTATGTCTCTTAAAATTTTATTTAATAATAAAGTATATATAAGGAGATTATGTTTGTAGTACAAAATTGTCCTTAATAATTTTTCGATCAATCCATCGCATATTTGGGACACTATTTCGGCGATGCAGACTATAATGTTCGCTTTGAGAGTTGGAATTGTTTGCGGGTAGTTAGTGTAGACCTTAGGTTAGGTTAGGTTGACGCTGTCTCTTATAAGATACACTTAGGCCAATTAGGCCCGTTGTGGTACCAGGGGTTAATTATTTTCCACTCTATCTAAACCAGTTGGAGCTATTTATAAAGCTAATAGACCGGTAGACCAAGAACTCGATTTTGAGAACTCGTCTAGGTCACTGTGCAACCAGTTACCTAGGAAAAGGTGGCGTTTTCTGGCCAGAGCTGGGTATGTACAGAGAAGATATGTTGTGGATTCTATCTCCTCCTCGTCTATGCAGCTTCTGCAGAAGTCGTTATGGAGGATATTTAGTCTTCGGGCATGGTTTCCAATTGCAAGACAGTGTCCTGTTAGAACGTCTATGACAATATTTATTTGGTCCCTTCTAAGGGAAATTAGTTCCTTTGAGTATTTTTAGTTCAGGGTTTGCCAAACTTCACTCGCTGTATGGCGTGTGCTACCCGTAGACCACCTAATGTTAGTACTTTCAAGGTATAGTTCATTTGTACGTAATTTACATTTGGCGAGAGGTGTTCCGATTTGTTCCTTATCTGTCGATAGGGGTTTGGTAGTTCCGTTACGAGCGAGTTTGTCTGGTTTGCAGTTTCCTGAGAAGTCTCTTTGTCCGGAGATCCAACATAGAAATATATTGAGCTCCTCTGCCATCTCATTTAGAAATCTGCGGCAGCTTAAAACTGTTTTAGATGTTGTTACAACAGATTCCAGGGCTTTCAAAGCGGCTTGACTGTCAGATAGAATACAAATATCTCTAGTTGCTTTATCATTCATCTGAAGCCAAGTAACGGCTTCGTGAATCGCAGTAACTTCCGCTTGGAAGACACTGCAGTGGTCGGGGAGCCGAAAATCAAGGTTGATGTTTAGCGATTCAGAGTAGACTCCTCCCCCTACTTTGCCATCTGATTTTGATCGATCAGTGTCGATTTTAGTGGCATTGTTTGGTGGAGGACTTCCAAGTTTCCATTCATTTCTGGAGAGAATTCATGCATCAAACTTTTTGTCGAAAATAAGTTTTTGCCTGATATAGTCTACGGTCTTAGGTATTAGAGGAAGAAGTTTCCTAATGTTAGAGTATCCTAATGTACCATCATTTCATTGGGAAATGGCTTCTAGACGGATGCGTTTGCAGCCATCTGTTTTGTTAGGATATCTAGTGGTGTCAGGTGGAGCATAATGTCGAGTGGTTCTCAGCGCTCCTCTGATGCACATCTCATCTGACCGTTGAACTTTGCGAAGTATATTGAGGTGTGTTTGTTTGTTAAGTGCGGGCCACCAAACCATAGCATCGCATAACAATATTTTCCTTATAAAAGCTGTATAGAGCCAGTGAGTTACCTTAGGTTGTAATCCCAATTTGCTGCCCACTGCTTTCTTGCATGAATATAGGGCTATATTGGCTTTTTTGGCCCTCTCGAGCAGATTGGGTTTCCAATTTAGTTTCCTATCTAAGATGAGACCCGGGTATTTTGCTTGTTCCTAGAAATTGAGTCTTGTATTTCCCAGTTTTGGAGGACTGATTGTGGGTAAGTTGTGTTGTCTAGTAAAGACCACTAACTCAGTTTTATCAGGACTAACGCTGAGTCCACAGCTGGTAACCCAGTTTACGAGAGTGTTTAGACAATTTTGCATAATATCTCGGAAAGTGGATACATCTTTTCCTTAGACGACAATAGCAACATCATCAGCGTAGACCTTACTCTTAACATAACCCCAAGAAATATAATGCTGTTCAGTCACAAGATTTTGGTGGCCAATAAGTATCTCCAAAACGCGAAATGATGCAACTAGGGTACTTCATGCACAAGCAGTCAATTGTTTCACGACTTTTATGGTACATAGCAGCATCCTGTTGAAAATAGAGGTTGTCTGTGCCTATAAACTTCATCTTTGACACGAAAAAATGGTTTATCATGTCTCTGTAGCGCACTCCATTGACTGTAACGGCTCTCTCAACGTCATTTTCAAAAAAGTGCGGTCTTATGACGCCTTCGAACCCCAAACAGTCACTTGCTGTGAGTGCTTTGGCATCTTCCAAATGACTCGTAGGTATTCGGATGGCAAAAAGCGATAATTTTGCTTAATATCGTAGCCACCAATGAGAAAATGAGCTTCGCCAGAAATTACTATTTTATGCAAATATCCCATTCATGTTTTCCAAGATGTAATCAGAGCACGTTTCACTTCGCTGGTGGTCCGCCTGATATAGTTCTTGAGTCAGGTGAACCTTGTATGCGTACAGAGTCAAATCTTTCGTCTATATTCGCTGCAATGTGGACGTGGAGAGGTCGAGCTCTTGAGTTCGGTGGCAAATTGAGGTGCTTTGGTCGTTTTCAACACTTTCCTTCACTGCATTTATATTTTCAGTCGAACGTATGGAACACAGTCGTTTTGGTATCATCCATATCTATATCGACATCTTCCACCAAGCCAGTCTCTTGGAATTTTTTGATTATATTGCACAAACGCGTCTCACACGTCTCAGGAGGAACATGATTACGACTAAAATTTGCTCTAATTTTCGTAATAAAATTCAATGACTTCCCATCTTTCTTTCACAGTGTAACATTGCATGTCAAATTTCCCACTCTAATTAATAACAAATGTCAGCATTTGACAACTGTTTAGTTGCTAACTTTTAAAAAATACGACTATGCAACACTACACCTCTTGTTGTTACACCCTTTATACAGGGTGTTTCAGGAAGTTCTGGCCAAATTTTTCCAGCGTATTCCTTGGCTCATTTCTTGAAGAAAAGTCCACTAGGACCATGTCCGAAAATGCACGGGTGCAAAATGGCTGTGGGTTCAAAATTTTCGGATTGGTGGTCGGAGGGTAATAGGGTAAAATTGCTAACTTCTGAGCCAGTAGTCGGATTTGTTTGTTTTTGGGCTTGTTGGAAAGGTCTTTAAAAGACCTTTCCGCATAAAATAAAACAATAATTAGAAAAAGATGAAATAGCCGAGATACAGAGCTTTCCGAAAAAAAAATGGAAAAAAAATTAACATAACCTCAATTTGCTCATCCAGATGGCAGGTAACTTATGTTTTTTTTTTTTTAAAGATAGTAATACCTCTTACCTTTTTAAAAATACCAAAACGAAGCCCGAAGGTCTTACCGTTCCAAAGTTATGACCATTTGACTGAAATACAAAAATTTTTTTTTGAAGCAAAATAACCAGACAATAAGCCCGTAATGCGCTGGAGCACCATCTTGTTGGTAGAAAAAATGATTTCGTACCGCAAGGGGTACTTCCTCGAGGATTTCTGGCATGACTTCTCGCAAAAACTCTAAATAATTTTGCGAATTTAACCTGGGCGGAAGTACTTTTGGCCCAATCAAGGTGTTGTCGATGATTCCAGCCCAAACGGAGACGTCAAATCTGCGTTGGAATGCGTTTTCTTTCTTTTTGTGAGGATTTTCGTTGGCCCATAAGTTGGCCCATAAAAAAACATAAGTTACCTGCCATCTGGCTGAGCAAATTGAGGTTATGTTAATTTTTTTTCCATTTTTTTTTTCGGAAAGCTCTGTATCTCGGCTATTTCATCTTTTTCTAATTATTGTTTTATTTTATGCGGAAAGGTCTTTTAAAGACCTTTCCAACAAGCCCAAAAACAAACAAATCCGACCACTGGCTCAGAAGTTAGCAATTTTACCCTATTACCCTCCGACCACCAATCCGAAAATTTTGAACCCGCTGCCATTTCGCACCCGTGCATTTTCGGACATGGTCCTAGTGGACTTTTCTTCAAGAAATGAGCCAAGGAATACGCTGGAAAAATTTGGCCAGAACTTCCTGAAACACCCTGTATATAAGTTTTGTTTAAAAATGTGTAAGCTTTGAGTTGTTTAATGTTATCAGATTGCTTTGAAAAATTTCTTTAAGTGTATTCTTATCTTCTAAGTACATAAAAAGGTGAGCGTGCTGCTCCACACCTAATATCACTCAAACTGTAAATATTTCTTGCTAATACATTGCTTTTTAAAAATGTTCAGCCTGAAAGTATGCACAGAAAATGATGGCATAAATCCAACAAGTTGTTGTCGTATTTTTACTCTAAATCAAACATGCCCACGTAGTGGCCCGAGAGGCCCTTCATACAAATTTTTTTCTATCTTAACTTTGTCTTTGCGATGAGACAAAATCAAAGAACGCCTGCAAAAAAACAACAACACAAGCCGCAATCGTTCAGTGTTCAAAAACAAATGCATGCAAAGCCAAAATAAAAAACGCACACTCGATGATGTCGATGCTGAAGCTGATTGTGCCGTTACTTGTGTGTCGAGCTATTAATCATGACATGTGATTTTATTGCATAGTAATTGTTTTTTTTTTTGTGTTTGTTTTTTTGCCAAACGCAACTATGAGCAACAATTAGTGTTTGTTTTTTTATGAATTGGCCCGAGCTTAAAATTTCTTGGGCCCCACTGCTCTAAATATTTACAACCCGTCGTACGACGGGGTCTTGTGTTTAATAATTTGTTTTGCCACCTTGCAACTTATCCATTTCCTCCCCGAGTGAAGTGTACAAGTGTGAATAAATCATTTATATGAGTAGACCAACAAAACAAAAAACAACGTCAAACATACATAAATGCTTAGATTAGATTAACTTGCGGTGTCAATTATGTGTGCAGCATGCTTCAAGAGTTAATGAAATCAACATGTGTTTTTTGGTCTGTTATGCTGCTCTTCCTTCCTTCCATCTTCCATCTGGCCTTCCTGCCCCAACTGACACCGCAACACATTAAGTTTCCTGCTTACACCACATCACATACTAACACACGAACTTACGTTCTACTGTCACCATCATCACATAAGCAATTTTTTTGGCTTACTGGCTTTTTTATACAATGTATATATTTTTAAAACGAAAAAAAAAAATATAAAATACTACTCAGCTAATACCAGTCAGTTTTATAAAGTATGCAAGACGTAGTAACCAACATGTTGGCATGTCGTCTGGTTAGTTCTTCTGGAGACTTCTTCTAACCTACTCGCACATCTTCACAGCAATGCTTGGTGGTACACATGTGGGTGAGTAAGTCTAGCTTGTTTGCTATTCCTCAAGCTATTATCTAACAAAGTCACTTGGTCGTCTGCGTAGGCACAACAGTTCTTCGAACGTTTAGTGTTGACTTGAATTTGAGCACAAATTAACTGCTGCCTTCTTGTAATGGCTACAGATGATTCTTTTTTTATTTTTTTTTTTTTTTATTTATTTATTGGGGAAATTTTTTTATTTATTTTCTTGTAGCTCTTCTTTTTGTGAAAAAAAAATAAAAATATATAAAATAAAAATAAAGCTGCAGCAAATAACAAGGATTTAAAGATTTGTTAGGATTAATGAATCTTATAGGCTTAGGACAGAGCAAATGATTTGAAAAAAAAACAGATATGCAGCAGGTTATCAAAAGAAATATCATTAGTTTTACGAGTGGGTGTTCATGGAATTTTTCACTTTGAGCGAATTTAAATTGCCTTTTTCATTTTTTTGTTGAAACTGTTTTGATATTTGTTCGTCATGAAGATTAACCCTTTGAATTATCAGTTGTCAGCAGTAAACATCATGTTTGTTATTTTGATTGAAAGGTTACAGATACAAACGAATCAGGCATGAAAATTTATATAAAAAAAAAATATTAACTTAATGCAGAAAAAGTTGATAAATCGTCTTTAAATCAGAATTAGAATAAATTTAACTGCCTACAAATACCTTTTACTCATGTTTCTTCAAAACTGCAGACATTTCTTTCTATTGTGTTTTTATGGTGCTACGTTTTTTGTGAAAAAAATTTTAAAAAATCATCCTAAAATTAACTTTACCCACAAAATGCGTTGATTTTTATAAAAATCATCCTAAAATTAACTTTACCCATATAACATATTTTCAATATTCGATTTTCTGCTTATATTTGTTGATATGTTGCTTATTCGGTCAATGTCCATAGATTTAAAATAAACAATTGGTCCCAGAAAGATAAAAACACCGTAGCTTTGAATACTTGGCACCATCACATTAAAGCTCAATTATTTCCAAGACAAGAGCTTACTCCGAAAAACGGTAAATACCACTAGATTCAGCAAGCCCGAGTCATGATAATTCACCGAATCCTCTGCTTGATGGGGAAAACAAAGCCTTCCATACGAGCGCAGTGCTATTGATACACATAAATTGTCACCATGGCGTATGAGTAACATTAAATTCAATGAAAACGTGTAGCAACAAGAGGTGTAAGGTTGCAAAGGCGTATTATTTAATAGCTGTTCCCTAAGCAGATGTTAAATGCTAACATTTGACATTTATAAACTCTGTAAATTTATTATGCAATACTTTAGAGTGAAAAAAAGACATAATTTGTAAAATTTTTTACGAAAATTCGCGTTTTTTGTATTTAATAGCAGTTACGATGCGAAAATTCGAACAAACTATCTTCGAATCATGTGCCTTCTGCAACGTTGTGAAACACATGTGCCGCAATAATAAAAAATTTCAGAAGACTGGCTTGATGAAGGATATGACAATACCGATACAACTTCGTTCTAGGCGTCCGACTAAAAAATTACGACACATTTAGGGAAAGTCTTGAAAACTATTAGCACCTCAAATCGTCACCGTGCTCAAGAACTCGACCACTCCACGTCCACTGTGCAGACGAAAAATTTGGCTCTGGATGCGTACGTGGGCCAATTGTCTCAACTACAGCTTGCATCTCAAGAGCTGGGTCTTTGAAAACATTTTTGCAAAAAGTCATGTTTTCTGACGAAACTTATTTTAACATAAGCGGCTATATTTATAATCAAAATTGATATATTTTGGGATCCAAAAACCCGCGAGGCATTCGGAAGATGCCAAAGCACATACTACTTGACTATTTGGTGCGGATTAATGTTTTACTTTTAGGATCTTTTAACCTTTTTCGGAAGAAGACGCAGATAAGAAAACGTATATAAGAGCATTCAATTTGAGTCAAATGGACCTTACAGTTAACGCAGATAAAACGAAATATCTGATATCAACAAACAAACAGTTCAAGTATTTTTGAAACCACGTCACTATTAGCAACACCTTTTTCGAGCTTGTATAGTTCTTTTTCCACCTGGAACCTACCTGGAGTCGACTTTAACATCGATCTTCTTCTAAACGATTCGCATTCAAGTTCCTTTTTAACTATATAAGCTCTTTTGTCTTAAGTCTTGTAAATAAACGGCCAACTCGTTTCGCTCCCAACTGCAAAACCAGTCTTTTTGACTTATTTTGTGAAGCTGATCAAACATTAATATCGCATTTTGACCAACTTTCTTTAGCGGGTGTTTCAGATCACGATATGTTATTTATTTCTTATAACATAAATTTAAATACATCGCCATATAAATCGTGTTTGTTTTATCGAGACTTTCAGTCCATTGATACTGATGGTTTATTCAATGAAGCTAGAATGTTGGTATTTTTCCAACATAGAGGAAAAACTTGAACATTTTACTGCCCTTATAAAATACTTATATGACAAATATGTTCCTCTTAAAAAGCTCATATTTAAAAATGCTAAACAGCCATGGTTTTCAAGCGAGGTTGTGTGTGGAGTGGAAATGTAGTCCAACTGAATACAATTGGACCACATTTCGTAGGTCAAGAAATGATGTAACACGTATATAACGACACTCTAAAGAGTTTATTTCGTGAACAAACTTAATGTGAATTTTCCCGAAAAGGTCTTGTGGAAAAATTTAAAAACCATTGGTGTTAAGAAGGTGATTTCAGAATACAACGTGGACCCTGACACCTTAAATAAGTTCTTCCTACAATCAAATAAACTCCATGACAGCAGTTAATTTTTAATTGATCATCGACTTGTGAATCAATTTAGAGAAAAATTTAGTTTCGAAACTACTTCTGAGGAAAATGTTGTAAAGTCGATCTTGTCTGTTAGGTCAAATACAGTAGGAAATGAAACAAATCTTAAATTTGTCAAACTCCTTCTTCCTTTCATAGTTGCGATACTTACACATATATTTAACTACGCAATTACGTCTTCAATATTCCCAGAGCAATGGAGGATAGCAAACATAATTCCCATTGCAGAGAAAAACAATCCAAGCCTTCCCGAAGATTTTCGTCCAATAAGCATTCTCTCTGCCCTATTGAAATCATTCGAAAAACTTCTTTCGATACAAATTGCTAACCATTTAAAAGTGAATAACTTACTAGCCAAAAATCAATCAGGTTACAAGATAGGACATAGTCGCACTACTGCGGTTCTAAAGATAATGGAGGCTATTCGACAAGCATACGACAACGACGAGCTCACCATCCTAGCACTTCTGGACTTCTCGAAGGCTTTTGATACTGTCAACAATAACATTCTTTTACAAAAACTAGAACATTACTTTAGATTCAGCTCTTGAAAGAAATATTGGATTCAGAAATAATGAAAGCATATTTAAACAACCGATTCCAACGGGTTGTAAATAAAAATTGGTCATCGCAGCTGAAACACACTTTTTCTGGTGTCCCACAGGGATCAATATTGGGACCCATTTTTTTCAGCATGTTTGTTAATGACATTGTATCTTGTTGACAATGCACAAATTTATATTTCAAGACCAATAGGAGGGTTGCCAGAAGACTTAATATGCTGAATAAATGAAGGTTGAAATACAATAGAAACCTGGACAGCTACAAATTTTTTAAATTTAAATGCATCTAAAACTCAAGCACTTACCATTTCACGTCACTGCTAGTGTCGAAAATCTACCACTTATAGTTATATCCGGTAAGAATGTATCATTAGTCACCCGTGTTACAAGCCTTGGATATAAAATTAAAAAAAGTTTGAGCTGCATTGATCATGTAAATTAATTAATTTTAAATCAATTTAAATAATATGTAATTTATGTTTTTACATTATAATTAGTAAATTGATTGATTTTCTATGTTAATTAAATGGGAATACTCTTTTTTTTAGCATTTAAGCTTATTAATATTAAAATTATATTCGCATGAACTTTACAATGTTAATGTACTCTAAGAGACCTACAGTCTCACATTTACAATAAAATATAATTTATAAATAAAATAAAATAAAATACATATATACTATACATCTAGCATTAATCCTGTGATATCCAGTGATATCATCATTGAAATCAAAGGAAGGATAATTCTCGTCGTGTAAGTAGTGCCCTCTATCGTCAAACAAGACTCATGCTCTAAAAGTCACTCATCATTTTCATCCTTTAATATGCAGGACAAATCTGAACGCTAAGTAGACTACGTAAGATTTATGATTGCATCTGTGGCAATAGCGAATGCCGAATAAGAAAGAACCATGGAACTGTACGCCAACATTGACATAGTCAAGTGTATAAAAATTGAGTGTCTGCACTGGCTACATTTTACAAAAGAACGCTCAAGCGAAAAAATTATTCGATTCCGTATCCGATGGCGGTCAACGCAGAATTAGATAGGCACACCTTCACTGTAAGGACCAAGTTTTGGCTAATTAAGAAACTGAATCTTGAAAAATCCTTGAAGGCTCTAAAGATAAATAAACGATTTAAAGGAACGTTCGGGCTACGCAGTGAACTTATTTGTTGTAACTGCGATAGTCCCTTGCTAGGAATATAAAAATCTCCCCACTGCTTTGTTTACACTCTTGTTTTGCTGTGCTTTTCTTTATCTTTAAGCTTTTTGTTGTCACCAGCGTTTTGTTGTTTTACACAAATCCACTGTTTGTACTTTTAACAATCTACTTATTTCCTTTAAATATTGATTTAATATCAATAAAAATCATAGCAATTTAAGATATTTTCATCTCGATGGCTTAAGTGGCTCATAATTAGATTTATTTCTTTTAAAGCATGCTAATGGGATGGCAAATATATAAATTAAAAAAAAATTATTTAATAATAATGATAAAAACTAATCAATAAATATATAGAAATAAATCTTTGCTCTGAATGACTCCACTATTTTGACGTAGAATACGTCATTCTCGGAGGTAAGTAGGGTGGTTGATAGTGATCAGGGGCCAAATCGCCGCATCCGTGACGTAACGACTTTCGTATGAGACAAAATTAATTGTATGAGAATCTCATGAGATTAATATCGTATCTCATGAGATTCTCATACGATTAATTTGTTCTCATACGACAGCTGTTACGTTCACGGATGCGGCGATTCGGCCCCAGGTGTCGGTATTTATATAACTTTTTGAGCCTTTGGTGGGCCTAAAGTACTGATCGTACAATGTTGATGTTAGCACTTATTGGTCTGCTTGATCCTCAATGCGACAAAAATCCATGTTAGAACTCTCTTACTTATATAAATTTTACACAATTACATGAAATATAAAGCCAACATTTGATGTTTTTGTTTGCTTAAACTTGCTACCTATTTATCGACAGTTTCCGGTTTTATCGACAAAACCATAAAATTTGTATGGGAGCCCCCCTAAGGAGTGGTCGGAGGGAATAGGTGTCAAAGGCAAAAATGTTCCTTTTGCAAAAGTAATGGAGGTCGGTGATACATATTAACCCTCTCCGGCACTCTCTTAAAAGTCATATGCTCAGGTGTATGGAATAAATAAACAAAAACCATAAAACTTGTATGGGAGCCCCCCTAAGGAGTGGTCGGAGGAAATAGGTGCCAAAGCCAAAAATGTTCCTTTTGCAAAAGTAATGGGGGGTCGGTGATACATATTAACCCTTTCCGGCACAAACACAATAAAATTTGTATGGGAGCCCCCCTAAGGAGTGGTCGGAGGGAATAGGTGTCAAAGGCAAAAATGTTCCTTTTGCAAAAGTAACGGGGGCCAATAATACATATTAACCCTCTCCGGCACTCTCTTAAAGGTCATATGCTCAGGTGTATGGCATAAATATACAAAAACCATAAAATTTGTATAGGAGCCCCCCTAAGGAGTAGTCGGAGGGAATAGATGTCAAAGGAAAACATGTTCCTTTTGCAAAAGTAATGGGGGTCGGTCATACACATTAACCCTTTCCGGCACCTTTTTAAAGGTCATACGCTCAGGTGTATGGAATAAATATACAAAAACCATAAAATTTGTATGGGAGCCACCCTAAGAAGTGGTCGGAAGGAATAGGTGTTACAGGCAAAAATGCTCCTTTTGCAAAAGTAACGGGGGCCAGTTATACCTATGAACCCTTTCCGGCACTCTTTTAAAGGTCACATGCTCAGGTGTATGGAATAAATAAACAAAAACCATAAAATTGGTATGGGAGCCCCCCTAAGGAGTGGTCGGAGGGAATGGGTGACAAAGGCAAAAATGTTCCTTTTGTAAAAGTAATGGGGGTCGGTGATATATATTAACCCTTTCCGGCACTCTTTTAAAGGTCATATGCTCGGGTGTATGGAATCAATAAACAAAAACCATAAAATTTGTATGGGAGCCCCCCTAAGGAGTGGTCGGAGGGAATAGGTGTCAAACGCACAAATGTTCCTTTTGCAAAAGTAATGGGGGTCGGTGATACACATTAACCCTTTCCGGCACTCTTTTAAAGGTCATACGCTCAGGTGTATGGAATAAATAAACAAAAACCATAAAATTTGTATGGGAGCCCCCCTAAGGAGTGGTCGGAGGGAATAGGTGTCAAAGGCAAAAATGTTCCTTTTGCAAAAGTAATGGGGGTCGGTGCTACATATTAACCCTCTCCGGCACTCTTTTAAAGGTCATATGCTCAGGTGTATGGAATAAATATTTTGCTAAATAGTTTTTAAAAGAGATGTCATCAATAGCGAATTGAATAATTCTACGTCTTGTGTTACGCCATAGTCGAAACTACTGTATGTTTTTTTATATTATTTTTTTATACTATTTTTTTAAAAAAAAAAATTTTTAGTGTCTCTTTGCTTAATGTGGTACTTTAAAGCCGACAAAAAAGGGAAGGCGACAAAAAATAGCTTCCATATCAATAGATGACATTAAGGGGACTATCATCTATATATATAAAAATCAAATATGCGTACGCTTGCTAAAACTCGGATATTATTTTTTTTTTTTTTTTTTTTTTTTTGTTTTTTTTTTGTTCACCTGAATACTGATGTGGATTAGAAAACAAAAATAAGAAAGAACCCGAAAGAACAGCAGAAAAAACGAAATTGGTAATTTTGTATGGGAATTGCCACTTCGGACTACTTTCAATAGTGAACAAATACACCATGCATAACTGTTATTTATTCCGTGCGGTTTTGTGAAATCTATTACATTGAAAATTGTGTTTTTGTATTGAAAACGAGTTTTTGAGCTCTAGGCCAATCATGTTGAGAACAAGACAACATGAAGAACAAAGAAGGCGACAGCCAACAACAACAACAACAACGGCTCTGTATAGAGCCAATCACAACAGCTTTGACTATACAGACTGTTTCATTGGTCGCTACACCAACTCATCAGTAGTCTTTTGTGTGACTTTACACTGTGATCCACTCAAGCTACTTAGGTTCTACATATACTGCCAATATGCCGAGAAAGTTACCCGGAATTTTGTTTTTGGCAGAGAACGCTGGAATTTTTGTAACTGAGTTCTTATCTACTTTTTGATGCATACTGTACTAAGGTTAACAACCTAGATCGTAACATACTTTTAGGCATAGCCTTAATTCATGTGCATCTTCGAAACTCGATCACGTGGTTTGCCGCTATCAGAGCATATTGAAGTTGTTGTTGTTTTTGCTTTTTAGCTCCTCCCTTTTTCCACACTTCCATTTTTAGGGTTCAGTTAGTTTAACTGATGGTACACCTAACATGGTGTGGAGACCATTTTGTTATGAAAGACTTTGTTGTTTATGTGATTAACACACAACTAATGATTTTCTTAACATTTTACGGGCGTGCTCTCCCAGAAATTTTAAATCTTAATATTTTTGAATACGGCCTTTCATTATTTATATTGAAAACGAGTTTTTGAGCTCTAGGCCAATCATGTTGAGAACAAGACAACATGAAGAACAAAGAAGGCGACAGCCAACAACAACAACAACAACGGCTCTGTATAGAGCCAATCACAACAGCTTTGACTATACAGACTGTTTCATTGGTCGCTACACCAACTCATCAGTAGTCTTTTGTGTGACTTTACACTGTGATCCACTCAAGCTACTTAGGTTCTACATATACTGCCAATATGCCGAGAAAGTTACCCGGAATTTTGTTTTTGGCAGAGAACGCTGGAATTTTTGTAACTGAGTTCTTATCTACTTTTTGATGCATACTGTACTAAGGTTAACAACCTAGATCGTAACATACTTTTAGGCATAGCCTTAATTCATGTGCATCTTCGAAACTCGATCACGTGGTTTGCCGCTATCAGAGCATATTGAAGTTGTTGTTGTTTTTGCTTTTTAGCTCCTCCCTTTTTCCACACTTCCATTTTTAGGGTTCAGTTAGTTTAACTGATGGTACACCTAACATGGTGTGGAGACCATTTTGTTATGAAAGACTTTGTTGTTTATGTGATTAACACACAACTAATGATTTTCTTAACATTTTACGGGCGTGCTCTCCCAGAAATTTTAAATCTTAATATTTTTGAATACGGCCTTTCATTATTTATATTGAAAACGAGTTTTTGAGCTCTAGGCCAATCATGTTGAGAACAAGACAACATGAAGAACAAAGAAGGCGACAGCCAACAACAACAACAACAACGGCTCTGTATAGAGCCAATCACAACAGCTTTGACTATACAGACTGTTTCATTGGTCGCTACACCAACTCATCAGTAGTCTTTTGTGTGACTTTACACTGTGATCCACTCAAGCTACTTAGGTTCTACATATACTGCCAATATGCCGAGAAAGTTACCCGGAATTTTGTTTTTGGCAGAGAACGCTGGAATTTTTGTAACTGAGTTCTTATCTACTTTTTGATGCATACTGTACTAAGGTTAACAACCTAGATCGTAACATACTTTTAGGCATAGCCTTAATTCATGTGCATCTTCGAAACTCGATCACCTTCGCCTTCTTTGTTCTTCATGTTGTCTTGTTCTCAACATGATTGGCCTAGAGCTCAAAAACTCGTTTTCAATATAAATAATGAAAGGCCGTATTCAAAAATATTAAGATTTAAAATTTCTGGGAGAGCACGCCCGTAAAATGTTAAGAAAATCATTAGTTGTGTGTTAATCACATAAACAACAAAGTCTTTCATAACAAAATGGTCTCCACACCATGTTAGGTGTACCATCAGTTAAACTAACTGAACCCTAAAAATGGAAGTGTGGAAAAAGGGAGGAGCTAAAAAGCAAAAACAACAACAACTTCAATATGCTCTGATAGCGGCAAACCACGTGATCGAGTTTCGAAGATGCACATGAATTAAGGCTATGCCTAAAAGTATGTTACGATCTAGGTTGTTAACCTTAGTACAGTATGCATCAAAAAGTAGATAAGAACTCAGTTACAAAAATTCCAGCGTTCTCTGCCAAAAACAAAATTCCGGGTAACTTTCTCGGCATATTGGCAGTATATGTAGAACCTAAGTAGCTTGAGTGGATCACAGTGTAAAGTCACACAAAAGACTACTGATGAGTTGGTGTAGCGACCAATGAAACAGTCTGTATAGTCAAAGCTGTTGTGATTGGCTCTATACAGAGCCGTTGTTGTTGTTGTTGTTGGCTGTCGCCTTCTTTGTTCTTCATGTTGTCTTGTTCTCAACATGATTGGCCTAGAGCTCAAAAACTCGTTTTCAATATAAATAATGAAAGGCCGTATTCAAAAATATTAAGATTTAAAATTTCTGGGAGAGCACGCCCGTAAAATGTTAAGAAAATCATTAGTTGTGTGTTAATCACATAAACAACAAAGTCTTTCATAACAAAATGGTCTCCACACCATGTTAGGTGTACCATCAGTTAAACTAACTGAACCCTAAAAATGGAAGTGTGGAAAAAGGGAGGAGCTAAAAAGCAAAAACAACAACAACTTCAATATGCTCTGATAGCGGCAAACCACGTGATCGAGTTTCGAAGATGCACATGAATTAAGGCTATGCCTAAAAGTATGTTACGATCTAGGTTGTTAACCTTAGTACAGTATGCATCAAAAAGTAGATAAGAACTCAGTTACAAAAATTCCAGCGTTCTCTGCCAAAAACAAAATTCCGGGTAACTTTCTCGGCATATTGGCAGTATATGTAGAACCTAAGTAGCTTGAGTGGATCACAGTGTAAAGTCACACAAAAGACTACTGATGAGTTGGTGTAGCGACCAATGAAACAGTCTGTATAGTCAAAGCTGTTGTGATTGGCTCTATACAGAGCCGTTGTTGTTGTTGTTGTTGGCTGTCGCCTTCTTTGTTCTTCATGTTGTCTTGTTCTCAACATGATTGGCCTAGAGCTCAAAAACTCGTTTTCAATATAAATAATGAAAGGCCGTATTCAAAAATATTAAGATTTAAAATTGTGTTTTTGTTCGAAAAAAAGGTGTTTGATTTTGAGACTAAATTTGGCTAAAACGAATTACTTTCCACAGATGGCTATTTGTTGAAATATATCTTCTAAAGGGTGTCCCAACAAGAACGCAATTTTTAAATTTTATATAAAACACAGATATTTAAAAAAAAAATCGTGAAACTTTATTATATCGTAAAGTAGACAGAATGAGGTTATGTATGGAATAATATATCGTGCAGATGGCCACCGCGGCTTTGCTGGCATGCACGCGATCTTTTAATGAAATTTTCAATGACCGTTTTGCATAAATGCTGCGGTATTTCATTAATGCAGCGTCCAATTTCCTCTTTTAAGGCTCGAGTCGTCGTCGGGTTATTCGCGTAAACCATCGACTTCAAAAAACCCCAAAGAAAAAAATCTAATGGTGTTAAATCGCACGATCTAGGCGGCCAATTCTGATTCCCAAAACGCGAAATAACACAACCGGGAAATGACTGATGCAGCAATTGAATTGTTTCTCTGGCTGTATGACATGTGGCGCCGTCTTGTTGGAACCACATGCCCTCCACATTCATTTCTTCAATTCTAGGCAAGAAAAAACTGGTTATCATTTCACGATACCAAACACCATTGACTGTTTGCGCTTGACCTGCCTCATTTTCATAAAAAAAAAAGGTCCAATGATTCCTCCAGCCCAAAAACCACACCACACAGTGACACGTTGAGGATGCATTTGCTTCTCGTGAATCACTCGAGAATTTTCCTCACCCCAAATGCGACAATTCTGCCTATTGACGAAGCCATCAAGATGGAAATGGGCCTCGTCACTGAAGATGATTTTAGCGGCAAAATCAGCATTTTCATGTTGTCTCTCCAATACCCAATTAATGAACTCCCTTCGCTGTCCATGGTCAGCTGGCTTCAGTTCCTGAGTCAATTGAACTTTGTATGCATGAAGATGCAAATCTTTCGTCAAAATTCGCTGCATAGTGGATTTGGAGATACCAATTTGTTGAGCTCGGTGTCGAATTGAGGTGGATGGAGTTTGAGCGACATCATCACGTACAGCTGCGACATTTTCGGTCGATCGACCTGGTCGAAGGCGCGTTGTTGTCTTTACATCACTAACAGACCCAGTTTCGGCAAATTTATCCATTAATCTCTTTACAGTTGACTCTTTTGGTGCATTATTCCGACCCCAAATTGATCGCAATTTGCGAACTGTAGCCGCAAAACTTTCACCATTTTGGAAAAACAATTTCACAATGAGAATGCGTTGTTCATTCGTGTAGCGCTCCATTTTTACTAACCTCGTACCTTCTACTAGCAAACAGTAACAATTGTTCAAATGTCAAACAATGACACTTCCAGTGTTGCCACATTTAAAAACTGCGTTCTTGTTGGGACACCCTTTATATTAATAAAAGAATTTTCTATTTTTTTTTTTTTTTTTTGACCAGAATACAAATCTTAACGGCTGGACGGATTTTATTCAAATTCGGCACACATATTACTTGGATTGTGGACTAGGTTATGGCATACTTAGTTCTGACCACGCCTATTCTAGCCCTTTACAAGAAACAAAAATCTACCTAACAGCGTACTTTTTTAAGCGAAAATGGTCGTATAATTAATTTTAAAAAAAATCTGTTTTTTGACACATTAAAATATCTTTAAAATTGCACAAAGTTTTAGTTCAACTTTTTTCTAATCGTTTCTTTAGAATAACAAAAAGCTTTTAGAAATTCGTGTGTTTTAGTTTCCATGCAAATACAAGGAACTCCGTTGTTTTTTAATATATTTCGCTAATTTTTTTTTTTTTTTTTTTTTTAATTCAATTCAAGCACTTAAAAAACCATTTGCCTTGTAACGTTAGCTTAACAAATATATTTTTAATCTTTTCCAGTCTTTTTAGAAAATGGTCTAATATTAAATTTTTACTAACAAAATTGGCACAAAACCTGTTTTTGTCATTAAAATAATAAAAACTCAAAATTGCATTTTTGACTACCTTTCACATAACATAGCGTTTAATAGTAAAAGTGGTTTCAGTTCTACGAAATATCATATTGACTTATTCTGCCATCAAAAAGCAAGATCTACCCACTGATATTTTAAGGAAATTAGTTTTTTTCAAAAGTGGTTTTTATTCCTTTTATAGAATAGTTTAGCTCCACGAATAATTTTGAGTCAAAAAATAATACCAATCTCTCTCTCCGATCAAAATTGATCGCTATAAATTTCATTATAAATAAATGTTTAACAACAACACATGCATATGCATTTTATGCAAATATGGCATACATAGGTATTACACCTATTCTATTAAAAAAAAAAACGATAGAAAAAACATGGTCCTTTAATATGAGATTTACAGTAGTTTAATAACCAGTTTAGTGCAGCTTTTTTCAATATTTGGATTTTTAAAAACATCAAACAAGGACATTTTTACCCGAGTAACACCGGGTATATCAGCTAGTTTCGATATATTTTACTTAAAAATTTTTCAAAATTGCATCTAATTTTTTCATAACGAAAAAAAACACCCTCTTAAAGTTAAAAAAGTCTATTAACAATAGTTGCAAGAACCCTTTTCTCGACTTCAAAACTTTTGTAGGTGCCGCGTTATTCACATTTCAGTCAACGAATTTCCAGTTAAATGAGCGATACAAATTATTTAACGCAGGCCAATTAACTTTTTCATAAAGCCATGCAATCCTTCTTTGAGGCTTTAAGCATAGAGGTGCGAAGGTTTGATGAAAAAAAAAACAGTGGAGATGGTGCAATGGTTCGATGTACCAAGTGGTGCATTGAGATTCATACTATATATTTGAAAATAATCTTGAACTTTATGGCATTGCAAATCATTTCGTGGGAAAGTTCCTTTAGAAGTTATATCAATTGGCTTGATTCAGAAAAAAGCTCAATTTATTCAGCTGCAGCTCATATTTGTCCTGCATGACTCAACCAAACTGGGTTGAGTACATTAAAACAGCCTGAATACAACCCCAAAATATGCACAATCGAATCATTGAGAGAGAGTCCAGTCGGCTTAATAGATACATAAAAATGTCGGATGAAGAAAACCCTACAAAAAAAGATGGCTGTATCGAGAAGAAACACTTAGGTTTTGATATGACTATTTTTATCCTTGTGCTTATTCTTGTTCCCATTCTTCTTTTGTTCCCAAAATTCTCCACATCCTTATCCTTTTTCTCATTACTGTCCTAATAATTATCGTACTTCTTGTCCAAACTCTTGAGTTAATTCATGCAGAAATACTGATTATATTCATATCCATATTCGACCATATCCATATTCGAATCGATTTCCTGATCCTGTCCCACTTCTTTTCTCAATCTTTGTCCTTAGTTTGTCCAAACTCTTTATCTATTCTTCATCTCATTTTCTAACATTACCCTTTTCCCAATTTTAGGTGTTTCTAAATCGTTGTTCTTATTCTTGTCTCAATCCTTGTCATTGTGCAACTCCATGCTCTAATCTTTGCCCATAACTTTGTCGTACTCCTTATATGCGAGTAATTCTTGTCCTTATCTTTATCCAAATCCTAACTCTCATGCTTTTTCTAGTCTTGGTCTAAATCTTGGTCTTCTATCCGCAGTCGATAAATGATACAACCCTGAAATTTGGTCAACAAATAGACATAACATCCCCTTGACGCATTAGTAAAAAAGTTAAATTGGTGGTCGAAATTTTTTTCTTTGTCAGAAAAGTGTGTTATGCATAATGAGTGCCGCATACGCCGAAAGCTGTGAGGCAGTTTTCCTCTGCACTCATCCAAAAGGACCAAAAATTTCCTATGCAGTGGTGGCAAAGTATTTGAAAAAGTCAAAGACTTTTGTCCAGAAGTGGGTACAACGCTTTAAGGAATCTAAAAATGTCGATGGCATTCCAGATCGTGACTCAACAGGGAACGTGTTTTCCAAGAAAGATGAAAAAATTATCGTAAGTTTGCTTTCGCGGCATTCTGGCTTAAGCTTGTGTCGAGGGCAAGCAAAATTGAGACAAAAGATCTGTCAATCCTCAAGTAATTTCATCCAGCACACTATTAAACACCAAATAAAAATTCATCTTTGGGGTTGCAAAAAGGGTTTCAGCATTTTGCAACTCTTTACCGAGAACATAAATGCTGCCTATTTAGAATGGTCAAAATTTATGAGAAAGCTTTATTACAGACTGCCAAATGTCAATGTATTATCAACAACAAACACTGGATTCTGCAGGAGGACATTGACTCCAAACACCGCAGCCACCTTTGCAACGACTGGGAACGCGAAAAAGGCATCGTCACATTAGATTGGCCTGCACAATCGCCTGATGCTAATCTTATCGATAACGTCTGGGCCTACATCAAGCAGAAGCTTGGAGGGAGACCCACCTATACTTTAAAAGTGGTTACACATAGCTACACATAGCGAACATGTTCGTCGAACAAGATGGCGGTTCGAACGTGTTGGAAATATCTAGCGTTCAAATTGAACGAACCTGTGAGTCAAACCAGCGATAAATTTTTGTTGTTTTACGTCATTATTTTGTTATAGACATAGGTCTATAACAGAAAAAGATGAGAGAACAAGAAAACGGCACAAGAAAGCGGAAGATGAGAGACAAGAAGTAAGCCACAACAAAATTTCATTTGGTATGAAACTTACGTTCAAATTATAGAACACGTTTAGGAAACAACCCTTCTTCAACAGAGAAAATCAAAAATTGTTGCCAACAGGCCACCAGGTTCGACAAACTATCGAATTGGTTTGAACATGGCCGCCGATTGACGAACAGGTTCGCCAATGTGTAATGGCCAACTCACACGGGATTGCTTGATTGGCAATCAATGAACTCTTCTTACTCTCTTTCACATGCTGATTGTTGGTAGCTCACACGACACGCCAATCATAATTTTGCATTTCTTTGAACATTTTATTTCGTAACCTAGCAACACTATTCAGATTGCTGATTGCCGACATGTACAGAAATCTCAAAATGAACAAATTTAGATTGCTGCAATCTGTTTGTTTGATTGGCAATCACCGTGTGAGTTGGGGATAAGCCCTTTTAAACAGCTTTCCCGAGAAATGCAACGTATTTGGAGAGCGCTTCCCATCGAATATGCCGAAAGTTTAGTGGAAAGTATGCCGTGGATATCCAAGCGATATTGACGCTGGTGCTGATTGGTCATTTTATTGGTATGATTGTGTCATGCTTCGGAACATGTATGTACAATGAATGAATGTAAAGAAACATTTCCTTAAATATTTTTCTTAAATACTTAACAGACTTTATAACATTTGGTGCATTTATGTTACTTTAGGGGGTTCCCTGAGAGGCCTAATGACACTATTAATGTCAAAAACTTCGAATTTAGTTCCATAAAATTTACCATAGCGCCAATAGTAATGGAGATATAATTCCATGCAATGTTTTTTTGAAGTGAAACTTCTTAGGCGGCGCTTCGAAATTTGAATGAGAATATTGAGGAGTGAAATTTCAAGGTCAATTTACTTCATTTCGTTACACGATAGAGAAGAAAGATATGTTGTACAGTAGATAGAATGAGAGAGATATACATTGTATAAAAGACTGAAAAAAATTTCTTTGTCAGCGCTGAGTATCGAACCTGTAATCTCAGTTTTATAAAGCCAACGTGCTATATGCTGGGCTAAGGTCTTCATATAAAAATGTTGTCTACATACCAATTAATCAAACTACTTTTGCTTTAGATGCCCAGCGGGAAAATAAGCAGCGCTCCTAGCGGGAAAATATAACAGCCTTATTCATAAACACATTTTAGAGGCAGTGTAACTTTAAACAAGAAAACGCTATTCATAAACATTTTCGCAACCATGTTTTTTGTTTGTCTTTTCGTTTAATATCAAAGACATGCTCCATATGCGCCCTTTGCAGCATTTTTTTTATGTGGCGGCCATTGCAAATCCATTGGAATTCTTAATTTTTGTAGAGATTTTCTTTAGTTCAGACACAAACCTTACAAACATGAGCAGCGAATGAAAAAATGTTTATGAATAAAGCCCAAGAATGATAGAAAAATAGATTGCGCAGATAGTAAAAATAATTTTCTACGATCTGCGCATCTACGTTACGATAGACTTACGATATGAGCTTACGATATGGCTTTCTGTCAAGTCTTTTTAAAAATGTGAACAAATATGAAACAATGGCAAAAGATTCAAGAAACAAACTTGGTCTAGCGTGACGTCATGATCGTAAAAAATACTTTGTTCGTAGCTAGAAATGTCAAAATGAAAAGTAAACAACATAACGGACCTGCGCAATGCGTAATCTATTTTTCTATCATTCTTGAATAAAGCGTAGTATGCTGTAGAAACGAAAATTTCTTAGCATTTAATTCTACACCCGAAATATTAGTGTAGAGTCAAAAATGTTTGTATGGAGAAAAAAGTAACTACAGTACGACCTTGCTCAATGCAACTAATAGAAATTCGGGCAATTGACATAGTTAACGTTGAAGAAACGCAATTAAACTTCTAAACATAAAGCTTTATGTCTCTGAATCTTAGATATTGTGGGTTAATGCACTTTGTATCCTTAAATATTGTTTGAATAGATTTTTCATTAAAAATGTATTTTACAAGCAAAGAAGAACTGAAAGAATATAAGATAAAAGTTTATGCAAGTTTACGCAAATGCAAGTTGCGATAATTGTGCAATTCCATGACGCCAACTTGACACTGTGCGCAAGAAAAGTTGGAATAAGTTCTTTCAATAGATAACTATTTTATACATATCTTAGTTATATAATTTTATATCGAACTATTTACTATTAATAATAGTAAGTATAATGTGTGTGTGAAAGTTTTAGTTATCTTTTCACATTTAAAGTTTTGAACAAAAAAGTATTTATAAGGCTTAATTTTTTAAAGCAAAAATAATAACTAAAATTTGTCCTATAGTTTTTGAGCATGGTATAATAATATAAGGTAGTATTGACAGTTGCTTGGGCAACGACTATCTGTCAAAAAAAATGTCTAGAAAGAGAGCGTTCAATTATTTCTTATGTTTTCGCCATTGTTTATGTTTCAGCGCTTGCAAATAACCAAACATTTTCTTACAAAATATTGCCTATTTTATTTAATTAATAGTGAGTTATTATTACTAGAACAAAAATAATTTGTAAACTTAATGTTATTAAGTGCAAACATAAAAAAAAAAGGTTGAAAACGTTTAAGTGCAGCAACCTCAGCAGCTGCAGATGCATGTGGACGAAATTGAAAAAGTTTTCAATTAAAATTAAAACACCACGGCTGGAAAACGTTAAACACATAGCACACATAATTTTTTCACAACTTTCATTATTATAACTGTGTATTTAACGCACATATTTTGCGGAATTTATTTATTTTTACATTAGTTTAATTCTTGTTGCACGAACAACTGTTTTTGACAGATGGTCGGTGCCTTGTTGCTGAGAAAATCTATACTTGTCAATGCTACCTGTATAATTGTATCATGGTTTTTGAGTACAAAATAACCGGTAATTTTTGATTTTTAGTTTTTAAGGCAGAAATAAAAATGAAAGTTAAGATCAAGTTTACAGTTGAGGTAGATTTATTGTTGTGACATTGTTCTGTGAAACTCCTTATTAATATGCCAAAAAAAAATTTTTGAAAAACAAATTTATAAATGCACCTGAAGCTCCCATTGGCAAAAAAATCGCTCATTGTAGTTATGTAAAATAAAAAAATCCCTTTTTAAGAAATTATTCTCTTAATATGCGGAATATGCAACACTTGATTTTCTCACGATCATACTCTCGCTCTCAAACTTTCAATAAAGCTACGCTTTTTTGAAGTTTTCTCCCTAGTGCAGCGATGGGTTCTATTCCAGATAGAACTCTACGCCACGTTACGTTGCGTAGCTTTACGATTGCATAATCGAGCCTTTACACTAAAATCGTTCTTATTCTAGAAAAGAAAGAGTGTATACAAAGAAGAAGTTTCACTTCTTTACTGTATACACGGTATACTGTATCTTTTTTTTAATGTTCTTGCAATTTTACTGCATTAAGTGGTTGCCTCCGTGATGTAATGTCTCTAACATTTTTTAATTTTTTTTTTTCATTTTCACTAGGAAAACAAAAAACCATTATTTTGTATCGTAAAATAAAATTTTTCGTAACACTTCTACTCAGCGAGTAATAATTTCATGCAACAATATTGCATTTTTGTTGCATAAACTGCTGCCTACGCGACTTGACAACGTAAAAACAAATTAATTTTTTATTACTTTTGTCGTCAGGACAAGTATAGTATCATCTTCTTAACATTTTTATGGGCGTGCTCTCCCAAAAATTTTTAATCTTAGTATTTGAATACGGCCATTCATTATTTTTTGATAGCGGTAAACCGCTGTGATCGAATATCGAAGATGCACATGAATTAAGGCTATGCCTAAAAGTATGATACGATCTAGGTTAACCTTGATACAGGGTGCATCGAAATAGATAAGAACTTAAGCTTTCTCTCTGTCAAAATAAATTCCGGGTAACTTTCTCGGCATGATTGGCAGTACATATAAGTAGAACCTAAGTAGCTTGAGTGGATCATAGTGAAAAGTCATACAAGACTACCGATGAGATGGTATAGCGGCCAACGAAACAGTCTGTATAGTCAAGCTGTGTGATTTGCTCTATACAGAGCCGTTGTTGTTGTTGTTGGTTGTTGCCTTCTTTGTCTTCATGTTGTCTTGTTGTCAACATCAGCTCAAAGCTCAAATTTGTTTTTAATAAAAATAAAAATAGAAATTAAATTAAACTTAAAATAAAGACAAGTATAAGGGACAAGGATTTGCATAAAAATTAGGGCAATATTTAAAAAAAAAAATTAGAGCAAGGATTTGAACAAAGATTAGGACCAAGAATAAGATAAGGAGCAGGACAAATATATTAGAGTATGGAATTGAACCAGGATTAGGAAAAGAATTGAGAAAAGTATTGGGAAAAGTGCTATGACAAGGAATGGGACAAAGATTAGGGCAAAGACTTAAACACACCTAAAACAGTATTTAGGACAAAATTGGAAAAAGTAAAAGGACAAGAAATAGGACAAGGAACAGAACAAAGACTTTAACACACTAAGGAAAGGATTCAAAACAAAGATTAGGAAAAGAAATAGGACAAGGATTAGAAAAGTGATTCGATTCCTGAGGGTAAGGTCAGGAATTTGAACATGGATTACAACAAGAGTTTGGGCCAAAAGTTGGACATTTATGAGGACATATATAAGTATGAAAATAAAGATGAGAATAAGTTTGGGAACAAAGAAAAGAATAGGGGGGGTTATGCTAATAATAATATACCTAAATAGATATATATATAAGATTGTTTTAATGCCTACAGCGATATTTTGTTTTAATTATTTATTTTTTTTATCTCTTCTTAGTGATTTACTATGAAATGCAATCAAGGCGGTTTTAAGTTCCTTGGCTGATAAGAAATTTGTACAAATTTTTTAATGAAGTGAATTTTCTTCTTAATTTAGCTTAATTAATACAGATTTCAACATCAAATTCGCTTAAATTTTCTTTGTATACTGAAATGTATCCCTCCCGGCAAAGCAAAAAAATTAAAAAGTTTTTGCTTCATAAGTTTCCTTAATCGCTGGAATTAAAAATCATCAAGCAAAACCCATACCAAAGTAACAAACTATATTGATGCCAAGGCATGTCAGGCATGGATGAAAAAATCATGCTAATGACCAGATGAACTAAGCACGAAAAGAACCAAAAACAAAAAACAAAAAAAAAGGAAAACAAAAAAATAACAACATTTCTTCTTATGTTGTTACTTTCATCCGCAAAATCTTAATAAGCGCATCATAGCAAAAGTTTGATCCGACCAAAGGCATGACATTCAAAGAGCATTCTGACAAGCTTAAGCCAGGACACTCGTCTGTTCTTTGCCAGAAAAAATCAACCGTTTTAGTCCTGTTTAAAGCAGATAGTAAAGGAGAAAATAGAAAAGAAAAAAAAAACTTGCAGCTATTATGGTGCAACGACTCCATGATTGGCTTATGAAGTCTTGAAGTGTGAGTACTTTCAAAGGATCAAAATAAAGAAAAGGATCAAATCTAGACAAAAAGACAAAAAAAAAAGAAAACTGCAATCTTTTGTCTTGTCAATGTTGTTGCTTGTGAACATTTCAAAATGGCGGTTTTATGTTAAGTAAAATGGTGTCTTGTTGCCGTTCTTATTTTTTTGTTTTTTTAAGGCATCAAATGTTGTCTGGATTTGACTGTCAGCCTTGAAAAATCTGCAGCTACTATGAACTAAATAAGTCAGCTGCTCTGACGAAGTTTTTATTGAAAAGGGACTTAAAAATAATGTTTCGGATACCTACTCTTTAAGTAACGTTAAATTTCACCCATTCACCTATTTCAATGATGAACTCTCGATTCCTTTTGAACATGTCTGTAGAAACGGCATCCCTCTGCCCCCTACCCCTCCCCCCTACCCCCTGCCTACATTATTCCATTATCAGTCACGGTGAGTTGAGTGAAATGTCAACAGGTGGCCATCAGCTGTCCGTGTATCTTAACCGCATTATGTCGAATTTATACGCTATGCTGATTCCATCCAATGCTGATTTCACGGGTCTGTCGCCTTAAGCCTGCCTGACCTTCGCCTGACAATGACCATTGTACATTAAAGTTCAGCACAGCACGCGCTGTGCCATCATCCCTGAGGCGTCAAGCACACATTCACACTTTCATTTATCCGTTCGTTAAAGCAACTGCATCATCGATGAAAGGAAACTTCGTCGGAACACGCGCCAGTGCTTAACTTTTATTGCATGAATACTTTGAAACAGCGATTTTTAGCGATTGCCTTTTTACTTTGTTATTCCAGACACATACCATTGAGAATGGAAAAATGGCTCAAAGGATATGCTTTTTAATTAACGGATATTAGCAGTGCAGCTTTTTGTGTTTTTTTTTCTCTTTGTATTTAGATATTTGTTGAATTCACTGGCTAACATCGAGAACAATTAATGGCATCACACTTAGAGCGAGTGAGAAAAGAGAGAAGTAAATTAAATTACTATAAATGGCTGGTCCTGACTGAAATGTGTCAAGGTCAGCTTTGGCAATTAAACTATATTTATTGCCTAATAAGTTCTCTGGTGACATTCTAGTAGTCAACCTGGGTGGACATTAATGTTTCATTGACGAATACTGAGAACTCATCGTTTCAATTAGAACAATATCAGAAAATGTTTCTTATAAAAATTGCTTCTCTACATAATTGGTGGAATAACCATCGATAGTCTATTGATAGCGAAGTGTGACTTTGTATTTATTTTGGGCTACCATCAATAGTGTCGATAAATTCAAGAAATATATAAATAAATATAATATGAAAATAAAATAGTGATGCATTTAAAACTACGAGAATGAAAAGATCGAATTTTTTCATTGAAAATACCTTTATTGCTTTTTGACCACGGCTGTACGGCAGATGATCCATTCATTCGATATTTTAACCGCTCAACAACACCTTTGTTTGACTGATGTGTGGAAGCTCGCATTGTATTGATGGAGAATAATTCTTCGGCGCTTGTTTGTTTTCCTTATTTCAGGGAATATTTCTGGCAAACAAATGGTTGTTTACCTTTCTGAATTGACCGTTCTACGTGTCTCAAGTTCAAGTCTCAACAGGCGACCATTTGCTTCGCAGTACTTAACAACTTTTGTTGGATTTAATTTATTTTGAAAGACTTATACAGTCGACTGATTAGATCCATAATTCGTCACCCGTCCCGATATTAAGAGAGAAAAAAAATAATACGTCTTTTTAATCACCACGATTGTATTTCTTGAATCACCAATTGACACGACGCTTTTTTTGAGCGATTGTTAAATTACAAATGTGGAATCCAACGTAAACAAATCTTTTTCATAACTATGTGTTCATGTAAAATGATATGTATGTATGCTGGTGGAAGTAAGGCCCAGGGATGTCTCAATCTAACGGTCACATGAAAATCAAGTATTATCAGTTCGCGCACAGCATCAATGTTTTGTTGCACAACAACAAATTTTGGACGCCCTTCACAAAATTCGTCAGTGAGTATTCGTCGAAGTATGGCCCAGTTTTAATTATGGCCCCCGTGTACCATCAATAAGCAGAGGTTTTTGATGGTGCTTCATCTCAAAAAGTCCAACTGAGTTCACCAGTGCTCTCTTGTTGAGATAATTCACGTCAAAAGTTGTTAAAAACATTCAAACGAAAATGTTAATGTGTTAATTACATTTTTTTGCTGAAATACAGTTTTAAAAGCACTGTCAACAACACAAAAGCACAAACACACTAAAACGTTGTGAGTACGTATAAGCCTGTCAACCTTTCCAATTGAAACGTCAGTTGACATTAGCGATGCCAGATCTCAAAATATAAATAGCAACTTACATAAAATTAAATTATCTTTAGATTAACCGAAGTTAAGCTGTATTTAAGTTTATTCGATGTAATAAATGTTTTCTTACATGAATGAAGTTATTTTGTATGAAGAAGAGCTTCCAATTTCACGTGAACACGTGTTACAGGTGTTTTTAAAAAATCAGGTGAAAATACGAACCTCCATCTCCATCGAGGTTGTTAAGGACTTCGTCTACCTGGGATCCAGCGTAAACTCTTTCAGCGATGTCAGTATTGAGATAAAGCGAAGGATAACTCTTGCCAACAGGTGTTACTTTGGGCTGAATAGGCAATTGAGAAGCAGAGCCCTCTTTCAACGAACAACACTCACGCTCTTTAAGACACTAATCATGCCCGTCCTATTATATGCAGCACAAGCCTGGACATTGAGCAGTTCTGATGAAAAGACTTTGGGAGCCTTCGAGATAAAGATCCTTCGTAAGATCTTCGGTCCAATCTGCGTCAATGGAGGCAAAAACCTCAAACAAATGCTGCAAAAATCAATATCCTCATCAGATGGTTTTGATGGTTCTTTTGTTTCAAACACGATGTCTGCCACTGGCACAAGCAATATATCTGTACACTTCAGTGTAACTGCAAAAATTGCGTCATGTCAAAAGACAAATTTAGCAGTTGAAAGATTGGCGATATGTCAATTACTTACTTACTAACTTATCTGGCGCTTACAACCAGAGGTAGGTCGGTTTTGGCCTCGTATAAGAAATCTACACATAAATCTAAATATAAGAAAAAAAGAAACGAAATTCCCTCGATAATTAGGGAAAGAAAAAGTAATGGCTCACAACCCATCCTGGTTCACAGCCCAGCCCTCTCTCCTAAATTTTTGAAATTAAAAAAAAAAGTTGAGAAACTCGACTTGAGCAAAAATCCCATTTTTGGGCTCAAAATCCCGTGCGACCTTTTGAGGTTTAAAAAACCCGAAATATGGGCGAAATCCCAGGTTCTGGCAACACTGGGCCAAAACCGACCAACGGTTGTAAGCGCCAGATAAGTAAGTAAGTAAGAAAATAAAGTTTTGATTATATATGCCTAAAATTCGTGAGGACTATTCACGTCATACGAACTTCAACTTTTTGACGTGTGTTTTTTAAAAACGAACTAAACGGAGCTCAAACTTCCTCGAACACGTGTTTGTGCTGAAACTCTACAATGAAATAAAAACGTAGTTTCATCAGTTTATCCAAATTGCAATCGCAATGTTCAATCGCAAATCAATGTTTTAATTTTTATAGAATTTATAAAGATTTTTCTTGTTGATGATGTCACTTTGCATGGAAAGTAATGCAAGTTTTCATTCACTTCAGATAGGCGCAGATTTATTCGAATTTACCACCTTTCAAATTCAGAGTACTCGAAAATTACGGCTGCAATCTTGATCACAAACTAACAGACAGACAAGATGACTTAATCGACTCTGATATCGATGCTGATCAAGAAAATATATACCTAATTTTCAATACCGACTCCGCTTTTTTATGGGCGTTAGAAGCTTTGTGACAAAGTCATTGCACTCAAGATATCTCCAACTCTATCTCCATCCTTATCTTCATCAGCTCCATCCACATCTCCACTCCATCTTCATATCCATCTCCAGCTTTATCTACATCTCAAGCTCCATCTACATCTCCAGCTCCATCTTCATCTCCATCTCTATCTCCACATCCATCTCCACCTCTATCTACATCTCTATGTCCACCTCTTTCTCCATCTCTATCTGTATCTCCATCTCCAGCTCCAGCTATATTTTCGTCTCCATCTCTATCTCCATCTCCAAATCTACCTTTCTCTTCATCTACTTCTTCCTCTTGCAAGCGTAGCATCATCAGTTTTCACAGAGACATTTGTTTTATAACTTCAATCTAAGAAAAATACCAAAATTTCGTCTATCATTTTCAGTATGACAATAAGTATTTATTTTACATATTTTGTGTTTTACGTCCAATAGAAAGCATATCACGCTCGTATTCCAAACATCCTTTGTCTGAAATCCATTGATTTTACTTTTATTTAAGTTTTTATGAACTAGGTTACAGCAAGTTTCCGTTTCTAATAAATGTTTGTAAGTCTGTTAAAATAATTTTAAGACTTTAATGTAAAGTACATGTAAAATTGTGTGCTTGAACTCAAAATACTTTTCTGTGATGACAAAAAAAATTAAATTCAGAATAAGCTTATAAGATTCTGAATCAGAGTTCGCAAATAATTTTTTTCCATTCATCCATGATAGTGGCGTTCTTGAAATCATGATTTTAAAAATAGACATCATAACAAAAAAACAGATATTGAAAAGATGTTCGAATTCATATGAAAATACCAATTTACCGAAATACCGAAGACTCAAGAATCGACAAATATGTTGAATTGACTGTATAATAAAAAAGCGACGCGAAGCCAAATATTTTTATTTGTTATTTACTAATAATTTTAAGACCATCAGTTAAAGTTAAAAAAACTAATGTTTTTACTACTAATGAAGCAAAATGGCAAAAAGTGTCAAATCATTATTTGTTTTATATGAAAAATAAAGATTCTGGTTTGTAGCGATGAATTTATAGTGCATAAAGTGTTTGTTAATTAAGATTACAGAACAAAAAGGTTCTAAGGAATTGATAACGTGTTTTTGGGCAAAGTACGCAGTCCGTATTTATCCATTGATCTGTGGGATAATGGCAATAAACACACAGTATGATTAGGATTAGTTGTTCGAGACTTTGCTCAAATGAGCCGATTTTTGGTAAAGCGGCTTGAGTTCACCTTTCGTCTATTTTAAGAGAGTAAAGTAAAAGTTCGATTAGTGCATACAAAGCTTATATCTGTAAATATTGTTCTTTTGTTCACTGCTAAAAATATTTAGATACAGTAGAAAAATTGTCACTTGAGATTTTGATTCATGTTATAAATTTTTAGAAATTAGTAAATAGGCAATTGTGAGCTGTTGCGTTCGTCAATACTTAGAATAGCTGTCAAAATTTCAACATTTCGAGTAAAAAATATTTGCTTGGCACATACCCAATATTCGTCACATGTCCTTACTTTTTTAGCATCACAACAGCTACTACTCTTTTTTAGTACACCCGAAAATACGCACTAGTTTCTAGCTATAAATGCAACCCTGACGAAACACTTGTTGCTCACAGATCTACTGACAGTTCGTCGGCTGTGCCTTTCATTCAAGTTTTATTTTAATTTTTATTAAAAACATTTTTTGTTATACTTTTATTTGAATCATAATTTTAATTGTTATTTTTATTTTAATTTTTCATTAAACGACATTTGACATAGACAGTGAAGAGAGTGAAAAACGTCGAAAACGTGTCATACACAAATATTTCCAAGAAAAAATTTGCCAAATTGTTCATAAATCAATAAAAGCTATAATATATATAAAAATTAATTGTGTGCATTTGACATCGTTGGAACTGGGGGGCAATAAATAAATAAATTAACAACAGTTGCGGCAGCGATAACAGCGACGTCAACGCTAGCAGCCTACAGCCTTGTGCTGCAGGTAAGTGCGGCGACTTAAATGTGGCATTTTTTTACAATTTTGCATATTGTCATGAACATTAAACATAAATCTCTTGATTGAACAGATGTGGAGAAGACAGAAGCAGCAGCAACAAGCAGGGTCAGGTAAAAGGCAGGGTCTTGCTAGACAAGCGTGTCAGTAACGAAGGCTATATCTATCTACGACTCCATCCATGGCTATCGCTTATTGTCAGCGAAAGATAATCTAATTTTGTGGCTAATACAATTGAGCGACACAACAACAAAAAAAAACTTAAAATTGGCTGCGCGAGTTAAACAATTGCCGTGGTGCTGATAAATAAACGCGGGTTGTGCCGTGGTCAAGGGGTAAGTAAAGCAGTGCTGCTTCATCCATTAATTGATAAGATAGGCATTTAATATAAATTAGCTAATATGTATTGGCATTAATTGCTATTCATAGCTTATCAACTGTTGTTCATAGGAAGAGGCATGAGATCTGATATTCTGACACAATCGCCACCGACGGCACCGTCCACAACCAATATGAGTTTTACAACAAGCGTTGATCCTTGTACAAACGAAGAAATAGCAATAGCTGCAAATCTTCTTTTTGATATACCATTGACAGCGCTTAGCAAGAAGACGCGTCAAAAACTGTCGCTGCTATTGAATCTGAAGAAACTACTGCGTTCTGAGGAGGGCTACGAGCGTGATTGGCGTGGCATTGCCGCTTTATCACAGCAAAAATCCCTCTGTGATGAAACTACAATGACTGGCGATGATCCAATGGCCAAAGTACTGCAGCTCTGGGTGTCCCACAATGCCAAAACAGCCACATTTATGCATTTAGAACGCTATTTGGGCTTCATCGATCGCTGGGATGTTTGTGATGATATCTACGATGATCTAGGTGGGTGTTGTCTGTAGTATTGCCTCAAGCAGTTGTTAACTAATTATCTAATTATCAAGTCACGTTTTATCTTCACTTAATACAAAAGCTTATTTGTTTGCTTTTAAGCAATAAAACACAAAAACGTCGCAAAAGTTTGTTTGCCTCCTCTGTGTTTATCATGCTCGATTTCTTTTGTAACTTGTTTTGCTGACTTTGAGACAAATGCGAGTTATATCTGTTACTTTGATATTTTTTTTATTGCGGGCGCGTGTAAATCATTCGATATCTTTTTGCGCTAAATAAGCTCTTATCATTCTGACATTGAATGGTTTGCGCTTGGCTAGATTTTTAAAATATAACATTATCTCTTGATGTGTCAGATCAAGCTTCGCTGGATTGAGTTTGCCGAATTTGAGCTCTACAAAGTAGCTAACAATAGGATTATTATTTATTAGTCATTGTTATATAATTATTAATAACATTCTTACCATACAGTTGAAGATGCTCGCATCTACAAAGAAAAGCTACAGCAAAAAACTGAATGTAATGACTTATCTGGACCCGATGCTGACTTTGGACATGGTTCCGATATAATTAATCTTACCAATGACGATGTGCTACGGGCACAGAAAGGTCTTCCGCCGCAAAAATACGATGCATTTGTACTATTTGCCGATGCTGATATAAACTATGCAGTGGAAATGCTGACAAAACTGGAAGAAAATCCAGCATATAATTTTAAGGTTAGTATCACTAACGGTTTCAGCTCATTTAATTTTAACTTATATCATAAAACACCTTACTCCATTTTGCGTAAATTATCTAAATATTCTTATCACTATTTCTTTTTATCGAATATCGGTACCTATCGAAATTCTAATTTATGTCAATCATGATGTTGATCAACTAATTTTAAAATTCAACAATATAAGAAATTAAAAATCTATGCACTAAGTGCACTTTAATCTAATAACATATCTATGTTGAAAATCGTAAGCCGCTTCAGATGTCAATCCGAACTTTTACGCTGAATTAAAGAAACTGTTATCGCGTAACTTAAACCCGAAAAGCTACACACAAAAAGTCTTATATATTTAAATAAAACTCGACCTTCATGGCTGAAAGTGCTTATTTTAATAAACCAGTAAAAAAGCTCGGATAAAATAAAATATTATTTTAATAAAATAACCACTTTCTACAAATAAAAAAAAATAAATAAATAACTGGCCATTTCAGCCCTTGAAAGGACTTTGACCTAGCTTCGTATGATCAATTGTGTTGTGCGTGTTATTAAGTTTGTACACAATTGACCGAGAAATGGGCCTACAGACTTAACGCCGACTCCGAACGGCGATGAACGAAATGTTCTTATTCTCAAGAAGCTTTACATGGCATTTTGATTACTCTCTGAGGTTTCGGCCGTACAGAAAAATCATTTTAATTCAATTAATTTTCTGTCGCTGCTGGAGTTCGAACCCGGTTCTCCAGGTTTGTTGACATGGATTAACCAACTACGCAACGGACGCCATCTTGTACTCAAATGACATAAAATTTTATGCTCGTAGATTTATCCTACTATAAGTTTATTTTTAACATGAACACTTTTTAAATAATTTGCAAAATATAAAAAAAGCCTAGATGTCGATATTTTTGGCCCATGTTTTTGGTCATTTTTAGTTAATTATTGAAGTAATTCTTAAGTTTATGTATTCAATAGCTTCATATTTCAATCCTTATGAAGCGATTTAAACAATTTCCAATTTTCTGCCAATTATATCCAAGCAAAATCCTATTTTTACTAGCTTATAAACGCTATTATCCAATGAATTACAGTGAAGAAAATATTATCCAAAGAGTAATAATGAAGCGCTTCATTGTAATGAATGGAATACTCCCCATTGCCTTTGTATTGTATACTGACTTTTTACATGGACTGTGATAAGAAGGGAGTTATTCTAGTGAACACTTAATGGTGTACTCTACTATTGCTCTATATTGAATATAGTCGCAAATAGACTCTTCTGTATCTGTTTTTTTTTAAGATCGAAACTCAGGACTTCTCAATACTCAGGACTTTTTGGCATACAAAATTGAGGAGCATTGTTTCCCGCTAATACTATCCATGGGATCAAAGTTTAAAAATTACGACAAATCTGGAACGGTTGGTGATATCAGTTTCATTATTCCAACAAATATATTTGTGGTCACAAGGAATAGCAACATAACTCAAAATATCGTAAATACGGGATGTTTTATTTTCCTTACCTCGTCTGTTTCCTGGAAGTTAATGGAACAATCAAACATGGAGCTTGTAGATACACGAAATTCCTTTCATTTTGCACAAATACCAGATCGCTTTTATACCGGGAAACAGACGAGGTAAGGGAAAATAAAACATACCATATTTATGATATTTTGAGTTATGCTGTTATTCCTTGTGACCACAGAAATTATAAATTATAACATCTCTTACTTTTTAGAACTTAATCCAAAGAACCTTTCTTATAGCCATTTATACCTATGAAAACTTTCACCTCAACTATTATAGCAAATAATGGCTTAAATACTTCAGCAATAGAATGTGATATAAATTCTAAACTTTTTCATCATTCATTCTCTAACTTTTTGCGAATTGTTTTGATAACTTATGGCAAACAAATGGTCATGTACCATTCAGAATTGAATTCCGTATTCTTCAACAAGTAAAAAACCATCACATAAATGTTTATTCTATGTCACATTTTTTTAATTTAAAACTGTTTGTAAATTTATCCTTTTTGATAATTTTAACGAAGGTTGTTGTTTATATTTCCAACCTAATAATGCAAATAAAATTTTCGAATATTAAAATATTCTTCGAGAATATCAATACAAACTTCAATCAATACCACTTTCCACACCGATTGAGATAACTCCAAAAGAAGCGTTTTGAATGCAACAACCTTCGGGTGTCCAAAATCGTTTACCATGTAATTTTTTTATTGCCAGGAATATAAAAGTCATTGGGTGTCAAATACGGGCTGTTCAGCGGAAGACCCATTAATTCGATTTTTTTGCTGGTCAAGTCTTTGCTTAAACAGATGTGTGAGAGCTCGCATTGTCATGATGCAAAATAATTTGCATCTTCTCCGACTTTTTCCGAACTTCTCCGTTAACTTCTGGAAAACAAATGCTGGTGTACCACTCAGAATTGACCGTCCTCTGTTGCTCTAACGCCACTGTCGCCACACGATCGCTAATACCAAACAACACTCAACCATTTGATTCGATGTGCTTCCTCCGCGAACAACTTTTGTTGGATTGAGCTCATTTTGGAAGACCCATACAATCGATTGCTCTTTTGTTTCGGGCTCATATGCATTAATCCATGATTCGCGATGCCTGTATAGATGTTGTACACTTTGATGCACCTTAATCGTATTTCTTCAACAATTTCCTTTCATCAATAGACACGAACATTTTTTTTTTTTATCTTTTGTCAGATTATGTGTGATCCAACTCGAAATAAATCTTTTCTACGGCCAAATGATCATGCAATATCTTGTTGATGCTCGCCATACTATTACCCAAAGATTCCTCAATCTCATGGTATGTCAGATGACGATCATGCTTTATCAGTTCACACACAGCATTGATGTTTTCAAACACCGATCGTGTTGTCAAAACCAAATAGTAACTTTTCTAAGAGTTGAAGAAAAATAAATGAGTAAAACTTATATTAAATTTGACCTTATTTGAGATAACATAACATATTTCCCATATTAGAGATAATCCAGAAAAATCCCATTTTTTAATATGCTATACGGGTCAATGATTATCAGACTGTCCTTTGGATTTTTGAAATTATTTGTTGGTATTACACTGTGTTATTAGGACAGTGAGAACAAATATTTTTTATAGAGACAAAATTAAAAAAAAAAAAAGAAATATCTCGTTTATTGTACAGTAAGAGCTAATAGAGCAATAAAGCAGGTCTTCTCGATAGAAGTCAGAAATTTCTTAACAAAATCTGTTGTCCTCATGTTGTATTTGAACTCACTTTTTCGTGATCTTCCGATTGATAGTTCTGATCGCTATCCTCTGTTAGAAATTTACTTGGCAAAATTGAAAAAAGTTTCTAGAAAAATATAATCTCGTTCATGGCTCCAACTGATATTGGAGAAGGGAACTTTTTCTATTTGAATTTTATTCGTTAATCGCTGCAAATAGCGTATTTTAGAAGTGCTTGCCTATTCCTTGCTAGTTTGTATACTCTTAACTTGAAAAATTGGGTTATTAATGAGATTTTTCTATTAAATTGTAATTATTTTTAATTTACTCTCGATTAATTTACGCCTTTTAGCTATTTTAATAAACTTATTTAGTCTTTATGAGATGCATTTTAATTGATAGCAAAATAAATAATTATTTCTTATGGGTTTTAACATCTTCCAGCTGTGCCTTAAAGATCGTGACCTCTTGGCGGGTATTTCATTTCCACACGAGGCGCTATCGCAACTCATAGAAGAACGTTGCAAACATTTAATTGTGATTCTAACCGAAGAATTTCTCAAAAGTCCAGAAAATAAATTCTTAGTCAACTACACACAAGCCTTACAAATTGGTAAGAATTTTTATTCCATATTGATTTTTAGTATATTTCCAATATTTACTACTTTAGAACATAGAACACGCAAAATAATTCCTTTGCTCTATGAAGAATCTGTGATCATTCCAAGAACGCTCAAAATTTACACACATCTTAAGTATAACTCCAAAGTAACCGCTTTATGCAACTTCTGGTTGAAGCTGGCGGATTCTATACGTGATACAAATATATCAACAGTACCGCTCACACATAGCACCAAAGACAATAAAGCGTAAGATTTCTGTTACTTAAAATATTGGTGATTAAGAATTTCCTAACAAAAAACAAAACAATCTTTTATTTTTAGCAATACAACAAAGTTTAGCTTGCCCAATACGCACAAGCAGCAGCAGCAAAGCCTTAAAGAGCTGCCCACACCACCTACAGACATTCCCAGCATTAATATAAACGGCCATGCTGCACCAGATGACGACGATGACGACATTCCAAAAAAGAAAGAACGCAGCAAGTTTAAGAAACGCTCCTCTTTACGTCAAAATAGCACTGGCAATAAACTACCCCCACCTGACGCTTTAATACCCTTACCTAAACTGCGCCATGCACACTCAACCAGCCAGCTGGCGACTGCTATCTTCTATGATACCCAATCGATTGATGATTTTTCAGCGGCAAACTATTCCAGTGATCTTAAAAAGAAAAAGAAATGGTCCAGCAAGCTTAAGCAAGTCTTTAGCCGTAGCAGCAGCCGTCTACAGGAGGCTTAGCCATACACGTCCATTTTTTTTAGCAGCAGCAACCTTTAATTGTTTAATGTTTTATTTAATTTGCTGTTATTGTTTTCAAGAAGTTGTAATATTTTCTTATAAACTTGAATATTGTAAACTTAAAACAAATGCTTTTTAAATATTTTTAAATTAATATCACTGAAGACAATAAAGAAATGTTTGATGATTAAATAGAATACTCACTCGTTTCGTTGACAGCAAGATCAATCTGTTTATTCCAAGCAGAAATTAAACTCTGTTTTTTTTTAATTTTTTTTTGGATTTTATTATTTTCATAAATAACTTTTTGTTGTGTTTTTCTGTTTGTTGGTTTTTTGTTTCGCATTATTTTAATTATACGAACTTTACCTTTAAATGTTTATTTGCTTTATTTTAAGATATTTTTTATCCGTTTATTTGAAATTATTTAATACTTATTGGCTAAGGTATTTTTAATAATATTTCACTTGTTTGCTTATTTAAAGTTTTTATTTTTATTATTATTTTCTCTTCCAGTTCTTACTTGTTTTGTTTTTGTTTTCTTTCTCTGTTTTCATTAAGTTTTTAAGCAAACCAAGTAAAATAAACAATTTTTAATTGATCAATAATTCATATAATTTTAATAATATTAAACTATTTCTTAAACAAATTATTTAATTATACAATTCAAATAGTTTCTATATAATTTTTTCGGTTTTGTTTATTTGTATGTGTATGTGTGTTGTTAATTCTTTTTTAACTTTTATAATAATAGAAAATGTTAATTTTATTCTTCTACTTATATTTCATTGCATTTTACGTCTCTATTAACTGCTGTTAGTTTAGGGTTTTTTTATTTTTTTTGTTTTTTTCTATTCATTTATTAAACATTAACTGATTGCATTTACACCACATGAAATAAAAAATGTCTGGGAAGATTTCTTGAATAGATTATTATTACTTATATCTATGTAAATTGTGATGTCAGTGTGAATTTGTTGTTAGTGTATATGTGAAGTTTAATGTTAGGCTATTATTAATTATTCTTTTTTTGTTTATTCGTCATCTTTTTTAAATACATTGCATGCTCATACTTTTGCATTTTACAGTACGCACTCGAAATTGCGAACCAAATCAATTGAAGCCAAACAAAATGTACTGGCTTAGTTTCTTATATTTTGATTTCGGTTACGTTCATCATTGTGAAAATTTTCTACAATTTCTGTTGTTGTACTCGTACTGTAAATGCTTATAATTTTATCTATCATCTATAGAACTTTCTACTTTATTAATTTTTCAATTCAATTTTTATCTCTAATTTGCATTTCTCTTTTAAAATCATAACTTTATGATGGAAAATCAATCCATTTTTTAAAATGAAATCGGAGGTTTTTACCGGTATGTTTCATAATCATGTAGATAAACTTAAAACTTAAATAAAAAAAAAAAATGAAAAATTTTAAAAAATAATTATTTTAACTGTAAAAAAAGCATTTTAATCAGAGCTGAAACTTAAATTCTTATACAGCCTTATACAGCCTCTTATCGCTTTGAAGAGGACATAAGGACGTCTCATCAGATCGGTGCCATTTATATCCCTTGTCAATTTACTACATAGGCTGACAGTATTTGAACTTCAAGATACCTCAAAAATAGAGTTAACATCTCAAAAAATGTTCGCACATTTGTGCAAGGGTTTCAAGATCTTATTTGGAGCTTCTGGACCGAACCCAATATCGTGCGATATATTTGATAAAGGGTTTGAAAATATTTCACCTTGGCTGAGTTCCAAAACGTGTTTATACAAAGCATCAGTGTGCATTTTCTTTGAATTGGTGCTTAGTAGATTCACCAAAACTGCGCAACCAAAGTATGCTTAAAAATAACAATCCAGTTGCGCAGTTTTAGCAAATCTACCAAGCAAAAATTCGAAGAAAATTCACACTGAAGCACGGGAATAGTCATCCACTTAGATAAACTACCGAAATCTCATAAACATTGAACTTGTTCAAAAATAAGTCGAAATATATGCCAATATTTCCTTATATTGGAGATTTAGCGAAAGCATGCAATATTCCTTGAATTTCGCAATCTTTGGCTATGGGATACCAGAAAGATACCCATGGATACGTATCCTAGTTTTCCCACGAAGTTGTGTTAATTAAGATACGTTACAGGAGGAGGAGTAGTATAACCAGTACACTCAGATGTATTTGCACAGTACCGTCTAAAAATAGACAACAGCTCAGCAAGTTAAACACGCACTTGGAAGTGATGGCCAATTGGTTGATAACGTTTATGCTATCAAAAAATTCAGTAGTAGAAGAGATCAATGAAGCGGTATCAGGCAGAATTTCAACGAAATACAAACTTTATAAGTCTTTAAATACAATGAAGGACCATAACGATGTCCTTCATTATTCAGTCAAGTTCCTTAATATGAACTAAGACTTAAAACTGGCCAATAGTGACCCAGTGGCACACATCTTCAAATCATTCCTTTAATGTCTAATCTCATAGAGGCAGCGCCAATTTTGGCAGGGCCGGCAGCGGACGAAATTACATTAATTCCAAGGATACCAATGATAACAACAGATTTACCGTTTACGCTTAAACTAGGGATATTCTATTTACTTCAATGCATCACATTTACTTGATGTTTACAATGCGATACATCGACTCGATCCGATGTTTTGAAAAGCTCTTTATTTACTCGGTGAAGCGATGTATTTTCATAAAACATCGAATGAATTTTAATCAGATAATGAAATGATTATAATGGGTGTTTTTTTTTAGGGGTTTGTTTTTCGAATAGAGATAAAACTGGCATTTTGTGGTCAAATCTGGCAACTCTAATGTCATTTATGTTCAGTTTGGTTTGCCATTTCATCATGAACAGGTTGACAAAAGAACAACGCTTGCAAATCGTGCAAATTTATTTCGAAAATAATGGTTCAGTTCGCGAAGTTTACCGCAAGCTCCGTCCATTTTATGGTCGACATAATCGTCCATCAGAGCAATTAATTCGGTTAACCATGGGTCGTTTTCGCACTACGTTTACTCTATGTGATAATACGCATCCGCAAAGACGTCGAACAGTGCGCACCGAAGAAAGAATTGCCGCTGTAGAGCAAAATGTTGAAGAGGACCCGAATGAATCGATTCGCCACCGTGCACAGCAATTGGAGCTTTGTCCATCAACTTTATGGAAGATTTTGCGCAAAGATCTTGGCTTGCGACCTTACAAGATCCAGCTTGTGCAAGAATTAAAGCCGCGAGAACATGCAATGCGTCGTGATTTTGGTGTATGGGCCGAAAATGAGATTGATCTCGATGCTGATTTTCATCGCAAAATTTTGTTCAGTGATGAGGCTCATTTTTGGTTGAATGGCTACGTCAACAAGCAAAATTGCCCCATTTGGAGTGAAGAGAATCCACATGAGATCCTTGAGACGCCATTACATCCACAAAAACTGACTGTTTGGTGTGCTCTATGGGCTGGTGGAGTCATTGGGCCATACTTCTTCCGAAATAATGCTAAAGAGTCAGTTACCGTTAATGGAGACCGGTATAGAGCCATGATAACCGACTATTTTGTTCCCGAATTGGATGGCATGAATGTGGATGAGTTGTGGTTCCAACAAGACGGCGCTACATGCCACACAGCCCACGTCACAATCGATTTACTGAAGGAAACATTCGATGAGCGCATAATTTCGCGGAATGGACCTGTCAATTGGCCACCAAGATCGTGTGATTTGACACCATTGGATTATTTTCTTTGGGGATATGTGAAGTCGCTCGTCTACGCCAACAAACCAGAATCGTTAGGGGACTTGGAGGCCAACATTCGTGGCGTTATTGCCGACATACGGCCCCATATGCTCGAAAAAGTGGTTGAAAATTGGACCTGTAGAATTGGCTTTATTCGAGCCAGCCGCGGCGGCCACATGCCCGAAATCATATTTAAACATTAATGGCATAAAATTATCCTTCCAATAAAGCCAAATTGATGGACATTAAAACGATTTTCTTGTGTTTTATTTCAATTCGAAGTTCTATACCTCTAAAAAAAACACCCTGTATAAAAGAATTAAAGAAAAAACCCGTGCTGCACTACTAGCAGTGTAAACACCAGTTATAGTTACCAAAGTAAAATGTGTGATGTAAACGTAGCTTAAGCGGAATCTAGAAATTGATATTGGCAACGCGAGAAAGAATGAAAACGAAAGTAGTTTGTTTCTTCTGCTTTGGCGAAATTTGAATAAAAACGTTAAATTACATTTAGTTTTACTTGTGAAGTGAATGTGCACATTTTACAGAACGAAATAGGGCTGGATTGGATTAAACTGAAATCTCATCGTCTTCTTGCATGTTCAATTGAACAGGAAAGTAAAGAAATAAAGAAAGGTTGCATAAGTATATTTAATCCATGTCAGTAAGAAAAAGGACATTAATACTGCAATTTCTATAATTGTGAAGGTTTGTTTTTTGTAATAATAATAAACAATATTCTTATATATTGCCCTTATTTCTTTTAATAAACAAGAACTGAATCAGAGAAGGGCTGTATTCAAATTCGTTTTTCTTTTCCTTAGTTACACACAAACACACTCATAAAAGGCGGGCGGACAAGAGCAGTGCTTTTGTAGGAGCTGTATATAATTAAAAATAGTAATTTTTTTATGACGTGTTATGGAAGGGGCATTTTCATGTAATGCTAGAAAAAGTACTCGATTTTGAGAAAGCATCGATGTTTCTCAACGATGTATCGAAAAATATCGATGCATTACACCGAAAATAATATGTATGCATTTTTGAAGTGAACACCCCTAGCTTAAACAGTTTCCAATTAAGACGTGCTTTGTCATTACAATCAATAAGTCCCAAGGGTAGACTTTTAAAATTGTCCGCATCGACCTTCGTAAGGAGATGTTTACCCATCGCAAACTATATGTGGCGCTCTCCCAAATCGGTACATCAGAAAATCAAACTTTTCTTATTCCCGGCAATGCAAATGAAACACAAAATATTGTATTCTCTAAAGTATTCCATAAGGATGAAGCATTCTAGGATGTTCAAAAATGTATTGTTGATTAAGAGAAAACATCCGTGGCAAAAACGCGGACTACTGTGGCCTCCCAATTATTTATAAAAGCGACTTTTGAGAGTAGTATTGAAAAAGGTGTTTCGGACAATCCTACATGTAGGATGGCGGAATAACGGAAAAGTCTATTCGAGCTTTCAAATTAGCCTACATGTCGCATGGACTTCATTATTTTTCAACGCTTTGTTTACCTTTTACTTTATATGTTCACTCTACAACTTTTTTTTTAGAATAAGAAAATGTATGAAGTCAGATGAATAAGCGTTCAAACTTTTTGATTTTCATCCTACATGTTGGACGGACCGCATCATTTGCTTTAACACATCCTAAATGTACATCCGACGTGTCAAGCTGATCCTTCATGTAGGATAGTCCGAAACCCCTTAAACTTTAGTTCCTGTGTAGACTGTAAGTTGATTTTTCTTTATTATTTAACTCCCTAAATTTACGTCTTTTCATTTTGAATTATAAAACGCTTTGAAATAATTAAACCAGAAGAAAAGTAAAACAAGTTTTTCGATTTGCATCGTTTTTGCTGTTTTTGCTCTAAGAAATGCAACAAGAAATTCGAACATGTACTCATTTATGCTTCCCCCACTGTATTTAAACAATAGTGGCTAATTGATTAAAATTGAAATTTGCAAGACCTCTTAAAAGATTTATTTTTTTCTTCTTTCTGTTATAAAATCAAAAAATGAAAAAGTTTTAATTTTTATATAAAATTTAAATAAAACATAACAACTTAGTAGAATTAACAATTTATTCTTTCTATTTTTCACTCTCTTTATGTGTGTGAATTAATTTTATTTTATTAGTTAATGTAGTCAATGTCTATATATTTTTTTTTTTTAGTTTTTATAATCTTTTCTTGTAATTTTTAAAACATTTCTAATTACTTAAGGTGTAATTTTGTTTTTTTTTTTTTTTGTCTTTATGTTTTGGGTTTTGTTGTTCTTTATGAATTATTTGTTTAATATTAAACTTTGTGCTCTTTGGACAAAACTATTACATGTTTAACATGTTTATATTTTATCGTTTATTGTAATACATATTATTAATTATTACTTTTTTATATTTTTTTATTTTTTTTTTTTTTTTTTATTAATTCACATGTAATAATTTGTTCCATATTGTTACGCTAACTCATTCTAATATTTCATATATATTTATATATTATTTTATTATTAGTATTTTAGTGTTTTGCATTTTTTTTTTTTAAATTTAGTGTTTTATTTTGTTTTTACTTTTCAAAATTTCCAATTATTATTTAAGTTTCTTTTCGTTTTAGTCTAATATTTTAGTAAGTGTCTAAAATTAATTTTATTCATACAAACATTTTATTTGCTAAATTTTTCTTTTACCAATTTAGGAATTTTTAGCGATTTCTTGCTGTTATTATTCGTGTTTTTTTTTTTGTTTTTTTTTTTTTATAAGGTTCTTTTATTTTAAATGTCTACAAATGTGGTTCTCTTATTTAATTATTAATGGTTGTTGTTGTGTTCGTGATGTTGTTGTGTTAAAATTTTAGTGTTTTGTTTTTTTTTTTAATTTTATTTATTAAGTTAGCATTTGAAAACCTCGGAAAAATGTTTTTCAACGGCAAAATATTTGAAATTTTACTGACATTTCATGACATATGTAGTGTTATTTTCAGCTTAAAGAAAACATTCATGAAATTGAGCAAAAATATGGCAACGCTTTGAGGAACTTACTTTGGTAACTGTAGCCGGGTTTCATATGGCTAAAAAATCAAAATGTTCTTCTCAATGAATCAAGTTGAAACTTTGTATAAAAAAAGCAAAAAGTCCGTTAACAACCGTTACGTTTTACCGAAACTGATAAAAATTATCTTTAAATAATTACAATGACAATTCATTTGAGCGGATTACCTCATTTTAGATATTTGATTCTTTTGTGACACGTATTCATATCAATTATTAAAACAATTTTTTCTGCTTGATTTCTGTTTGTCTTGTATCAGAGCTGTTTGGTTTGTGTCTTCGATAATTCGTTCCTTCAAAGAGAATCGTTGATTCGTTTTCTCAGATTTTCATTTTTGCTTTACCTGGGAAAACAGCAAATAATTATGTGCGTTCCAATTATGTATTTTATGAAAGATTTACCCAAACATTATTTTACGAGGGCAATTTTATTTGTGTTTCAACCTCGTAAATTTTGACGAAATTGCAAGAAAACCATAACCAAAGCCAGAGATAGGTTTGATAAATACTTTGGGGAATGTGCCATCAATTTCAATGGTTAAAAACCGATTTTGAACGTTCAGGTCGCCCAAAAGAGGTCGTCACTACAGAAATCATCGAAAAAATGCATGGAATGATATTGGACGATCTGAGAATGAAAGTAGGTGAGGTCGCTGAGGCTCTAAGCAGCTCAACTCAGCGGGTACCTCACATTATACATGAATATTTGGACATAAAAATTTATACGCGCGATGGGTGCTGCAATTGCTCACATTCGACCATAGGCGCAGACGTGTGACCACTTCAAAGGAGTTGTTTGGCGATGTTCAAACGCAATCTGAAGCATGATACAATAAGAAGGTAGGGTAAGGAGCTTTGACAAGACCTACTGCTTATGTCAAAAAGCATTTTAGCGATGCCACTTTTCTGTATATTTCATAAATTTGGGATAAACACATAGAAAAGGAATTTTATATAGGGTAAATAAGAAAAATTTTAATCAATGTGTATATATTTGAAACAACGAAGTTTTTAGTTATTTTATAGCTTTATTTAATAAATAAGAAAAATTTTAATCAATATGTCTTTATTTGAAACAACGAATTTTTTAGTTATTTTATAGCTTTATTTTACACTAATTTAATATTGCCCATCATTTTTTGTTTATCGTTTTGTATTCTTTATTTCTTGTTTAAAAATTTTATTGTAATGTGCATACGATATCTTAAAAAAAACTTTTTTAAGTCTTCTTAAGACTGGAACTGTTGAAGATAAATCAACTTTTATTTAAAAGTTCCTTGATTATCAATATTTTTAGCAATGTATTTTATATAAAACGCTTACCCACGGAAATCATGAAACATGGATTTGTAATGGGATTTTTTTCTTAAGATATGGTAGCACAGTATTTTATGGTTTTGACATTAGCAGTAGGTCTTGTCAAAGCTCCTTACCCTACCTTCTTATTGTATCATGATCTGAAGGAATTTTTGCTTCGTTTCGTAAACGTAGTCGAAAGATGGGTACATCACAACACACCAGAGAGCAAAGAACAGTCAGGGGGTTTCAGACAATACTACATGTCCGATGGACATTGCGTGTCCGATGACATGTACGATGTGTGAAAGCTAAAACTACATGTCCATCGGACATGTAGTACGAAAATCAAATGATTTTGATTTATCTGCCGGTCCATCCGACATGTAGTATTGTTTGAACGCACGTTCATCGGACTCGTTGCATTTTTCATTCTGCAAAAATCGTCGAGGAGTGAACAGCTACGCAAAGCAAACAAAAAAAAATGTATTTGAATAAATTAGCGTTTCTTTTCTCTACTCCTTAGCCCAAATCCTCTCTTTTTCCTTTTTTTTAGTTTTTTCATCTCCTCCTCTTCCTTCAAAACTTCATCAATAATTAGAGCAGCAAGAAATAGTTTTGCCATTATAATGATGTGTTCGCTTTGAGCGCTGCAAAATAATGATGTCTATCCAACATGTAGTATGTCTGAACGCTCGTCAAGAAAATGCCGTTATTTTGCAGAACTACATGTCCGATAGACATGTAGTATTGTCTGAAACCCACTGTCAAAGCAGTGAACTTCTCAAGGTGAACGTGCATCAAAAAAGGCCGAGGTGGGTCTATAGACCAGCAAGGTTATTCACATCGTCATAACTTAAAAAAGATTAAAGCAATCATCGGCGAATATTATTCATAGCTATTGGACAGATTTGACATTGATTTGAAGCAAAAACGACCTCATTTGGCAAAGAAAAAGTCTGCGGTCGCCATGGCAAAAATGCATAAATTGTACTACGAACTGCTTCCCCATGCACCATATTCTCCAAATTTAGCCCCTTCCGACTATTTCCTATTTCCAATCCTGCAAAAATGGATCGGCGGTAAGAAACTTGAGTCGTATGAAGAGGTCATCACTGAAACAAATGCCTATTTTGAGAACCTTGATAAAATCTTTTATTTGGAAGAATAAAACAAATTGAAAAAACCTTGAACTAAATGTATCGAACTAAAAGGTTACTAAAAGGTTCTCTCTAATTTGAGAAATAAAACGTTACTTTGCCGAAAAAGACTTTTTATTCAAAAAGTTACCTTTTCCATTATCAAATGAAGAAAATTACTTTCTTCGAAAAATCTTTGGGAAAGATCACCTTTGACTTGGGATAGTAACGTTTCTTGGATAAAATTAAACACTGGGGAAAATCGTAAGGATTCCGTTATAAAAACCTCAGTATACAGAAGGCTTTCACAATCACCTGGGGAAAAAATAACTTAATACTAAAACTTTTAATAATACTAAATGCCTCTTTTTTCTTAAGAATGCATTCTAAATCAAATCTGATAATTCGGAATTTTTAAAAAAAATATAATCAGCAGGCATGTGATAGAAATCGTTTTCGTACGAAATAGCTACAAAACCGATTTGACCTGTCTTCAAAGTACACTAATTTTTGTAATTTTTCACAGTTTTGCACAAATTTGTGAAGTTCAATTTCGCTCGAATTGAATTTGATGAATTTCAACGAATTTAAATGAATTTAACACGTTAAAGAAATTCGTAGATTTGCAATTTCGTTTTCGTTTTGAATTCGTACGATTTCCATCACATGCCTGTAGGAAACTGTTCTTGCATTTTATTTTATCCAAAAACAGTCTTGAAAAACAATACTTTCAATCAGAAAGGCTTCTCGTAAATATGTTATTAAATCATACTCTATTTCGAAATGGGAAGTAAATTTGTTGGTTGGATAGTACCTACATATGTACTTTAAGTCAAGCATGCTTTGACTCGAAATGGCATGAAAGATAAGTGAGAAAGAAGATGCAATCAAGTGAAACATGTAAAAGATGTTTTAAGCGTGACGGGAAGCGAAGTGAATTAGAATCTGTGGCAAGTGTTAGCCTTCATCTTAGTCAATTCTAGTTATTGGGCAATCCTCCTATCCACAAACTCATCTACCAGAAACTACAACTTTTTTGTCATAAAAACTGAAGAATTCCTTCAACCTTCAGTTGATTGACAAAAAAAAAAAATGCAGAAATGTTAAAGCGTACGATCATGACCTGGCCGGGATTCGGGCCTAGAGCCTCTAGAGTGGCATTCAACCACGCTTCCTAGCCTACGACTGAGGCTGCCAAACTTGTTTTCTAGCCAACTGCATACCATTTTCAAGCCCATGGACCAAAATGTAATAAGCTTGTCAAAGTTGTATTACAAAAAAGGACTCTTGGCGAATTTAATTGAAAGTGATGGCACAAATATTGAACAAAAACCAAAGCATTTCATTTACAAAATACATTTTGTCCTTTATAATGAACTACGTAATTACGTAAACTATGTAACTATGTAACTACGTAAACTATGTAATGAACTAGTTCGTTCATTGAGTTCTTTTAGTTCGTTCGTTCTTTTAGTTCGCTAGGTCTTTAAGTTCGTTTGGAAAAACCTGGGACTCAAACCGCAGCTTGGTAAATTTAGTTATATTTGCTATCGTTCGTTTTGTTCCTACTCGCTGCAAAATCAATTGAACTTAAATTAACTAAAAGAACGAGAAACACTGAACTAGTTCACATAGTTCATGAGTGGGAATCGTTCAGTTGAACTAGTTCGTTCATGAACTACCTAAGTCTACAAGGAACTACCCAGATCCTGGAGTTGGTCGCCCAATCTGAGGAGTATTTTGGACAGTTGTTTTAAACAACGGTAGCGTTCTACCTACAAGGGAAATAGCTATTATCCTAAATAAATTTGTTAGTTCGGGGATAGTCCTTACCTCGGCAGACACACGATTGCAATTCCAACGGTATATTTACACGTCTTATGGATAGTCCAGATAAGGGCGGATATTCCAATAGTTTTTGATATTTGGCAATTTCTTTGGTAACTTCTAAGCAGCTGATTTCAAGCAGCTTGACACTCTTACCATTTTTGCCAAAAGAAATATCTCTGACTAAAACTTACAACTTTTGACAGGGAGGGGAAATTTTTACTCTCTCGATTGCACTCTCTTTTACCATTTTTCGAGTACGCGATCGCTTCTCAGACTAAAAGCTGCAAAGTAGGTATGGGAACAGATCTATTTTCATCGATTTTTCAAAATAAACCGTTTTCTTAAGACGTTTCATTAAATTTCAATGTGATATACTAAATGAATTTATTTGTTGAAACTATTTGTTGAAACTCGTCCTCAAAGCGTTTCCAAAAATGTCAAACTTGAAAATCTGAAAATTTTTTAGCTACTGCTATGGTCTGTCACACATTTCAGCTTAAATGTGCGTGCGATATTTCATTTCTCAAATGTTAGGCTTGGAAATGTGTTTCGAGTGCCCATCCCTGAAGTTCGGCTGCCCTGTAGTTCGGCGAACCTACTACTCGGTATGCGAATTCACATACCCTTAGTGGTAGGGGCATGCCGTTCACCTCTATATACTATCCAACTATCCACTATCCATTCAAAACGCATTTTGCACATCCTTTTAACACAGCGATTTTATTAACAGGTGCAAACGGACCCAACGTGCATTATCACAAGCCTGTCCCAATGGGCATACGAATTCCCTTTACGCAAGGGAATTCCCTTGTTATTTAAATTTAGGCTTTTCTTTATTAATTATTTTTCACTGTTTTTCTCACTAATTTCTCGTTGATTTCATTGATTGGCCCTGTTGTTCGGCTAGGGGCAGCATATCTCTAAGGACATGCCATTTCTCAAGCTTTTAAAGGTACGCCCTTTCCCATACCACAAAAAATTAAGCGAAGAGATAGGTTGTTTATACTCTCAAATGATTCATAGCCTGGACACATTGCATACAACAATCGACGAGCGCAAAATGTCACTTTAAATTTACATGTATTTCTTATGGGATGAATTCTTGGAGACTTTCGCGACGACATTGTCTCGCGACATCGATTGTCGTTGTCTTCGCCTTCAATTTAATTCTAATTTGACATGAAACAAATGGAAATTTCTTTCATTATTTACATGTTTAGGGATCGTGCATGGTGGGAATTTTATACACTCCAGTCGAAAGAGAACACGCATTTGAGCTAATTTTTGGACATGACAGCGGCAAGAATCAGAGAAACTTGCATTGCGTTTACTGAAAGAAACGCTAAGAAGGATGAAGAACGGGAATCTAAGTTTCAGCATAGGTTTATGATGAAGTTTGCTGCTGTCGCGTTTATTAAAATCAAGTCGCTCAACATTTCTCTACAACGACAGACATGCCGTTTGTCGCATGTTGCGGTTAATGTGTTCAGGCTATCATGAGCATTTTTTCTACCACGCGACAAATTACACAAACAACATTGTGGATTTGAGGCATGGTATAATAATACATGGTAGCATTGACAACTGCTTATTTTCTCTTCAACAGGAAAACATAAACTGTCAAACACAGCTGTTTGCGAAACGAAGCGAAAATTAAAGCAAGTGACAAAAACAAACATAAAAAACTAATAAGAATATTGTGCGTTTAAATAAACAAATCATAAAGAAATAAACATTTAAAATCATGAAAGTGATAAAAAGATCTTGTGTAATTTGTGCGAAAAGTTTCAACAGCAGCTAAAGCTCAACAGCAGAGATGCGTGATAGCAGCCGCGATAGAATCTCGCCATACAATTAACGCGCGATGTGCGTGAGGCGAATGTAAAGTTTAGTTTCTCCAACAGGTTGTCTTCTTTTGTTTCTTTTTAATGCCCAGTTCAGGAGTATAACCATGTACAATCACCAGCTTCTTCCTTGGACCAAAGATGAAATGATGAAAACAAAACCAAAGAAAAGGCACAAATCCATGCTATAATCTTTGAAGATTAGTTTATCATGACACAAAATATATTACTCACTTTCCGAAGACACCAATTTTAATTAAAATTTATTTCATTTCGGTCATTTGCATCTGCAGCTGCTGATGTTATTCTTTTCTACACTTCAACGTTTTCAACATTGTTTGTGTTTTCATTTATTAACAATGGCCGACCAGCGAACGCTCTCTTTTTGAGTATATTTTTTGACAGAATATGTTTTCCCAAGCAACTGTCAATGCTACCTTGTATTATTATACCATGGATTTGAGGTAGAATTCTCTCTGGTTTGAGGCACTGAGAGTGTCGCGTCGTATGACTTTAAATTTCTTTAATGCACATGGGTCCGTTCTCTTGGTAATGCACATGGGTCCCTTCGCACATGTTAATGAAATCGCTGTGTTAAAAGGACGATGATAAAAGCGACGTGCTAAATACGTTGTGAGTGGATAGGCGAAGGGCATGCCCCTACCACTGAGGGTATATGGATTCGCACACCAAGTAGTAGGTCCGCCGAACTACAGGGATACAACCACTTTTCGCATACAACCCAGCCATTTATTTCATGACATTTTTCTAGACAAGTGTGTGAAATATTTCACCAAAAACACGTGAAAACATGACTTTATCCCCCCTGAAATGTGTGAAGCGACTCAAATGCGTCATGTTTAAAGGAAGCTTAAGAAATAAACATCCCTATGTTGGATTCTTTTCTTATTATTACGGATATTATTACACATGTTAACTCCAAAAAAAAACACTGGCAGTGAGTGGTATTGGTACCGCTTGGATACTTAAAATAACAAAATACATTGATAGGTGTAACCATTTAGAAGGCAACGAGTACGAGTACGATTACTTAGAACTTTTTTGGCTGGTTTTTATTTGTATTTTTATTGAAGTGTATTTAATGTCTATTTATTTGTTTTTTCGCTTTTAACATTTTTATTTAGTGGTTGTTGTTGTTGTTTTTGTTGTTCTTGTTGTATTTAGACTTTCAAACATGCTGATATAATTTATGCGTGTTTCTTTTGCTGGATTTTGTCCAAACATTTAGTGGAATTTTTTTTTAATTTTTAATGGCAGTTTTTATATAAGTGAGGGTGAGTGTTTTTTAAATAGTTTTTTTAACTACTCAATATGGTATGTATTGAGTATTTTTTTCAAGTGATAAATGTATGTATTTATTAATATTTTTATTATTATTTTTTGTTGTGGTTGTTGTTAATGTTTTTCTTTAAACTTGGTTCAAATTCGTTAAATTTATTGTTGTTGTTGTTTAAATACTAGAATGCATCCATAACTGCATTTATTATGGTTTAACTTTGAGACAAATTTTCAAATGTATTGTTTTTGGCTTTTGTTTTTTAATTGTTTTCGAAATGTTTTCAATTTTTAAAACCCTTTTTCAAAAATTAAAAAAAAAATAAATAAAAGCGACACATTTCAGTCGTTATTATGTTTGGTTTTATTTTTAATTTAGTTTCAAATACTACATGCCAAGCAGTTTTTTTTTTCTTAACCATTTCCCAATGTTTTCTATGACATGCATGTGTGTTGCTCGAGTTCAGAGTAACGATTAATGAATGGGTTGGTTACCAGTATTTTGAGTACCTTGAAGTATTTTTCTGCTTGAAAGTTTCCTCCAATTCTTGCTGGAAGTTGTTGGTTTGAAGGACACGAAATTTTATGTCAAATGAAAAACATTAAGTTCAATACCCAACTTTTTAAATTGAAACTCGAAGCTTTCATAACATATATTTTGTTTACAGTGCTTTTCAAATTGTATTTCAGCAAAAAAATGGAATTAACACGTGAACATTTTCGTGAGATTACTTTTAGCAACTTTTTACGTGAATTATCTCATGAATCGATAATTCGACCTTTGGCGATAAAGAATCATCAAAAACGTCTGTATATCGGTGGTACATAGAACTCAAGCGAAGCTGTACTTCGCTCACTGACGAATTTCACGAAGGACGTCCAAAATCTGTTGTTGTTCCACAAAACATTGATGCTGCACGCGAACTGATAATGCTTGATCGTCATGTAACACAGCGTAAGATTTAGGCATCCCTGGGTATTATTTCTACAAGCTTACATACCATTTTACATGAAGAAATAGTTGTGAAAAAAAATTTGTTCACGTTGGATTTCACAAAATTTGACAATTACTCAAAAAAAGGCTCAGGCCGATTGGTGCAAAGAAACGCTCAAGAAATACAATCGCAGTGCTTCAAAAGGCATATATGTATAGTGTCATGACTGATGACGAATCACAGATCTATGTGTATGAGCCCGAAAGTAAACAGAACTCGATGACTAGATGAAACAAATCCAACAAAAGTTGTTCAAGCTCGAAGCACTGCGAAGCAAATAGTCGCCTGTTTCTTTAAAAAAACTGGTCATGTGGCCACTGTGCCGCTTGAGGCAGGTAGAAAAGTCAATTCGGAATGGTACGCAGCCATTTTTTTGCCAGAAGTATTCCATGAAATAAGGAAAACAAATAAGCGCCGAAGAATTATTCTCCATTAAGATAGTGTTTTAGATCAATCAGAACAAGAATAAAAGCGTTTTAGACCAATCAGAACATCGACTTAATGGGTCATCCACAGTATAATCCTGATTTGGCACCCAATAACTTCGTTTTGTTGCTGCACATCAAAAACAAACTGCGTGGACAATGACTTTCGACGCTAAAAGCAGCCGTTGATGCGTGCAAAAAATATGTTTTGGGGATGTCTCAAGCGGAATGGGATAAATTTTATGACAAATGGTTCGAAGTCATGCAAAAATTAATTGATTGCAAAAGAGAATATCGAAAAACGGTTTAATAAACCAAATATTTGAGTCCATTTATTCCCGAAATATATGTAGCAACCCTCGTACTATCAAAAAAGTTAATGTACGACAGTAAAGATGAATTCTTTACTGAAAACACACAATTTTTGCCAAACTTATTGTTCATTCTTCCACATAGTCCCCTTTCCGTTCAATGCACTTATTCCAACGATTTTCTTATATAACGTTCAAGATGCTGGCGGTCTACAAGTGACGGCACCATCACTCTTCAAGTGCATGCATGAAATTTTTGACGGGTGGCAACCTAACATGAAGACACCATTAATGTCAGATCGATCTGTCAATGAATAGTGTCGTTACACTGCTCTAAATTAAACGACTTTCGTGCCTCTGTTAAGCTAGGTCTACACGATACAACGGCTGTACAATCGCTCATCGTACAGCAGTTGGCTAATTCTACCATTCGACCGTGCAATATTGCAACTAACTCGTCGCACGCTTGCATCCAAATGATACAATTATCGCACACAACCATCAAATAGCAACCGATATTGGTACAACCGTTGTATCGTGTAGACCCAGCTTGCGTAACAAAAGTGCAAAAGAAACAAAAGAGCAAAAGAAACAAAAAAGAAGCTCGATAAATATTATGGTGAATCTGCTTCGTCGTATTCAACTTTAATATATTGAAATACTGAGTTCAAAACAGGTCGAATCAGTTCAAAAGATAAACACTCAGAGGCAGCACCAAAAACAGTGACCACTCAAGAATCTATTTCGAAAAACCCATGATTTCGTATTGGACAATCCGAAAGTGAAAGTGCGTGATATTGCTTCAGCAGTAGGTAGGCATATCAAGTGGGTCGGTGGTTTAAGTTTTTCATAAAAATTTGGATATGAGGTGTGTACGCGACAAGATGGGTACCACGTTCACTAACAATCAAACAAAAACATGAACGTGTTCGCACTTCCCATCAATGTTTGGACATGTTTCCACAAAATCCGACTGATTTTTGTCGTAAAATAGTGACCATCGATGAAACATGGATACACGACTATACACCAGAATTGAAGGAATCAACAAAAGAGTGGGCAGGTCCCAGTGAAAGTGCTCAACAAACGGCCGGAAAGGTCTTGGCGCATGTTTTTTGGGATTCAAGTGGCATTTTGCGCATCGACTATTTGAGAAAAGGAAAAACAATCAACAGCGACTATTACTTTAAATTATTGAACCGAAATTGCATGAGAAATTTCGAACTGCTTTCCTCATTCCCCATATTCTCCAGATTTGGCCCCCAGCGACTATTATCTGTTCTTAAACTAAAAATGTGGCGCCAGGGAAGAAGATTTGTGACGAATGAACAGAACGAATTGGAAACTGAAGCGTATTGCGGAGATCTTGAGAAACCTAACTATTCAGAGGACATCGCAATGTTAAAAAATCATTAGAATAAGTGTATCGAGTGGAAAGGGGACTAGACTATATGGAACAATAATTTTGGCTAAAATCGTGTGTTTTTTTGTTAGGCCGGTAGCATTGTGAATGCCATAGTAGGTGCTATGATAACTCGCCAGTGAAGACTGATTTTTAGCTCTCAACAATATAGACAAACAATTTATGACGCAATGAGGTCACATAGAGCGCTGTTCTAAGATCAAAAATGCAACAATCATACAACAGCGTTGCATGGAATTAGTTTTCGGTAAATCTTATGAAACCAAAATAAGAAATCAGTGCTTAACTTTACAAAAATATTATATATTAGTGATAATGTCATCAGTTTGCAGGGGTAGCAGCTTATGCAACAAAAATGCAATATTTTTGAATGAAATTATTAATCGCCCGTCATTAGTGCTATGGCATAGGTTGAAATCCAATGAATACGCAAAAGCAGTGCATGGAATTATAACTCGGGAAATATAGGCGCATCGTAAATTTTATCTTACGCCAGTAAAGATGAGTTCTTTGGCCACATGATAAAAATAAAATGAATGGCGTCATAAACCTCAGGGAACTGTAATGCACCAACGGTGCATGGGTTTATTGCAAGGCATCAAGGTAATTGTTAATGTACCAAACAAAAGCAAAAGTAACACCCCAGAAATGGTTCATAACTACTCTAAACAGACCTCAAAGACCTCATAGACCCAAGTCAGGTCATTAGAAGAGCACTCGTCTTTCAGACATTCGTCTGAGAATATTTGATTTTCGAAATTTTTTCGAAATCAAAATTCGTTGTACGTGTTCGTCGGTGTTGTCCCAAAGTCATGTCCCTCTATATTTCTTTTTCAATTAAAATCCAACAACTTCCAGTAGATCACAACTCGAACTCATTTTTTCTTCTTAGGCGTAAGTCCCACCCTATTAATTTTCGCCACTCATCTCAGCACGCATTGCTGACCCGCATTTGCCGACATTTAACTGTATGACAAAATGTTGAATGCTACATTTAACTACTTACAATATAACTAGTTTTAGTAGTTAGTTGAAATGATTTAACAAATTTTTAGTGTGTGTTTCTTTTTTTTTTTACTTTCCGTTATTTTGTTATTTTTGTTTTTGTTGTTCGTGTTTATGTAGTGAGCGTTTGAGTTAATCTTAGTGACTAGGTTTTTGTTTAGAGTAAAAAGGTGTTTATTACAAATACAAATTAACTAACACATACATACATACATAATCTAAAATTAAATTAAATCACAATTCATTGCAAGTAACTGAGTGGTGGTGAGTTTAAAAAAAAAATGGTACTCTTACGTACTCAACAAAAAGGCATCAAGAATATAAAAGGAAAATTAGTAACAAAAAAGTATTGTAAGATTTTCTTTTATCTACTTCTTTTATCTTATTTTTGTTGCTCGGGCTTTAAAACTTTATTTAGCAGTTCTGTGTTAACGTTATGCTACCGTTAGATTATTGTATGTAGGTTTGTTTGTCTGTGTCTGTTCACATTACTGCATTACTTAATGTACTAAGTTATTACTACTATTTTTTTTTATATTTTATCTGTTCGATTTTTTTTCTGTTGGTTTTACTGAAATTTGCGCTATGGTTAGATTTTTTATTTTGTTTGTTAGTGTTACAGTTTTTTTTTTTTTTTTTTTGGTTTTAAGTTTTTGGATTTTTTTGTTTTTGTGGTTTTTTTTTGTGAATACTCGTCAGTGTTTTTGTTTACATTAAGTAATTGCAATTTTATATTCTATCCTCTTCCTCCTCTTCGCAGTCTTCACCATTATCTTCGACTTCCTCCTTGTAGCCCGGATGCTCGGAGATGGCATAATAGTTGCCATTATAGATGACGCCTAGCTCACGCAGCGTATCGCCGCGTATGGTGGCCTTTATCGTCCAGTTATAGCAGTCATCCGATTCAGACTCTCTCTCCAGCCGCTCCACATCGAGTATCTTCGAATTGAGGCGTTCCAGTATGATGCCGATATCTTTGATGCTCAGATGTCGCTTCTGGTCCACAGACAGCTGATCGATGAGTAGCAGGAATTTTTCCGTGGTTGTTTTTTCGTCCTCCATCACCGTATTTTCGGTCTCACTCTCCGAACTGTCGCGTTCGGGTGCAATGTCGAGGAAGCGCACGTGTCCTTTGGCAGCCGATGAACGCCGTTGCTGGCTGCCCGAGGGCATGAGATCGCCGCCCATCTGCATAAGCGGCATGGGCAGCGAGGAGGATGACGCAGATGATGATGGCTGCTGGTGAGGTTGCGGACTTGTTGAGACATCCTGTATGGGTGAGGTGGCTACACTTTTGTGCACCGCTATCTTGCGGCCCTCCTCGTGCAGTGAACAACAATGGAAATCGCACTCGATCGTGCTGGGGCTGCCGGCACGACTGGGCGTGTGTGCATGGTGCGCACATTCGGGCGTATGCACGTGCACCGCACCCACAGCGCTGTCAAAGGAACCGCCCTGTTTGGAAAGACGCCTGTTACCTGGCACACCTGGTGGCGGCATTCCGCCGCCCACATGATATACGCTCGGCGTTATACCGTCACCGATTACGGTTATTTGTGGGTTTGGATAGCGTTGTAGTGATGATTGCGATGATACGGATTTGTTGTCGAGCGAACTTTGCGCCGAAAGGCCTTGACTCTGACCCTTTTTCGACGGTGAATATTTGCCCGTGGACATGAGTCCACTGTTGCTGCCGCTGGGACCGTGACGTTCACTGCCGCCGATAGCACCGACGCCACCTCCACCACCCCCTCTGTCAACACCTCCTCCGCCGCCGCTTCCTGATGCACCCGTTTGCCGATGGTCCCAATGCAGGACCACCGTGACTCGACCCTTGTTATCCATAATCTTCCAAGATGGCGTCTCATCGCGTAGATCTAGCGAATTAATCGTCTCACAGACGATCTTTGGTATAGCAGTTATCGCTGGGGAAGTAAAGATGTAGCGTTAGTGCATAATTGGTGCAAATAATTGTTAAAGATTCGCGTTACACTTACCAGCCTTTATTACATCGACGCCACAGGGATACCAACGTTCTCCTGGCCTCAACAGCAGTAGAATCGTATTATTCGATAATGTGCGGAAATATTCACCATCTTCGATTTCGCTACCATCAGACTCAAGAACAATGCGTACAGGATCTAACACTGGAACCCCCAATTTTTCCTTGCCTGCACATGATTGAAGTACATGTATATATATTGAGTTGTTCGATATAATCAATAACATTAGTGCTTACCTCTTACTACTAATTCTTCAAACGATCCAACAACAACTCCTTTACGTACATTTCGCCAACTGTCCCAAATTTTAAGGGGTCTCTTGCGAGACTCCTGCAAGAAAAAAAAAAGAGAAAAAATGGATTAGTCATGGTTGCTATTTATTCAACAATTGATAATAACACAAAGGCTTGAGAAAGTCATCAATATATTGCATACGAGAAAAAAATTAAAATGTACTTTTAAAAGGGTAATTTCAAGAGGTCGAGCGACAACAGAGAAATAAAAGGTTATAAATAAAGCATAAAATTTCAACATTATCCCCCAATATTCATATCGTAACAGTATTATACAAAGCTTTTTTAACGTCGTCGGTAGCCGAGTAGGTAGCGTGCTTGACTGCCACCGCAGAGGTCCCGGGTTCAAATCCCGGTCAGGTCATGGTACTACGCTTTAACCTTTCTGCAATTCATTTCTCATTCCTAATCAACTGAAATTGAAAACTAAACAATATTCACTACTTGAAGTTGTACATGATTGGCTGTAGAAAAGTTTGTGAATGGGCATTATAACTAGAATTTACTGACGTAAAGGTAAGGCAAGTGAGGTAAGTGTTATACCTCAGATTCAAATTCACATGTTTCTACGGCTTTTCACCACGCTTAGAATACCCAAGACATGTTTCACTTGATTGTCCTTTCGTTCCCACTAATCTATCACCCCATTTTGAACCAAGGCAGACTTGACCGAATAGGTATTAGACTTGAAGTCCTTGGTTCAAAGCTAAAAAAACAAAATTACAGTTTCAGTGAGAATTGAATTTGCACTTTATAAGGCCAAAAAATACTTTATCTCTGTTAATCATCTGTAAGGTATCTTGCATAAATTGGAGAGGATGGAATAAGGATGTGAGGCAGCGAACTGAATAACATAATGTTACAAAGAGTTTGAATTACAAGTCAGATCGAATTATATGGAAAAAAAGTCACCCATCCGCTTTTTCGAAAGCTAAAAGAACTTTTAATATCGATACCGGCATAATTTCCCTCGATCGGAGTAAAGCCACCAGAGGGGATTTAAAGCTTCTGAACGCAGTTCTTGACTTAATCAGATTTTACTTTGTTATATTTCACAGACTGTTTAGCCAAATTTATTAAAATGATAAGTTTCTTTCTCTCACAAAAATGTTGCCACTATCTTATGACTAACACCCAATTTAATTAAATTAAAACAGAGAGAAATAATGGTCTGTCTTCTTAGCAAATTCGGCTTAATATATCGTGAGAAATAAAATTCGTTCGAAGCAAAAAAAACATGATTTTTTTTTTAAAAAAGGGCATTCAGAAGAACCAAGAGTATTTTGATACTGACTAGAATATTTCTTACTACGAGTATTTTGATACTGTCCGGCGGAACTTAAATATCGTCTTCGGTCAAATAACTAACATCAGCCATGGTACAATCAGCCAACTCTGCCTGGAATTACCCCCAGACTGCCGAAAGCCAAAATAAAGGAAGGTGGTTGCAGATGTAGGGGGAGTTGCACCCCCTATACCAGAGTAAAAAGAAAAAAGGCCCACTTTGAGCCTTGAAAGTATCGCTAATTCTTGCGAGTAATGGAGATAAAACAGTTTGTTAGCATGAGAGCAGTCATCCACTTACATGAACCACTAAAATATCATTAGCATTAGCCTTGTTTGAAAAATAAGTCGGAACCTGTGCCAGTCTTTCCGGGTATTGGAGATAGCAATAGAAGATTACAATATTCCGTGAATTTTGCAACCCTGGTTCAATTTCCATCTGACACAGAAAGTTTTTTCAATTGAATTAATTTTTCTGTTCTGCCGTCACCTCTTTGCAGACAATGACAAACTTCAGAGAGTATTTACTCTGAAATAATGCCATATAAAGCTTCTTGAGAACATGCACATTTAGCCGTTCGGAGTCGACATAAAACTAGTAGGTCCAGTTCTCGATCATTTATGTACAAAAATTTAATAACACGCACAACACAATTTGATCATAAGAAGTTCGATCAAAGTCCGTTCAAGGGCTGAAATGGCCAGTTTATTATTATTGTTAGCTGTGGGACACCAAAAGGATACCCAAGGATACGCATCCTAGTTACGGACGAGAAGTACTGGGTTTTCCAATAGGGGCTTGACAACTTTGAACTAAATTTCTAAACGCACCATTTCACTAATCATCGAACTGTCACTGTCAATTTATTCAGTAAACTCAACATTTTCATCATGGTAAAGTACAGGAACAAACAACGTCTACAAATTATAAAAATTTACTGCCGAAATTCGGAGTCAGTGCTCGCAACTTTAAGAGCGTTAACTGCAATTTTCGGTCGTAATTCTCGCCATAGTAGGCAGACAATAACAAGTTTAGTGCAAAAATTTGAGTCTACATATTCGTTGTGTGATGTTGCCGTGCCAGTGAGACAACGGATTGGTCGAAGTGTCGAAAATATCGCTGCCGTTCAGGCGTCCGTAGCAAACGATACATAACAGTCAATTCCACGGCGTTCTCAAGAATTGGGCATCGCCCAGACCACTTTATAGATCTTGGTTTTGCGTAAGGATCTTGGTTAACCCCCGTACAAGATCAAGCTTACTCAAAAATTGAAGCCGATGGACCATTTGAAGCGACGTACGTTCTACGATTGGGCTCTGGAAAATATGCGCCAAGGTGATGAATTTCATCGCAAAATCATCTTCAGTGACGAAGCTCATTTTTGGCTCAATGGGTTCGTCAATAAGCAAAATATGCGTTATTGGTCGTTCGAAAATCCACATGTGCTTCATGAATCACCACTTCATCCACAAAAAATAACTGTTTGGTGCTGTTTGCATTCTTGGAGGCATCATTGGACTACATGTTTTCGTCGACTATAACGATCGTAATGTTACTGTGAATGGCCATCGTTATCGCGCCATGATTACCGATTATTTTTGGCCCGAATTGGAAGAAATGGACTTGGATGACATGTGGTTCCAAGAGGATGGTGCCAGAAGCCACACAGCAAACGTTTCAATCGATTTATTGAAGAGTTAGTTTGATGAGCGTGTATCTCAAGAAATGGGCCAGTCGATTGGCCACCTCGTTCGTGCAATTTAACGCCTCTAGACTATTTTCTTTGGGGCTACGTCAAGCCATTGGTCTATGCCAACAAACCGACAACTTTGGAAGAGCTCAGAGCCAACATTGAACGTGAAATAGCGGCCGTTTCGGCCGAAATGTGTGGCCGAGTCATCGAAAATTGGGTCCAACGAATCGACCGCTGCATACGTGGCCGCGGTGGGCATATGAACAAAGTCGAGTTCCATTCATACATGTTTTTATTGTACTTCAAGCCGATAATAAAGTTTTTGAAATATCTCAAATGGTTTGTGTTTTATTTAAAAAAAAGTTGTCAAGTCCTTAATGGAAAACCCTTTACGATGGTTGCAACGATCCTACGACATCACAACAAGTGACGAATCATGGACTTACGCTTATGAGCCCGAAACAATTCAGCAATCCCCTGTTTGGGTCCTTCAAAATGAGCAAAACCCAACAAAAGTTATCCGCGGACGGAGCATATACATACAAATGGTTAACAGTTTTTTGCAGAAATATCGGTCATGCCGCAATTGTGCCATTTAAGCAACGGAGAACTGTTAATGCTGATTGGTACACAACCATCTGTTTGCCAGAAGTCTTCGGAGAATTGAGGAAAACCAAACACCGAAAAAGATCATCCTCCAACAGGACAATGCGAGTTCCCACAGATCAGCTCAAACAAGAGTTTTTGAGCAAGCAAAACGTGCAATTAATAGGTCATCCACCTCACAGTCCCGACTTGACACCAATGACTTCTTCTTGCTCCTTCACATTAAGGAAAAAGATGCGTGGTGAGCGTTTTTCTACGCACGAACAGGCCGTCTTCGAAAAGCTGGTTTCGGAAGTACCAACTTTAGAGTGACAAAACTGTTTCGATAATTAGTTCAAAAGAATGCAAAAGTATGTATATTGATCATTTTGGAGAATACTTGCAAAAACAATAAAAGTATTGGTTTAGACCAAAAAAACAATTTACCAATCGAAAGATTTTTTATATACTATTTACTTTTGGTACCAGAATTGGAGGTCAGACTTCTCCCATACATATTGATACACTCTACCCCACACAGAACACATAGCTTACTCCCACGACAACAAAAGTCTGTATGAAAAATCGGTTAATCTTAAAGTGGATCTTCTATTATTAACGTGAAATTGCAGGAATCCACTTTTACAACCGTACATTTTTCAATAACTATGAAAATTAACAATGTCAGTGAATCCCGATAAGGTTTACAACCTCGTGCCAATAGTTAATAATAGGATGAAACTGCTGCTGCTGCATCTGTTCGTGACATGCCTTCACAATAGACATAAAGAGGTTATTTATTATCCTGTGCCTGCAGATTGTGGCTGCAGTTCTGCTGCACACCAGAGTAGAGGCAGAATCCAATCGCTCTTATGTGAGGATTTCGCTGAAGGATACACCTTATCAATGACCGAATTTATGTGCGCTCTCTCACAATTGCACTCTCTCTCTCTCTCTCTATATATCAATCTTTTATGTGCTCTCTAGCTGTTTTGAGAAATAGTATTTGGCAAAGTTATTAAGTAGCTTGCTTGGTGTTAGCTTTTGCTATAAACTGAACACCCTGTCAGCCAGTACAAAAACAAAAAGAAAAAATATATTTTTAATTTTCATTAAAAAAAAGGCATGTTTCCTTTACTGCCCACCCCTCACAAGATGCAGCAGTTGCATGATACATGCATGTGCAATATAGTCAGATATAGAATATCTATGTATGATGTTTCAGATACTAACATACAAATTGAGAAAATACACTGTATAAGCATTCCAGAGTAACTGCAACAACAACTTTGTACCCGATGTACATATTTACATATCATGTATATATATATGCAACAATATATTTATATATATGTGTATATATAGACACACACTAGCTCATTTATATATAATAAAGTGTTGGTATATAGATTGCAACGACATCGAAATTGAAAACGCAAAGCAAGGACATTAAGTGAGAGTCCTAGTGACCTAGTAAGCGAAGGATTCCGAGTTCGTTCGTTTTATTCGCAGCTTTTCGCATGCAGCAACATCAGCACCAACAACACTGGCTGTATGCATGTTAAACACATGTATTAGTAATTTTGCGTAAGTGTGCTTGTGTGTATGTGTGTGTGTGTGTTCCACCCATTTTTTTTTTTTTGTCTTTTCATTTTCTCATTCCCATTTTGTTTGGCCATCCCTTCATTGTCACTCATCTGTTAATTGCCTGTTTTCGCTTTTATTATCAGTTGGTCAATTTTTTTTTATTGGTCGATAGGAATAAATAATTTTCCAAAAATATGCATCCCACGCATATTTAAACATTTTTATATGAGAAAACAACATATAAACTACATTGAACATTAAGAAATCATTCTAAAAGTAAGTTGGCTGTATCGTAGATACATCCGTAGGTTTTGACCTGACAGCGTATATATATATATATCCCTTTCCTTATTCTTGTCCTTTTCCTTTCCTTTAATTCCAAACTTGTCATCATCCTTATCCTTATTCAAACTCTTATTTAAATGTTCGAATAATGTTCGGGATTCTTGTTAAAATCCCTTACCTAATCCTTGTTCCACTTCTTTTCCAAACCTTTGACCTAAATCTTCTCCTTAGTGTGTCCAAATTCTTGTTCTATTTCTGCTCCTTTTCCGAAATTTATCCTAAATATTTTTCAAGGTGAGTTTAGATTTTTGTTCTTATCCCTGTCTCAATCCTTATCGAAGTCCTTTTCCCAGTCCTTGTATGAATTGTTTTCCCTATTCTTGTCCTTGATTCTATGCTCTCTTCTTTGTCCAAATTTTTGTACTACTCCTTGTTTTATTCTCGACCCTAATCTTTACACACATCCTTGCACTCATCCTTTTTCTAATCCTCGTCCTAGTGCTTATCCAAACCCTTGCCCTAATTTGAAGATTGCCTTTGAAATCTTACATCTAACAATGAAAAAACACTGGTTAATCAGTGAAAACGCTTTTATTGTTCTCCAAAGTATTTTCCAAGACACACTTTTGCATTCGTTTGAACCAATTTTCGAAACCATCTTCCCACTCTGAAATCGGAACCTCCGAAACTAGGCTTTTTAAGACCTCAAAGGTCTCATCGCATATTTTTCTTAATGTCGGGGAACAAGAGGAAGTCATTGGGTACCAAGTCGCTACTGTAAGGCGGATGACTCATCATTTCCAAGTTTTGAGTGCTCGAAAACTGTTTGAGTTAATGTGGTTGTTACTCGCATTTTCGTCATTGAGGATGATCTTCTTTCGGTGGTTGGTTTTCCTCAATTCTCCAAAGACTTCCGGCAACAAATGGTTGTGTACTATTCAGTATTAACAGTGCTCCGTTGTGGTGCAGTTCTAAAAGTGGTGCAGCTGCGACATAAATGGTTTTTCTAAAAAAAAACTGGCAACCATTTGCTTGGATGTGACTTTTATCGAGTGTTTTCACTTCGAATGACCTAAACAATGGGTTGCTGTTCGTTGATTCGTCACCTGTGGTAATATCGTAGACATGTTTCGAACGACCCCCGTATTTCTTTAGCATTTCCTTGTAGCAATCGACACGAGCTTCAAACTTTGGGGTACCCAGTGGGAACAAATCTTCCTGACCCCTAAATGCTCATGTAAAATCGAATGTATTCTAGTCCCACTATTGCCCAAAGATCTCACGGTATGTCACATGCCGGTCTGCTTCCAACAGTTCACCCACAGCGTCGATGTTTTCTGTCACAACAGACGTTCTTAGGCGACCTTCGTGAAATTTGTCCTCAACTGAACGTCAGCCACGATTGAATTGAAAGTGCTGTAGGATGGTGCTTTATCCACGTAAAACGTATTAAGTTCATCGATGCATTCTTATCTTGATAATCTACGTCGAACGTTATGCAAAATAATCGTACGAAAATGTTTACAAGTTAATTCCATTTTTTGCCCGAGATGAATTTTTCAAAAACTCTCAGAGTTCCCACACATCAGCTCAAACAAAAGAGTTTTTAAGCACTAAAAACGTGGAATTGATGGGTCATCTGCTTTACAGTCCTAAATTGGCACCCAATCACTTCTTCTTGTTCCCTCAAATTCAGAAAAAAATGCGTGGCGAGCGTTTTTCTACGTCCAAACAGGCCGTTCAAGTTCAAAACAAACAAAAATATCAAGTAAACGTTTTGAATGAATTTACAATCATACTAAGTTCTAATAGTACTTGAAAGTTCATGTTTAAAATAGTTTTGAAACATATTTGCTTGTCTTCGGCCTCGGTAATCGATTAGGTAGCGTGCTCGACTGCTACCCCAGAGGTCCCGGGTTCGATTCCCGGCCTGGCCATGGTCCTTCGCTTTAAACCTTTCTAAATTTTCAATCCTCATTTCTAATCAACTGAAATTAAAAATTCATCAATATTTACGACTTGAAGTTGTAGTTGATGGTAGAGAAATTTGTGGATGAGATTGCCTTATAACTTGAATTGACTGAGGTAAAGGCATAACACTTGCCTCTGATTCAAATTCACATGTTTCTTTGGCTTTCCAGCACACTTAGAACATCCTACACGTGTTTCACCTGATTGATCTATCCTTCCCACTAATCTATCACCCCATTTCGAACCAAGGCAGACTTGACTGAATAGGTATTCCACCTGAAATCCTTTTTCGCAAAAAGCACAACACAATTGATCATAAGAAGCTCGGTCAAAGTCCTTTCAAGGGCTGAAACGGCCATTCCGTTCTTTTTTTTTATTACCAAGGTGAGGTGTCAGATATTACATATCATATGCGACTACTGTAAGGCTCTCTCGTTTTTTTTTTTTTCTTAATATCATGTATTTTGAATTTGCTCAATTCTAGCAAAATAATGCTTCTAGCAATGCTTTCGCTTGATGCTCAAACGCGCACAAATGTGCATATAAGCTTTTGCGCCTTCACACCTATATAAAGCTCACACATATAAAAAATCACTCCAGTCACTCTGGAATTTAAAGAGTTGGAGATTGTGTAGCTTAGTTTTTTTAATGTACGCAAAAAAAAATGTATGCAAGAACTATGAAACATGTTTTTAGTTAGGACAAAAAAAACAAAAAAAAATATATATATGTGTCTATATATTTTTCGTATAGGACATTTTATTCAAAAGTGGTCAAGTAAAATGTTTTTTAATGAATGCTTTTAATGAAGCGCAATGTTTGCTTTGCTACACTTCATTAGTTAAAACATTAGTTATAATGGCATAAGATTATTTAAAACATATGTTATGATAACATAAGATTAATTAAACTACAACAGAACAAAATATGACATCATAAGCAATCAGAAAAATTACATATCATAAAAATAAAAGCCCAATAAACCGTAAGCGTGAACACTAGAGTGAAACGAATTTTTAACCTCATGGGCTTCATATATTTTTGAAAACTACGAGTAAAAAAATAAATTTCTGCATCTTTAGTTTTTTTCTGCGACATAACTTTTGACTGCGCTTATATATATTTATATATTTATATATTATATATTTCATGCCAGACTTTTTTTTTTTTTTTAAATCCAAAGTTTAGTTTGAAAATTAGTTCCTAATTTTTTGATGCAAACCTCTTCATTAATGAATAAATGATAACTTGTCAAGAGATCCCTATGCTACCATGTATGAGTTTGAAGATATTTAGGATCAAAGATCCCCGAAATCGGTCATTCGCTTATATCTCCGCTCCTCTTTGTATGACAGAAAATATGCAAAGAACAAAATTATAGATCAGATAATTCTCTACAAAAATGCCCTTAACAGTTTTAATATAAAACTAACAGTTTCCACGCTATGCGACTAGATATGTTTGAATAACGCAAAGTAGAAATTTCATATTAATTTTGAGCAGAGCGGAGATATAAGCAAATTACCGATTTTGGTGTTCTTTGAACCTGAATATCTTCTAGCGCATACATGGCAAGTTATTATTAATGAGTAAATGAAGAGGTTTGCATCATAAAAATTAGCTCTTAATTTTTTTGGATTTCAGAAAAAAAAGTCTGACAATGAAATATATAAACCCTTGGGCGCAGTCAAAAGTTATGTCACAGAAAAAAATTAAAGATGTAGAAATTAATTTTTTTAAGCGTAGTTTTCAAAAATATATGAAGCCCAAGAAGATTTTTAGCTTCCATACATTTCGTTCCACTCTAGTGAACACCCTTAATATTTCTGACCAAATCAAGGTTAAACTATTTTAAACATCGAAGAACTGTGCAACAGAAATCTTACACAATAGATTTCTCACAGTGAAGAAGCTTAAAGCTCCCTAACACAGATGCAAGATTGTCGACGTTGTAGAATGTGCACCACATTGTAAACTGATAGCTTTATTGTTTGATTCAAGCATGGATGCTTGATTTTTTGTTCTATCTGTGTAAAAGTCTCTATGACCTACTTGTGACCTGAATTAGTCACACTGCATCTCATTCGCTCAGAATCATCGAATCCAAGTTCCCCCAGAAAGGTTTATTAAGGTCTCTGACCCACATATGACCTTAGATAACTTCAGTGTATCCGATTGACCATAAAATCCTCTATTACAAAATAAAAATTTTTGTTTCAATTACAAAACCCACAACGCAGCTATTCTACTCCATCCGATAAGCCATATAGTCATCCGTTTTTGACCATGGGTCCCTCTCACAGAACAAATTTCAGTTCTAATGACCAAACAGAAAACTAAAATACAAATGACGAACTTGAAGAATATATACACTCGTTACAGCTGTTTTGACAAATAATGAACATATGTAGCTAATCAGTTGCTTTGTGAAATTTAAATATTAAAACAAAAATATTTTGCCTGAAATAGTAGGGATTTACATAAAATATTTAAATTATAAAGAAATTATTAAGCTGTAGAGACGAGTGAATACTTTTAAAGTTCGGTTCTTACGGAACAAAATGTCTCGTTTGCTGCAATGCAATGTTTGCTGTCATTTCGATCAGTTACGTATTTGCATTTTGGTTATTAACATTGTTTTTCATTTGCTCAAACTTGCTCGTCATGTATATTTTAAATAAGCCCGTGAACAATGTCATAAACCATGTTTGTACTTTGCCCCTTAACTGAATGCGCTACCAAACTCAATGCACTCAATAATTTACCACATAATTAAGCACGGTACTCAATCCGACTCAAAAACAAACTGCACTGATAAATGTCCTGTGGATACAGGAATCATACCATTTTTGACTACATCAAAGCGCAATTGAATTAGCGCTTTTCGCTGATACAGAAACTGCGCTTAAGTTGGTGTAATTTTTACTGCATAACCAATGCAAACAACATAACAGCCGTTTGCAGAGCTTTAAAAATGTTACTTTAGATCAGTGATGTTCACGTAGTATCACGCGTGGTGAGACTCGAATGATTTATTCGAGAGTCGAAACATGCACACGATCGCAAGCACCAAGAATGATAGAAACCAGATTACGCGTTCCGCAAATGAGAGAGAGAGAGCATGACGTCACAAGCGATATTGTCAGACTTTGGAATAATTTTTCTCCCACACCCACGCCTAAATATTTTTTTTTCTTATTTTTATAATATGTATATGGACCTCCTTAACCCATTGGTACAATAAAATTTTCTCAGTCTCGAATAGTGTAGGAGATAAAAATCTTGAAATTTTAAAAAATTCATATTTTTCGTATACGAAAATATTCATATTTTTATACAGAAGAGTAGATATTTTTACTTTACTTTTTCGAAAGAATTTATTTTCAATTTCGTCAATTTGCCTAAGAGATCGCACATTTGTATACGTTTTTGTCAAGCAAAAGTACTGTGTGACGGCATGCACTCAGTTGAGAAAAAGAGCATTAGATAACGAGACTGCGGCACGCGTAATCTTGTTTCTATCATTTTTGCGCAAGCATGAAGTTCTCTCAATCAGTTGGCGCTGAAACTTCAAACAAGAGGTTCACGCCACTTGGTCGTGTGTTTTGCACTGCACAAAAAGTTTGAAGTATATGAAAAGGCGTTATTTGCAGAATTATAATAATAATAATGATGATGATATTGACAATGATAATGATAGGAATAATGATACTGATAATGATAATGATTATGACAATGATAATTATAACACAATTCTTGCTTAATACCAGCACAACAATTTTTGTCAGTGCAGAGAGCGAGAGAGCTACAAACACAAGCACAAAAGTCGAAAATTTTAGTTGTATGCGTATAAACACCACTGCTTTAGATAACTCCTTTCTATTCAGCTTTCGCTATATTGTCCAGAAAGTATTTTAAGCCATGCTTGAATCTTAATAATACTTGATTTAAAGATAAGCTTATAATATCTCTATCGCTTTAACGGCAACTTTAAATTAAGTTGCCCTAATATTGCGACTGTTTCTCGAAAAACCTATTAAAATAAATAGATACTCGACAACTTTTCGGTGAATTTCTCTTAAGTAAAAATCAATTGTTCAAAATGAAAAGTTAGCTATTTTTTAAAAAATTGTTCAAAAAACTTTACCCCTGTTGGTGTTGGGCCAGTTGTGATCGCCGCCCCCTGAGCTGCTGCAGCCGCCGCCGCTGCCGCCACCTGCCTAATGCTGAGGCAATTGCAGAGAGGTTTTGTGACGCCCAATGTGCATAAAGCATTGGACCACATTCTATCACTTTTGTTATCCACGTTTAACAATTTCCTAGTTAACAATTCGTAGTAGTAATTTTCTTCTTGTTTTCTTATAGTTTAACAACTTTTTTTAGTTGTTTTTTATTTGTTATAAAAAATTAACGGCTTTATGACATTTGTTGTTTTATTTTTTTGTAATAATTTGTATTGTTGTGTTATATATAGTTTATTATAATTTAACAATTAGCTTGGTAGTTGATTTGCTGACGTTATGTTTATTTGTTGTAATTTAGTTATTTTAACAATTTTAAGCGCGTACATTATTATTTTCTAGGGTTAAAGTTCGTAGTATTAACATATTTCGAAGGTTCGAGTTTTTAGAAGAATCAGGCAGTGATCGAGTAGATTTTCTCTTCAATTTTTTTTTATCGATATATTTTAAATTAACACTTATTTTAACACATTTATTTTAAGAAAAGTTAACAAAACTGCATTTTTTACAAAAATTTGATTGCCTTCATTTAAATATATGTTATTGAAAAAATTTTAAAACATTTGTTCGTATTTATTTTAGTTTTGATTTTATTTCACTCGCATTTATTTGAACACAATAGGTTAGTTTTATGAAAAAGTTTTTTATTATAAAAATAAAAATTCACTTTTATCAAAAAATTATTTCATATATAAACATCTATATAAAATTTTGCAGTGTAGCTTATCAGTGTTTTTTTATTTTTTTGTTTTTTTTTTTTTACTTGAGTTCTTAGAAAATTTGCTTTGCGAGCACACAATGAATGGTTTAGGAAGTGTTAATAATGAAATCTTTTTTCTTAACTTTCGCTTTAACTATTAGTAATTTTTTATTAGTTCTGAGCTTTTGAATTATTGTTGTTGTCATTAACTGAAATTAGGAAATGTTTGTTTGTTTGTTTTTTTTTTTTCTTACAACGAAGAGAATTGTTAAGGAACAAGTTTTGCCGAATTTAATGCACCAAAATTACCTGAAAAGTGAATTTTGAAAAAATTTAGATGGTTTTTGAAATTATCCGATTTTTAAAAAAATTTAATACGTAAGTTGTCGCTAATTGATTTTCAATTCAAAATAAGTTTTGGTTGGAAGTAGATGGATTGTTTTTGAAAAAAAAAACGATAAATTCAAGAAGACAAAAACATTTTTGCAGCAATTTAACATGGGGAAAATTTAATGAATTACTAGTTAGGAAGTACTCGTAGATTTGAACAAGAGAGCTGACTATTCGTTAATGTATCAATAAAAAGTTAACACCGATTTCTAGGAAATGGACAACCACCCAAATAATTATTTCGAAAACTATTTCACACAGTCTAATGCAATGCAATCATGAGAATATTCCCTAAAACATGTCTTAACCCTCTAGCCCTTATAAGTGCCTCAGGGCACTCTTAGTATGACTTAATTTTACTGCGCTAATTAAATGTTTTCTTATTTGAATCGGTAGCGGTCAAAACGGTTATATATCTCGTCGTAATTCTCATGAACGGGTATGGGCATCACTACATTTGAAACTTCTGTGTTGTTTCTGTGTTTGTCTTTCGTCTTTGATTTGTTGTTGCGTTTTGTGTTGCTACATAACCCTTTGCTCTCAAGTCTTGCTCTCAACGCTCCCAGAGCGCTCTCTGCCCATAGATGCTTATGAAGGATTAATCGCATTTTGCCATTTCGTTTTTTACTGTGATCACTTTAGTGAGAGAAGTTGTCTTGTGAACACAGAAAAGTTTGTGCAAAAAATGAATATATTTTAAATTTTGAAAATTCTAAACACCAGTTAAAGTGAAATAATAATATTTTTCTTATAGTTAAAAATTTAATTAAAATTTCGGATAAGTTAAAATGTTTGCCTTACTTTTTAACCTAAACCTAAGCCAAAATGTCATTCATTTTTAAGAGATCAGCGTCTAGAGGGTTAATATCTAAAGGGTTATATCAATGATTGCTTAATATCTGAAGATAGCAATGATTGTTTTTTTAATTGTTATGTTTCAGCAACTGTCAAAGTTACTAATGACATCTAGCAGTCAAAATATTAAGTAAGGTTTATAATTTCATCATGCATGGCTCATACAAGGTGGCGCAAAAATAACCTTCCGATGTTTTTTGGCTGTAATTTAAAATAAAAAATTAAAAACTTTGATTCTTCTTGTGGATTATTTTTATTTGGTCTTTTAATTTTTTTTACATCAAGTCGAGAATATGATGTCATGTAAATGGCCGCCGCCTCAGTTGATTGTCATTTGAGCACTTTTTATGGCATTTTCCATCACTTCGGCCAAAACTTCCGGCGATAGGTCCTCACATTCTTGACGGATATTGTCTTTAAGAGCTGCAAGAGTCTGAGGCTTGTTGACATAAACCCGCGACTTCAAAAAGCCCCACAAAAAGAAGTCTGGAGCGGTCAAATCAGGCGATCTTGCTGGCCAGTGCAAATCGCCAAATCGGGAGATTAGGCGCCCGGGAAATGCATCCTTCAGCATATCGGTTGTGGCACGTGCAGTGTGTGCCGTTGCACCGTCCTGTTGGAACCACATGTTTTCCAATCCCAATTCATCAAGTTGCGGCAAAAAGAACTCGTTGATCATTGCTCTGTAGCGCTCACCATTCACAGTAACCGTCTTCGAAGAAAAAAGGTCCGATGACTCCTCCAGCGAAAACAGCACACCATGCAGTGACTTTGAGTGGGTGTAATGGCTCTTCGTGGGTTACACGCGGATTTTCAGTGCCCCAGAAGCGTAAATTTTGCTTATTTACGTACCCGCTAAGATGGAAATGGGCCTCATCACTCATGATTATTTTTGATGAAAAATCATCTTCCTCTTGGTGGTGATTAATTCCGCGTTCTGGAGCAGTGTAGCGTAACATTGTTTATTAACGTGTATTTCGCATGTGTTTACTACACAAATGTCAAAACAGAACTGACATTAGGGGCCAATCGCAAAATTTATAGCATTTTCTGATAGGAGGATTACTTTTGCGCCACCTTGTATTACACGGTGTCCGTTTGCCCGGCGTGCAATGAATCTTTTTTACTCTCTTTCACATTTTGCACGCTGGTATGTTACACGGCAGAAAAAGAACGGCGAACAGATCTTGACATTTCATTCAATTTCATTACTTTTTCTTCTAAGCTTTATTCCAACGAGGGTTTCCTACAACTATTTTCTTAATACTGTTTTGTACAATAGTAGCACTTTTCTTAAAAAAAAGTACTTTTCAGCTACTTAAACGCCCAATTCTTTAATTTCACAACCCAGCAACACTGTTTTGCACGATTTACGCTGTATCGACACCGGACAAGAATGAACATATTTTGCCCGCTGTTCCAAATGTTCATCCTCTCACACTCTCAATTGTTTTTGACAGTTTCACGTTGAAAGCAACAACAAAATCGATTGCACGCCGGGCAAACGGACACCTTGTAATATGAGCCCATCGTTTCATGCTTGTCGAACGTGTGGAAATTATTAAAAAATATTATCTAATTTCAGGCAAATAAGCAACGTGAATTTCGTCGTGATGTCAGCCGTTTGAATTGAAACATGCACTTGTGCTAGCCTTTGGTCGTTACATAGACACAGTGCGCAGACAATTCATCGCACCGTAGAAAAGTTTGAGCGTGAGTACACTCTTTTGAATCTTAAGCCACCAACCAAGGTATATTTAACAAAGTAGTCTCGGCTCGGAGTGGTGGGTGCAGCAGCTGTCATCCGTAAGAAGAGCATGAAAAAGAAAAAAAAAAACAGTGATTAGAAAACTATTTGCTTTTATTCGTAAACAGCTGATTTTGACAGGTGCTGTACCCACCACAAGAGAGAATTTCAACTACTAACACTACCTTGTTAAATATACCTTGCCACCAACCAGACAGAGTTTGTTGCGAAATGAAGAAAACTTGGCCGCCGTAGCGGCCAATGTCGAAGCAGACCCAGAAATGTCGAATCGGCGCCGATCAGCTGAATTGAACATCGCCAAAGAGTCAACCAGACTTATTTTGCGGTTACATTTGGGCTTACATCCGTATAAGATTGTACTGACGCAAGAATTGAAGCAGTACGACCATAGACAACGCCGTAAGTTCACTAATTGTGAGCTGGAAATGTTAGCTGGAGAGCCGGAGTTTTGTCCAACAAATCATATTCTTGGACAAGGCATTTTTGGCTTCGAGGCTATTTCAATAAACAGTATTGTCGTTATTGGAGCGACCACAATCCACAAGTGTTCGACCAAGCAAAAATGCATCTGTCTACATTGTCTACAAACTTTGACTGTTTGGTGCGGTTTATAGCATGGCGGCATCATCGGACCTAATTTCTTTAGAAATGAGGAAAGAGACACCGTTTCGTCAAAGGTTCTCGATATAGGGCGATGTTAACCGAGTTTCTGTAACCAGAGCTCAATAACATCGATATAACATGCCGATATAAAGGGTGGTTAAATTTTAAGGGCCGATGAATGTGAACCACACCTAAACGTCAAGTTTTTTTCTGCATTTCATTTGACATTTCTCAATTTCAGACTAACTCAATTTGAACCATGGACCATTTTAAGCGTCATCAATGGTCAGAATGGTGGCAAGACATGGCAACAGTGGATGATAAATTTTCGAAGAAAATCATCTTCAGTAATAAGGCACATTTTCACCTCAGTGGATTCGTCAACAAGCAGAATTGCCGCATTTGGGCGAATGATAATCCAAGAGTGATTGTCGAAAAACCAATGCACCCACAAAGAGTGACTGTTTGGTGCGGTTTATGGGCTGGCGGCATCATCGGGCCGTATTTTTTCCAAAATGAGGCCGGTCAGGCAGTTACTGTGAATGTGTTTGCTATCGTGAGATGATAACGAACTTTTTATGACCCGAATTGGAAGATATGGATGTGGACGATATGTGGTTTCAACAGGACGGTGCCACTTGCCACACAGCTAACGAAACAATGGCTCTTTTGCGCGACAAATTCAATGGCCGTGTTATCTCACGTGGTGGCGATGTCAATTGGCCGCCAAGATCATGTGATTTGACACCGTTGAACTTCTTTCTTTGGGGTTATTTGAAAGAACAGGTGTACGTCGATAAGCCAGTAACAATTCAAGAGCTAAAGGATGAGATAATTCGGCACATTAACGGCATAGAACCTCACTTATGCCTCAGCGTCATCGAAAATTTGGACCATCGGATGGAGGTGCGCCGCCGAGGTCGCGGCTGCCATTTGGCCGATATTTTGTTCCAAACATAATTCAATCATACCAATATTATCATAATAAAAAGAAATGACAATAATTTCCTAAATAATTTGTGTTTCATTCAAAATCAACATCGGCCCTTCAAATATAACCACCCTTTAGTTCCAACAATACAGCGCTACATGTCATACAAGCAAAGCAATGCTCGAAGTGGTGAAGGGGAAATTTGACGACCAGATCATCTCGAGGCGAGCTTTCTTCAATTGGCCGCCGCGATCATGCTACACCCCTCGATTATTTTCTCTGGGATTACGTCAAGCTTAGCCTATGCTAACAAGCCAACTACTTTGGACAAGCTCGAGGCCAACATTGAAAATGTTTTTGCCGGAATAACGCCGCGCATATTGGACCGAGTTACCAAAAATTGGACCGACCGGTCAGTCGCGACGACTTGAAGCACTGCCAGCGAAGTTGAGGCGACCATTTAAGTAATATGCTATTCCAAACATAAAGGCGCGAATGTAGCTTCAAAAAATAAAGCTCAATAAAGAATCAATTTGATATCTTACACCGTTGTTGTTTTATTTAAACATTTTTTCTATCGATTTAATTAAGTGTGACCTTCTTTATTCAATTATTAAGACCAGTTGTTGAGCCCGAGGCCAAGCATGTTAATGAAGAATACAACTGACAGCAACAACAACTCTGTACAGAGTAATTCACACAGCAGTAATTCACACTGCAGAGCATTAGTAAACTTTTAAATGTATGTTCAACTTATTGTTATAGTATTGACAGATCTAAGTTAATTTCGGTGATCGGTCTTTTTTGACCTATTCCATAAAAAAATTAAAAAAAAAACTCTTAAGAGCACTTGTTAAAATTTAAAGTATTCTATGAAACTTGTCCCTGTAAAATTTTCGCTGAAGTCCCTTTGGACAGGAATTGTCTACAGCTAACTTCTATGGAGAAAATTAGTGTTTAAGGTACCATTTGCACCATTTGTTTGAGGCTTTTGCCTAAAGAACTAACACCCAAAAACTCCATCGAATGCAACACATGTGGCCGGGCTATTCACTCGGAGTGCGCCAATATGGGAAGGCGTTCGTATTTCACATGAAAACATTGCGACATCGATTTGGTTGAAGATGAAGAAAATTATGATTAAACACTTCCATTCATTACGATTTTTTAACCTAAGTGGCGCCATTATAACTTGTTTTGCCTCTTAAGGCCTTCTGAATAAATAAAATCTCAACTTATTATAAAATCATTGGTGTTTTACTTTGTATTTTACGATTTTTATTGGGATTTGCCAGATGTTTCACAATCCAGGCACTTTTTTGGAAGTGCCAAAAATCACGTCTTTAGAAAATTAGCGGTAGAGAGTTAAATTTTAACCAAAACGCTAATCGGTCTGCATAAAAAAATTTTATTGTATATTCCCCTTTCCAATGATAACTTGGATAATTCGATATCTTTATTCTGTGAAAAGTTACACACAAACTAGCCCTCTCCCTATCTGGATATCTGTGTAAACTATATTTGATGTTATATAAACTTCATTAATGGGTAAAATGCTGCATACTTAAAATTAAACTTAATAAAAATGTTCACGCCATCAAAAGAGCGGGCTCGATTTAATGTCAAATATAATTGGCCGTGGCGCAGTGGGTGGAGTGCGTGACCCATACGCCAGAGAACCCTGGTTCAATTCCATCTGACACAGAAAGTTTTTTCAATTAAATTAATTTTTCTGTTCGGCCGTCACCGCTCTGCAGACAATGGCAAACCGCAGAGAGTAAATAATGCCATGTAAAGCTTCTTGAGAACATGCACATTACCCAAAACTAGTAGGTCCAGTTCTCGGTCAATTGTGTACAAACATTTAATAACACGCACAACACAATTTGATCATTAAAAGCTCGGTCAAAGTCCTTTAAAGGGCTGAAATGGCCAGTTTATTTTTTTGTTTTATAATTGGCCGTGTGTGAATACTGGGGCTTACAGGTATATTGCAACTGTTATCAACGACTTTCGCAGCATAGTTAAGCAAATGACAAAAGCCTTGTCCGAATTCCTTTCCTAGTTTGGAAAGATGTGTTTTAGGTATGTCTAAAACTTTGTCCTAATCCATATCCTATAAAATATATTTGTACGTTTTTCGCTTTGCTGCTTTAATTATACAATAGAATGATTTTGGAAAATTTCAGAAAAAAAATTTCACATAGTTTTAGGCACCACATAGAAAACTCACTTTCTTTGCAGAAGATTGTTTTGCTTTTTTTTGCGAAGCAAGACCTTTCTACTGATACCCCATTTATGAAAATCTGATTTTCGATATAGATAATAATAATACAGACTTTACCAAATATTAACCCTGTATTTTCAAACGATTTAAATTTCTTTAGGTTATGTTGCTTTAGTTATGCACAGCATATTTTTGTACTTTATTTTTTATAAAAAGAAATTAAAAGCCTGCAGTAATATATTATAATATATTATGCAGTAACCTTTGAGTTGTTTTTTAGCAATTTGTGTTTAAATGAATATAAAAAACATATCAAACTAGTATTTTAGTAAAAACAGAAAGTTTCAGGGTGTAATTGACGAAGCCTTTTTTGGTTGCTTTTGATATGCACAACACTCTATATGTTTATTAGACCGTCTCGAAAAAATAAATTTCGCACCACACCAGCTTATCTGAAACATTATTGAAAGAAAGTTTTGAAAAAAATTTTCTTTTTCTTTTTGACCGAACGTAGGGGTCGCGCCTTAACATATTTCTGCATAGCTTCGGTATTTACTGTCCGATCTTAAAGAATGCTATATCTTTGTTTTTGTCTCAAGGAGACCTATTTTTTGTTTCTAGGACTCATTGACCTCTTATGGAACTGACCCACCGGACCTCAGTTTCTACCATCTTAAGGTAGAATTTCCATTTTCATTTCAGAAATAAAAAGACCCGTAAAAATCATAAAACTTTTACGGTAAAAATTTTTTGTTATTTCCACTAGAAATATTTTAAAAAAAATCTTTAATTTTTTTGCAAAACGCATGGCAAATTTTTAAATATTTTGTCATATCGTATTATTTTTATTAAATATGCACCGAACATGTTCTCATTCGAATCATATTTGCAAATTAATTTAAAAAAAAAGGAAAGGGTTTTGTTTTACCAAAAACAATTTTTTTTTTTACCGAACGTAGGGGTCGCCCATTTACACTTTTCTTTCTAGCTTCGGAATTTACCGTCCGATCTTTAAGGATGATAGTCGATATTCTTTAAGATCGAACTGTAAATACCGAAGTTATTCAGAAATTTGTCGATGCGCGACCCCTACGTTCGGTAAACAAAAATTTTTTTCAAAACTTTCTTTCAATAATGCTTCAGATTAGCTGGTGTGCGGCTTTCTTTTTTGGATAATCTAAGCTTTGGCTAAATCTTTTTTGGCTTGGCTAAGCCAAATCTTTTTTCTTTTTGCTTTTTTTTGCCTATAAGGCGAGACGGTCTGTTTTTTATATATAGTTGCAACTTTTTTATTTTTGAACATTTTTTAATATAATTTTTGATAAGTATTCCTTACATATGATAGATAATAATAATGTAAAAAACATCAATTTTCCTTCTTTCTAAAGACTACTAGTACCCTTATAACTGACAGTTAAAATTGGATCGCCTAAAAAACTTTCAGTGCATACTTTTAGAAGCGAAACTGTATTACTGCAGATTATGGACTTTCTGTATTAACTTATTTAGACCTTGGCGGGCGTGGACAGTTCGATGCAAATATACCGAACTGCGGGGTTCATGGTTTGTGGCATTCGAACTACAGAACATTTTTTTTCCCCATTAAAGTAAGCTGTAAACAAATCTCGCCCAAAATAACTTTTCATTAATTTCTCAGAGAGTATTTCACTTTCTTAGAATGTTTAAAAGCTCTCCGAAGGTTTGGAAAGGGTCACAAAAGACGTATTAAAATGGGCATAAGCATATTACGTACACTAGGTGTCTTAAGTCTACGCTCCCATTACACAAAAACTTTTCTTTAGCTAAAAAATTTCAACAGAACTAGTATTTGTTTCAATTTATTTCGACTATCTGTTGTGCACATCACTAATGATGCTTTGTATACATTTTCTTCGAATTCGTTCAGAGATTCAACGCTCTCATAACGGCACTGATGACGCCACGGTTTAGCAATGCAAGCGTCAAAAGTGTACGCTCATTACCTTAAATCTCTTGATACGTGCTAGTTGTGAGCTAACTGACCACCAATTCATCTTCATTAAAGTAAAATACATTGTCTACGCCGCAAGCGTATCCTTTTTTTAAAACTTCTTTTGAATTGTATCCTTTTTTAAAACTTCCTTTGAATTGTATTACTTTCAAGAATAATTAATTATGGTACATATATTATACATATTTCATTTTGAACTCTGTTTAAGAAAACTTATGAATCACCTTTTAATTTACATTCAAACTTTTGCTACGTAATGTACTATCAATATTTAGAACTTAGAACTCGTTATTTTGTACATACTGAACACAGCCTTAAGCTGTGTCCTAGACTTCCTCCTTTGCTTAAAAACTACCTTTTCCTTCTTCTTATCTCAACCATCACAGAGTAAGCACTAAGCTCCACAAAATTATAAAATAAAGATTGTTACAAAAATTAATCGGTACGTAATTTGATATAATTGATATATTTATTTATAACACACATTATATAAATAAATTCACATAACTATTATAACATACAAGTACATTTAATGCGATACACTGAAATTGTACACTAAATAAACCCTAACTATCCGGGGATTTGCAATATTTGTGGAGTTATTTCTTTAAGATCCCTCTTGTGATCTTAAAGAAATCCCAACAATTCTTTGAAAACCCTTCGATAGCTTCTTTCTGCCACACAGGTTATCCAGCTCTCCGAGCATTCGCTACAACGTGCCCAAATTGCATCCATACCCACATTTTCTATTTACTCTCCGTAAAAGCCCCACTCTAGTTCATACATATTTGTAAATGTGTAAAAATTCATGCATATAAATTTGTTTTTTGTTTTTCAAAAGATTTATACAATGAATGAGAAGAGAAGAGAAATAAAGGTAGATGAAAGAAAAATAATTTTGAAACTTTGGAAGACGGTCAAAATTATCGGCGAATAGGAATAACTATTGGAAGATCATGGACATCCGTGCGAACTGTAATTCAAAACTTCGAATAAACGGGAATAATAACTTCCAAGCCAAGATCTGGCCGGCCACACAAATTATCAGATAGGGAGTCTCGTAGTGTAGTGTGCCTTAAGAAGAATCTTAAGAAAAGCCGGTTATCATGGTCATGTCGCCCGAAAAAAAACCTTTCATCTCCCTGACAAACCGAAGAAAAATTATTGACTTTGCCAATAAATATGTAAATATGCCGCCTGACTTTTGGAAAAAAGTATTTTTTTCAGACGAAAGCAAATTTTGTATATTTGGGATTAAAGGAAGACAGATTGTATGTAGGAAGAAAAGTACAGCTCTTAATAAAGAAAATTTGCTGCCAACTATTAAGCATGGTAGAGGAGGAGTCATGATATGGGGATGTATGGCAGCTAGAGGCGTAGGCAATTTGGAATATACATATAGATTCAACAATGGAGAGATTTTTATATTTGAATATTCTGAAGAGGAATATAAAACAGAGTGCTGAAAAGTTGGGGTTGTCCACTGAATTTTATTTCCAACATGACAACGACCCAAAGCACACTGCTGAAGTCGTTAGGCTTTGGCTCTTGTATAATGTGCCAAAAATGCTGCAACTCCTCCACAATCGCCAGATATAAACCCAATAGAGCACCTTTGGGCATAACTAGAGAGAATAATACGCCAGCCATACCATAGCTAGTAAGAGAATACTAAAGGATGTGCTTAAAGAGGAGTGGGAGAATATATCGTCTGCAGAGACCACACACCTGGTGAATTCATAGCAAAATAGGCTTAGAGAGGTTCTCAAACGTCGAGAGTATCCAACCCGTTATTAATTGTTTGCCTATTTTTTTGTTTATAACTATTTTATCTATTTTTTACTTAAGAGCGTAGACTTTTGAAGTATAAGTTTTTTAAATGTTAGGTTATTTTTGTTGTTTTTATAAAAACTATAATAATTTGTTATCAAAATGATATCTTATAATAAAGTACCTGAACTCATATATTTAAATTAATAAACATATATACGCTTAACACGAATTCTTTTTGTTTTTTTTAAATTTCAAGAAGCTAAACATTTTAAGAGCGTAGACTTATGACACCTAGTGTATAAAAAATAAAAATAAATAACTGGTCATGTCAGCCCTTGAAAGGACTTTGACCTAGCATCTTATGATCAATTGTGTTGTGCATGTTATTCAGTTTGTACACAATTGACCGAGAACCGGACCTACATGTTTAACGCCGACTCCGAACGGCGATGAACGGAATGTTCTTGTTCTCAAGAAGCTTTGCATGGCATTTTGATTACTCTCTGAGGTTTGCCATTGTCTGCAGAGAGGTAGCGGCCGTACAGAAAAATAATTTTAATTCAAATAATTTTCTGTCGATGCTGGGATTCGAGCCCGGGTCTTCAGGTTCGTTGACATAGAGGCCATGCACTTTAACCAAATACGCCACGGACGCCACTTACGTTATATTACGTATAACATTTAACAAAATTATATCTTATATTATATTATTTCCTTACAATAGGTCTGTGAACACAAAAACTATGTCAAAGATATGAATTTACTTATTTAAAGTTTTCTTACACTTTTTTTTTAAGTCAATGTTTTTGTTTTTATGTAGGACTGTGTAATTTAACCCAAAGCGTTTAAAATAAAAAAAATTCATAGACAAAACCATCTGACATTGCAAATTTTGAACAGCAAAATTTAGATATTTATCATTTGGTGCATCAAACTTTAGCTGACGCTGAACAGCTGATGAGTGACAGCTGCACTTTACCTTTATGCAGCACACGCTATTGTTGCATTTAGTAGTGTTCATAAAAGGAAAACTGCGCCGTTATGTTCTAATTTTAAGTTTTTTTTTTTTACTTTAGGACAAATATGTTTTTTAAGTTAGCTCAAATGCTTTTTTTGAAACCACATTAACTTGACAATGGAAAAAAAAACACAAACCACCGAAGCATGTACACACAAACGAACTAACTCTGTTGTGTTATGTTAAATTATTATTTGTCTTTTATATTTTGTTGATAAAAAAAATCACACACACACACACACACACACACTAGTAAAATACTTTTCTTCGTTTCCTTCGCTGCGTTGAGCTGCGTGTCACACCCAGTTAAAATTTAATATTTCAGCTTACTGCCAAAAACAAACAACAAAGCATGTACAAGCTGAACATTGCATACTTTTAGGCATTATGTTGTTATTGCAGGAAAAAAAAAACACACACACAAAAACAGTCACGATAAAATTGCATACACTACTTTGAGTGAAGTGAAGTCTGATGGGAGCGAGTACGGCGGGTAGAGCTCTCCAAGCTGATGATAGTGATGATGACTACGGCGGCGACAACGACGATGGCAACGACGACGACGAGGATGATGACGACGTGGAGGACGACGACAAGTGAGTGAACGCGAGTTGCTCCTTTTTTTTCTATGTAGATATTAAGAGTGAGAGTGTGCTTTTGGGCGCAACAGAAAAAAGATGTTGTTCTTGTTGTTATTGTTGTTGTTTTTGTTGTTGCACTTGTCACTGTTTTGCTTATGTTGCTGTTGTTGTTGTTGTTGTTGTTGTCAAAAATTGCAACATTTAGACAATTTTACGGAGTTTGTTTGACAAAACTTGAGCGCACAAAAGTATGCTTTTGTTTTTTCTTCAATTCGAATAATGTTCGTTCAAATTACGGCGCACAAAAATAGGCTTTCGTTTTTTCTTATTAATAACTTACATGCAATTTAAAAGTTTGCACTTAATTTAGTTTTTTCTTTATTGATTCTGTATTATTTTGTTGAATTTGTTTATTGAAGCGCACAAAAGTATGCTTGTATTTTTTTTTTTACTATCACTAATCACTTTGCTTTGAACACAATATATTTCACATATAGTATTTCGCTACACATGTACCACATATATACATACATATGTACATACAAACATGCAGTTATATGCATGTATGCTTGTGCGTTTGTATTTGAGTGTGCGTGTGTGCATGAGTGTTTGTAGAGTTAACATTTGCTTTGTCCTACATTTGAATGATATAATCAGGGCAGCGCACATAGCAAATTGGACACAAATCTTTGTCTTTTGTCTCTTGTTTTTCTTGTCGTTGTAGTTTAATTTTTTTTTACAATTTTTGTTTGCTGTGCTTTTTATGTTTTACAAGGTTTTTGAATTGTTCTTGTTGTTCTTAGCCAGTGATAATGATTTGTTGAGTTTAGTGCTCGTTTCGTTCGCTCTTCGCACTTAAATCACTGCAGTGCATTTGTTACAACAACAAAGAGCACATAAAATGTGTTGCATACTCTTAGGCACTCACACACATATACATACATACATTTACATCGTATCACATTTTACAACCATGCACAGTATCGTGGAATCTCGGTGGCTGTGGTTTGAAACACGACGGAGGGCGACGACAACAACGAGGACGATGTTGCTGCAGTTGCTGCTACTGCTGCTGTTGGTAAAAATGAAGCTGCTGGTACTGCTGCTGCTGCTGCTGTTGTTGAGTAGGACGACGACGACGATGACGATGAAGACGAAGAAGAAGCTGACGATGCTGAGGCAGATGAGTACGAGGTGGATGTACGTTTTTTTGTTGTTGGCATTGTTGTAATTGTTTTATTTGCATAACCAGCATCCTTGCGTTTCTCCGTACAAAGCATACATATTACAAACATGCACATTTTTTCAATATTTGTATAAATTTTGACGTTGCTCTTAAGAAAATATTGCAGCTTTTTAGGCAGCAAACATTTAACGTAACAGAATTCCTAGCATCTAGTAGAAAACTGCAGTTAAAATGTTTGTGTATATGTACATACACATGTATTTGTGTGAGTATGTTGCTGTGGGTTGGGCTGCTTGGCTAGAGGCGGAAGGGCGTGCTATTTAGCGTTTAAGTAAAAGTCGTTCGTTACGCTCTGTATAAATAACTGTTGCACAATTTTAGGCGTACTTTTTCAACTTGTAGTCAGTTTTGTTGACTTTTTCACTGCTGATGCTGCTGCTGCTGTATCTGCATGTTTGTGTAGATAACTTCTTTTGTATAGTGCCTGCTGCAAGCTGTCGTTGCGCTGTGATTTTCAGTGAAACCCTGAACTCTGCGAATTGGAGCATTTCTTGCTGCAGCACTCCATGACATACTTAAAGGGATTTTTTAAGATAATGTCGACGAACAAAAAAAAATAATACCAACCGAGTGTCTTGCGTAGCTTTACACACACACACAAGTTAAGTGATGAGTTTTCTTTAAACTATAGCCTAAGCTCAGGCTGAAATTTTATTATTTTGTTTGATGCAGATGCATTATTTCTTCAATTTTTCAAGAAGTCTTGCACTTTACTCTTAATGCATTAATTTACAGGCACATTTTCTAGTACCTACTTTCAGGTGTCACTTATTTATCTTCAAATTTTTAAATAGTAGTTAAATGCACTAACCACGTTTTCAACCAAACGTTGGAGCTCACTTTTAGGAGTTAATTTTATTTGATTTTAATTTATTTTTTTATCTAGTTATCCCTGGCCTTATTTATTGATCTACCCATATTGGAGTGTACCGAAAAAATTTCACTTTTACTTTCGTGTGTATGTCAGGAATTCGCTGTGCGTTTTCTAGGCAGTTTTTTGTTTCATGTTTGTTTCAAATTAAACTTAAATTTATTTGCTTTTATTTTAAAATTATATTTTATGAAAATTAGTTTTCACTTAAAAATATTTTTCTTTTTATATTTTTTTATTTTATTCCCAACAGCAGCTGTGCATTTGTCCTCCGTCGAAATGATGATGAGAGTTCCTTTCAGTTCAAATGAAAATCACAAAGTGCAGTGCCCTTATGACCGATAGAGAAAACGGAACTGAAGCGGTCCAGCAAAAGGATTCTTCAATGTTCTGCCAACATTGCTCGGATGCAGCTTCAACGAGTGTTAGAGAGGGCAAGCGAGAAAATAGAGCTACAGAGCGAAAGAGAGTCTGTGTGTGTCATGCCTGCATTTATGGCACTATGTAACGGATGACCTAATTTTTCAAATATTCTGCACTTGCAATTTTGTGCTCACTCTGTTGTTTAAGTTCTGTTAATGCACTATTAGTGCATATGTATCAAAAACAGGCTCTGTTAAGCCACTGTTAGCAAGCTCTTTTAACTACTTCTGTTACACTGAACCAAATATTGTTCTTAAAATCAAAGAATCTCGTTCATAAAGCGAAATTCATTGATTTTTAAGAACTATTCATTGCCCCAAAGAACGAATTCTTTGGTTCAATGAATCGTTGTTCTTAATTTTAAGGAACAGTTCATTGTTCGTGTTCATTAAAATTTTGTTCCAGTTCTTATGTTGTAATATCTAAAAAACCATTAGAGAATTTTATCTCAATAAGAAAAGGATTTTTTAAAATATATCTTGATATTGTTTTAAAATTTCTAAGGACAGACTAACTTATTGTAACAGTTGTATGTGTCATTAATTAATCATTTTTCTTCATAACATATCAAAGAAATAACGTAAGAACAAAGATTCATTGAATCAAGGAACTCGTACTTTGGACCAATTTTAATGTATAATACATTGGGACAAAGAACTTTTTCTTTGTTATTAAGTACGTTTTTGGTTCTGTGTAATTGAGTAGCGTTTCTCAAACATTTTGTTTATAATTTGTTTTGCTTCATTTTTTTAAGATCTTTTAAGAAAGGCTTATTGATTGATTGTAACAGTTTAAGCCAGTTATAAAGTTTTTGATTTAAATTAATTATTTAGATTCAATTCATATGAAAATGTAAAACACAAATGTTGTATCAACAAGAGGTGTAGGCCTGCAAAGGCTTATTTTTATCAGCTGGTCGCTTAGCAGTTTTGAAAGATATTGTATTTTATAAATAATTTCCATATAGATGTTTTATAGTCCATTAAAAATTTAGGAGTTTTATTTAAAAAAACAAACCTACAGCTCTTGTTGAAACACCATATATAACGATGGTTTCGCTCAAAAATGTGACAAGTGAAAAAAAAGAAATTGTTCAGGAACGTTGATTTTGTCTAGTTTAAATTTTGTTGCTAGCTTCCAATGGTTTTTTATTTCTAAAAATGTTATACTATATAAAATACTATGGAAAATGCAGCATTTCAATTTCGACGAGAGTGTTGCTATAATGATTTTTACTATGATTTTTTAACTAACCTTTTGAAGAATCAATAATTGTTTTTTACCATTTGTTTGACGGATGCTTAGAAAAGCCCTTTGACATTGAAAAATTCATTTTCAAAAAACTGTTACAGATTTTTAACTATATTACGATTGTATAAATGTAATAAATAGATTTGATTTAATTCAATTATACAAATTTTTATAAATAGAAGATCTTTCTTAGCTAAAGGGTGTTTCTTTATTAAACCAGTAAATATATTAATTTTGAACTTAGCACATGAAATCTGATAATAAAATTTCATATTTCATAACTGAAATAGAAATTTCATTCAATAGTATTTATTGATATTCAAGTGAGTGAATACATTTTACGTAACAAGCTGAATAAATAGCCTTCTTTTTTCAAAAACATTGTCCGAAGACTCCACCCGTTCACAGTCTGTAGCGGTGTATTTGCATATTTTTCCAGATGTACTGGTATTTCTTTAATGGTATGTGGATGGTCTTCGACCCCAAGGTGACAATCACTGAACAAAATGTTCGATAAAATACCGGATCCAATTATACTTGCTTTGACAAATATAACCTTCTGAAATTAGTACTGGCTGAAGAAAGCACCCATTATTTTAAAATGAAAATTAATTCTGTATTTGAAGGAAGTAATATTCTTTTTCACTCTTCGAAATTTTCAATTCGGCTACATTTTTCCGAAATTTTGGCTCGTCATATAGTTTTACCTTTTTTATTCAAACTATGCTACACTTTCGATGCTAATTCTTCAAACCCCAAGATACGTGGTTCGAATCCCACCTGACGCAAAAATTTTTTAATTTAAAAATAATTTTTCTTAATCTGTCGTCACCTCTCTACGGGCAATGGCAGAAAATAAAAAAGATTTCTTTGCGTTAGATCCCACGTAATCTAACAAACGATAAAAAAGGCTCGAGTAGATATATTCGGGGAAATATTGAAAAAAATACAATCAATGTGCATCAAAGGCTATGCATTACATCTACAAAGGTGCAGAATCAGAGATTTATGTATATGAGCCCGTAACAAATCAGTAATCGACTGTATGGTTCTTCCAAAAAGCGCTAAATTCAATAAAAGTTGCTCGTGAAAAAAGCTCATCGAAGAAAATGGTTGCCTGTTTCTTCGGCATTACTGGTCACATTGCGACAGTGGCGTTAAAGCAAGGTAGGGCGGTCAATTTTGAATGGTACACGAAGATTTGTTTGCCAAAAATCATATAAAAAAATTCGAAGTAGAGGCGAATTATTCTGCATCAAGACAATGCGAGCTCTCACACATTTGCTCAAACAAAGACTTTTTTGACCAGCCATAAAATTGAAGTCATGGGTCATCCGCCATAAACCCCCCTTATTTGGAAATACAAGACGAAAAAAAAAGTAGTTAATGACTTTTGAAATCCGAAAAAACGGTTTCTGCATGCAACACGTTTCTTTTTGGATTATTTTGGAGTTACCTAAATCGGAGTTAAAGAAATCTTAAATTGGTTCAAATACTTGCAAAAATAAACAATAAAGCCAATTTCTTCATAAATATTTGTTTTTTCATTATTAGGCCAGAAATATAGATAGCAACCCTCGTATATCTTCATGTACAATCTAATTTCTTTAGCAATAAGAAAAGATAAACACCGATAAAGACTCATCTAAATAATAAGAGAATACAGCTTTTTATTTCTTTAGAAAATATCGAAACCTTTTATCAATCTCACAGACCATACGCATTAGCATTGTCCATCACATCGACAAACTTAAATATTTTTGTTTCTTGAATGATAAATGTAAGCCAATATTAAGGGTATTCATGCAAATGGGCAAAGCTCTTATAAATGGTATAAACAAGATAACTTTTTCCCCCTTATAAATCAACTGTCAAAATTTGTACAGAGAAGCTTTTGCACAAACCAGATATATTTGCTCTTCGATTTAGGTGAGCAAACGATGTGGCAAACTTATATCAGCAATCAGCTGTTTTCGTTCTTAGTACTTCCATATACAAGGTAATTCCATATACAAGGAAGGTAAATAAAACATATTTCTAATCTATCCTGGAATGCAGACGGTTGATTATTTTTGTTTAACTTGGAAAACAGCTTTCATATAAGCAACAAATTCATCAACGGTTTTAGGGGACGTTCATGCAACCTGCGTGATAAAAATAACTAATTGCCCAATATACGAGTATAAGCTTGCCGCGTTGCATAAATACCCTCACTAATATTTTCCGAAAAGTCATTAGTGAATTTTGCGATGTCTTTTGTACAATGACACATATTTTTAGCTTAAATAAACTATTTTATGAAGTTCAACATTGAATAGTGAGATTGGGCGTTTAACCATTTAACTTACTCTTACTTTTTTCGATTCAGTATGTTACCCTGAATTTTTTTACTTTGGTATTTTTGCGAAACGGAGGTATGAATTCAAAAGTTCTTAGGTGCAAGATGGCGGATATTTAGAAAAAAGTTACAAAAAATAAAGCTAGGAAGAACACCAATACAAATTTGAAGATTGAAATTTGACGGTTGAAACAGGTAACTCGACTCATTTCGAACCTGATCACGGGCATTGCTAAATCAACTCGGGTTGTGATAATGATCACATGAATATATGAATATAATAATAATGAATATATGTACATATATCCTTTTCTAAATTTATGAAGGCATTTATGGCTTTAACAATTGGAGCGATAAAGTTAATATACCCTTTGCACAGTACATTCATGGGTATAAAAAATCAACCTCATTGACTCCTTATCAAGGGCGTAGCAGTAGCAGTTGCTCCCTCCCCCCCTCCCTTAATCTACGATATTTTATTTAATCGATGGATTTGAAAGTAGTTTCTATATATTCTATATATATAATTCCTTTTTAATATGTGGTTTTTCCTTTTTCTTTGAAACTAGATATAGTTAAAAGATATGGTAAAGATATAAAAGATATGTTTAAAAAAAAATTTATAAGGTCTTGCCCCCCTAATTTTCATCCTGCCTACGCCCTTTCTCCTTATAATAACCCCGTCTGTTTTCATGAGCAGCTTGTCCAAGGCCTAGATAAAGTAGGATGGTCACAGGCAACGGGTTCGCCCTATCCTGTGTAAATGTAGAGAGACTACCCAGATCCTGGAGTTGATTGACCAATCTGGGGAGTAGGTGGACCGCTTGACTCGATCAACGGTAGCGTATGCCTACGAAGGAATAGCAATGATCCTTAAAATTTGTTAGCACGAGGAAAGTCGTTCGACAGACGTACGATCACAATTTCAACGGCACATTGGCATTAGTCTCATGGATAGTCTTATAAAGACTGGTTAAACATTGAAAAAATTTATGTATATCTTGGTGTACATGAGGTGTCACAGTTGGGTACTACGAGGTGAAAATATATCTTAATAGCCTCAAAATGTCAGTTTGCAAATGTTCAAAATAGTGGTGACCATGTGTCACACACAGCTAGAAGTGATGTGATCTACGCTGTAGCACATCCAATAGTGGTGGCTTTTGTCACCACAGTCATGAACGATGGGTGCAAATGTGTCGGTGGGTGTTGGTGCGTGTCGAGGTAAATCCCTTTTGCCCGGGGAGACTATCGTGGTTTAATGTCGCGAACAGGTCTGTGAGATCGGCGTGGAATTGCGCTTAATCAACCGGGTGGCAATGTCCATAAATTGTCAGAGATGTTAAGTGGGTCTCAATTTCCACCAATAAATGTGGATGGTGACCCAACTAATCATCCATAATTGGTACTGTTGCGTTCTAACATTGTGTGCTATCCATACAGTATATATATCTATTTAAATATACACTTAAGTATGGTGTGTAACTGGTGTTGAAATTACTATGACAGGGCGTTGGTCGCGTCTGGAGTCATGCAAGTGATGCCCAGGAGAGGTCGGATTCACGTTGTATTTGTACTAGCATGAAACTAACGTCCTGAAGATTTATCTGCTGGGCTTCAATTCCATTAACCTCAACCCCATTGCCATGGGGCGACGTGAAATTAAGCCTATACGGCAGGTGTTCACGTTTCAATAAATTGGAATTTCAATCTGACTCCTTATAACTATTTTATAATCTTTGTAGTTAAGGCTAAATGATTGAAATTGCTAGTTGAAAAGGTGAGAAATATGCTTCCCACTAAGACTCAAAGGGTTAATTAATCTAAAAACAGCGCATTTAAATGTTGAAAGTCTGCTCGCTCAGCTAACAACATAAGCCGTTAGCTGAACTACTTGTCTAACTGTTAACACACTGTTAGCAACTTTTCAATAACAGCATCTTACTCGCGCTCATTTTGTGCTCTCCTGCATGGGTGCCTTGCAGTTTGGTTTGTTTTTTTGTTTTTTCTTGTTGCATTTGGGAGTGTCAGTTATTTTATTTACTACAAAGTATCAAATTTTCACATTTTTTCGCCATTTAAAATTTTTTTTATTATTTTTCGCCAATCGTGTACCATTTCAAGGCATTCCGTTACATTTCCATTTTATTCCTCTTATCGCTATTTTATATTTATGTATGTATTGGAATATGCTTGCTAGAATGGCTGTCTGCTACATGTACTCAAGCTTGAAACGCAACAACAGTCAAAAATGCAACAACCAACAAACAGTGCTGCCATAGTGAATAAAAAAAAATGTATCAAAAAATTAACAAACAATTTATAAACATGACATAAGGATATTTTTTAAAAATTCCATAAACATTTTGTTATAGCATGAGTTTGGTTAATATGTGAACCTTTTGTTAAAATAAGCCAATTTTTGCAAAACACCCAAATATGGCAACTCTACCTACAACAGCAACATATTCGCACAATCTTAACAGCAATATGTAATAAATTAGAAATGATTTTTTATTTGCACTCAATTTAATTCTATTTTGTTCAATGCTGCTACAACTTCCTCAGCTGTTATTGTAGTTGTTGTTATTTTTGTTTTGTTCTCGTTCCTTTGCATTTCCTCTGCCTCTGCTCGCCATTGTGCTAATTTAATAAAGTGCAAAAAGAAATCAATCTTCAGAAATAGTTGTTTCTTTTGCGAAATCTTTGGCAAGAAAAAATCAACAAAAGAAAAGTGAAATTTTAGTGGCTTTGGAGGATTTAGTTTAGTGGTAGAAAGTCACTGCAGTGCAATTTAAATGAAGCAACACTTAAAATATAAATTGTGACCATTTCTTCAAACACAAATAAGCACACTTTCCTTGACAAGCCATTCTGGCGAACATCACTTTGTTGTGAATATGTTTGTGGCTTGCAACCCTGTTAAGTTAATCAACTCATATTCTATTTTGAATAACATAACCTTGAATGCACGTCTAAACAAAGTCATAAATTATTTCTACCGCAAACAATTACAAAAACTTACAAATTTTTGTTTACATTCAATCCTACCAAAACCACAATTGCAGCATAAGTGGATTCTCACTGTGGTGGATACAATTTTAGGAACTATCGATTTCGATTTAACATCTTGGAAATTGGGAACAAGTTATTGATTCAATTAAATACTCATGACAGAAAAGTTATAAGTTACCTAGAGAAGGCAAAAAAGTTATACGTAAGACAAAACATACAAGGGCCAGGTGAAAATGTCCCTGCAAAATAAAACATAAAGCGCCAAAATATAAAATTCGATGAGACATTTGTGACTGATATGTCATCCGAAAACAAGCAATCCTAAAGATTTTTGTAAACATGTGGAAAAAGGTGAATTTCTTGTTTGAATAAATGCATTGAACACATTGACGACGACAACGACATTACATCTGACATCTGTCGTATTTTTTACATGCTTTTCTTATGGAGGTGAATGTGGTGAAAATGTCGCAGCGACATAGCAATGTTGCTGACATCCGTATAGAAATATTTCTTATTTGTCAAGCGACAACAGTGCAAATATAAGGAAATCAATCGTATGATATTTCCAGATTGTTGACTCTTTCTTCACGTCGCGTTGTAAAGTCGTGTTAACGTCAATGTGTTAAGTGTATCAACGTTCTCTCTTGTTTGAAAAAACATTGAAACGTTTCACAAGTGAATTATTGATTTATTGATATTGAATTATTGATTGTATGAGTACAAAGGACGCCGAACATTATGGTCATTCGCTCGAGGTTTCAACCTTAGGAATCGTCTATAAAATCCATGATATGATATTGGACGATAGGCGAGTGAATATTCACGAGATTATCGAGGCTTTGAACATCTCAATCGAACGGGTACGGAATATTTTAAAGCTATCTGCCAGATAGGTGCCTCATTTTCTCTCTCTTGATAACAAAAGCGACCAAACAACAACTTTAAAGGAGTGACAGACTAAGTAGTCGAGAGGGTAGCACGCTTATCTGTCATCGGATTCAAGTCGCAGCCAGGCCATGGTACTGCACTTTTTTTTAGCTTGGAAACAAGGATTTTAGGTGTAATACCTATTTGTCGGCGGCCGTAGCGCAGAGGGTAGACTGCGTGACCCATACGCCAAAGTATCCTGGTTCAATTCCATCTGACACAGAAAGTTTTTTCAATTGAATCGATTTTTCTGTTCGACCGTCACCTCTCTGCAGACAATGGCAAACCTCAGTAAATAATGCAATGTAAAGCTTCTTGAGAACATGCACATTAGCACATTAGCAGTTCTGGATGAATTGTGTTCAAACATTTAATAACACGCACAACACAATTTGATCAAAAGAATTTGGGTCAAAGACCTTTCAAGGGCTGAAATGGCCATTTAGTTTTACAATTATTACCTATTTAGTCAAGTCTGCTTTGGTTCAAAATGGGTGATAGATAAGTGGGAAGGAAGAGACAATCAAGCAAAACATATGTAGAATGTTGTAAGCGTGGCGGAAAGCCGTAGAATTATGGGAGTTTAAATATGAGGCAAGTGTTGTGCCTATACCTCAGTCAATTCAATTTAGAAGGCATTCCCATCCAAAAAAGTTCTCTACCACACCAACTATAACTTCAAGTCGTAAACATTGATAAATTTTCAATTTCAGTTAATTAGAAATAAGGATAGAGAATGCAGAAAGAGTAAAGCGAAGGACCATAGCCTGACCGGGATTCGATCCCGGATCCTCTGGGTTGACAGTCGATCATGTTACCTACTCGACTACCGAGGCCGCCAAAAATATTGAAAATTCATCAATATTAACAAGCTAAGATTCGTAGTTTCTGGTAGAAAAGTTTGTGGATGGTATTACCTTATAACTAGAATTGACTCAGGTAAAGGCATAACATTTGACTCAGGTTCTAATTCACATATTTCTACTACTTTCCACCACGCTAAGAACATCCTATACATTTTTTACTTGATTGGCTCTTCTTTCCCATCTATTTCGATCCAAGGCAAACTTGACTGAACAGGTAAAACACCTGCAATCCTTAATCGAAACAGTGGACTTGGTCTGGCAAGTCGTAGCAAAAAAATGCCAAAGTTGGTTCCTAAGAAGATTGGCAAGAAATAAGATCAGATAAGACGATTTCACGAAACAACAATAACCATGCAATTTTTTTAAAAATTTCCAAAATTTTAAGCTCGTTCAAAAGTGACACTTTACTTAAAACGAAATTGAGACACCCACTTAAAGATAGGGGAATGGTATGACCAATTAACACATTAACTTCGATAAGGTTAAGAAATTTGAATATTCGACAAGTTACAAATAAGCTTAGAAAAAATCACTTACGAAAGTTATGCTAAGTTTAGTTTTAAAAGAGCTTCGGTTATGAAATAGCCTGCCAAAAATTTAAAAAAATCTTAATTAGAAGTATTATCGAAGTTACCTCAACTTGTTTGTGTAGCTCTTTGAAACCTGCAGAATTTTCTTAATCGAAGCCTTATATAGTCAAAAAGAGGAAATTCCCTAAAGTAACCTTAATGCACCAAATGCAAAAGCAAAAGAAAAAACAAAATCAAAAATAAAAATTAAAAATATTAAAACAATATTTTAATTAAAATGAAAATAAAGGCAAGTATTAGGGATTTGGTTAAGGATTAGGACAAGAATTAAGGAAAGGATGAGGGCAAGAATTTGGACTAAGATAAAAATAAGGAATAAGATAAGGAATAGGACAAAGACTTGATCAATGATTAGAGCATAGAATTGGTCAAGGATCAGGATAAGATTTCAGACACGAATTATGAAAAGGACAAGGATTAGAACAAAGATTTAGACATACCTTACACAATATTTAGGACAGGATTGGGTACAAAAAATGGATCAAGGAATAGAATAAGGATTTTGGACATACTAAGGACAAAGATATTTAGGACAAAGATTGGGAAAATAAGTTGACATTGAGGAGGAAAGGAATTCGAAATGGAATTCGAACTTATTTTTCAGTCCACAAGTTTATGTAGATATTTTCAATCTTATGCCCTTTTCTAGCTTTTCTAGATTGTGTGTGCTCTTCAGTGGTTTGAAATTTATGAAAATCAATTTGGAATCGATTTCTTTCGGTTAATTGTGAATGTGTCTGAAGCACTTTGCCTTTCACCTCCCGAATTTTTATAGGTATTCAGGAGTAATCAGATTATTTCTGTCACCTTTCATTATAGATCACAAAATGATATATTTTTGAAATGCATCGTTTTTCAAAAACTTTAAAGTCAAAACACTCAAAAAAAAAAGAAACTAACTATCTATTTATCAAAGTACTAATTTGTTTATGTACCAAATTTTATTAATAATTATGTATGTCAATACTTATTTACACACAATAATGTATGTTTTAATATATAAAAAATTACATTTATGTGTTGTTAAAATATATAGCGTATATATATATATATATATATATAAACCTATGTTTATGTATCTATATGTTTAAATACATCTGTTAAAATTTTAACTGATAGAAAATGTTGGTAGTAGAGACAACATAAAATACAGCAACAAACATCCAAGAGTAGCAGTTGTAGTAAAAAACACTTTTTTCCTCGAGATATTTAGGTCAAAGCTAGTCACTCACTCGCTAGCCTCCTCCTATGAAATAATCGCCTTGCCCAAACCATTAGAAAGAAAGTTCCTTGGATGGATGGATGCAATGGAATCGTGAAACCATGTTACTCAGCCAGCAACAACGTAGCGTCCGCGCGCTTACGCTCAGTCGAGCGTGGATCCTGCTGCATTCAAAACTGCAACAACAATAACAACAGCAACTTTTCTCAACTGGACCCTAGCCCACGCCTCTCTCACTCTCTCTTGGTTTTTCCTCCCTCTTTTTCCTTCTAAAACTTAAAACAAAAAACACACACACTCCCACAAGAAACATTAAGAATGTTGGCAGTTGATAAATGTTTTATACCAATAGTTGCAAAAACAATAGTTACAAAACATACTCATAAATTTAATAAGAAAAAAAAACAACGTGCGTGAAATTTTTCCTATTTTTTTTTTTAATTTATAGATAAGTTGTAAATGTTATTAAAGTTAACAGCTGTTACTGTTAAGTTAATAGCAGCAACTTTAACATGACCAGTCTTACTTTATGCGTGTGTACAGCGAGGTGCATTTATTAAGGGGTTATACTCAGTCAAGAAGTCAAAAACTTTTATTTTATTAACGTAATGTAAACACATTTATGTAAATTCACAGAAAATGCACGTTAATCTGAAGGATATTCTCGAAGTTACACAGGCACATTTGTAAAGACATCTCGGAGCATCTTGCTAAGAAATGCGAAACTTTAAAGGCGATTTTCTCAAAACTATGTTTTTGAAGTCTGCAATATTTCTTCGAAACGACTGAACCAATCTGTCTCAAAAATCAAATACACAAGTTTTTCAAGTAAGTTTTTTTAGTAGGTTTTTTTTTGTTCGATATATTTTTTCCATTTTATAAACAATTTAACCCGAAATTTATGTTGAAAATTGACTTTATTAAGTTGAGAAAACGTCCGTTTTCGAGTGCGTTAAACAATGCGTGGACCAGTCTATACCAATGCAAGCCCAGGTTCGAACACCAGCTGACACAACAGAAAGTTTTTTTATCGGTCGTCACCTCTCTGCAGACAATAGCAAACATCAAAGAATAAATAATGGCATATTAAGCTTCTCGAGAGCATGCAAATTCGCTTTTCAGAGTTGGCATAAAACTTTTAAGTCCCGCTCTCGTTCATTTCTGTACAAACTTTTAATAGCCCACACAATAAGGATAATAAGGAGCTCGGTGAACCTCCTTTTAAGGGCTGAAATGGCCAATTTATTTTATTATTTTTTAAATTGAGAAAATTTTGTTTTAGTTTTATAACAAATTCATATTTTTATTATTATTTCTATTAAATACTAGATAATACCTTGTTAACGAAATTTCTATTTTTATGTTTTTAATTTCAGATGGTCCAGTTTAGAGATATCATAGCCCAGAGAGCAGCTACAACAGCTTTTAAAATTATTTTTACAAATAAAAAATATGTATGTAAGTCAAATGGAAAGCTACCACAACATTTATATAAATTTTTACTTTAGTAAATGAAATTGTCTTCTAATATAAATAATTAAAAGCTTTTTTTCCTGACTACTTCTGAGGCTACTTCTACATAAACGAAGTTTTTCAAACTAAAAACTAAGTTTTTCAAACTTCTAAGAACTAAATTATTTAGAACTTTTCCCCTGGTCATGATTGCAAAGTTAATTCTGTTTTAAAGAGACTTAATAAATTCCTTTTTTGAATCATAACGGCTCAGGGTTTTGAGGTTATCATGTAATCTGTAATATTTATAACTTTGTAAAAATAATCATAGATGGCCATGGGATTGGATGAGCTCATTTTGTAGGGGAATGATAGACATAAATGAGGCGATTGGTAAAAGGGAGTTAAAAAACTTTGTGTGTCTTGTGTATAACCTCGAAAACAGCACAAAACGCCATTTTTAGATATATAACCTCGAATATCTCAAAACTCTGACGTGATTCTGATCTGAGATTTCGAAAATGACTAGTGTTGTCAGTTTTGTTTTTCAGTCATAAACGGGACAAAGCCAAAATTTGTTTGAAAAAAACTGGGTTATGAAAAATTTTACGGGACAAAAGTGAAAATTATTTTTAAAATTTTAAAAGTATCAAAGTATTTTCAATTTAAGAATTATAAAAATATACCCTTAAAAAAAGAAAAAATAAAAATATAACGGTATAAAAAATCAAAAACTAATAAGGTACTCATATACTAATAGTGACCTGTTTATTATGTATTATAAGTCAGTTGATGGATCTGTAATTTAAAATTTACAACAATTCTATGATACTAGATCCATTCTAGTTTCCCCCGGAAAATCAATATTTTTCTTACAAAACAAATTAATTATAAATATTGAAAATTTTAAAATTTTTATATAAAATTACAGCGCAGCGGTTTTACAGCGCAGGTTTTCAAACAAGTTAAAAAATTTGTTTTTTTTAAAATGCATAGGCGTTGCATGGAATTGTTTCTTACTTACTACAGCAAGCATTAAGTTTTTGTATTATGACATAAATAAGAAAAAAATTAAAGACGTCATCAAGAACCGGAGGGAGCTGCTAAAGCAACTTGATATTTGTTGTATTGGACTATAATGCACTATGTAAGGGTGCCATGATAAAAAATATTATGTGCTAGTATAGGTTCATACTTAGTCCTCATGATAAAAATAAACAAAAAATTCATGACGTCACGAGAGAGAGCCGCTGCAAGATTGAAAACACAGGAATCATGCAACGGCATTGCATTAAATTATTACTCGGTGAGTATATGAGAAATGAAAGATTTGTATTTACCCTTACAACAAAAATAAAAATAAATTATGACGTCATCAGGCCGCGTACCAGCTTATGCAACAAAAAACGCGAACTTGTTGCATGAAATTATTACTCACTGAGTAGAAGTGCTACAAAAAACTGGTTCTTTGACCTCGTAACGAAAATGAAAAAAAAAAACCACTTAGTGCAGTAAAAATGAAACAACAATTAAAAAACGTTGCGTAGAAAAAGCGTGTAAGGGTGATGTAACATGACAAAAATAAAAATGAAATTAATGGCGTCATAAGGAGTTTGGATAAAGATTAGAAAAATCCTGGGACTTGGACAAAGATTAGGACCAGGAATATGATAAGGTGTGCGACAAAGATTTTGACGAAGATTAGAGTATGGACTTGGAAAATGATTAGGACAAGAATTCAAATAAGGATCGCGAAAAGGACTATAACAAGGATTAAGAACAAAGGGAAATGTTTATATAAATAAAATATATGTAACTTTGTCTTTTTGAAGCCGTTACTTTGATATGGTCACGAAATACATATATTTGTATAAAAAAAAGAATTATCTATACTATTATATAAAAGGGTTCTCTCGGATTTTTATCGTTCAATCACGAGGTAACCGCTGAACCGACCCTGCTACTGGGTACTACGTTTTTGGTAAAACTTTTTATTTAATGATTTAAGAATTCATGCATTTTAATCCATGCTGCCATGGTATGTGTAAGCAGCACAAAAAAACAGCAAGCAATAAGTTCAGCTCTTTGTTGAGAGAGAGAGAGAGGTGAGAGTCTACAACTCACCGCGCTGCCATCTTAAGTGGTTGGTTGCACTCAGTTAATTTCTGCTGCAGTGTTTCCATAAGTCCAATATATCGTATTTATTTCGATTTTACTAATGTGAAACTCTTTGTATTTCAATAAGAAGCCACTCTTTTCATTTCAATAAGAAATATTCTCAAATAAAATAAAATGAATTAAACATATTTGATTCTTGAGTCTTTATTTAAAATATGTTTTCATATCATATTTATACTCCCACGCAACGCTGGGAACGGGTATGCTAGTTTTTTATACGCGAGGGCTCCCCCCAAAAGAAAATAAAATCAATTTGTACATGATAAAAACCATTTTTGCTATAAGACCCCGAGTAATACCGGATTACATGGTTACATATACAGTAGGTGGTCAAGCTAATAGAATACGTATATTTTAAAACGAAATTTAGCTTTTCCGGGTATGCAATTCTCTAACCAGTGGATGAATTTGAAAAATTTGTTCACCAACATTTTGTTTAATAATTCCACAGTAAAAACTAAGGGGTGTTTTCTCATTAGCGGGAGTTTTTTAGACTTATTTCTCAATTTGTTTGTTAGTTGATCGAGAAGCTTTGACTCCTTTTACATTGGTCAAGAGTTGACGATCAACTCTTGCATTTGTCGATGAGAGACGCGAACATGTAAAAGCGGTCTTTGTACAGTGCCTTTGAATATTTAAAATAATTAAACATTTTTTATATTGCGCCTAAATGTTATTTTATTTTGTTTGGTTTTTAGTGAGAAGCTGCACATAAAAAAATAAAAAAAAAAATGATATATAAAAAGATAGTGGTACCAGTTCAATTATTTGGGCCATAATCGTATAATTTTTTTGATAATGGGACGCAAAAAAGACATCATCAGCAAAGAAAAATATCATTTTGAGACTCCTGAGAGGAGGACGTCATAATTTTAAAGAATTTGATCAAATGTTGGGTGTAAGTCGACCCACAGTCTCAAGAATTGCCAAAAAATTTAATGAGGGTAACCTAACAATAAGTGAGCGACTTTCTTGAGCTGGAAGTGGCAGGAAAACAGTTCAACGCACTGATCGCTTAATTATCCGAAAAGTGTGGGGAAAATCGCGCACATTTGAAGTCTTTACAAGCTGAGGGAATCAACTTATCTAAGAGCTAGCGTTACAAAGAAGGCTAAAGCAATATGGAGTGAAAGCGTATCGTCCGACTAAGAAGCCACACTTTGCGAATGCACACAAAAATAAGCAAAGAACCCTTTTGGAACAATGTAAGTCTTAAATTTTTATATTTAAACCACTTTCCTACATTATTTCTATGTTTTGACTTATATTTTTTTAAGGTCTACTTTACGGATGAATGTTCGCTTCATGTTCTACAGGAGGGCAGCAGTTTCTTCCTTCACCAGAAGACCAGGTGAAAATCTAATAGAAAGCTGTATAAAACGCCAAATAAAACATTCCCAATCACTAATGGTTTGAAGTGCAATAAGCTTAGCAGGCCCAGATCTACTTTGTAGAGGGAACAATACGGCAATACCAGTATAGTTATTGAGCTTCTAAGAAACGTGTTTTAGCCTTATATTGAGGATGAACAGATGTGTAGCAGGCCCTTTGTCTTCATGCAGGAAGGTGCACCATGCCACACGGCTAAATCTGTAAAACATTTCCTTTCGTCTATAAATAGCCCCACCCTCCCTTGGCCAGGTAATTCTCCGAATTTTAATGCGATCGAGAATGTCTGGCATATCCTTAAACAACACGTATCCTTAAACAACACCCTTGGAATAACCCTTACATAACTATTTTGAAAGAAAAAATCATTGATATTTGGAGAAATTCTTTGGAAATAAAATATGTGTAAAGGCTTCGATTGAAAGTATGCCCAATAGAGTACGAGCTGTTGTAAAAGCTAGAGGCGGAAATGCACGTTACCGACAAGAATGTAATGAAAAAACTTCCTAGTGACAAACAATTAATGTATTGAACTAACTCATTTAATTTGTTTATCATTGAAATAAAAACAAAATTATAATTTGAATTCAAACATTTTGTTTAAAATTAATATTTTTGTATACGGCCTCTAATTATTTATATTGAAAACAATTTTTTTTTTCGAGCTCTAGGCCAAGCATGTTGTCAACAAGACAACATGAAGAACAAAGAAGGCAACAACCAACAACAACAACAATGGCTCTGTATAGAGCAAATCACACAGCTTGACTATACAGACTGTTTCTTTTTTTGTTTAATTACTATGCCTTCTAATAGCTTGACCACCTACTGTCAAGGACATCCACAGGGGGAGCAGGGGGCACTTGCCCCACCCTAGACTGGAAAAATTTTATATATTTTTATTTCCTTTGTGTATATGTTACATTTTCATATATGTGCACACCAATGCATACCTTTACCCCGCTTGAAAAATTCCTGCGGACGCCTATGCCTACTCTAATGTTAGTTTTATGAATCGATAGAAGTTCAACAACTCTAACTGCAATCCATGATTTAATGTTGATCGATATATGACGAAACCATTAACATACTACAAATGTCATTTTTCCACACAAATCAGCTGTTCAGATAAAGTCAAGTTATCTATTCATAATAATATTTTTTTGGCGTTTACTTCTTCAGTGTAAACTTTACAGCATTCGCAAATTTTTAATTTTTTTTTTTATTGAATAAACAAGCTTGACATTTGACCCAAATCTGGTGATATTTTGATAAAATACGAATTATAAACTACATTTTAAGAATTTAAGAGAGCTAAGCAAAAATACGAAACATAATGACCGGCTTGCCAATCGTAAATAAATATGACTTAACGATATTTTACTCACCTCTCTTGCCATTACGACATGCCTCAACAGAGCCCAAAGACAGGGTCTGCCTGAATCGGTTGCCTCCTCGTCGTTTGAGCGCCGTCATTAAAAACTAACAGCGAAGCGCTTAAATTTAAAATTATAACGTTCAACATTTACCACGATAAATAAAAATGGTTCAGTTAAGGGAAAAAATATTTTCTAATCCTCTTAATTAGTATTGCCAACGTTAGTATTTTTTTATTTGGTTATTTATTTTATTTTTAATTTTTTTTTTTTTTTTGTGACTGTTCGAAACGTTCTATTTCACTATTTTACACTTTTTCGCTCTTTCTTTTATTGCGTTACGCTTTATCCTGCTTTATTGCTTAAAGTTTTTTATATTTTTATTTTTTTTAGCTGTATTCTTACGCTCTCCTCACTTTACACACCCTTTAATCTCTTTTTCTGCTACGTTTTTCATTTTTACACACGTCCAAGCATTTTAAGGAAGACATTTTTTTTTGGTTTTTTATTTTCTATCTCATGCTATTTTGCCCCCGCAACGTTTTCAACATTAATAAACGGTTTCGTTTCTAACGGTTTTTCTTAATTCATTTTCGTTGAACGACTAGCTCTCCATTTTCATCATTATATCCGTTTCCTGCTGCTTTGTTGCAATGGCTGGTGTTATTGTTGTTGTTGTTGCTGTTGTTGTTGTTTTTATTGTTACAGTTGCTGCTGTTATTGTTACGGTTGCTGATGCTCCTGCTGCTGTTGTTGTTGTTGTTGTTGTTGTTGTTGTTGTTGTTGTTGTTGTTATCAGTTCTGCCACCGTTTTTCTAATTTGCTCTTCTGCTGTCATTTTTTGTCCGAATATCCTTTGAAAAATTCCCTCACTCTGTAAAAATGAGTACATACATTTTTCGTTATTGTTTATTTTCTTGGTCCTTCAATGTTCATCACAACAACACGCAGAACTACAAGAAAAACTCTGACACTTGGATAATTTTAGCGTGAAGTTGGCAGCACTTTTGACTGTTTTATTTTACTATCTCTTTCGCTTTTGCGTTCAACATAATACTACATAAAATTTCTCTACGTTATTCCCTATTCGTGGTGTTGTTTCCTGTGTTGTGTGTGTGTCTGTATATCTTTATGTTTGCGTGAACCCGTGTGAGTGTGTGTGTGTGTGCATGTCTGTGTGTCTATTGTCAAGAAATGAGCAAATGTGGGTATTTATTTTTTGTTTCGTGTATAAAAAAATATGATATCTTAATTTGTAACCAATAATGGTTTAATCGGTTTTACTCTAGAGCGGTTATTAGGATAAATTTTCACACAGATATAAAAACAATCACCACACACATACACACACACGCAAACTCACACAATCAACGTTCAATGGGAGTGTTACGAGGGTCAATTAATAAAGTCAAATTGAAAACTATAACTGATTTTAATTTCAATAATACATCGATAACGTCCGTGGCGTAGTTGGTTAAAGTGCGAGACCTCTATGCCAACGAACCTGGAGACCCGGGTTCGAATCCCAGCAGCTACAGAAAATTATTTGAATTGAAAATAAATTTTCTGTACGGCCGCCACCTCTCTGCAGACAATGGCAAACTCCAGAGAGTAATCCAAATGCCATGTAAAGCTTCTTGAGAACAAAACCGATCCGTTCATTGCCGTTCGGAGTCGGCGTTAAACTTGTAGGTCCGGTTCTCGGTCAATTTAACTAATAACACGTACAAACTTAATAACACGCTCAACACAATTGATCATAAGAAGCTAGGTCAAAAGTCCTTTCAAGGGCTGAAATGACCAGTTATTTTTTTTTTAATATATCGATAGCACTATTGTTTACAGAAAATCTTTAAACTGAAGATATCGATGAATTATTAAAAATATTACTTATAAATTGAACAGACATTTCAGCCATTAAAAGGCTTTAAACAAACTTCTTTGGATCAATTGTGTTGTATGTGTTATTGAATGTTTGTACACAAATGATCGAGATCTGGCCCCCAGGTTTTTGTGCCAACTCCGTACGGATACTATTCATATTCTCATGAAGCTTGACGTGTCATTTATTTACTCTCTGAGGCTTGCCATTGCCTCCAAAGACGTGACGGCCGATCGGAAAACTAGATTGAAATGAAAAAATGTTCTGTAACAGGAGGTATTTGAACTACGGCGTTCGCGGTTCGTTAAATTGGTATCAGACAGTTCATTCATTGATTCATTTATTCATTTATTCACATATGGGCATTTCCACAGTATGGTCTACCGGGATCGAAAATTAAAATGTTAATAAACAAAAAATTTTTTTATAATATTAATTAAAAAAATGCATAAAATTTTATAATATAATGCATTTACAGCTTATCTCAGTTGTTATTTTGAGAAAATTTGCCTGAAAACTAAAAATATATTTTACTTCATAAAATTATTACACCAAAAATTTAATTTTGATTTATAAAGTGTGTCGCGTTCGCTATCGTACGTGTTACTTTTAAAAAGAAAAATTTTATTTTATTTTAACTTGCATATATATTTATGCAGATGGGTAAAACACGTGCATAATGCATTATGCAACGCTTTTAAATTATGCATTTTTTCTCTTTAAATGTACACAAGAGCACATAACTGGCATTCACATCATGTATATTGGTGCTGACACAATTAAAGAGATTTCGTCAAATTTGATAGAGAAATGGAAGCACAAATATTCCAGGTATCCGGGAACTGCATTCGATCTAATATAAGGAACATTTGAAATTAATGTTAGCTCAAACGGCATATTCATTCAAAAACTAATATTTTATCATTTTTTCAGTTACCTCATATGAAATTTAAATTATTTTTTTATTAATATTACTAATATAAAACTCACAAATAATAAACATGACTTTTTTGTTGTTAATGAACTTTTGAGTTGGAATTTTTTGAACTTATACTTATACTTATTACAAACGCGATGTAAAAATATGTCGCATGCTAGATGTCTCGTGCTACATTACAATAAACATTAATAAAAAAAAAAACAAATGAAAGTATGTCAACATGACAACTTTCATTAGAAGGCCACATTAATCCATTTAAGTTTAAAATTATTCGTTTTAAAATGTTTTGTTGCGTTTCACAGATTTCTGCATTTTTCTATATGCAGTCGAAAACGAGTTCCATTTTTTGTCGCGTGCTAGATACCCTGTTAATTGCTAATATATTGGAAACATAAATTCTACCGAATCTACATTTTTTACTAAACATATTGCTACTAAAATGCTATCGAAAACTAAAAAAAAATTAAATTTTATTTTTAATTTTCTTCATTTTTTTGCTCCTCAAAGGCGTACGAATGTCGCGTGCTCGACTATGGAATTACCCATATTCATTTATTCATTCATTCATTTATTCATTCATTCATTTATTCATTTATTATTTTATTCATTTATTCATTTATTCATTTATTAATTTATTCATTTATTCATTTATTCATTTATTCATTTATTCATTTATTCATTTATTCAATTATTCATTTATTCATTTATCATTTATTCATTTATTCATTTATTCATTAATTCATGTATTCATGTATTCGTTGATTCATTGATTCATTTATTCATTTATTTTTCATTTATTCATTTATTCATTTTTTCATTTATTCATTTATTCATTTATTCATTTATTCATTTATTCATTTATTCATTTATTCATTTATTCATTTATTCATTTATTCATTTATTCATTTATTCATTTATTCATTTATTCATTTATTCATTTATTCATTTATTCATTTATTCATTTATTCATTTATTCATTTATTCATTTATTCATTTATTCATTTATTCATTTATTCATTTATTCATTTATTCATTTATTCATTTATTCATTTATTCATTTATTCATTTATTCATTTATTCTTTTATTCATTTATTCATTTATTCATTTACTATTTATGCATTTATTCATTTATTCATTTTTTCATTTATTCATTTATTCATGTATTAATTTATTCATGTGTGCATTTATTTATTAGCTTTCAATTGTACGAGCAGATAAGAAATATGCCCAAAAATAGTTCACGCTTGAAAAAAATTTAATTACAGTTACGTAAGAGGACGTGCAATTTTGTTTTCAAGGACAGGTATATGAAGAGATTTAGTTAGGGCGTGGGTAATTAGATACTCAATTCACTCCAGATCTCTACACCAGCTCTTAAACGACACACTTTCCAAGTTTTTCTCTGAGCATACGAGAAGCTAACTGCTTTTCAAAACGCCCAAGCCGCTGTTTCAAAGTTGAATTTTTTTCGTAAAGAACCAAGGATTCAGCTGTAACACCAAGTCAGTCAAGATCGAAATGCAGTGATGAAAGTTTTTGCTCCATGTATAAACAGATCATTATGTGCTATCAGTTGTCAAAAAAATATCAAGATAAAAAAATAATTGGCTAAAATATAGCCCTTGAAAGGATTTTGACCGAGCTACCAATGGACTCTTGTAATTAATTTTGTTGTACGACCAATCAGAAAAATCAATTTCAATCAAAGAAATAGAATATTATTCGGATTTTGTTGGTTCCAACAAGCAAAAAGTTAATCCATTAATATTCAATGCAAACACGCTACCAAAAACCACAGCTTTCAAACATTCAGAAATATTCGGCAACTTTTAACACATTTTCACATTGATAAGAAAAAAAAATAATTTAAATCTTACTTACTTTCAACCGCTCTAGCCTTTTTTAATTGTGGTGGCTGCAGCCAATTAAGTAGACTAATATTTCTAGTTTTGGCACAATAAAGTAAATAATAGGTTTATGCAACTCAATCAAAATTAAAATACATATTAAAATTAGAATACAAAATTTCAGCACTTTCGCGGACCAAAACGCAATAAATTTTTAAATTGCTGGTGATGGACAAAGTTCAGTCGAATGTATGAAACTGTTTTCGATAACTTAAACGTTTTTGTGTTTTCGCTGTTGCTGTTTACACTTGCAGTTTGCACTGTTATGCTGTTAAAAAAACGCATATGCAGCAAGTATTAACAATAGGATGCAAGGTTAAGGAAAAAGCTCAAAACGTTTATTTCATACATTTTGCGACAAAAAATATAGTCCCTATATACATATATATTGCTTTTCCGGTACATCTGCTTCATTCGAACGAGCCTTTTCGACCATAAACCGAATTTGGATGAATAAATAAACACATCTTCAATAAGTACTTTGGTATGTAAGAATATGGAACTTTTTGACTTGAAAAACGCCCGAAATAGTAACAAAAGTTGCTGGTAGCGATATGTATTACAAACAAACGAAGAATACGAATAAACAATTGAACGAAGAAGAAGCAGATCTTAGCCATCGATCATTTTTAATATAAAGGATTTTAACTCGGAGAATTGAAATCAATATATAAAATTTTTGCGATTTTTGTATTTTTTAGTTATTTTCGATTTGTTCCCATATCCACTGAAGAATGTCCCCGAATATGAGCTAATGTCCCCAAAATTTTAGCCGAATGTTCCCGAATGCCATAAAAGTGAAATAGTCACACTATTCGTGCTTATTTTAAGCTTGAAGCTACTTGGAGGATGGTTTCCAGTGGTTTTTTTATGTATCTCGCTTGCTTACATGGATTTAACACATTCACCGCCTTGTCAGTCACCCGTGACTGACACTGGAATACTCCAATGGGACATGTCAGTCACCAGTAAGTACTCAGTGTCAGTCACTGGTGACTGACATAGCCCCATTGGAGTATTCCAGTGTCAGTCACAAGGCGGTCAATGTGTTAATTTACATTGATTCTCGCTTGTATACATAAAGGGTATTCGCGATCCGGAGCTCTTTGTAGAGCTCTTGTGCAAAAGAGCAAAAGTTCAACTAAAAAGAGCTCTACAATAACAAAATACAAGTACTGTCAAAATTGTGCTTTTTAACTCAAGCGCACTGGCGATACCCTGTTGCTCTTTTGTAGCGCGCTTGAGGTCTTGAGTTAATTTTGTGAATTTTTGATAGCAAACAAATAGTGATGGTATATTGTGTACACTTCTAGGTACTAACTTCTTTAAAATCATAATTTTACATATGTATATGTGTATAAGGTGCGTTTACGGTTTGTTGCGCTTTTTTACTTTTTTGCACAAGAGCTCTACAAAGACCTCCGGATCATGAATACCCCTATTAATTTCGATTTTTGTAGTTCTTGTTTTATTTCTGTAACACTTTTTGTTATAAACTTTCAACTATTTTAGAATAAACCATGGTTGAATTAATTAGGGTCTCGGAAGGCATGATACAATTATACAGGTAGCATTGACAAGTATAGATTTTCTCAGCAACAAGGCAACGACCATCTGTCAAAAACAGTTGTTCGTGCAACAAGAATTAAACGAATGTAAAAATAAATAAATTCTGCAAAATATGTGCGTTAAATACACAGTTATAATAATGAAAGTTGTGAAAAAATTATGTGTGATATGTGTTTAACGTTTTCCAGCCGTGGTGTTTTAATTTTAATTGAAAACTTTTTCAATTTCGTCCACATGCATCTGCAGCTGCTGAGGTTGCTGCACTTAAACGTTTTCAACCTTTTTTTTTATATTTGCACTTAATAACATTAAGTTTACAAATTATTTTCGTTCTAGTAATAATAACTCACTATTAATTAAATAAAATAGGCAATATTTTGTAAGAAAATTTTTGGTTATTTGCAAGCGCTGAAACATAAACAATGGCGAAAACATAAGAAATAATTGAACGCTCTCTTTCTAGACATTTTTTTTGACAGATGGTCGTTGCCCAAGCAACTGTCAATACTACCTTATATTATTATACCATGCTCGGAAGGGTGAACGCGAGTGCCCATAAATGTCAAATGAAAGTTGACATCTCATACAAAATTTGAGAGCGAAAATTGACAAAATGTAAAGCCGTTGAAGTTGTAGTGGTTGCTTTCTATTGAATTCTCGGTACTGAGAAGAAAGTACGATCAGCCCTGGTACAACCTTATTAATTCAACAATGGAATAAACATAGAAGTCTCGCGGCTGAAAATCCTCTCTCGCTGTCGAATAAAGATAAAAAAAAACTAAAGATCAATAACAACAGATCGATCAAAACATTAACCAATGTGTTTTAAGGAATTCCAAAGCATAAACACAAGAGCTATTGGGAGGATGGTAGAATAAAAAAGGTAGACTTGGGGCTGAAAGCCAATAGCCAGAATTGTAAAAAAAAAAAAAAACACCGAACAACAGCAAAACAAAACATAAAATTATTTTTATTGATTTTGGCAGTTTCGACTCGAGAGCGAGAGAGAATGTTCGGGCGAGGTATGTTTCCGTACTCGTTTCAAGTAAAGTTCGAGTTATAAAGAGTAATTTCATTATCTGTAATTATAATTATCTGTAATTTGATGAAAAAGTACGGAAGCGACTTTAAAAAAGTTTCAAACACAACAGATGTTTCTTGACAAATTAAATTAAATAAAAATTTAATTAAATATTTAATTTAATTTAATTAAATAATTAAATAAAAATTTAATTTGCTGGCTGGTTTATTTAAAAGAATGGAAAATTCAAAGAAGTTCCAAGGGAATTGTTCTCCAGGAACCTCTGGTTTCCATTTGCGTTCATTTCCAGGTTGTTGTAACTTTATTTTTATAAATTTTTTCACTAATTTTATAATTTGTTTCACAGCAATTTAATTTTGGCACTTTGACAATTAGCTGTTCAAAGCTCGAGATTTGTGCTTGAAGAAATTTTAAAAGAAAAGTTCGAGTAATAGAGAGTGACATTTTACTTGTCCTTCTACTTTCTCGTGCTGGACGAATGTGTTAGGAAACAGACATATTGCCATTCTTATTCTACCATTGCGTAATAGCTGTCAGTGTCAACAAATGATTTAAAAAAAACCAAAAAGCAACCAAAAATTTTATTAAACACAATTGGTTGACGACTTGCTCTTATAAGAGACATGTTTTTATTTTATATTTTTGCTTTTATGCCTCAATTATGATAAACCTCAACTGTTTAAAATATGTTTATACAATCTACCTTCTATTAACCTGCTTCTTTGCATGAATACCCTTTATTATGAAATCAAATTCATAAGGTCTCATATGTGTCATGTTTCTTACAGTATCTTTGTACTATATCTATAACAGTAGTAATTATATTGAGAACTTTGCAAATAAGAATAAAAACAAAAAACTCAATAAATAGGATTTCGAATTATGATTTGACTGACAACATTATGTTTTCCTCGGAAATTGCAAAAAAAGTTTAAAAAGAAGTTTTTCCAAAATCCCTCGAAGTTGAATGGAATTGTAACTCACTGAGTATAGGTGCTAAGAAAAAATGAATGGTATAACAGTAAAGGTTAATCTGACCTTATAACAAAAATAAAAAAAAATTAAAGTCGTCATTGGAACGCATAGAAATCTGCTTAAGGAACGAAACTGCAATAACTAATAACTCCTTATGACCATCCTTTTGGTTAAATTTTGTACCACATTTTCCAGCATAGCCGCCCTTATCTCTTCAATCACGCGTTTTCAACTGGTAAGCCGTGGCTAGTTTATCAGCATAGGCCAGTAACTTGATTTAGCCCTACAAAAAGTAGTCAAATCGCATGTCCTAAGTGGCCAATTGACAAGCCCATTTCTTGAAATGATTCAGTCACCAAAAGTTTGCCCCAATAAAGTGATGGTTTCACTCGCTGTATGGCTGCTGCACCTTCCTGCTGGAACCATTTAGAACTTGGACGATTGATATTGACTTGGGGAACCAAAAAGTCGCAAATAATACGCCTGTAGCGCTCACCATTGACGGTAATGTTTAAAAACGTTTGGTCCAATGATGCCTTCGGCATGTAAACCACACCAGAAAGCAACTATTTCTGCATGTAAGGGAGCCTGGATAATCTCTTCAGGATTATTATTATTATTCCTCTATTAGGATTATTCTCACTCCAAAATAATCCAAGACAATTTTATTTATTTTTGTACCCGTTAAGCCAGAAATGTCCCTCAACGCTAAAGATAATTTGACGGTAAAAATACGGTTTAAATTTCAATTAATTTTCAGCCCATTCACCGAACGTACGACTCAAACGATGGTCTGATTGTTTCAATTCCTGTGCCAGTTCGACTTTATACGGGTGTAGACCAAGATTTTGTTCTCGAAATCTTCCACGTAGTGAACGTACAAAGTGCTCTGTAAGTGTGCCGCACAGAACGCGAAATTTGGAAGTAAATTTCCACGATTTGTAAACGTTGTGCCAGTTTAATTTGCCAAAGTATAATGGAAATAAATGCCAAACACATGTGTATACTTTGATAACTGGTTTGACAGCTATTCCTCTAGGAAATTCTACACCTCTTAATAAAGCACCCTTTACTTGCTCTTACGCCAAAAATAACAAAATAAATTATGCCGTCGTCATATCGCGGCAGTAGCAGCTTATGCAACAAAAATGCAATATTGTTGCATGGAATTTTACTCGTGCAAAATTTTCCTTAACGACAGCAAAGAATAGTTCTTTGACCTCACAACGAAAATAAAAAAATAAAAATCTGGCGCCATGTTAATGTGGAGGCAACCAATTAATATATTGACAATGTATTGAAACAATGAACAAACGTTGCTTGGAATTATTATTCCGCCACTATAAACGTTACGGTAAATTTTATAGAACGACAATAAAGGTGCGGTTTTTGATAAAAGATGCCAAATGATAAAAATAAAAAACAATTAATGGCACAATTAAGCCCCTCAAGGAAAAGCTTAATGTAACCTTAATGCGCTAGGTTGCCATGGATTTATTGTATGGAGGTTAGGTAAATTCATACAAAAGCAAAATAAAGAAACAAAAATAAAAAATAAAAAAACAAAACCAAAAATACACAAGAAACTTAAATAAAAATAGAAATAAAAAATGTAAAAACTAAAATTAAAACAAAATTATCAGAAAAAGGATGAGAACAAGGATATGGGCAAAGATTAGAACCAAGAATAAGATGAGAAGTAGGAAAAAGATTAGAACTTGGATTTGGGCAAGGATTAGAACAAAGATTGAGACAAGTATTAGAAAAGGTTAAGGAAAATGATTAGGACAAGGATTAGGAGGAGTAGAACAAGAATTTGGACGCATTTAGGGCAGAATGAAAAACAAAGATTGTGCACAGGTGTGTTTTTTTGGTATCGCTATATGCGCTTTACAATATTTTTCATACAAAAAATTGCTCAGATAAGACAGGATAATTATAGTTGCCGATAGAAACACTATTGCCAGACCAAGAAAGTGGTACTATACGTAATATAGTGGCAGCACTATGTTTATGTCAGATCGGTTATAGAAAAAAGGCTATTTACATATAAACAAAAACAACTAAAATTGCCAATGCTGCCAAGTTTTGACGAGAAAATGTTTAGCATTTTTTTTGAACAAGCGCATATAGCGGTGCCAAAAAAAACACACCCAAAGACTGGGACACGATTTTTGACTTGAACTAAAAGATGATTTTGGACATGGAATATAATATAAGGATAAGGACAATGAGGACAAGTTTACGAAAGATTGGAAAGGATATAAAAAAGAATAAGGGCAAGCATAGAGATAACTGGTTTTGTAATAACAGTGTCCATAACTACGGCCGTGTCCATGAACAGCCAACTCCTTTTTATTGAGAATTGATAATAAATTTAAAATATATCTTTGAGAGATTAAATTAAAAAAAAAATGTCTGTGAAAGATTTAATAAAAAACTAAAGATAATTGATATGACTTGCCGATAAAAAAAAAACAATCACTAAGGGAGAAGGTTGCTAACCACTGACATGTGGCAACACTGACACAAAATCATGTAGAACTAAACACAAGCATGTGAATTCACAAACACATTTACACACCCACACACACTCACACTCACGCTCACGCACACAATGCAGTAAATTTCTGAATGAAAATTTTATATTGGCAACATTGTTTTCTATTTTGTAGTACCGAAAAAGAATACAAGAAGCAAAATATAAAAGAAATTAAGTTTAGATGGTGTATTTTGAGAAATGAGGCTGAAAATTTTATGTAATTTTCCCCTCACAAACTTTATAAATATTTCTTTTTATAACTTTTTTAAACGTTCGTTTAGCAGTTTTCTTTGAATAAATGTTATCCGCATGTTTGCTTTATTAAGTTAATCGCCATAATTTCACTGTTTTTTAGCTTTTTCTTAATTTTTAGCTCTTTTATGTGGATTTTAAGGCGGAGTTTAGACGAGCCTGTGTACTATGGAGCCCACACACTGAGCCCAAGCCTACGATAACTTAGCTAAACGAGTTTTATCTTTTGACCAAAAACTTTCAAACACGCCTAAATATATGCTTTGTCTTACTATTCACCAACACATTACAAAACAATGATTTTAATACCCGAGCAATTTTCTTTCATAGCTTAGGAAAATTCGACCGAACCGCTTTTGATTAGTGTTTGATTTTTTTCTTTTTTTCTTTTTTGTTTCTTAAATATGGCACATTTTTTCGCTACCGTCCGTCCCTTCGTGCTCACTAAATAGATTTTCTCATTACCTCTTCCCCCCGTATACACTCATTCCCTCTGATTATATTTTTATTTTTTTTTTTCGTTTTAGTTTTCATCAATTTTACTTTGCATTTTCAACACATAAATATTGGTTTTTTCACAAACACTTCGTAAAATTATAGATTATCTGAGATTAATTAAATGAATTTTAAAGGATTCGTTAATTTTTTGTGCGTTTAATTGTCTAAAATCACGATTTTTAAAGAACACCAAATGTTTAGGCAAAAATTTTGAGCACTATAAAAGAAAAGCACCCTTCATATTGCGCTGAGATGAAAAATTGACTTTTCCCCATTCAACATTGGAAGAGGTAGACGATGTCGATGGACCAAAATACACACAAACGAACTCACATAAGTACGCGCCCGACGCATGAGATAGAGTGATAGAGAACGGAAAACGCCAAATAGTGGGAAATTTTAGAAAATTTCTTGGGTGTGTGCGTGCATGTGTGGGTGTTTTTTGCGTTTATGGAGTGGCACAAGTCGATATGGTGGTAGACATTCGCACAGTTTGCTTGCAGTGCAGTGTAAAAAGCAGTAATTTTAACTACTCAAATTGACTTGATCTGGCCACCATGCACCGGAAGTGCAGTTTTTTGAAAGGCAAACAATTTTCCTCTGAGTAAATCTTTCGTCGTATCCTACACTACGCGAGTTTTCTATGTCTCTTAATATCTATTAATTTTAAAATGTAAAAACAAAATAATATTTAAAATTATTCACAAGAGAAGATTAATTCGCAATTAGAGGGATTTACGTTTTCTTAACCTTCATACTAGATATTTAAAATAACTGTTCTAAAGCTCTTTTCAAACAAACCCCTTCATAGTTCCCTACATTTTCTGGCTAACTTCAGAAATACGGGGTCTTTTTTACGGAAATCCCATTTAATTCTGCCTTTTTACATTTGGTTGCCTCATATTTATTTATTTCTTATTTCTTATCCAAAACTATCGTTCATTTCACATCCAAACAACGCCAATTTGCATTTTTAGCCAATTTTAAATACTGTTTATAAGATTTTATTGATGAAAGATAACTTCATCCCTTAGATTGTCTATGATTTATATTTTTTTGGTACATTTTCTCAAATAAAGACTGTCATCGACAAAGTGCTCTTTAAACAGTATTCAATTCTTTATATCCTTATTAAAGTCGAACATGCGCATAACAGCGTGTGTGTGTAAGATTTCAAAGTTGAGTATTTTTCACATACATGTTTTTCTTGGAGAACATTTGTTTTTTATTTTGGTCTCATAAGTAGGTGTTTCTATCGATAAAGCAGGGAAGCTTTGATTGAACGTCCACAGTTATGTCTATACATATTCTTACGAAGAATCTGGCAACGCCTAATCTGCATCACCGTCATTGAGCGTTTATCGCTGTATCGACACCATGCAAGCATGATGCAATTACAAGAATGATAAAAACAAGATTACGCATTCCGCAATCCCGTTATCTAATGCTCTCTTTATCAATTTATTCCATGACGTCACACAGTACTTCTGCTTGACATAAACGTATGCAAATGTGCGATCGCTTAGCCAAATTGACGAAACTGAAAATAAATTCTTTCGGAAAAGTAAAGTAAAAATGTCTACTCTTCTGTATAAAAATATGAATATTTTAGTATACGAAAAAATAGGATTTTTTTAAATTTTTAAGATTTTTATCTCCTAAACTATTCAAGACTGACAAAATTTTATTGTACCAATTAAGAGGTCCATTTACATATTCTAAAAATAAGAAAAAAAAATATTTAGGCGTGGGCCCCAAGTAAGAGCCCGAACAGAACCAAAGCGGCTGTCGGTTGTCGGATGCGCTGTGCAACAAAATACATGAAAATATATGCAGCCACCAAAAATTAAATGGCCGTAGAAATCCGCGACGGAAAAACGCCAGAATAGAATCAATTCTATTTTTTCTCCGACGGCTGGCGGATCTCTTTTTGAGTGGCGTAAGTGTTGTCATATTTTAGCTAAGAAAAGGCTGTGTTCAGTGCTATTTGCTTAGTTTTTACCATGAGCTGACCATGTTTTTTACCATGTTTTGTGTGTGTGTGTTGCATTCCATGAGCTAACATTTCGTTTTGTGTGTGTGTGTGTGTTGAATTTGTAGCATTTACACAACGAAAAGCAACGCTGATCCGACAACCGACAACCGCTCCTATTCTGGACGTGTTCTCAGCGGATTTCTCCGAGAGAGGTCCGCCAACCGACAGCCGCTTTGGTTCTGTTCGGGCTCTAAAATTATTCCAAAGTCTGACAATATCACTTGACGTCATGCTCTCTCTCTCTCTCTCATTTTCGGAACGCGTAATCTTGTTTCTATCATTCTTGATACAATTACAACATGGTGGAATAAATAAGGTTGTCTCGGGGCTGATCGTACTCTCTTCTTAGTACCCACAATTGTCGAAATCAATCGAAAGCAACAACAACAACTTCATCGGCTTTACATGTTATTAAGGCATATTTAACAAGGTAGTCTCGTGTCGGAGTGGTGGGTACAACAGCTGTCAAACACAAGAAGAATATAAAAAAGAAAAGAAAAAACAGCGAATAGAAAACTGTGCTTTTAATCGTAAACAGCCGATTTTGACAGGTGCTGTACCCATAACAAGAGAGAATTTCAATATTGGAGAGCAGGGGTTCATATTGGAGAGCAGGGTGAGCTAGTTTTCAAAATCAGCTGGTAATTTTGAGTTTTTTTAGTTGTTGTTGTTGCTTTTGTCGTTTGACATTTGTAGCCCCTACATCTTTGTTGTTACAAAATTTCACATTTGAGCATCCATATTAAAATAAACTTACCTTGTAGTTGTATCATGCGTGCAAGAATAAAAATTAGGGGGGGTCAAATTGTTTGGGTGAAAAAAAAGCGAAAGGCGTATAGCAAAAACGAAATCTACCCAAAACTCTATTAACTTCCTCTAGAAACTCTAGCTCCTGCCGAGAGACATAAAGATTTCGGTTTGAAGTTTTTTAAAAAACTGTATAAATTTTATGGAAAACATCTATTGAAGCATCATAAATATATTATTAGTTCGGGGATGTTTTAAACAAAAGTTTATTAGCTTTAAGAACTTGTTTCCAAATTATTAAAATTGTTATTTTGTATTAAAGGTTGATTTAAATAAATGCCGAAAAGTAATGAAAGCCCCTTTAAAAAGAAAGTAAAATTTTCATTGTAGACTCTACCATATTTTGAGCCGATTTCATTGGGGAATATAATTTTAAACTTAAAACAGAGTTTAACTTCCACTGAAAAACTGGCCCTAAATAGCTTAAAGCATCTTCAGTTCGTGTTTTGCGATTACTTTTTATTGGTTTCTGCAAGCTGGCAATAACGGGATCTGATGATATTAATAACAAATTTAAGATATTCGTGTTTGTGTTTATTCTAGATGATTTTCTGGAAAAGTTTTATCTATAATTTTTAAAATGTTTATTGCGTATATTTGCGAATCGAATATTTTTTTCGCTGAAGCGTCGTTTTCCATTCGCTCAACATGATCTAGCCAGCGGAGCCGCTCGATTTTAATACGCTTAACTATATCGATGTCAGCGTACAGCTCATACAGCTCGTGGTTCCATCGAATTCAGTACTCGCCATTGACGCAGATTGGACCGAAGATCTTACGAAGGATCTTTCTCTCGAAGGCTCCCAAAGTCTTTTCATCAGAACTGCTCAATTTCCAGGTTTGTGCTGCATATAGTAGGACGGGCATGATTAGTGACTTATAGAGCGTGAGTTTTGTTCGTCGAGAGAGGGCTCTGCTTCTCAATTGCCTACTCAGCCCAAAGTAACACCTTTTGGCAAGAGTTATCCTTCGCTTTATCTCAATACTGACAACGTTGAAAGAGTTTACGCTGGATGCCAGGTAGACGAAGTCCTTAACAACCTCGAAGCAGATATTGTCAACAGTGACGTGGTTTCCAAGACGCTGGGACTGTTTATTTGTTGACACTAGGTATTTCGTCTTATCTGCGTTCACTATAAGACCCATTCGACTCGACTCTTTCGCTAACCTGGAGAATGCTGAACACTGACTTCTCGCGTATTATGGCCAATGATATCGATATCATCAGCATACGCCAGTAGCATAATACTTTTGTAGAATATCGTGCCACTGCGTCTCAAATCAGCAGCTCGGATGATCTTCTCCATCATTAGGTTGAAAAAGTAACACGATAAGAAATCAACTTGTCTGAAACCTCGTTTGGTATCGAATGGAGAAGTGAGGTCCTTCCCGATTTTAACTGTGCTGGTGTTGCTCAGTGTCATTCTGCAAAGGCGGATGAGCTTTGCAGGAATACCAAATTCAGACATGGTGGAATATAGATGATTCCTTATTGGAATGTCGAAGGCGGCTTTGTAATCGACAAAAAGATGGTGTGTGTCGATTTGTTTTTCTAGGGTCGGAGCGTAAATATCTGATCTATGGTGGATTTTCCAGGTCTGAACCATAGAACATATAAGGCCGTGTGCGAATTGATCTAAATTGACTGACTTTTCTAAATTATTGAAAGTTTGTCGGTAATGCAGTGCTTGCCTAAAATTTAGTAAATTTTCGAGTAGACTTTTCATGACTAAATTGAAAGTTACCATATTTTTGTGTCTGATCTTCTTGGGAAACTAAGTGGGAATTTTGAATTGAACAAAAGGGGAAAAAGCATCCAAATTAACGAATTAATTCTTACAGGTTATTTTTTTTAATTAAAATTTTATATATTGCTTGTTTAAGAATATTTTCTTTGTAGATTTCATCCGAATTTAGAAAAAATAAGCTCTTAATTGCCACAAAAAACCTACGTTATGCAGTCGATCATCTGGCAGCGTTGGGCTTTTATGTATAACTGCATGCTTGCCAATGTGAAGAAAAGAGATAGCAATAGGTGCTACAATAGGTTCTTAAATTTAGTTGTCAAATGTTATTTCGCACAGTTAGGTCAGCTGTTTTGCTAAATGTTTGCAGGGCTGAAAATTTCCATTGAATAGAAAAGTCATTTCCTAAATTTTAGTCTAATTCGCACACAGCCATAAGTTTCAATTAAAATTGCAACTCAGTGCGTGATCACATCGATTATATTGCATGTCAAATGAATTATGCCATTCCACAGAAATAAAATATAAGGAAGTGGTGTTCTACTCACACATTCTATGCGTGTGTTGAAGAATTTTTCAAGCGAGATAGAGCATGATTTTTTGACATAAGCTCTTGCACATCAAAACAAAGAAAATGAGTGGTGAAAAAACATTAAAATATTAAATAATTAGCAATTGTCATCGCTATAAATTGTTTTAAAACGAACATAAATAAAATAAAAAATTAAATAAGCATGCGTTGTGCCGTGAAAAGTTGTGAAAGTTCACAAAAAACACATAATAAGGAGGTTTAGTTTCACAGGTAATCTTGCTTTATAGCTTGTTGGTTTCCCGCCATTTGTGTGCATGAGTCATGTGCTAGAGCTTCTGTCAAAACAAAAGTTCAGCTTCATGAGCGCATTTATTCCTTAGGGTGGCAAACATTAGGGCCCTAATTTTTTTTTTATTGAAGATAAGTTTTAATCAGGACCGTAACTGTTATAAATTTCTTCAAAAAAGTCAATAAATAATGGTTATTTTTACCGATTTTTTTGTTTTGTTTTTTTTTTATTATTTACTTTTATTTATTCGGTAAAAAATACCAGTTAAAATATGTTTATTTTTCGGTAAAAAATAGAAGTTAATATATGACTTATTTTTTCGGTCAAAAATTTATATATGACAGTGATATCCTATATTAAATACTAGGTTACCCGGTACACAATTTTTGCACCCGAAAATATGCTAATGAGCCGAACGACTAGTCGTACCACATGTGCCGTATTTCACGGGACGTGCCGTATTTTGCAAGATTTTTTTAAGTGTCCTGCCGGAAAAAAATGTGTCCCGTATTTTTGGCATTTTTGTAAAATACCTATGATTTCAAATACAATAAAAATTATATAATAAAAATACGTCTGAACACCAAAAAGTTTTCGCCTTTATTTACGATATAACCTAATGCGGCCCTGTTTGAATGTTTATGTATTTGCATTAACTTCATTGTATTTGTAAAATATTTCATTTCTGTTCAACTTCACCGCTTCCTTATCTCTTAGTTCTTTGTGCCATTCAGCGCATATTTCTTGAGCGCTTCTGTTTGCTGAATGTAGGCATGAAGAGTTCTCAAGTGAACAGAGCTAACTGTCATGATATCATTTGGCACAAGACAGAGTTGCACAATCATGTATTTTTGTACTATGTAGTGTACGTAAAATGTCTTATTATGATCCCTTTTACATTGGTCAAGACTTGAAATCAATTCTGTGAGTTTGTAGGCAATTTGCCTCACATCGGAAGCAACGAAAGGGTAAGAGAACACTTGCGCTGTAACGTTAACTTTTCGACAATTTTTTGTATTCCTTTTGTGCTTTTCGCAGTTTTGACAAAGCGCTTCACATTATTTTTCGTTTGCTTGCGTGCATTTGGTATTCTGTAGCTGAAAATTGTAAGGCTTTCGTATGTAGAAAACAAACAAAGAACATATGGATTTTAATTCAATTCTTGATTAATTTAGAAGCTCTCGTCAAGTACTAAAGTACTTTTTTAGCTCACTTATTTGAAATCAATAGCTGCATTCCCGTGGCATTGGATCAGATCAAATCTCAGTGGAACAACTTAAGTTCAATTTTATAACAATTTGGCACCACTGTCTTGAAACAGCTGTTTGATAACAATAGAAATCAATACAAAACAACATTCTTTATGTTTGCCAACTACATATATTCGTTTTTAACAAACAATGCATTAAACATGACAGCATTTTCAGATCAGAAATAGAGACAGGAAAAGAGCTGGTTCTAATTTTAGTTTTTACTTTGTGAATAAAATAGAGCCGCGCTCTAGATCAATGACCACGGGAATGCAGCTAATATAATGAAATGTTTTTTTTTTTTTTTTGAGATGACCTCTTTTCTCATCACTCGATCTCATTGAAATCGGTTTAAGAAAGAGAACTGACATTATTTTTTAAAAATGTATAATGAAAGCATCAAACTAACTACTTTTAAAATAACATGTAAAGTAGCTTATCTGGTTTAATTTAATAAAAATTATATATTAAGTATCTCTACTTTTAGAAATAAGTTTACTTTTAAATAAGTTTACTTTTTGCTGCAGCTTATTTCTCAGAAAAAAAAACTATTAACTGGAGCAATTTTTATATATAAAAACCAATGGTACTTATAATTTTTTATCATTTCCAAAAACGATAAATTCCAAGAAAACTACTTATTTCGTTTCTTTCCAAAGCAACCCTGACACGAAACTTCCAGTAGAGCAAAAATTGACACTTGCAACATCATCGCCAGCTGGAGTTGCTTCGTATATTAAAAGATTTTTAAAACACATTTTATTTTAATATAGAAGTTCAAATACATAAACAATCAAAATATGGGTGATGAATTGGAACCACTAGAACCAAGTCTAAAGAATATTATTGATCAGGATTCGCTGAAGTGGATTTTTGTTGGTGGCAAAGGTGGTGTCGGCAAAACAACCTGCAGGTTAAAAGACAACTGAATTTTGACAAAAAATAATTATGGAATTTAATATATTTGTAAAACAAACAGTTGCAGCCTGGCAGTACAGCTATGCAAGGTGCGCGAGTCTGTGCTGATCATTTCCACAGATCCGGCACACAATATATCGGATGCCTTTGATCAAAAGTTCACAAAGGTACCAACAAAGGTAAGCGAGTATAGTGCAGCTGGAGATTGATCTTAATGCATAAATTTCGCTTGCTAGGTAAATGGATTCGAAAATTTGTTTGCGATGGAAATTGATCCAAATGCAGGTCTTAATGAGCTGCCCGATGAGTATTTCGAAGGTGACAATGAGGCGCTGCGTCTGAGCAAAGGTGTGCTACATGAGGTGATTGGCGCATTGCCGGGCATCGATGAAGCAATGAGTTATGCTGAAGTGATGAAGTGAGTTCTATTTTTTTTTAATTTTCAAACTAACATTTTAAAAAATTTTGCATGACTAAAACTTTATTTACAGATTAGTCAAGGCCATGAATTTCTCGGCAGTTATATTTGATACGGCTCCAACAGGTCACACACTGCGTCTGCTTTCGTTTCCTCAAGTTGTCGAGAAGGGTCTTGGCAAACTGATGCGTCTGAAAATGAAAGTTGCGCCATTCATCTCGCAGTTCGGCAGCTTGCTGGGTATGCAGGACTTTAATGCAGATTCGTTGACACTTAAATTGGATGAAATGCTGAAGATTATAAGACAAGTCAATGAACAATTTAGAGATCCAGTAGGTTCAACTATCAACTTCTAGTATCAACTTTTATTTAAAAAAAAAAAACTTACCCAACAGGAACAGACAACATTCGTTTGTGTGTGTATTGCTGAATTTTTATCACTCTATGAAACAGAGCGTCTTGTGCAAGAACTAACCAAATGCGGCATCGATACACATAATATTATTGTCAATCAGCTGCTCTTCATGAAGCACGATCAAAAACCTTGCACAATGTGTGCATCCAGATACAAGGTGCGTTAGCAAATCAAATATAGGTTTCCAAACATACCTTTTAATTCGTACTTGATTAAATACAGATTCAGGAAAAATATTTGGACCAAATAGCCGATTTGTATGAAGACTTTCATGTGTCTAAATTGCCGCTACTCGAGAAAGAGGTTCGTGGAGCCGAGAACATTAAACAATTTTCAGAAAATCTTATCAAACCATACAGTCCAAATTGATTCTGATTTTTAACTGTTGTGTTGTGTGGTTTTTTGTTTAATTAAAAGATCAGAAAAATATATTTTGTGTAATTGTAACATTAAAAAACAATATATATTAACAAAACATTTTTAATACACTTAAAATGTATTCCAAACTTGTAATAATCGGCAGATAATGGTTAATAAAAGCAATTCAACGATGCTTTGAAGATGAATTTTTGTACTGATTTAAGGAAACAAAATATCGGTAGGAAAATAAACTATGAAGTATTAAAAAAAAAATTAATAGAAACGGGATTCTAAATTTAAAAATTTCACCGTGAAAAATTCTTCAAATACTTTTCGACTACTTAGCTAAGCGTGTACCATTACCAATACATTCCTTTTATAGTTTATTTAAATCATGTAACAATTTGCTAAATAATAACATTTTCTCGAACATCTTTCTTAATGAAGTTGACTGATTATCAAGCTCAAATTGTTTCGAACGAAAAGGATTGTTTTTAAACTTAAATAATAAACTTCACGACATTTGATTGGCAAAAACTTTAAAATTTAATACCAAGCAGTTTTAGTTGGTGATGGTAGGGAAGTAAATTATACAAGATCGTTTTCTCCAAATTATTTAAGAAATGATAAGTATTTTTGAATTACGCAGTATTTATTTGATCAACAGAGTGCCCGTTGCATACATAGAAATAATAAACTGCTGTATGAAGACTTTAGTCCTTGACTGTATGTATTAAATACAAGGTGGCGCAAGGTTAATCATCCATTTTTGTATTTGAATAACTTTTTTACTTAGTTAAAAAAAAATATTTTGAGTGATGGAAATCTTTATTTTGACCCATGGTATAATAATACAAGGTAGCATTCATGGTATAATAATACAAGGTAGTATTGACAGTTGCTTGCGAAACGACCATCTGTCAAAAAAAAAGTCTAGAAAGAGAGTGTTCAATTATTGTTGATGTTTTACGCCATTGTTTGCGTTAACCAAACATTTGCTTGTAAAATGTTTTCTATTTTATTTAATAATAAATAGTGAGCATTGTGATTTAGTGCAAACATAAAAAAAAATGTGGAAAACATTCAAATGCAGCAACCTCAGCAGCTGCATATGCATATGGACGAAATGCAGACGAAATGAAATAAGTTTTCAATTAAAATTGTGCATAATCATAGTTGAAAAAATAAGGTTGTCTCGTGGCTGATCGTACTCTCTTCTCAGTACCCATAATTGTCAAAATCAATGAAAAGCAACAACAACAACTTCAACGGCTTTTCATGTTATTAATTTTCGTTTTCAGATTATGTATGAGCTGTCAACTTCGATTTGACATTTATGGGAACTCGCTCTCACCCATGCGACAACCTTATTTATTCAACCATGTGCATAATTAAATAAAGTTTAACGCTTCCGACTGGAAAACGTTTAGCACAAATCACACATAGTTTTTTCAAAACTTTCATTATTTTATATTAAACGCACAAATTTTATTTAGGTTATGTTTTTCACTTTCGTTTCACATTATTCCACGAACAACTGTTTTTGACAGATGGTCGTTTCCTCGTTGCTGAGAAAATCAATACTTGTCAATGCTACCTGTATAATTGTATCATGGTAGCATTGACAACTGCTTATTTTCTCTTCTGCAAGAAAACATCTCCTGTCAAAAACAGCTTTTTGTGGAAATACATCAGCAGCTGCTGTGGTTGTTGTTTTTTCACTTCTACGTTTTCAGCATTGTTTGTGTTTTCAATGGCGGATTGTAAGCGCTCTCTTTTTGAGTATATTTTTTGACAGAAGATGTTTTCCCAAGCAACTGTCAATGCTACCTTGTATTATTATACCATGGCATGGTATGGCATCAAAAATAATAAATACAAGATTATGCCATGCGCATGTTTGCCTACGTCACGATCGACCCATTGTCAAAATCAGCTGTTTTTCACTGAACAAAACATAAAAAAACAACTGTAGCTGAAAAAAAATAGCACAGAACTATTTCGCACTATATTTCGTCTTTTCTTGCACGAACAGAAAATCAGTGAGAAGAACAGAGAAAGTGTCTTTTCCTATCTACGTCACGAAAGACCTAACGTCTTGCGCAGAACGGTGCAACTTTTTCTGCCTCTGATGGCGTAATCTGATTTCTATTATTTTTGGTATGGCATGGTATAATAATACAAGGTAGCATTGACAGTTGCTTGGGAAACCATCTCCTGTCAAAAAATACACTCAAAAGAGTGTTCACAATCCGCCATTGAAAACACAAACAATGTTGAAAACGTTGAAGTGAAAAAAAACAACAACCTCAGCAACTGCAGGAGTATCTTCACGAAAAGCTTTTTTTGACAGGAGATGTTTTCTTGTAGAAGAGAAAATAAGCAGTTGTCAATGCTACCTTGTATTATTATACCATGATACCATGCAACGTTTCAACATTGCTTGTGTTTTCAATGGCGGATTGTGAGCGCTCTCTTTTTGAGTATATTTTTTGACAGGAGATGTTTTCCCAATGGCCACCTCACACGGGATTGCTTGATTGGCAATCGATGAACTTTTCTTACTCTCTCTTACATTCTAATTGTTGGTAGCTCACACGACACGCCAATCATAATTTGACATTTCCTTGAAAATTTTATTTCGTAATCTAGCAACACTATTCAGATTGCTGATTGCCGACATGTACAGCAATCTCAAAATTAACAAATTTAGATTGTTGCAATCTGTGTTCATCCGCTCTGGCTCTCAGAGTTTTTGACAGTTTCACATTGAAAGCAACAACAAAACGACTAGATTGTTTGATTGGCAATCACCGTGTGAGTTGGGGACAAGCAACTGTCAATAGGGCACCCCAAACGATACGACATGTCGGATGGACCTGTCATGTCGTCGCACATGTAGTATCGTTCGTGTGCTAAAAATGAAGTTGGATGGACATGTCCGATGAAAGACGAAAATTTTTGACTTTTTGCTCGGTCCATCCGACATGTGCGATCGTTTGTGTGCGTGTCCATCCAACTTAGTGCATTTTCTCATTCGATAAAAGTTCTTGAGTGAGAAACATCGAGCGGAAAAATGACAAATGTTATAAAAGTACATTTTTAGAAGGAATTTTTTGAGCTGTATAGAAGGCTCACAGTGACTCTGAAAAATAAAAGAGGAATTCATAAAAATAAAATTTGTAAATATATCGTGCACTGCACAATGCTCGATGTTTACTCGCTGGCAACTTTAAAATAATGAAGTCCATCCAACATGTGCGACCGTTTGAGACCAACGAAAAATAGTGCCGTTATTTTGTCGAACTACATGTCCATCCGACATGTAGTATCGTTTGGGGTGCCCTAATGCTACCTTGTATTATTATACCATGATTTTGACCATTACAACTTTTTCTGTTAAGTGGAAAAGATGATCCGACAAGTGGCTGCCGCCAGTGTTGATACACATTTGTGTCCCTTTTATCGCATTTTCCATGACTTTCCGCGAGATTTCCGGTGATAACTGTTCGCATTCCTGTCGAGAAGTCGTTTATCATGGCCTGTAGCGCTCGCCAGCAAAGAAATAAAATATAAGGAAATGGTGTTTCTCACACACACAGTGTATGTGTACTGCGGCTTTTTTCTGATTGGATTTTTGACATTTGCGATCTTAATGCAAATCAAAAGAAAGTGCGCGAAGAAAACATTAAAAAAAATAAATCAAAGGCAATTATAATTGCTCAAATCGATTTAATTTGTAAATTAAATATAATAAAGAACATTTAAAATTAAGCGTTGTGTTGTGAAAAATATTTTAAGTGTCCAGAGACTGAAGGAAAAGCTGGTTTCATTTCACAAGTAAGTATTTTGCAATTGTGTTGAAACGGTTACCATTTTTTTAAGAAAAAAACTTTATTTAAACAGAATTGGTTGTAGTGAAGTGTTCTTAAAATTAAATTTCACAAATTTCTAATCAGAAATTAAAGAAAAAGCAATTACTGAATTAAGTTAATTTCCCGCCATTTTTTGCAAGAGCGAAAACGTCAAAACACAAAACGTACTACAAGGGCGCATTCATTTTTCAGGGTGCATTCATTTTTCATGGTGGCATATATTTTAAGGGCGTCATTGTCTTAAATGGATAATATTTTTGTATAAATTTATTTGTTTTGTTTTCAGATTCCCACATATGCTAGATATTAGGCATAAATGGATCCGGGCCCTAGAGTTAGATCCCACTACAGTTACAGCAAGAACTGTTGTATGCTCCAAGCATTTTTTTGAACATGACTATTGATTTTCAAAAAACCAATCGGAGATTATATCCATCAGCAGTATCATGTGGCGTCCGTGGCGTAGTTGGTTAAAGTGCGTGGCCGCTATGTCAAAGAACTTTGGAGACCCAGGTTCGAACCCCAGCAGCGACAGAAAATTATTTGAATTAAAATAATTTTTCTGTACGGCCGCCACCTCTCTGCAGACAATGGCAAACCTCAGAGAGTAATCAAAATGCCATGTAAAGCTTCTTGAGAATAAGAACATTCCGTTCATCGCCGTTCGGAGTCGGCGTTAAGCATGTAGGTCCATTTCTCGGTCAATTGTGTACAAACTTAATAACACGCACAACACAATTGATCATAAGAAGCTAGGTCAAAGTCCTTTCAAGGGCTGAAATGGCCAGTTATTTATTTATTTTTTTTTAGTATCATTTTTACATGCTGCCGATGATAATATGTAAGTAATTCTTTTTTTGTTTTTATAAAATTATTACATTACATATGAAATAATTATTTAGACATATTGTCCCAGTTCCTAACTGCAGCAAAAGGTTGGTTGCAGAATTAAATGAAATTAAATATGGCAAAAATAAGGAAAAGCCAAAAATAATTCAAAAATTGCATAAAAGTATACATTTTAAGGGAATTTAAAATAAAAATTAAGAAAATAGTATGTATTTATTTAATTTCTCTTTTATTTTAATGCATGTTCATATTATTAGTGGGTTATATTCTTAGTAAATTACTTACATTTTTTATATAGCATATTTTTATTATTATATTGTAGTATTAATACAATTTCTCTACATATTCAATACTAATATTTCTTTTTTTTCGGGTGAAATAGGCCTACCGGGGAACCGAACACACAAAAAATCGGTAACGCGCCAATTTGTATACCTCAAAGGTGGTGTGAAAATAAAAAAAAAAAAAATTAAATAAATAAGTTATTAATCTCTTTCGCTTCGTAGAAATTCTTTCCTATATTTATGAGTACGTTAAAAACTATTTTATTCCAACCAGAATGTATTAGTATGTAATTGCAATAAGAAATAATTTACGCCTTATTTTCCGCTTTAACCGAATGCGGCCCTGAGTAAATCTTTCTGTATTGGTGTAAGCCAACACAAGCAAGAAAAGTCCCTCACTTTTAGGCCAATACACCGCTTCCTTATTTCTTACTTCTTTGCTCGCCAGTAACAGTGACCGTTTTGCCGATGGCGTCGTCAAAAAAATACAGCCCAATCACTCCTCCCGTGTGAACGCCGCACCACACAGTGACTTTGAGTGGATGTAATGGCTATTCGTGCATCACAGGCGGATTTTCAGTGCTCCTGAATCAAAGATTTTGAGTATTGACATACCCGTTTAGTGGAAACGCGCCTCGCCGCTTATGATAAAATCTACCTCTTAGTTGTTGAGATTGAGGATGGCTTGACAGTAATTCATACGCGACTGACGGTCAACAGGCATTAACTGATGCACTGTTTGCACTATGTACGGAAACATGTGTAAGTCTTTCACGAAAATTCGCAGTAGGATCCGTCTGGTGATGCCATAGAAATAAGAAATAAGGAAGTGGTGTTATGCACACATACACTGTATGTGTACTGCGCCATTTTTTGAGCGAAAATTTTGACATTTGCGCTAGAAAATCAAAACAAAGAAAATTAACTCGAGAAATTCTTTGAAAATAATTATTAAAAGCAGTTGTCATTGCTTAAAGTAACAGAAATAATAAAGTGATTTTTATAACTAACTTTATAATAATGAATTGTATAGTGCACAGTTGTGGAAGCAAGCAGAAATTGATAAACAAAATGATTTCATTCCACAAGTAAGTATATTCAAATTCTGTTCACATCGGTTTAATGATTTAAATAAGAGAGTGTTATTTATATTATATTCCTTCTTTTAAAGTGTAGTTCAATAAGAAATTAATATATTTCTAATCAGAAATAAGTGAAAAAGCAACAATTAGTGCCAGTTAATTTTGCGCCATTTCTATTCCAGCGCTTATGTCAAAGCACAAACACGACTACAAGGGCGCATTCATTTTTCATGGTGTCATTATTTTCAGGGCGCCTTTTGTTAATCACTGTTGTAAATTAATATTTATACTTATTTGTTTATTTTGCACCTATGATTGCACCCAAGCTTCGTAAACAATCTCTCAGTTTTGACGTAGAATACGTCATTCTCGGAGGTAGGTAGGGTGGTTGATAGTGATCAGGTGTCGGTATTTATATAACTTTTTGAGCCTTTGGTGGGCCTAAAGTAGTGATCGTACAATGTTGATGTTAGCACTTGTTGGTCTGCTTGATCCTCAATGCGACAAAAATTCATGTTAGAACTCTCTAACTTGTATAAATTTTACACAATTACATGAAATATAAAGCCAAAATTTGATGTTTTTGTTTGCTTAAACTTGCTACCTATTTATCGACAGTTTCCGGTTTTATCGACAAAACCATAAAATTTGTATGGGAGCCCCCCTAAGGAGTGATCGGAGGGAATAGGTGTCAAAGGCAAAAATGTTCCTTTTGTAAAAGTAATGGGGGTCGGTCATACATATTAACCCTCTTCGGCACTCTTTTAAAGGTCATATGTTGCATGCGAATAAAATTTTTTATATAATATAAAACAAAAAATTATTTTTGTAATATATAATTATTATGTAATATATACATATACATATATACATATATATATATATATATATATATACTAATATTTCTCTGTGTTTATGGGTGAAATAGGCCTACAGGGGAACCGAACACCCAAAAAAATCGGTAACGCACCAAATTGTATACCTCAAGGGTGGTGTGGAAATACAATAATAGAATAATTTCACAATAAAATAAATCATTGACTTAACTTTTTAACTACGCAAATATGTTAAAAAGAAACTTCTTTAATACATAATTTTTTTGTTTTAATACACAATTCCAATTAGAAAAACTGCGCCTAGTTGTACGCTACAACCGAATGCGGCCCTGAGGGAATATTAATGTATTAGTGTGAACATACACCAGTAAGAAAAATGCCGCACTTTTATTCCAGAACACCACTTCCTTATCTCTTATTTCTATGGGTGATGCCCAATTGCGTGGCCCGTCGTCTGTTTGATGTTTAATTGTTCTCAGCGACATCGGCAGCCACAGCCGCGATATTCTCGGCAGAACGACCAGTCCGGTGACGGCCACGCCTTGCAAGGTCTCGTGCGGTTCCAGCCTGTTCGAGTCGAGCAGCTAAGCGCCGGTCGAAAAAATCGACACAATTATTCCACGCTCTGGTGAAGTATAGCGCTCCATTGCTTGGGGGTGATTACGATTTCCGTGGCCCCCCGATTTGAGTATGCAGTTTTGAAGTACTCTTTGAGAAAATAAAATTCGCCGAAGGGCTTTTGATATATCGATTAGTAATCGAGATATCGATTTTTCAAATAAATGTTTACTCATCGGAACCAATATTTAAATTCGGTTATATCTTTGCTAATATTTGTCCGATCTGAGTGATTTAGGTGTCATTCGAAAGATATTTAAAATGTATTTAGTATGGAACGAGAAAAAATATTTTTTCGTAAATCGGCCACGCTACAGACTGTCTTTCTGCATAATATGTTTTATTTTTGCATAAAACCGTTATTTTCTCTAAAAAATACGTTATAAAGATTAAATAGAGATATAATAAATTGAAAGCTGAAATATTAACCTTTTGTTTGGTATACAACATGTTATACCTTTCCTTTATTTTGCCTTGCTGCACCCGGAAAGTATATTGGAAATAATAAGTAAAGTCAAAACTTTTATTAGTCCCTTAGTCTGACACCCCACTCATGTTCCACTGCCCGTTACAGTTTCCCAGTAGCAGAACATCACTCCCAGGTGGCAACTTCCATAGCTATTCTGTATAGAAAATCGGGCCACACCCCCTTTTCCAATGCACGTCCCAGTTTTCCAGTAGAAAGACTTTGGCAATTAGTAACTCCATACTGAGTTTTATTGTCATGCGACGTTTAGTTCCAAAGCTATTCAATATAAAAAATTTGACTTGTGTGGTCGAAGCCATAACCCCTTTTCCTATACCCATCCCAGTTCTCTTGTAGAAATACATTCTCCATTCTGAGTTTCAATGTTATGTGACTTCTACTACCAAAGCTATTCGATACCTAAATTTTAATTGTATCGGCAGTGCCACGCCCACTTGTCAAATGGTCACTCAATTTTGCCAATCAAAGCACGCAACTAAATAGTACGTTTTTACTTAGTTAAATTGATATGTGACTTATAGTTTGAGGATTATACCTTAAATTTCGGCTGCTGAAAAAGTGCCACACCCCTCGTTCAACGCCCATAAATTTTCACCAGTGGAACGGCACGTGAAAATTTCAATCGAATATCAAATTTCGATCCTGTGTGACCTATAATTCCAAAAATATTCGATATCACATATTTGCAGAAGGAAGTATCCAATTTGGTCCAGTCGTTTTCAAGTTTTAAGCAATCGAACAAACCAAGATAGATAAGAATATAGATAGATATACATATATAAGAGAGGGGGAACTTCCAGCATATTTGTATAGCTCTCCCCCCCCATTTGTAGTACTGTTGCCAACAGTGATTATATGAACTAAAGTACAAAATTTTAGTCTGATAAGACCCAAGTCGTCTGAAATATAAAATTTTCATTCATTTGTGGGTGGTAAAAGGACAACAAAGAAAACCTCAAGCAAATCGGACGCTCCGTTCTTGAGTTATGGAATTACAAACACAAATCACGACTTTTTATATATATATATATAGATATGGGAAAATCTTTAAAATGCCATATCTCCGGGACCAATGGGCCAATTAGGTGCAAACTTTCCCAACGTACCCTGAAATTTTGATTGAAATCGGTCGACCCGTTTCCGCAGTAAGTTGTGGCATAAAAATGTACACTACTTTTTATATAAATAGATTTCATATTAACAACTATAAACTAATGCGCACATACTTTTCCAGCTATAAACAATATAAGGTATTCTGCCATTCCTGGTTAGCTAATATGGATTAATTACTTTCATGAAATTAGCATAACTATTATTTTTTCGTAGCCGTGGTACCATCACACATAAAAAAGAGGCACAAAAATTGATCTTGATAAGTGTTTTATTAAAACTTCAACCTTTGTAATGTGAGCTTAGCAACACTGCTAATAAAAGCTTTTTATCAGCTACTTGATAAGAGATGGCAGCACCGCTGCTACTGTTTGGCAGCACTGAGTCTGAGTCGAAAACAGCAACAGCATTTGTCTCATTTCCTCGTTCGTGTTTTCGTATAAAGACGAAATATCGCTTATTTTGCGAGAGTACTAGGTCATAGACACTGAGTTATATTTATTTACATATGCTTATGTCTACATATTTAATTATTTTTAGCATTTTACTGTATGGAATTTCATTAAAAAAGAAATAGATTCTGTCTATGTTACAATTAACATTGTTGTTGCTTCATTAGCTCAATTTTTCGATCATGCTTATAAGCAAGGCGTAATCAAAAAGAGCTTTTAAACACACAATGGAAAAGAAAGAAAAAGCTTTGTACTGATTTATGCAGACTTTATGAATAATTTTCTATGAAGTTTTTTAGATGGTATTTAATCTCAAATTTTAATAACTTTTTAGGGTAGGTTCTGAAAAATAAAGTATGCAATAGTTTAAGCTAAGAATGATGCATTGAATTAGTAAAAGAATTTTTAAAATCGGTTCAGTAGTTCTTTAGTTTAGCGTACACGAAGATACGTGATAAGCCTTTTATATAATAGTATAGATTTTAGGTTGAAAAGTACAATCAAAGATCATATAATATAAAGATGCGCCACGGCCATACAAATCAGCGACACAGTCAAAATCGAATGTGGATTTATCATAAATCCACTTTAAAGCTTTGTGAGAGTCAGTGAGCGAACGACTTAAAGCTTATGAGAGCGGGAGAACAAGCAAGCGACATTGTGAGTATAATATTGAGAAGCATAGAGAGCACATGAAATTGTTTAGTATACGAAAGATCTCTTATATATATATTATATTATATTATATTATATTATATTAAATTATATTATATTATATTATATTATATTATATTATATTATATTTATACATATACTAGCGATTCACTGCGCGCGTTGTTACACCCGGCAAGTTTATTGAAAAATAATAAGTAAGTTCAAAATTTTTATTAGATCCTTAGTCTGACACCACGCTCATGACCCACTATCCGTTTCAGTTTAAAAGTTTCCCCACATCACTCTCAGGTGGCAATTCAATAAAATACAATATTGGAAACACAATTTTCTTCAAAAAAATCAAGTGGTAACTTTGTTTTCTGAATCACATAAGCGGTTTTTAATTTTTGGATGAATTTGAAAGAACGCTAGCTTATAAGTGTTATATCCAGGGACCGAAAATAACTGTTATTTTCGAAATTTCAATTCAAAAAGTCAGGCGGAAAAAATTTGTCTTTTCGAGATTTGAATAAAGCAATGCTTGTTAGTAAGGAATAATAATCTTGAAAGCTTTTTATTTATTTGACTTTTTTAAAAAAAGGAAAAAAAAGAATGGTAATTTTTTGATCGATTTTTTTTTGGTCAAAAATATAAGTTAAAATTTGACTTTTACGGTAAAAAATAACAGTTAAAATTTGACTTTTATTTTTGCGGTTAAAAGTATAAATCATAAAAAAAGTATAAATTCTATTCATTTTACTCTTCTCTACCGTTGTTTTGCTTATCACTACACTTCTTTCTGACTCAAAAATAAAAGTCATATTTTAACTTATATTTTTTCCCAAAAAAATAAAAGTCAAACTTTAACTTTTATTTTGACCAAAAAGAAATCGGTCAAAAAATAACTACTATTTATTAACTTCTTTGAAAAAAGTCAACAGTTACGGTCCCTGGTTATAGCTTCTGAAAAAGAGTTGAATATTTGCATTTAATTTTAAATTTAATTTAAATTATTTTTACAATAAAAACAATGTTTGTCCCTTTTTTTTTGGAAAACTCCAATATTTCAGATCGTTTTGAAAGAAATATTTAAAATATACTTATATACTCAACTAAAGGTATTTTTGCAATAAGGTAGGTTTTTTGTAAGGTTTTTAGGAAAAAAAAAAAAATCAAAAAAATGTATAAAAATCAGATATTTGAATCGAAAGTCACAAAATTTAATTTCTGATTGTTTTCTTCTTCTCCGACGCATAAAATAAGCCAACTAAACTCGCTCGCTATCAAAATCATAATGAAGAGATTGCAAGCAATTGAAGTAGAGAAGAGCATGCGGAGCGGAAGGGCATAGAGAAACGCATGGTATAATAATACATGGTAGCATTGACAACTGCTTATTTTCTCTTCAACAGGAAAACATAAACTGTCAAAAACAGCTTTTTGTGGAAATACATCAGCAGCTGCTGTGGTTGTTGTTTTTTTTCACTTCAACGTTTTCAACATTGCTTGTGTTTTCAATGGCGGATTGTGAGCGCTCTCTTTTTGAGTATATTTTTTGACAGTATATGATTTCCCAAGCAACTGTCAATGCTACCTTGTATTATTATACCATGAGAGAAACGGAAAACTTTTCTCTCAAGCAAGAATTAAAAGCTTTTTCATATCGCACTCACAAAAGCTGTCGTGTTGGTCTGAAAATTATTTGTTACATTTTATTGTACTACGTAACTCATCTTTATATTATATGATCTTTGGTACAATCATATAGCATAGAGCCATGAATAAAAATAAATTACATAATATAAAAAATGGACGTATCAAAATGAGAAGAACTTCTTGAGCGTGCTCTAAAGTTAGTATGTATCATGGTATAATAATACATGGTAGCATTGACAACTGCTTATTTTCTCTTCAACAGGAAAACATAAATTGTCAAAAACAGCTTTTTGTGGAAATACATCAGCAGCTGCTGTGGTTGTTGTTTTTTTTCACTTCAACGTTTTCAACATTGCTTGTGTTTTCAATGGCGGATTGTGAGCGCTCTCTTTTTGAGTATATTTTTTGACAGTATATGATTTCCCAAGCAACTGTCAATGCTACCATGTATTATTATACCATGGTATGTATGCTTTCTAAGCGATTTTTTTTTTTTTTTTAAATTTCACTTTTAATGGGCATTCACGCTCACTCCTAGCAATTTTATTGTTGTTTTTAATTAGTACCGTTAATTTTTCTATTAGTGGGTGTATACTAAGTTATTCAGTAGGCATTCACTTAATACCCCTTTTACATTGGTCAAGACTTGAAATCAATTCTTTGCTATTCCCTTTTAAACTTACCCTCTCTCACGTTGATGTCCGCGTCTTTCATCAACAAACTCACAGACTTGAGATCAAGTCTTGACCAATGTAAAAGGGGTCTAATATTGCGTTGAAAGTTTTTTTTAGTGGTTCTGCCTTTTACAAAATGTACTTTTTCTGTAAAAGGAGCCAGATAGACTTTTATCAAAAGTTGTTTGTTGTATTCTGAAGTACATATTTATATTTATCCTAATTTTTTTTTAAAAAAAGTGGCTCTGCCTTTTACAAATTGTACAATTAATATCTGTTTTTTTCGTGAAATAAAATAAGAATTCGTATAATAAATAAACAAATAAAGCAAAATAAAAACCGTATGATTGTTCTGTTTAATCTAGTAATAATATAGAAATGAGAATAATGGAAGAAATATGGGAAACAAGTATAACATATTTATACACCAAACGAAAGGTTAATGTTTCAGCTATTACCATGTGTTATGCTTAATGCACTGAACACATTGACTTTACGACACGACATGAAGAAAAAGTCAATAATCTAGAAAAATCAAACGATTGTTTCATTTACGCATACACAAATCCTTATATTTACACTGTTGTCGCTCGTTAAATTAGAAATAATCCTATACCGACGTCAGCAACATTGCTTTGTTTTCTTTTTTTGTTTCTTTTCCTAGTTCGTAAATTATCCTAGTTCAGGCGATAGCCACTTAAACAAGGATTAATTTGGTTTTTTTATTTTTTCCTCTGATGTTCCAGACTGGTGATATCCTGCATACCGTCAATTTTTTGGCATTTGTTAAAAAAAAAATCAAATAACGTTAAAAACCACTTCAAAAATTCTGAAAAAAATTTGTTTGTATTCTTCAAATGTTAGTTAATATATGTGCAAAATTTGAAAACGATAGGTCTGTTTCCGTACGCACACTGTGTAACTTGTGGGACACTATTTTCTGTTTCCGTACTTTCTGTGCTTAAAATGGGAGAAGAAGAACAAGCATACAATCGCTCTCTCGAGCACACAAAGTGCACAGAGAGTGCTAGAACTCGAGACTTCGAGTAAAGCATGGTGTAATAATAATAAGGTGTTAGTGAATTTTTGACAACACCAAGAATAGCTTTCTTTCTGTCAAAATATTGAGATCGAAAGAGAGGAGCCGTTGATAGTTGTCAAAATCTATTATTTGTTTGAGTTGCTAGATGATGATGTTTTATAGTTTTTGTAGGTTATTGTGCGAATAAAGTTTAAATAAATATTTAATTGAATTAATTGTGCCGTGTTGTGTTTACAAGAAGTTATGCAGTTGTCTTCGCCCATTGGGTAAGTTCGCCGTTGAATGGTTTTGCCATTTTATCAAAACCGTGCGCTGGAAGGTGCCACCGACATGAAGCCTTGGCCAGCATGCAAATTGTTTTGCATTCACATCGACTGCTTCAAGAAAATATCGAATGCCATCAAAGAATGTTCAATACCTCAACTGATAATAGCCATCAAAAGAAGTGGACATGGCATTGAGCTTCGACCGACTGCACGTTAGATGCTTTATTTTCATTCCAATTCACCATCAGCTGTTTTTGACAGGAGCGGGGCGAAAAAATGTATCATATTGAGAGAGAACTGTCAAATTAACTAACACCTTATTATTATTACACCATGGAGTAAAGTAAGAACAAGCATCAAGAAGAATAAGCATCAATAAGAAGATGCAAATGTTAAATTCCATTTCATAATTGTTTATGTTTTGCGATAAATAAATGCACAAATTGTGTGCGTAAAAAGAAATTTAAGTACAATAAATAAAAATTAAGTAATTGTTCAGTTTTGCATTAAAAATGGCTTTTAATAATTTGAGTGTTTTTTGAAAGTGTTTTAAATTTTGTGCTGCCGTCTGCAGCCAAAATCAGCTGTTTTGTGCTTGAAACTTACTAGAAGCTGTTTCCGTACTTTTGCAACTATTCTCACATTTCGTTTTTACTCTCTTGCACACATTTTACACAAATCTTACACAGTGTAAAGTACGGAAACAGACCTGATATCTTTTTTACTTCTATGAAAAACTTCCTCTCAAAGTATTTGTCCCACACAAAAGAAAAATAAAGAAAGTGGCATCACTAAAATTAATTTTGACAGCACAACGGTGTCGATTTAATACATGGTATAATAATACAAGGTAGCATTGACAACCGCTTATTTTCTCTTCTACAAGAAAACATCTCCTGTCAAAAACAGCTTTTTGTGTAAATGCATCTGCAGCTGCTGTGGTTGTTGTTTTTTTTCACTTCAACGTTCTCAACATTGTTTGTATTTTCAATGGCGGATTGTGAGCGCTCTTTTTTTGCGTATATTATTTGACAGGAGATGTTTTCCCAAGCAACTGTCAATGCTACCTTGTATTATTATACCATGGATTTAATAGACATCAAACATGATACAATTATACAAGGTCACCAACTGTCAAAAATGTTATTTTTCTCATTTAGCTCAAAAAATTGGGTTTTAGCTTCTAGCTACTTTTTTTAGTTTTTTATTTTTCGAGTTATTTTAGCCACTTCCTTTTTTTGGTTAAAAATGCAATATTTTCGTGATCACTTGTTACCACCGATTTTTTGTTTTGTGACATCTCTGACTTATACATACGATGAAATCCAATGGAGGAAACTTCACACTTATCCATGAATTAAAGTATCGTCCTCTATTGATTTTTGGATAGAAGTAAGAGAATGGAAGGGTGCTTTAAACGAAAACCCTTTTTCTGATCTTACTAACTTCAAACAAAACAAAGAAATTAAATTAAATTGTTAATGTCACAAAACAATTGTTAATTGTTAATTGTTAATTGTTAAATTGTTAATGTCAAATTCCTTCTTAACAGTAACCCCATCCATGGTATAGTAATACAAGGTAGCATTGACAACTGCTTATTTTCTTTTCTACAAGAAAACATCTCCTGTAAAAAAAAGCTGTTTGTGAAAACGCATCTGCATCTACTGAAGTTGTTGTTTTTTTTCACTTCAACGTTTTCAACATTGCTTGTGTTTTCAATGGCCGATTGTGTGCGCTCTCTTTTTGAGTATATTTTTTGACAGCAGATGGTATCCCAAGCAACTGTCAATGCTACCTTGTAATTATTATACCATGACCCCCATCATTCGTATCACGAAACAAGGCACGAACGACAAAAAAGAAACGATCAGCAGTACTTTCTTCCATACAAGTATAAATATAAACCTATGCTTCTCGCATATAAAAAATGCTTCTCGTGTCTTGCTTATCGTTAGTGTCCTATTTCGTGATACAGAATGAAGGGGTAAGAGATGGCTTAAAAAATAAACAATTGTTGCCACGTTTACATTATAAATGACGATCTCGTAAAATTTATGAAGCGGGAAGATATTTACAAAGATGAGGATTCTGATAGTTCAGATAATAATAGTAATGATAGTGTGGAATTTGAGATCTGAACTGATGGTACACACCTACAAAACTGTACCTGCATATAAATATTAATATAAACATATATGTATTTATTTAAAACTAGACTTTTTGTCCTTTTTCTTTTAATTAATTTTTGTTTTAATTAACACTACCGTGTTAAAAATATTATTAGTATATTGAAAATGTATTTTACTGATGGAAATGTACCTAAGCCTATGAAAATGTATTACTTTTGTTGTTTTTCTTCATGATACAATTATAAGGTAGGTCGGAAAGAAGGCAGGCTCTCAAAATTTAAAAACTTTTTCTTTTTCTCATTTTAAATTATCAGTCAGCTGTTTTGAAAAATCGATATCAGGGTTTCGTGCGGTATTTTTTAGAGAACTTTTTTATGCATATTTTAATATGGGTTGCTGTGCATTACTTTGTACATTTTAATTTAAAAAATGAATAAAAATTATAAATAACTATTTTTTAACGAGCAATTTCCATAATAATCGTACATTATTCATAAACGTTCAATGGGGTTAAAAATTTCTTTTAAATGCTTCATAACTGACACAATTTTTAAAATGGCTGAAAACTTAAATAAAGTCTCGATTAATCATTTTTAAATATTTTTTTTTATTAAACGGGCACAAGTTTTGTCAAAAATACTATATGAAATTATTTCAAAATACATCAAAAACAAAGAAAATGTCAAAAAATGCTTGAAAATGTTTGTTTATAAATGAGAAGATTTTTAAAAATTTCTGAAACGTTCAATAAACCTCTTATAAAGCATTTTTAAAATTATTTGCTCTCATTTGAGCACAAATATTGTCAAAAATAATTAAAAATATTTAAAAAATTTGTAAAATATGTCGAAAAAATTCAAAATATATAAAAAAAGTCAAAACAAAAAGAAAATAAAAACAAGAAAATTTGTCAAAACATTTCAAATTATTTACAAAAAAAGATAATAAAATGACAATTTCTTCAGTGCAGAGGGTAGCTTCGAAAAAATGGTGATGTTTAAATATCAGAATGTTGGCGCAATTGTGACAAATAAAAGAAAAGTCATTAAATTTATCAAATACACAAACCATTATTGACACTCTTCCCACTTAAAATCGAAAGTGTTCCTTTTTTAACTAAATACAAAGCAGCTACAGCATGTTATAACAAAATTTTAAAAGAATTTTTAACCTTAAAAAGCTTTTTTAGCTATAGAAGGTTTTAAAGCTATTTTAAGATATTTTATGAATACGGCTGTTAAAATTTTAGAGAAAGCTTTTGCATTTAAAAAAAAAAAAAAACATGTATATATAAAATAAAGTGCATTATTAGAATGATAATTCCATGAAAAGTACCACACCACATTTCCCAATACTAAGCATATTAGTTTTGGTAGTTTTTTCTGTTTACATTTACGAATAATTCTAATTTTAATACAATACCTTCCATAAACAAAAACAGATTTAATTGATTTAGCCATTGGATTTATATAGAAGGTACCAGCACCATTTTTTGTTCCTTTAACTTTATTTAAAATCTTCTATGAGTCGCTATACGTCGATCAGTCGGATACGTCGCGATTTTGTATATAAACGATATAAAGTAGTAAAAGTAGCATGAAAAATTAAGTATTAAAATAAAATCACAATAGTACTTTTTTCATCAACTCTGGGTGTGAATTCAAATGTTTTCATTTGAATTATTTTTGACGGAATTGTAGGTATTATGAAAAATAAACAAAAGAAAATACAAAAAGTCTCTCTCTATCTGACCTACCTTGTTATTGTATCATGGTTTTTCTTTATGTACACAAAATTTAAATAAAAAAATTTTAAACAAAATGAATAAAATGTAGTAACTAGTTGTTTCTAAAATCTACCTTGTTTTTAGCTACTTTTTGTATCAGTTTTAGCTACACCCTCAAAAATTTTCTGGCAACACTGTTGGTTGCATAGACCGCTTTTATATTAGTCAAGAATTTTATAAAGTCAAGATTTGAGGAAAATGTCAATAAGTAATAATATAGAGGAAATAATGGATATACCAGATTTTGATGAAGATGAACTTGTTGAGGAGCAGTTCGTTATAACATCAGCTGGACGAAAGCGATTGTTTAGCAAAGAATTACGTTGTATGATGTATGGTTTCGGAGATGATAAAAATCCATATACTGAAAGTGTTGATCTGCTGGAAGACATCGTCATTGAGTTTATTACGGAGAGCACACATAAAGCAATGGAAATTGGACGGACTGGACGCGTTCAAGTAGAAGATATAATATTTCTGGTGCGTAAAGATGCACGAAAGTATGCAAGGGTTAAAGATTTACTTACAATGAATGAAGAACTTAAAAGAGCACGGAAAGCTTTTGACGAAGTAAAATACGTTGGAAATGATGCCAAGATCAGGTAGAAAATATCGACAGTAAACATACGCTCCAGGTGGTTTCGTTCGTATTAAGTAATTTTTAAGTTAATAAATAATGACAATAATCAAGCAAACTTTGCGAAAACCATCGCGTTTCATAAATACATTTTGAATTTAAAAATAAAATAATAAAGGACCATTAAAAGAAAAAAAACTGTTAACTCAACTCGTAACATAATTAACACCTCCGGAAAACCAATTTTAAGGCCTCCAATTATTTAAGAAAACTCGTTGTGTTTCTTATTATATTTAATTATATCTTTATATAAACGCTACGACTTAACCTGAATGTTGTAACCTATATATAAAAACCTTTCAAAACCCCCAAAAAATATTAAATTGGCGGCTTAAGTACTTCTTCATGCTTTTTTTTTTTAGAAAACCTATCTTTTAAAGGAATTCTAAATACGCACGCCGTTTTGTGTAACGAGAAAATTATCAACATTTTTTTTTACGAGTGTAAATTTTTTCTAAGAAAACTATAACAATGAGGCTTCCTTTAAATACATTGGCTTTTCATGAATACAAAATCTAGGAAATCTTGCTTATTTATAAGTAAGTTAATTCTAAGTTTTCAAAATTTTACCTAACCTTCATTAAAAATTTGTGACTACGTTTTGGTTTTTTTTTTATTTTGATTTATCTTCAGCTTCACACGTGCCGTCACAAGAAAAATTGCTGTCCTCCGTATGGTATAATCTGTAATATATAATTCTTGAGGTATTATAACCCCAGCACACACAGAACAACCTACTCATGGTTCACCTGATTTTCCTTTATTTCTCAATTACCTTTCACCCAATTTTCGAACTTAGGCGGACGTGATAAGATGTAACCTCTGAATTCCTTGATACAAAATAAATTTACTGATATTGGCTGTTCATTTTAAGCGAATCCATTTTGTTTGTTCTTTCTAGGAGATGCCTCATCTTTACATCTCAGAAAGCTGCATTGTTTTTTATATGTATTTAATACTAATATGTATATAAAATTCAACTCCAAACACATCCATAAAACGGATGGCCAATTTGTTGAACATTTAATTCTTGAAATTAATGATCACTTATAATCATTTTGTCAATAATCATATTCTTCTATGTAACATTTTCATATTCCCTATTCCGTACATGATTAAGCTGTTGCAATGTCTTTCTTTTCTAAAGAGTGTTGGGCCTTCATGTGGCTGTAATAGGATGCAGCTCGGGCATAATCTTTTCTACAAATTGTGCATGTGTACGCTTTTTTCTCGGCATGTGTTTTTCTGTGCTGGTAGAGTGTCTTTTTCGAGAAGAAACCTTTGCCACAGATGTGACAAACACAGCTGCGAATATTTAAATGTGAGTTCATATGCTCTCGATATTTGCAGTGTTGGAAAAACGCTTTTGAGCATACCGTACACTTGTACGCTTTATTTTTTGGATCATGTTCTAGCTTATGGCGATCTAGAAACTTTGGTCTGCTGAATGCCTTGCCACATATATCGCAGACATAGTTGCAAGCGTCCGAATGGGTGTTCATATGAAGATTCAAGTCAAAGGAGGATGGTAGACCTTTGCCGCAATAGGAACACAAAAATTGTGCTTCGCCAGTGTGTCGACGCATGTGTATTTGTAAGTTGCCAAGTTTATTCATTCCTTTCCCACATATTTTACAAACAAATGGCATAACGCCAGCATGTGCTGCCTGATGAACACGGAATTTGTCGTGTGACGGTATTAATTCGGAGCATTCCTTGCATTTAAATGGGCCAACTGAGTGTTCCAAGAATTCCAAGGCAATAAAGAGTTGATTGGTGGGCTTAAATAACTTCTTCAATTCTTCTGCTTGCAGACGCCGCCGTTTTTCTTTAGCGTATATTCTGCGTAATATCGACAGACGTCTTTTGAGTTCTATAAGCGAGAGTGGTGTTTTCAACTCCTGGCATACTTGCTGCAGCATTTGTTGTTCTGCCTCATTTTTTCGGGTTTTGTCACGATTTTCTTCGTGGTCAAGATCCCATAAGCAAGGATATTGCTTGTAGATTGCTGCAATCTCACTAAGCTTCTCTGTACGGATGATAGCTATAGGCTTTTCGCCACCCATACTAACAGCGTTACAGTCATCTTTGCCGCCGATCTAAGAAAAAACATTTCATTCAAGTTCTGACAAGGTCATTGAATAGTTTTACTATAGAATCCTTATCTGTATCCGATTCACTTTCACCTGTGTCCTTTGCATTGGTCGCACTGACGTCACATAAATCATCCACTTCCTTTTTAATATCGACTCCTTCATGATCTACAATTGGCGGTGCTTCCAATGGGTCCTTAATTGACACCTCAACATTGTTGGTAGTAGTTGTATTTGTGACCTGCAATTCAGTTTCCAATTTAATTTCAACAAACTCGTCCAGCTGCGATTCCTGCGTGCCGTGCAAGATAGTCTCCTTTGAACACTTTGCAGAGTAGAGACCAACAACTTCAGCACTATGCAGCTCCAGAATGTGGGATACAAATGTTTCTAGCTTCAAAAATATATCTTCGCAGAAGATACAGTGCAATCCTATGAGTAAACCGTCTGCGGAAGCTGTTATTTCTCCGCATTTTTTAAGCTTTTCATATCTTCTTCTTTCAACAAATGATAATCGTTGATGAAACAAGGTGCTCATGATGTAAGGAATTAATTATTTTACCGTAGAGATGGATCATCGAATTTTAAGAAATCGACTACTCTACTTATCGTTTAAGTTTTTTAGTTTATCAGGGCACTAGCAGAAAATCGACTTACACAATTGGCTTTAAAGGGCTTACACATCGGCGAATCTGTTCGTCACACGGCGGCCATGTTCACACAAGTTCGCTAGTTAAGAAGCGATGTTCGACAGTTTATCACACGGTTGGCCGTGTTTACAAAAATTTTTGATTTTCTCTGTCGAACAAGGGATGCTGCCGAAAATGATGAAGAAAAACAACAAAAATCAATGGCTTGTGTGACGAACAGGTTCGTTCAATTTGAACGCTAGCTTTTTCAAAGACGTTCGCGCCTCCACATTGTTCGACGAACAGAGCCCTTAAAAGGGCTTACATATCGGCGAACCTGTTCGAACCTGTTCGAACCAGTTCGATAGTTAAGAAGTGGTTCGACAAACTGTTGGCCTGTTAGACAAAATTTTGATTTTCTCTGTCGAACAAGGGTTGTTTGCCAAACGTGTTCTATAATTAGAACGTAAGCTTCATACTTAATGAAATTTCGTTGTGTCAACAGGTGATAAAAACAGCATCAATACACAGAAGAACAAGGCAAGTGAAGTATAATGGCAGCAAAAATTTTGTGTCAAGGAAAAAGAAGGTAATTTTAGTAAAAATATTATCAAATAAATAAATATCAACGCTAGATATTTCCATCACTTTCGAACCGCCATCTTGTTCGACGAACAGGTTCGCTAATATGTAACCCCTTTTTAACGATGGTAGAATACACAAGGTATAGTCCAATAATTGTTCAATTGACATTTTTGTTTCGAAGATTGATGTGATACATGCATAAAATTGGCTGCGTTCAGCATGTACAACTCTTTTGCAACTATTGAGCTCAACACGTTGAGTAACACGGCGGCCACACCTGCAAGTGCAAGTTCGAAAAACTATTTACATTCAAATAATTTTACTAACACACTCGCAATTTCGCACTTGCAGCCGACTTGCAGCGCTACTATCAACGAATTTTCAGAGACAGTGGATTTTGACACTTGCTGCAAGTAAATATCAAAAAAGGGGACAAGAGTGTTGTTTTTGTTAATCTTTTGGAGATTTTACTCAGATTTTTCACAATTTAATACAACAAGCACACTGGTAACTTGTTTTCTTCATTTTTTTCATTTTGTAGCTTTTCCAGCTCTCGCAATACTACAATTGTAGCGCGAACCTTTGCGTTCGATGACATTTTGTAAATGAACTTGCACTTGCACATGTGGTCGCTAAACCAACTTGCAGCAATTTTCGAATTTTTTCGAAGTTAATATGAATTCTCTACTTGCAAGTGATTACTTGCACGTGTGGCCGCAGCGTAAATGTATCAGAAAAATAAAGTTATCCCAGACAGATTTTTCACAACATGTTCACAAAAGATAAACAATATTCACAACATGTTGGACTGATCGGAAAGGCTGAGTTCACACTGTGATCGTTTGAACGTCATCCAATGTACACTTTTTACACTTTACGCTCGGTCACACAGCAGTTCAATTCGTTATTTCCCCACCTATAATCACTTCTGAACGGTGATTGCTGTCGTGTAGAAAGATCAAAAATTAACATATTTGGCACTCCCTAAAAAATGTTCATCCGTTCTCACTTTGACTGTTTTTTGACAGTTTTCGATTGAAAGCAATAACAAAACCATTTTCACATTGTTCAAACGATAAACGTGTGATCTCAGCCAAACTGATTCTGATGCGTTCAACAGGCACATACTTAACAGTTGTACCTGCTGAACGCAGCCATTGCAAGATAACGAAAAACTGACTTCGAATTTCAGAAGTATCGATTAAATACAGGGTGACACATAAAAAAATGCAGAATTAATGTTCCTTTTTTCTATTGGCATTTGGTCTCGGTTTACATTTGTCAAGAGTTGACGATCAAGTCTTGTGTTCGAGGGTGCGGGAATCGTAACAAAAGGGAAAGAAAAAGTTGACCGTACCGTCAATTCTTGGGCAATTCGTTTTGTGTTCGTTCGTTGTCCCGCTACTTTTTCTATTCGTTTTGCGCATCATTGGCGTCGTTTATAAGTCCTGCTTTAAATTTATTTGTCACAATTTCGTCAACATTATCATATTTAAACATTAATATTTTTCGAAGCTACCCTCTGCACTGAAAAAATTGTCATTTATTTATTATCTTATTTTGTAAATATTTTGAGATGTTTTGACAAATTTTCTTAATTTTATTTTCATTTTGTTTTGAATTTTTTTATATATTTTGAATTTTTTCGACATATTTTACAAATTTTTTAAATATTTTTAATTATTTTTGACAATATTTGTGCTCAAATGAGAGCAAATAATTTTAAAAATGCTTTATGACTGGTTTATTCATAATATAATAATACAAGGTAGGAGTGACAGTTCTTTCGTCTTGCTCCAAATGTCACAAATAGTATAAATTAGAGAACGGAAAAAGAAGAAAAGAAAATAGAAAACAAAATATATAGGCAAATAACAGTCGGTGCAAGGTACTGGTCAGAAAAAAGCAAGTTGTCACTCCTACCTTGTATAATTGTATCATGGGTTTATTGAACGTTCAGCCATTTTTCAAAATCCTCTCATTTATAAACAAACATTTTCAATAATTTTTTTGACATTTTTTTTGTTTTTGATATATTTTGAAACAATTTGATATATTTTTAACATAATTTGTTCTCAGATGAAAACAAAATAATAGCATGTCCTCACTGCAGGTTTAAGCTAGAGTTTTAAGCCGCGTTTTCATGATATCTTTTAAGATCTTCTCTTACCCCATATCACCAAACACTTGCTATAAAAAGCGAGATGGATATATGGCATTGCAGCTATAAAAGTTTGTAAATCAGTAAATTAATTTGTTTTTCAAAATCTCTCTAAAGTGCATCATTTAGAAAACTTAAATAAAAAAAAAATAAATAACTGGCCATTTCAGCCCTTGAAAGGACTTTGACCTAGCTTCTTATGATCAATTGTGTTGTGCGTGTTATTAAGTTTGTACACAATTGACCGAGAAATGGACCTACAGGCTTAACGTCGACTCCGAACGGCGATGAACGGAATGTTCTTATTCTCAAGAAGCTTTACATGGCATTTTGATTACTCTCTGAGGTTTGCCATTGTCTGCAGAGAGGTGGCGGCCGTACAGAAAAATTATTTTATTTCAAATAATTTTCTGTCGCTGCTGGGGTTCGAACCTGGGTCTCCAAAGTTCGTTGACATAGCGGCCACGCACTTTAACCAACTAGGCCACGGACGCCACTTTTTTTAGAAAACTTAGAGATATAAATACTTTAATCAATGCTGGTTCTATCGCTGTGATGCAGGAATTTCGTAAGGAAGCAGATATGTACAATATATTCAATTGACGTTCGGCCAAGTTGCTATCTTACGTGATGCGACTCCTTGCATACAATTACATACATTACCAATGGAATCTGGAAGAACCTGCTATACTGTTTATATATTTTCAGTTTATTATTTTGAAAAAGGTCATCATTTTGCTGTAACTAAATAATAAATAATTAAAAAATAAACAGAATTCGCAAAAATATATCATACTTTTTTATTCAATACTAAAAGAAAATAGGCTACATAAATTTATGAGCAGAAAATGCAAAAAAAGTAAGTAAAAACAAATCTAAAATGCGAGAAATTCGACGAATAACACAAAATTAAAAAAAAAAACAAATATAAACGCCTTGGCGTAAGCCATCATCCATCCATCCAACAAATAGAAATTAGTCGTCCGTAAAAGCTGCAGTTTTTAAGCGCGCGGATGCTTGTCTAGTTCTCAGGACTTATCGCAGTCCATTCAGCGCTGTACTCGAAAGTTTTGCAAAGTTCGAGAGTAGTGGCTCACTAGCATCTTTGCATCTTTAAAGAACTGCCATCCCTTGGTATTATCAGGATACTGGGATCCATGTGCTTCAACGCAAAGTTCTCATCCTGAAATATGTTGCGATATCACCACTCTGGCACATGAAGCTGGGAATTCCGCGATAGAACAAGAACCGTTGAAGACAAAGCCTTTCTCGCGAGTACACAAGACGCAGAAATTTTTTCTACATGCGTTTCACCGATAACCATCAGCGGTAATTTATTCTTCCTTGTAAATTGACTAATTTATTTTATTTATTTTTATAAATTGACTAACACAATTTGTTTGATCTGTTTTTTATTTGAATTGTCAAAACTTGGCAGTTTACAAACAAAAACTATAAAAATGTTACACAAATTTATAGCAAGTGATAGGCTTTTATAGCAAAAGTTCAAAAAGCTGAACTTTTTCTATCTCCTAGTATCACATGAAATCACAGGGGATATCACATGCTATAAAAACAAAAAATTAATGCCTGTTCCACACTCACATTCGTCAATCCCATATGGTGAGGGTCAGATGCTTTTTCTTTCTAACAAAAAATTTGATTGTGGGAGATCGTAAGTGATAGCATGGAAACGCGGCTTTAGTCGCTTTCAAGTTTTAGAGCTAAATCATTCCAATTTTGAAGTGTTTTATCATACAAAATTAAAACATTCTTACGAAATTAAAACACTCGTTTTATAGCAAAACTTTGCTAAAAGTAGTGGGTCTACTGCTTAATCGATAAGAAATATCGAATATTTTCGCCATTTCTAAATGTCAAATATTCAAATAATTAAAACAATGGATGACGAGCACCAGGTTTGTGAAAAATTAATTAAATAATAAAATACCATTGCAACAAGACTCTTTAAACATGAAATGCTTGGCCTTTCCTCACTCATTTTTGTAATGAAAAAAAATATTCAAAAACAGCTGCTTAACCGTAAAACTGGATTGCACCAGTATGGACAGTCAAGTTTTAGGAAGTAGGCTTATAAAACTTCGATAACTAACACCGGCAGTGAGGACATGCTATAAAATTTAAAAATGCTTTATCGAGGTTTTATTGAAGGTTTCATCCATTTTTAAAATTCTCTCTTTTATAAAGCATTCAAAAGAGACTTTTAACGATATTGAACGTTTATGAATAATGTTTTTTCAATTTTTTCGATTTTTTTCTTATGAAGGCTTTATAAGAGGTTCATAATTTTTTATGAATACAGCCGTTAAAACAGGGACCGAAAATAACTGTTAATTTCGAAATGTTAATTCAAAAAGTCAGGCGGAAAAAATGTGTCTTTTCGATATTTGATTAAAGTAGTGCGATGCTTGTTAGCTAAGGAATAATAATCTTAAAAGCTTTTTATTTATGTGACTTTTTTAAAAAAAGTCATAAAGTAAGAGTTATTTTTGACAGATTTTTTTTTTAGGTCAAAAATAAAAGTTGAAATTTGACTTTTATTTTTTCGGTCAAAAATAACAGTTAAAATTTGAGTTTTATTTTTTCGATGGAAAATAAAAGTTAAAATTTGACTTTTCTTTTTTCGGTAAAAAATAAAAGTTAAAATTTGACTTTTATTTTTTCAAACAAAAATAAAATTCAAATTATGACTTTTACTTTTTCGGTCAAAAATAACAGTTAAAATTTGACTTTTATTTTTCTGTTAAGAGTGAAAATCATAACAAAAGTATAAATTCTATTCATTCTACTCTGCCTTACCTTCGTTTTGCTTATCACTACACATTGCGTTCCCTGTCACTGTTGTTTGTCGAATCACTACACATCAGAGAATTTGACTCGAAAATAAAAGTCAAACTTTAGCTGTTTTTTGAAAAAAGTCATAACAGTTACGGTCCCTGCGTTAAAATATTCCAAAAACTCCAGATCGTGAATACCGTTAATGTATGTTGTATAACATTGGTTATGTGTAACCGAGCGTTTCCACTGCCCGAACGAACGAAGATTTCTTCGTTCGTTCAGGCAGTGTAAACAGTTTGGTCCGAACCAAGGTTCGGAACTTTGGTTTTTTACAAAATGCTCGCGAGCGCTATTCGCGCGGTGTAAACACTTTTCCAGCACGAACGAACGAAGATTTCTTCGTTCGCTCTGATCGGCCGACGCTCGATCTTTTTGGGCGAATCCAGTGCTTACTTGCGCATAAGTAGTAGATTTGTTGAAATTGTAGTTAATAACGTAGAAAAAACAAAAAAGAAAGAAAATATATTGAAAATTTAACGCAAAAGAACTTTGTTTTACTTTGTTATTTTATTAGCACTTTATATAAGCAAATTATTTATATAATTATATAATATTCTTTATATAATAAATTCTTTACATAAATACTTACATAAAACCTAAATTAAAAGGCATAAAAGTAGTAAAAATTAATCAAATTTAGTACGTTTGCATAAACAAATATTGATCAACGCTGATGCTCGCAAGCATTGAATTTAAGTGTTTCCACTGCACGAACGAACAAGATGGCGACTTACCAATGTTCGCAACTTGTGTTCGTGCGGTGGAAACAGTTGGACCGAACGAAGAATTCATCGCGACGATTTGTTCGCGATGATTTCTTCGTTCGTTCGGGCGGTGGAAACGCTCGGTAATATTGCTTATATTGTGTATTGGGCCTAATGCCGTACTTGATTTACATCTCTGGTTTTTATTGCAAAAAGAATCGAGCAGAAATTTTACGATAAAAGAGGTTAAATAACTTACATATTATTAAAAATATCAATAATGCTTTCAATTTCACGAAGTTTATCGAAAGCCTTAACGCAATTTGTTCAAATTGTACCAAAAATTGCGGCCACGAACACTTGCACGTTCACAACTTCAGCTATTAAATTTGCAACAGAAGAAGAAAATAATATAGCGAAAGAATTAAAAACACTGAAGAACGACCGATCGCAGGTAATACCATATGAGACTTCCATAAAATACTTGAAGAGTTCAGCTTATCAGCAGACTTACGGTGATAAACTGGTATGGGAACTATATAGGTAAAAATTAATTTATTATCAGCTAAATATATAATGATCAATGCATTGATGTACAGACGCAACCACAAAGGCTTATATCCACCCAGGAAAACCCGGAAGACCTGCATTCGTAAGGGGGTTATATCGACTGGCAACCCCTGTCCCATTTGCCGCGATGAATATCTTGTTCTGGACTATAGAAATGTTGATCTATTAAATCAATTTATCTGCCCACACACTAAACAAATTCTAAGCTACTCAAAGACAGGACTTTGTCAAAAGAAGCATCTAGAGTTAGTGGTCGCAGTTCATAAAGCTATGGATTATGGACTGATAACATATGATGTACCATTTAGAGTTTTCGACTACAGCGAATACTACGGAAGTGCTTATAAACCTGAAGAATTTGATAAAAACAATAAAAATTAAATAAAGATGGAGAACAGCAATGAAGTAAAGTTAAGTGCCACATTTGTTGTCGTAGGTGGTGGTATTGCCGGAGTAAGCTGTGCAGAAGAAATATCTATCCAGTGTCCAGACGAATCTATAATTTTACTCAGTGAATCGACACTTGTTAAAACAGTCACTAATTTGCAGCCCCTCACCAAGTGTCTTAACAAATTTGATGTAAAGGAACAAGATGCTAGCTCAGCACCTAGTTTATTACGAATTTCTACAATAGTGGATACACTTAAATCAATTGATTCTAAAGCCAAACTCATCCTTACAATTGGAGATCGACGCATTTCCTATCAATATTTATGCATTTGCACTGGCGGCACGCCGAAGCTAATTGAAAATAACGATGATCGCGTTATTGGAATACGGGACACAGATTCCGTCTTAGATTTTCAACGGCGAATTAAAACTTCACGAAAAATAGTTTTGGTCGGGAATGGTGGGATTGCCAGCGAGCTGGCCTATGAAGTGAAAAATATTGAAATCCACTGGGTTATCAAGGATGATTATATTTCATCAACTTTTATGGATCCTGGAGCAGCTCATTTCTTTCAACAGAGTATTGCACAGCCACACGACAAGCCTGCAGTGCCAGAACCTATAAAACGTATGCGCTTTACAGAAACTGCTCTCGGTAGGGATTCGAAAGTGTCAAAACGTGGTGCTGCTCTAGGTCCGGATTGGCACAAGAGTTTTGATATAAGTGGCACTATTGAAAACTCCACTGCACCCAAAATTTATTACAACTCTGAAGTTAAGAAAATAGTCAATAAAGTCAACAATCAAGAGGAATTTCCCTTGCATGTTTTGCTCACAACCGGTGAGCAAATTGACTGCGATTTTTTGGTATCTGCCACTGGTGTCCTTCCGCGCATGAATTTCAGCTGTGACCAACAGATTGCTCTATCAAATGATGGCTTCATTTTGGTAAATTCCATGATGGAGACAAATGTAACAAATATATACGCTGCTGGAGATGTATGTAGTGCCAGTTGGAAATACGCAGAGAACTGGTTTCAAATGCGTTTGTGGACTCAAGCACGTCAAATGGGTGCAATGGCTGGACGCAGCATGGTGGCCGCCTTAAGAAAAGAAAAAATTTACCAGGACTTTTGTTTTGAACTCTTTGGGCATGTCACCAACTTATTTAGCTTTCAAGTAATACTACTTGGTTGCTTCAATGGCCAAAGTCTGGGGAGCAATTATGAAATCTTGTTACGCAGCACCCCGGGCAAGGAATATATTAAATTTGTTATATGTGAGGGGAAACTTCGAGGAGCGATACTCATTGGCAATACAGAACTAGCGGAAACTTGTGAAAATCTTATATTAAATGGCTTAGATATAACTGCTTTCGGTGATGATATACTTAATCCAGATATTGACATTGAAGATTACTTCGATTAATATGTAATTCTAGAGATTTTAAAAATCTCATAATCATTGCTGTTCTATCTATTCTTTTACATTATTTTTAAAATTGTTTTTAAATTGTTTAAAGATATCTAAAATATAAACATTTTATTTTTTTTGTTCGTACTTTATGCGTTCCTCAACTTATTGCACGAAGGTTAGAGGCATAGTGTGATAGGCATTGGACAAGGGCTCGTGTCACCTCCCATACGATCCAAATTTGAGATATCGAATAGCTTTGCAATTACAGGTCGCACAGCCACGGTATTCGACCTTAATTTACACGTGCCGTGTCACCGGTAACATTTTATGGGCGTTGGACAAGGGGCTTGGCAATTTTTAGCAGCTCAAATTTTCGGTATATCTTTCGATTTCCTTCGTCTGGCAAAATTGAGCGAGCATTGGATCAGAGGGAGTGACATCGTAAATTTTTGATATCGAATAGCTTTGGAAGTAAGTCAGAAAGGGGTGTGGCTCCGCTCTAACAACCCAAATTTTTTTATATCGAAAGCTGTGGAACTCTGTCGCGTAACAATGAAACTCAGTATGGAGTTAATAATTGGCAAGTTCTTTCACTGAGAAACTGGCACTGACATTGGAAAACGGGCATGGTTGAATAAATAAGGTTGTCGCATGGGTGAGAGCGAGTTCCCATAAATGTCAAATCAAAGTTGACAGCTCATACAAAATCTGAAAACGAAAATTAATAACATGAAAAGCCGTTGAAGTTGTTGTTGTTGCTTTTCATTGATTTTGACAATTATGGGTACTGAGAAGAGAGTACGATCAGCCACGAGACAACCTTATTTATTCAACTATGAAAACGGGCATGGTTGAATAAATAAGGTTGTCGCATGGGTGAGAGCGAGTTCCCATAAATGTCAAATCGAAGTTGACATCTCATACAAAATCTGAAAACAAAAATTAATAACATGAAAAGCCGTTGAAGTTGTTGTTGTTGCTTTTCATTGATTTTGACAATTATGGGTACTGAAAAGAGAGTACGATCAGCCACGAGACAACCTTATTTATTCAACTATGAAAACGGGGTTGTTTAGATTTGATTTAGTGCAAAGGGGGACAAGGGAGAAAATACGAAAAGAGAAACTGCAGCAGCCCATGCTAACGATTTTGAGTGATTGAGAAAGCGAGTTTGAGAAATTTCAAACTCAGGTCGTGTGCTATACGGAAACTTATCACTCGGATGATAATTTTGACAGTCTGAATATGATATTAGGCACTTGTGAGGTGAATATGATTGGCAAAAATTCATGTAGCCTCAGGGGCTAGTATAAATTTTAACAATCGGCAAGAGAATTTTTGACACAAGTAAAAATAGAAAAAAAAACACTTGTAATGAAGTTTAAAGTTTTGTGCTTCCGACAGCATAGCAACCAAAAGTCGATTGGAAAATATTTGCTTAAATTCCTGTTCATATTCAGTATATATTAACAATTTTGCAAATTAAATTAAATTATTGCGCTAATACAGTGCCGAAATATAAAACGTCAAAATTTCTAGTTGTCAAAATTTTACCGTCCTTTTGGTATAGCAAAATTACACACGGCCATATATATGGAATTTGACGATAATTTGATATGTGGGCATTAATCAAATTGTTTGTAAAATTGTTTGATCAAAATCAGAATAGTTTGATTTTTCTATTGTTTGACCAATAATTTGATGACAATGCAAACACTTGTCAAACTTCCTAAACACAGCGCGTCAACATGAAAATATCAGCTTAACTTTTTGCAATAAATTTATGAAATATTATCGGTCACATCCAGAGTTTGTTCACTTTCTTTATCGATGAAATATTAATAACAATTGCTCCGTTGTATCAAAGTTTTCACCGCGATGTACAAGCCAATAATGAAATTTGACTGTGAAAAATTAGGTCTGTCTGAGCGTTTAGAATATGAGCAATTGCATTCCCAGCTAGACACCTAACTGTTAGATATGCCATATATATGGCATATTTATAACGCCTTTGACGTTATATTCATATAAAATGCTCCATACAAATTACGTTATATTTGTTCTAAAGGGTGATTTTTTTGAGGTTATGATTTTCATGCATTAGTATTTGACAGATCACGTGGGATTTCAGACATGGTGTCAAAGAGAAAGATGCTCAGTATGCTTTGACATTTCATCATGAATAGACTTACTAACGAGCAACGCTTGCAAATCATTGAATTTTATTACCAAAATCAGTGTTCGGTTCGAAATGTGTTTTATCGACAAATTTTGTTCAGCGATGAGGCTCATTTCTGGTTGAATGGCTACGTAAATAAGCAAAATTGCCGCATTTGGAGTGAAGAGCAACCAGAAGCCGTTCAAGAACTGGCCATGCATCCCGAAAAATGCACTGTTTGGTGTGGTTTGTACGCTGGTGGAATCATTGGACCGTATTTTTTCAAAGATGCTGTTGGACGCAACGTTACGGTGAATGGTGATCGCTATCGTTCGATGCTAACAAACTTTTTGTTGCCAAAAATGGAAGAACTGAACTTGGTTGACATGTGGTTTCAACAAGATGGCGCTACATGCCACACATCTCGCGATTCTATGGCCATTTTGAGGGAAAACTTCGGAGAACAATTAATCTCAAGAAATGGACCGGTAAGTTGGCCACCAAGATCATGCGATTTGACGCCTTTAGACTATTTTTTGTGGGGCTACGTCAAGTCTAAAATCTACAGAAATAAGCCAGCAACTATTCCAGCTTTGGAAGACAACATTTCCGAAGAAATTCGGGCTATTCCGGCCGAAATGCTCGAAAAAGTTGCCCAAAATTGGACTTTCCGAATGGACCACCTAAGACGCAGCCGCGGTCAACATTTAAATGAAATTATCTTCAAAAAGTAAATGTCATGGACCAATCTAACGTTTCAAATAAAGAACCGATGAGATTTTGCAAATTTTATGCGTTTTTTTTAAAAAAAAAGTTATCAGGCACTTAAAAAATCACTCTTTAGCGTCGTGCAAAATATAACGCCTTTTTGTCTATCCGTGTGGTCTGGCATCTCTGTCTGCCACACATGTTTTATCTATTAAAAAAAGCTACAGCTGCTCTGCTCACACTAACAACAAATTCCGTAAAGAATTTAATAACAAACTCAGCTGTTTACTTAAGTACACAGTTAGCGTTCCGCAAAATTTTTCCACCATAGTGTAGTGGTTAGAGCGCTGGCCTTAAATGCAAACGAACGCGAGTTCAAACCCTTACCAAATAAAACCAAATTCTTTTTTCTTATAATTTTGTTTAGAAGTGTTTTTTTGTTATTTTTATTAATGGGTAGTATTTACAAAAGGTAAATTTAGGCAAAACATTTAAAGAAAATAAAAAAAATATCTCTCAAATATTGGCTTTTTTTTTAACTCTAGCAAGGAAAACTCGCGTTTATTTAGATAGGAATTTTGCCATTTTTAATAATCATATTTAACTTTATTGTATTTTACATATATATATATTTAAATTTATTAAATTACACTCAATGAAAACCTTCCTGTGTCGGACGGTATTTGAACCGCGGTCTCTGCCACACAAGCTGCGCATTCTACCCAACGGGCTACGGCCATCATATCTTAAGTTGATCATTTAGGATATTATTTTCTTGCGTGACTTACACTTGCATCGCTTAAACTTTTTCGCTAATTTTTTCACATCCTCAACTTGTTTGCTGCGTAAAGGAGCAAGCTATGTAAGCACATACAACTTTCCTTGTTTAAGATGACAACAAAATGTAAGAGTGTGTTAGTGAACACCAAATTTTGTTTCCTTGTGTGCGTAACTACGTTAGAGCTGTCTAGCTGGGTTGTCAAACTGTTTGGCTAACAATTTAATGAAAAATTTGTTAATGTGAACTCCCCTACTCACTACATAAGGTGACCTTCAGTAAATAATTGTATATTTTGATACTTGAGAAAATCGTGGCAGCATTACACCAAAAAATTTTTAAATCTAGGTGGCAGCGTTCGTATAATGCAAAAACCAAATATAAACAAACTAAGAGCCCGAACAGAATCAAATATCGTTGCGACCGCCGATCCTCTCTGGTCGTCGATCGCAAAGAACACGTCCAGAATGATGCGATTGCGACTGACGACTCAAAGTTGCTTTTATTTAGTATTTTTTTATTTATTTTTTCTATTTCATTTCAATGTGTTGGTCTCTTCAATTGCGTGAATACAACACACACAAACAAGAAATGTCAGAAGATAACAAAAAACCAAGCAAATTTCATGCAACACAGCCAATCCTTAGAAAAAATATGGCAACACTAATGGCACTCAGAGAGAGAATCGTCGGTCGCAAGAGAAAAAATAGAATAGATTCTAATTGTGCGATATATCGTTGCGGCTGCTGACCTGCGATTTCATTCTGGACGTGTTCATACATTTGCATGCATTCTATTGCTTTGCGATATCGCAAATCGCAACGATATTTGATTCTGTTCGGGCTCTAATTTTTTAATTTCATCATAATTAAAATCTTTGTAAAATTTAAGAATTATTTTATTTATAGAGTTTTGTGAACATTTATTTTGTATATATTTATAAAATGGTCAACGACGAAACTATTTTCTCTGTAAGACTAGTAGTAACAGATTTTTATATGGAGAAGCCGACTTATGGCTTGGATCCATGTTACTCCGAGTTTCGCGGCAAGGAAATTAAAAAGGTTAGTTCAACATTTCAGCTAATTGATTATGTTTTGAATGAATAATGTTAATAAGGTGCCTATAATACGCATATTTGGCTCGAACACAAGTGGACAGAAGACTTGCATGCATGTTCACGGTGTTTTCCCCTACTTCTATATACCTTACGAGCAGAAGGATTTTGAATCACTTAACCATGCCTCTTATCAGATTGCTTTTAATTTGGACAAAGCCATCAACATATCGCTGGGTCAGGCCAGCTCAACAGCTCAGCATGTATTCAAAATACAATTGGTCAAGGGCATGTGAGTAGTTTTTATGAAGCATTGACCGAGTTGTAATTTGATTTTTTTTTTCACCTCTTTAGACCCTTCTATGGCTACCATCGTGGAGAGCATCAGTTCCTTAAGATTTACATGTTCAATCCCAGATTCGTGCGTCGTGCAGCCAATCTTCTTCAGAATGGTGCCATTCTGGGTGGTAAAATCTTTCATCCACACGAGTCGCATGTGCCCTATATACTGCAATTTATGATTGATTTCAATCTTTACGGCATGAGTTTATTGCATGTGCCTTTAGAAATTGTAAAATTTCGTCACTCTGTTGGTGAAGGAGGTACGGAATCAAGCTATCAAAATCTTTCTTAAATATTTATTACAAATCTTCACAGGAATAAGCTATCCTGGAATTCAACCCGAACAAATTCTTAGTGAAAAGATTGCTCAAAAGCAATCCAACAGCGTCTTTGAGGTAGACATCGGCGCTAACTTCATATTAAATCGGTTTCTGTTAATATCCCAGAGTAATAGCACACATAAAAATCCAGGCATTGAATCGATATGGCATGACGAGCAAATAAGGCGTCAGAAATTGGTTGGAAGCTTAGAAAATGATATTGAAAAATTACAAAAGGTGAGCTTTATACTGTATATTGCCATAGTCAGGAAATTCTTTATTTATAAGTATATGTTTAAACTTATTCTACTTCCTAATAGATTCCACCACTTGAGATACCTGCAACACAAGACCGCACTGATGTGCAACCAGCCGAAAGTGAGCTATTCTATCGCACCGCTCTTTTGAATAGATTGTTGGCCATGGAAACATCTATATCAGGCAGCAGCGAAGCTGCCAACCAAACAATTAATTGCACTTTTCCTGCAAACTTAACGTCGACTTCTTTGAATCACACAAATCTAAGCAACAAGGAGAAGGTGTGGATATTTCTTTAAGACATTTAGACGGTTTTTCACTTCACTGATATATTATTTCGCTTACTATAGAAACGCACGTTTAACTTAAAAAATCTACTAATTAATGCTGTTTATCCAGAGGAATGCACACAATATGACGTATTAACAAATGCTTCATTTGTTGAGAATCATTTATCTAATAGTAGCTCACTACAAACAACACTTCATAAAAATAATGTAAAGGAGTCAAATAGCAACTATGATCAAATGTTTCTCGATGAAACCGTTGTAGATGAAGACCTTGTCTTAAGTTTGACCCAACAACATGTGCCTTTAAATGCAACTTGTAGGCAAAAACTTCCATTAAGTTGGCAGTATATTAATTTTGTTCTGTTTTTAGTGCGTGAGCAAGATTTTCAATTACTTGATGTACTGGAACAATTGGAACAGGTTGACACAAACAATGATCATATCGATTGTGACAGTTCTTTGGCTCAACTTTCACAAAATCATAAAAATTGTAAGCAAACAAAAGTGATTTTATTTATAGACAAAAAGAAAATAATAAAGAATCTACAGAAGTGTAGAGAATAAAAATTTTTTTTTTTAAGTAAATATCAAAATTTAAATATGAATTAAATCTTTTTTAATAGTGGACCATTCTACCGAGTCACATGATAAAGCAGCTGTCGCCTTGGTCGCTGAGCAGCCAAGCAGTGATAAAGAACCGGATTCAGATAATGAGGAGGAAAACATTTGTGATTTTACAATGGTTATGGAAGATATTGACATTCTTATTACAAAGCTTACACAAAGCCAAACTAATCCATGCCCCGGAACAGAGACTGTGCCACAAATAGATGGTAGTGATGATCTGTTGTGTACACCAAAAAAATCGGTACTCATCAAAAGACCCGCTACCACATGTACTAAGCTGCAGCCCATTTCTCCACGCACTCCGAATAAAGCAAATAAAACACGACGCTTGTCTTTGGCCAGTTCGCCCTTGCGTTCACCTCGAACACCTAAAACATCTGCAGCATCCAAGTATGCGCCGTTACCTTTGATTGTAAAGAATCAGTCTGAAAAAAGTTTGCATGCTTATTAAAGTACTTAATTTAAAGAAAATTAATTTTCGTAAATATTTCAGAAAAATGTAACGAAAACTCTCATGAACAAATGACGCCTACAAAGTCTGGAAGATTAAGTTTAAGAACTGAAGCTGGATCGCCTTCTATTCCAACAAGTGCAATGTACGTAACTAATTGTTCGTTATGATGTCATTAATATAGAACTTTTTAATTAACGCAGATGCTCCACACTAGTGAACAAAAAGTATGCTTTACGTGAAGTACGCAGAAATATTATTCAAATAAATGATGAAATTCAGACAGCAATAGAAGAAATTCCAACTTCTGATCCAAATACAAGGTAACCAGGTAAATTTAATTTGTTGTAACTTGTTATCATAAACTGTAATCGGTCGAATCATAGTAAAGGTGCAATCGATAACGAGTGAGTAAATTGAGAAAATGTACGTAAGATATTTACAATTTATTCATACAAGTGGGTGGCACAGCAGGGTTAAACATTTGCTCTTAACATAGCTGATTTTAATATATTTTTATTTTTATAAAAAAACCTTCGCATGCCTCAAATTTTTGCAACTTCTTTTGAAGATTGCAGTTTTGTTTTTTCCCAGCGCTAACCAAGGATATTTCCAATACTAGGCTCAAAGAAGCTTATTTATTGCCCTTACATATCTGTTAAAATTTATTGATTTGGTCTAGTTATTGATCATATCAAGGCAGGGAGATTTCTGGATTTCAAGATAATTTATTCTATTTAAAGGTTAAGTTTTTTTAAGATTTCAAAGCAATTTCTTCTATTTAACGAAATTAATTTAAACAAGAAGAATAACAGTTATATATTTAGTTAGTCTTACCATAAATATTAGCCAGGTTTGAGTAGATATAAGGTGTTAATGTTCTGTTAATTCATTCCATTTATTTTTTTACAGGATATGCAAACAAAGACTTTATCATGAGTTGACTAATTTTACATTTTTTCCACTAATTATTATATCTCATGACATTAAAAAAGATTTAAATAAAAACAGAATTTATTCTTACAGAATTACAGCACGTCGGTCGAGACGTTTGAGGAATTTGGATACAACACACATTACTTGTGCACTTACGCCACGTCGAACCTCTGAAAAGAAACTTAAGGTTTACACTCCTGAAAATTGTAAACTGGATTCAAAAAATCAAAATGTGCGAAAAACACGCAGCACAGGGAAATTTGAAGAAGAAAAAGGACCTAAAGTTATCACAGAGAAAAATCATTGCACCGCAATAAGAAAAAGTAATAGAAATAACAATGATGCAGATGCTACAAAGCAGAGCAAACATCCTGCGGCCGAAAAAACTTTTACTGGAATAAAAAAAGTAAAAAATAGTTCTGCAAAATCTATTGAGGATTCTATTGAAATATGCAATGGTGAAAGAGTACCAGGTTTGTATGCAGTTTCACAACCCTTCGATCAATGTGATAGAGCGGAAAAAGTTGAATCAGGATCTGAGTTGCATGGATCCATTATAATGCCACCAATTGATGAGAATGAGTTGAGCGATAAAGAAGAAATATTGGAATCCGAAAATGAACTTAACGAATCGATAAAATTAAAACGTAGAAGTGTAAAATTAAAACGTTTACACAGAAATTTTCTAACCACAGCTAAAAGAAAACAATCGGTCATTGTTTATAAAGCAACACAAAAAGATTTAAGCAATGCATCTGAATCGACACCTACAGCTTTCACCCTCAATAAATGTTTAACACCAACAACTTCAGCGACTAGGTTAAACGATACCTTCAATAGTCCACAAGAAACGGCACTCGACGATGACCTTACTGCACATAGCTTTTACGACAAATCGTTTACGTTTAACAGTCCTTCATTGTTTAGCGATGCTTCCCAGCACAGTCCAATGATTCTATCAAAACATAATCATTCGTCGTCGCCATTATCGGAGGCTGCAAACAATACCTCAATTTCGGCCACACCAGTTATTCTTACGCCTCTCAACTTGGCTCCTACATATGACGAAGTTTTAGAAAGTTGTAAAAAATTTGACATTCCAGAGTATGAGTTTCAACAGCCTTTCTATAATAATCCAGATGATGTCACACAGAAAAAAGAAGTCGGCTTAACTGTGCTTTCTATATCATGCAACAAGCTAAATGATTGTTCGGAATTTCAGAGTGTTCTGGGTGCTGATTTAAAAGGACTAAATGATTGGCGCAAGAAACAGTTGCAAAGCATTGGCGGACCAGCGATGCTAAATCGCTTCCGAAGCACACAACAAATACGTGAATACTTATCGACGCAAAAGAGCGTTTACATAACACCACACGTGGCTGCACCAAGCAGACATGATGCTAAATTATGGCTTAAAGCCAGAGAAATGGTGGGTAACAAAACGGAACTGGATATGAAGAAGAGCTCCGAGTATTACGCCGAAGATAGTCCAATCAAGATACAAAGGAAAAAAGTTACAATGATGCTTAATGATGATGGTGGAACAAGTAGTGGAGATGAAGATAGAAACTGTTCCGGTCGAAGTTTAACAATGACACCAATAACACCAGCCAGTGCCCAGAGCAGAAAAGCTGATGAACAAGGCGACATTGGCGAATTGGAGGGTTGCCAAGGCGATATATTAACTCCACTGACAACTCACATTAAACATAATGGATCGTACGCTAAGCAACGCAGAAGTCATTCAAAACGTTCAAGATTGTCGCTAACTAGCAAGTTTAAAAAAGCAGCAGCAGCAGCTACAGCAGAAACGAATGATGATAATTCGACGTCATTGTCGGAGGCACCCAAAATTAAATGTATTACCACAGAACATCTGTTGAAAAGCGACATTTGTGCAACGAATCCTAGTCAAGATAAACCAAAAGATTCGCAATCCAGCGATCCAAGCAGTATAACTAGCCAGGAAGTAAGTATTGAGTATGATTGCGAAAGTTCACAAAAAGGAAAAAAATGTGCTTGTGGCCGCAAACGGTAGAAGTTATATTTAGACCCGAAAAGAGATCTTGATGTGGTTTAAAATACACTATTTTTAACAACACAAATGTTAAGTCACTTTTGTGTCAGTGAGTGTGCCTTGTTCATAATAAGAAAGAGCCTTTGTTAGATATTTGCTAGCTTACATTCCAAGTTTCATCTTCCCAACGTAGATCATACTTAAATTAGTTTCAGTTCAGTTAAGTTTAATTTTGTAAGGATCCATGAGAAGATTCACTTTAGAAATAATTACGAGTATTTACTTTTTCCAATAATAACAGGTTTTGATCGATCTTGGAAGAACATCATTTATAAATAACCTAAATTTGACATCTTCAGGACAACATGATGTTAGTTTTGGGCTCACAAATGCCACACTGAACAATACTTTTGGCTTCAAGGTTAACCTGGAGAATCTGCAACAGGCGAAGGCAAACATTGAGGTATCATCAATGAATAAGTTCTATCAAATACATTGTAGCATTTGAATATTCTGTAGTTCAACTATCTAACCACCATAACGCTAGAAGTTTTTGTTCCAACACGTGGCGATTATTTCCCAGATCCTTTTCGCGATGAAATACGTTGTATATTTTATGCTATAGAAAATAGTATTCCAACACAGGAAACAGCTGAGAATATTAAGAAAAAACTACCCCGAAATTCTTGTGGCTACATAATAGTCAATGATGTTAAAGATATCATCGAAAAGGAAGGCAGGCGGCATGGTATCGATGCAGATATCAATGTACAAGTTGTCCACTCAGAGCTGGAGGCTATGCACGCATTACTTGAGCTGTGCTCTCTTTGGGATCCGGATATTTATGCTGGTTATGAAATTGAAATGAGCTCTTGGGGCTATATAATAGAGCGAGCCAAGCATTTAAATTTCAATATATGCTCGCTGCTCTCACGCGTGCCTGCACAAAAAGTTCGCGATTTTGTGGACGAAGATCGCGATCAATTCACAGACTTGGATATAGAAGTAGCTATTGTGCACAATTGATTTGAATGATGATTTTATATAATTTGATCTTAGATGAAGCTATGTGGTCGTATTTTACTCGATGTTTGGCGACTTATGCGTTCTGAAATTGCGCTCACTTCTTACACCTTCGAAAATGTTATGTATCATATCATGCACAGACGTTGTCCGTGTCACAGTTATGCTGATTTAACAGCTTGGTTTGCTTCACCCGTTTCGCGTTGGATTACTATCGAGTACTACTTGGAGAGAGTGCGCGGTACTTTGGCGCTGCTGGATCAGCTAGATTTAATTGGACGCACTTGTGAAATGGCAAAATTAATTGGTATACAATTCTATGAAGTGCTTTCTCGAGGTTCACAATTTCGCGTAGAAAGCATGATGTTAAGGTAAGAAGTAAAGCTCTCGATTTTTGAGCACTCGGATAGCTTGAATTACCCGAGTAATGACCGGGCAACTGGGTATTTTCAAGTTTTAATGGTTATTTCGATCTGCCCGGGTATTTTCGAGCTTTTCGGATAATTCGAACTTATACATTTTTAAAAAGCTTTCGAGTTACCCGGAATTTTTTTTGGGTACCCGAACAAAGCTCTAAAAATCGTGAGCCCTAAGAAGTGAGCTCGTAAGAAGCCTGTTATGTCGCTGTCTTGATATCAGGATACGGACCATCACAGATTAAAAAATAAACGCGTGGGGCTCCACACTCTGCAAAGAACCTTCATAGAAAATCATCGCTTTCTTTTCGAGAACGGGAACGCGTTCATGTAAAAAATAGTAAAAACTTTCAAAAGCTTTTGCGTACGGGAACAGACCTACTGTCTCAAGAGTACGCGTGGGCGTATAATAAATAATTGCTTGAAGAGAATTGCTCAAATTAAAATTAATCCCTAATGTGCAGAAATAGTCTCTTAAAGAATTCGATAGTGGGAATAGGGTGCGAATAAGCCCTTGAATAATGTTTTGTTAATCAAATGAAACAAAGAAAATGTTCCATATTTTTACATTATTTTTATTCTACAGAATAGCAAAACCTAGAAACTTGGTTCCGCTTTCACCCAGTGTTCAACAGAGAGCTCACATGCGCGCACCAGAATATTTGGCTTTGATAATGGAACCGTTATCACGATTCTATGTCGATCCTGTGATAGTGCTGGACTTTCAAAGTTTATATCCGAGCATGATTATTGCCTACAACTATTGTTTCTCGACATGTTTGGGTCGCGTGGAGCATTTAGGACAGTACGTAAGATTTTGTTATAAATGTTCAAACACGTTATTTATAATCCCGTCAGTGGGGTTAAAAAATCATTAAAAATTATTGTTTTGTATGTGGTATAATATTTTTAATTATTTGCAAAAGACATATCAATTTCGAGTTAGAATAAAAATATCTCGGAATCTAAAATTGAAATCGAAATTATTTTTACAGCATAAGAAGAATATTCTTTTAGCTCTACAATGACATTAAGCATAGACATAGCTTTACAATTACACAAAACATCGCGTTATTTCAAACGACAAAAAACACGAAAAAGGTAAAATAACCTACATCTATTTCAAAAACTAAAGCCTATAGAAAATGAAAATTAATTTTCGAAAATCACGCTTTTAAATTAGTAAGAAACTGTAAAATATTCGCCGGCAACAGATACAATATAAATTGATAATTATTATGAAATAAAAGAAAAATGAAACAATTTAAATTTTCGTGAAATTGCATCTCTCCTCGATCTATCGGACTGACAAAAAAAAAAAAAAAAAAAACCGTAAGTTAAAAAGTTTCGAAATGTTATCCTTTACAAGTTCTACTCGAAACTTTTGCATGTATTAAGCATGGTTGAATAAATAAGGTTGTCGCATGGGTGAGAGCGAGTTCCCATAAATGTCAAATCGAAGTTGACAGCTCATACAAAATCTGTAAACGAAAATTGATAACATCAAAAGCCGATGAAGTTGTTGTTGCTTTGCATTGATTTTGACAATTATGGGTACTGAGAAGAGAGTACAATCAGCCACGAGACAGCCTTATTTAATCAACCATGGTATTAAGCATATTTGATTGACAACATATTAGAAAATAATTTTTGTTCCACTCATTGAACTATTGTGATTTCCTATTTTTTAGAACTGCGCCCTTTGAGTTTGGTGCTTCTCAATTGAAAGTCTCACCCAGCATGTTGCGTCATTTGCTAGACGAAGATTTAGTTACAATATCACCATGTGGCGTGGTATTTGTTAAGTCCTCAGTGCGCGAGGGTATACTGCCTCGCATGTTAACTGAAATTCTGGACACGCGTCAAATGGTGAAGCAATCCATGAAGTTGCATAAAACTAATACTGCACTTCAACGCATACTGCATTCGCGCCAGTTGGGTCTAAAATTGATGGCGAACGTAACCTACGGTTATACAGCTGCTAACTTTAGTGGCCGCATGCCCTCAGTAGAAGTTGGAGACACGGTGGTGTCCAAAGGACGTGAAACACTTGAACGAGCAATTAAAATGGTGGAAGCCAATGACCGATGGAATGTGAATGTCGTTTATGGTGACACGGACTCTATGTTCATTCAAGTGCCGGGTCGTAGTCGCGCGAAAGCTTTTGAAATTGGCGCAGAAATTGCCGAAGCTGTTACCAAAGCCAACCCCCATCCAGTGAAATTGAAGTTAGAAAAGGTCTATCAACCCTGTATATTACAGGTACTTTATATGATTTGCAAAATTTTAATTATCTTTTAAAACAATTTTTCTTTAATACACAGACAAAGAAACGTTATGTTGGTTACATGTATGAAACTCCAGATCAAACAGAACCCGTCTATGAGGCTAAAGGCATTGAGACTGTGCGACGTGACGGTTGCCCAGCAGCAGTTAAGGTCTTCATTGTATATATTTTTTTAGACGAACATTTTTTATATTTTTATTCAATAGATGTTGGAAAAAGTGCTACGCATTCTTTTCGAAACCAAAGATGTTAGCCAAGTAAAGCAATACGTTTGCCGTCAATTTACTAAGCTGTTGTCGGGACGTGCCAATTTGCAAGATCTAATATTTTCGAAAGAGTTTCGAGGCTTAACTGGCTATAAACCCACTGCATGTGTGCCAGCGCTAGAGTTAACACGGTAAGTAATGTTTGGTGATCAGTTCTCATGGTACTTAAACCCTATTACGTTTTGCTCAAAAGTGCAAGATTTTTCTTTATTTTCGATTATGAAAATTCACAACAATCTCTTTAACTATTCGTTCGACACCAGTTGACGTTGTTTTAAAATAACATGTAAGCTAGAGGTTAGCACCTAGCACACTTCTCTAAAAATGAATAACTTTATTTTGTTTTTGATCGATTTTACTCCATCGCTTACAGATTAAATACAAATTAGAAATGTGCTGAAAACGCATCCATGAATGTAGCAATTTTATACTTTTTGATCTTGTATCAAAATTGGTGAAAACTTTTTGTCTTAAACGCATTATTTTATATCGTTAATAATATGAACCTAACAATCATGTTAAATTTCTTCGCACGATTTACAATACCAACCTTTAAAAATAACTCGAACTGACTAAATAATTGAACATATTATGCTCTATTCCAGAATCCGATTCTGTTCGGAAATGAATTGGATTCCGATTGTTGGTGTTCTGCATTGTGATCTTCAAAAATGCTTTCCGATGCAAACCTGTTCTTAATTCGGAATGAGTGCGGACGGTTTTTCTTCGGAAACTTGGTGTTCTGCACTTTTTCGAAAATTATTTTCGGATTTATTCCGTTCAGCAGAACAATAGAAAAATTAACCGAATTTTCCGAAAAAAAATCTGTTAAATTTTTAAAAATCTCTTTTGCACTTTATCGTTCCTCATCGGAAAAGGCTAACTTTATAGAAGCCTTTTTTTCTTATGGAGCTTTCGCTCCATAAGAAGCAGCATTTCAGTTGTCACTTGAATACTATGCTTCTGCCCATTGCGCTGTTGGAGTCCATTCCCACCGATCGCTGTAAGCTGCCCTATGCAAGCAATCTCAAAGTTGCAGCCAATTGCAGTGCTGACGGAATTGAGCGTTGCCGGAAAAATTGTTAACCTTGTTGAATGCTGCTTTATTGACGCGGTACTGTGTAAAGAATTTGCAAATGCGAAGTTTTCTACTGGTTGACTGAACTTATGAGCACTAGTCACGCATAATCCGGCAGTTTCAAGGGATTGCTACAGTCCCGCATAATTTTCCCCTTCACTTCAATATTTTCACTTTTATGTTGTTCGCTATCCACCAGAACCGCTTGCAAAATAGAATAACTAGTTTTCGCTATTTTTAGTTACTATATTCATAAAACTTAAATATTGCGCTTTTTGAACAAAAAATCACAATTCTAATTTTTCTTAACAAATCAAAACATATGATTCGAAGTTAGGTTAAAATCGGATTGTAGAACACCATTTCAATTTCAATTCCGAAAGAATTTCGATTCGGATTTTGGAAAAGGGTTGATTATTGAATTTAATAGAAGTTACAATTTTCTATACAGCAAATGGATTCAAATCGACCCAAGACATATTCCAAGACGGGGCGAGAGAGTGCCATTCATTATTACTAACGGTCCGCCGGGTGTGCCTCTTATACGTCTAGTGCGAAGTCCACATGAGGTGTTAGCAGACGATGGCCTTAAAATAAATGCTATTTACTACATAACCAAAGCCATTATTCCGCCATTGAATCGTTGTTTGCTACTCATTGGTGCTGATGTCAACGACTGGTAAGATATGGAATGTCATCCTATTCAACTTTTTAGTAGTACATTTAATTCATTTTAAGGTTCGCCAGCTTGCCTAGAAAAATTCTTACAACACCTGCACTCTCGAATGCAAATGAAGTTATTTCAACAACTTTGAATGCATTACAAGTGAAAAAGAGTACAATTTCACAATATTTCTCAACAACAAACTGCATCATTGACTGTGGTCGTCATACTAAAAATGGCATTTGCAGTGCCTGTGATAAAAATGCCACAAAGTCAATTACTATACTCCATAGTAAAATATCCAAAATTGAACGTGGTTTTTATTCAACTCAACAGATATGTCAAGCCTGTTGTGGCCGAATTGGTGATATTAACTGCATTTCGCTGGATTGTCCTGTGCTGTTTGTACTTGGGGTGAAGCGCAAAGACATGCAACAGATTGTACACTTTCGCAATTTGTTGGAAGAGAGATTTTGATTTTTTAATATTAAAATGTATATTTAAATAATAAAATGCGCCTTCATTCGAAATTAAGAAATAAAGTAACTATTATAAATTGTATAATATTCATATTTTATTATTTAAAAAATTACATAGATCCATTTTACAATAAATTGTTGAATTTTTGTATACTTCTTTTAATATTTTTATGCATTAGTTGCGATAGAGTACAAATGTTTCAACATTAAAAAGATAACAAACATATTTCAGCTCTTTTAATGCAGTTCTTTTTACGTTGTAAATAATGATGCCAATTAAATTTTTTTAATTTTTCAAATTAACGCCTCTTTTGGCTTTAAAAATAAGATGTAAAACATGCAATTTGTGTGTGCATGTGTATGTAATAAATAAATGGAAAGGAAATTTGACTCAGTTCTCAAGAAGACAAAAAATTCGTTGACTTGTTAAAAAATTTCATACAATTTTCCTTAGATAGCTCTAATGTTTATAATTTAAGTATTTCTAAGAGTAGGTACAATTCTCTGCTACATAGCCAAATGAAATATAATTTTTGTTTTTTTTTCATTAATTTTCAAATTAAAAAATATTTATTTGTATTCGATACATCTACAATGTTTTGCTCAGAATGCAATACATTTGACATAAGGCAAAATCATGTTATACATAAAAACTTCCCAATTTTAGTTTTTTTTTAATATATATATATAAGTTTACTCTATGTATTTGTGTTTTTTATTGAAAGATATATGTACTAATATTTTTAAATAATTAATTAATACATAATTGTTTTGATAAATCAAGGCTTACATATCCATTTCAAACATCATGGAATTCTTATTGTGATCAATGTCAGAGGACGATTCGGATTCCAAGCGAGACCGTCTTTCAAATTTCTTAGATGATTTCTTTTTGTCAACAACAAACTCCTTGCCGTTAGACAGATCTAAACCACTATCATGTTGTGTTGTTTTGTTATTATTATTTGCAGTGGTGGTTTTATTGTGACATTTTTGCTTGAAATACTGTGTTGCATTTGAATCCGACAAAACGGGCTAAAAAATATAAAAAAATTAAGGTTTATTTTCTATTGTATAATAAGCATTCAAATTATTAACACCCCTTATTAAAATAACAAGACACTATCCTAAAAAATAATATTATGTATTTATTAACTATAGAAAACTTAGTTTTATTTTATTTACTTTATAAGTAAAAGCTTTAGAGAAGTTAATAAAAAATAACAAAAATGATTATTTTTATTAAATATTCAGCCCTATCATAAAAAATGTTCTCCCGGGAATTTGAAAAAGGGAATTTCCGCTTTTTAGATAGCAGATAAGGACATTATATTTTTCAATCTTACACTCATGAATATTAAAGGTTGATGAACAAATTTGCAATTTCTAAAAAGTTTTCGAGCTTTATCTTAACAACGGAAACTACTTTTACAATTCCCGGCAGAACATTTTCCATGATAGCGCTGAATATCTATCAATTGTTTATGAATAACAGTTTCCGATATTTTTCTTATAAAGGTTTTATAAGAGCTCCACTTTTTATTAATACCCCGCAAGTTTTTAATTTTATTGCTCATATTTAAAAAAAAAAAGCATTTAACGATTTTCATCTATTTTGTATTAAAAGATATAAACAAATTTTTATTGATATTTTTGCTCTGAACTAAAAATTATTTTTTTTTTGTACGGAAAATTTTTTTTTTCTTTTACTTTTTCATTTCATTCGGAATTTTTTATTTGTATAAAATAAATATTCAACATCTAACATTTAAAAATAAAAAATTTTTTTTTGCCCTAATTTTAAGTCAACAACTTTGAAGAACTCTATAGAATAAGAGTCAGCTCAATCTCAATACTTGAAAAAATTTAATACAGAGCGCAGTTGGGTCAAGTTATCGTTATTACGAGTATACCTTGTTTTATACGTTACCCCTTCAAGCAAGAAAAGGAATTGATGAAAAAATTGTCAATGCAGTCAAGACTCAAGCCCATTTCCACAATATTGCAAAAAAGAAAAAGTCTATATTTGCAAGAACTTCTTAACAATTAATATCAAGAATCAAAAAGTGAAATTCTAAAAACGCAAGCATACTTTGCAATAATCTACGTCGATGGGTCGACGAGTCGTTAATAGTTTTATAACGCTGTCTTAGGACAACATAAACATAGTTTCGCCAATTTATAAAACCATAGCAATATTTTTTTTCTGGTATCGATTAAGCGTTGTCGCGTTCAAAATATAAACAAAGAAAGTAAATAAAAAAAATAACGCATTGCTTATATTCTTTGATTATTTCTGCGGCTGGCGATTTGCCATGCTTTAATTAAACAAACAAACAAACATGATTAAATAATAAATAGCACTGACGACTTTGATAACAACAAATGTGAAAAAAAGGAAAAATCCTAAAGAAAAAAAAAGGTATTAAATTCACTTCGCTGTTATTGCGTGGCTGAGAAAGGATTGAACAAATTGTATTATCTACGATAACTTTAATTCAACTAAGAAGCACATTTGGAAGAACTAACATTGACATTAGGATTATATTGCGATTAATATAAGGACGGTTTTGTGAAAATTTTTGCGTAAGCTCACCTTCATTTCTTCGTAATCCGCAGAGTCACCCTCGCTATGACGACGCTGTAAAGCGCGCTGCTTTTGATTGCGACGTTTTTGATTCTTTTTGCGCTGACCTAAGATGCTAGAATTGAGTCTGAAATAAGAAAATCAAAACAAAGAACTAATTTAGGGAATTGAAATAAATTGAGTAGATTATTGTTTTGATGAAAGCTGATAGAGTTTAAATTAAATGACCACATAATTTATGGAAAGATGTTGCAATTGAATAATATTATTAAATAAATGACGTCTATGCTATAAATATTTGATGGATAAAATGTTCGAATACAAAATAAATAATGAAAAGGAATGTAGTGGACATACATTGGAGTTAAAGTAATGACAAGAACATCCATTAATTAAAGTTCATGCAACTCACCGGAATATCTGCTCCTTGATCACTTCATTAAATCTGACAGTCTTTTTGCAACTTTCTGATAGCTCTACGCTGACGTTCTCCTCTGGAATATCGCTAAATGACTGCGAAAAGCCCAAAGAACTAGCGACACAAGCTTCTGCTGAGCACGAATATGAGCAGCAGTCGTCAATGGAAGAGCTGCTATCGGATATGGATGGACGTGGATCGTAACGACTAAAATGCTTTAATATGCCCTTAAATGAAGCCTGACCACCACCGCTGCTGGTGACACTATCCCTGCACTCTGAAAAGCTGCGCTGCTTGATGCGCTGTTGTGTACCTGCGGGAACAGCTACTGATGCGCTCAACTTGTCATGCTTCGCAAACGTTCCTCTTTCGTTTTCTGGTGCGAATATAGTATCAGCGACTTTAGCAGGCACTTCTTTGCATTCGTTAATTTTATTTTTCTGATTTTCAAACTCTTCCTGATTCTTCTGATAAGCCTTGATATCATCGCAAGCTGATTCTGAAAGCGACCTGCGCTTTTTGTTCTTCTTCTTATGCTTCTTATTAGATTTTTTACGTTGATAGATTTCTTCATCATCAGTTGTGGTATTGGCAGTACATGCAGAAGATAGCTGTTCCCCTTTGGGTTTGATCTCAATTTCAATTGATTTTTCACAATCGGAACGCTCCACAGAAATATCCAAAGAAGACGAGAGCGCGGTTTGAGGCACTTGCGGGGATTTTTTGCGCTGCCTGGAACCGTGCAGTACTTGGAACTTTCCCTGTACTTCATAAGCTTTGAGATCATTGCTATCCAGACCGGCTAAATAGCTTTGCAGGTTCTCGCTAGTAGCTGCTAAATTTAAATTGAGTACAACATTATTTTCCCAAGCCTCTGCGGCGAATGACTCAATTTTGAAATTAGATTCTGATGGCAGTTGTAGGTAGAATGCATAAAAGGTGGGATAGTAACCCGAACCAATAGAGGTGAACTGCACATGGATCGTCTTTTCCGTGTTAATTGTGGCAATTGATTCGTGTTGAACGTTGCGCACATGCAATACCAAAGACATAACATTGTCAAGGACATTGCAATCAAATTTCGCGGGGAAAAGATAATGTATAGAAGATTTCAGGAATGTTGCCGGTGTTACAACAGTTGTGGTTATTTCTGTAACAGCAGCTGCTGGAAAAGAAAAAAAAAATACATATATTTTGAACACAATAGAAGTTGCAAAAATTTACTGTCTACATCTTCGCCTTTGGTAGCATCACCTATAGCACTGTCCTCCACTGTATCACTCAGCACATCCTCCACCGGCGATTCACTATTATTTGAATTGAATTCATCACGCACATCGCTTTCCACGCCGCTGTCTTCACGATTCAAATGAATGAGCATGTCATGCATGCTGCGCTGTGTTTCCGCACTGTGCTGTACAACTGGAAGTGCTATGCAAAGACGTCGCTTATCCGATTCAAAACGTGCCGTACCCTCCTTATCGCGGACGGTATAGGGTAAATCCAATTTTAAGCGATAACGCGCACCTGGCTTCTCGCTGAGCAAATATAGGGATTTCGTAGTCACATCCAATTGGCATTCGGCCGTCGAATGTAACAGTGGCAGCTCAATCTCAACAACCAGCTCTCGTGGTACGGTGACATTCAGTTTGGCGTCGAGCTCATTGGTGAACTCTGTGAGATCAACATCGCGACGATGCTTTATTGTGTACTTAGGTGTGGTGAATTCAGGTTGTTCCGTAGGCTTAGTCTTGATTGGTATTATTTTTGGAGCCGTCGATTCGGCGGTGGGTTTTGCTGGATAAATGTTTTCGAGTGGATGCGGTTCAGATGCTTCTGCAGGCGCGTCTTTAGCCAGTCTACGTATCACAGTAGGGCGTGCAACTCCCTTGAATTGCATTTTGGGAAACTTGAGATTGGTACGATCCAAGTTAACCTAAAAAAAATTGTTCGTTACTTTTGAACAATATCTTAGATAACTTCTGAAATGTAAATTAGTTGTTTCAATGCATAAATTGGATGTTTTGCTGCACATCACTAACTTTATCTAAGAAATTGAACATGTTATCATATTAACTTTTTTAATTTTGGAATTTTCAAATAACGATATAAAAACTGCAGTAAATAAAAAAATTTCGAATTTAGCAGGTTGCAAGTTGTTGAATGAAATGTCAAATCTGTGTCATTCAATTCAGAACAAAAAATACAGGGGCGCAGTCAAAACTTGAAACAAAACTTAACTTCAGAAGATCACGTAATTTCAAAATATATATTAAAAGGCTTGATTACACAAAGGTAACGTGTGGTGCCGTAACGGAACGAAGCATAGCGGAACGTTGCCTCATCAATAAACGATTACAAAAAACGTTCCATTTGAACACAATTTTCATGTTCATCACATTTTTTCGTTATCGAATACACCTGTCGAACTGTCAAAAAAGTAACGAGGTGTAAGAAATTTATTTTCTACAGAACTCGTTACGATTTCGGTAACCACTTGTACATGGTAGAATTATAAGGTAGGGTCGGGTCGCTCAGTGCCCTCACGCGTCAACGAATAGTGGATAGTGAAAAGGTCGGGTAGTTGTCAAAATGACGAAGTTGGTGGAAATGTCAAATGAAAAAAGAATTATCATGTTTTCAATTTGTAAATAGTGCGGACACGTGTGTTAAGTTTGTGTTAATTTGAGTGGAAATATTGTAAAAACATTGTAAATAAATCTATAAAATGCCGCGGAAGTGTTAAATTTGAAAAAAAGCTTGTAAAAAGTTTAACCTAAAATCAACTGCGAAACATGAACATAAAGAAACTCGATATGAACAGCTGATTTTGACAACTAGCCCCCTTTTTCGCTGCTTTCCACTCCATTCTTCTCCGAGTCGGCCCTACCTTATAATTCTACCATGCACTTGTACACATATCTCATTAAGCAGATTTCAACTTGACAGCTAGCAACGCCACACTACGTTACCGTTACCTACTCTTGGCTAAACAATACTTAACGAGTAAGCAATTTTGCAGCTTTGACAAAGTTCGTCAAAGTATGCCACAGTTGTCAAAATGGCAAAGTTCATAGAAACGTTAAAATATTGTTTTAAAATTTAAGCCACCGCTTGCATTTAGGCTAGATTCTTGTACTTAAAATTCCAACTGCTCTTTTTGTTGGGCTATGCATAGAGGCAACCGATGCAACCAATGGAGGCTTTGTGATTTATGAAAGTAATTGTCATATTTTTTGATAATCGGAAACCGACTATAACATGTCAAAGTCAAAAAACTCACGCGGATGAGCTTATTTTGGCAACTATATTTTGAATTGTTTAAAAATGTTTCAGTTTTGAACTTATTGGTTCTTCATATTTGATTAGGGGTATTCACGGGTTAATGCGAATTGCAAGAATGCGAAAATGCAACATATTTTTCGCACTAACGCGTGAACATCAATATTGTAACTTTACGATAGCTGAAAGAAATATATTGCCACCTTATTTCAAAATAGCAAAAACTAATTTAAATCAACGTACAAACTTAGCCTTTTTAAAGTTTTACCCAGATGGCAACTATGCTTGAAAACAACCATAACATGAATCAGTTGTTTCGCATCACTGTTTGTGCGTTTTTGCAATAGGTTAGAGCAGTGCGTAATTCAAGAAGAGTTGCAAAATTGCTTCTAATGTGTTTGTTTTTGGAATGAAGCAAAAATTCGCAATCTTGCATTTTCGCAACGTCGCAACTGCGTTTCGCATCAACCCGTGAATACCCCTATTATGTTAGAGTTTTCCCTTCCAATAACTCTTATGATCCACACCGAACATCATGCATATTATCAAAATTTTTCTTATTTTTAATATTTTGATTTATTTTTATTTTGTTAAAGTTTTTTCCTTAAACCGACTCTCTTTAGTTCCCTGAGGGAAAACGTCTTTTGGGCTCTTTATCAAAATGTTTCTTATTTTTAATCTTTTGATTTATTTCTATTTTGTTAAAGTTTTTTCCATAAACCGACTCTCTTTAGTTCCCTGAGGGAAAACATCTTTTTGGCTCTCACTCACGTGAAGCGAGGTACATGGGTAACTACATATATTTCGGGAATAAATATAAAGACCGAATTTTTTCTTTATTGTTTTTCGAAACATTCTTTATGATTAATACGCTTTTGCATGAGTTTCAACCATTTGTCATAACATATATCCCATTCCGGTTGAGACTGAAAAACGTAACATTAATTCACTGTTTTGAGTGCTCAAAAACGCCTCAAACTCTCATTAGCTGCATTCCCGTGGTCGTTGATCTAGAGCGCGACTCTATTTTATTCACAAAGCAAAAACAAAATTTAGAACCAGCTCTTTGCCTGGCTCTATTTCTGATCTGAAAATGCTGTCAAGTTTAATGTATTTTTTGTTAAAAACGAACATAGTTGGCAAATCTAAAGTATGCTGTTTTGTATTGATTTCTATTGTTATCAAACAGCTGTTTCAAGACAGTGGTGCCAAATTGTTATAAAGTTGAACTAAAGTTGTTCCACTGAGATTTGATCTGATCCAATCCCACGGGAATGCAGCTATTGTCTTGATGAAAAATAAGTATGTTTTCCTTATTTCACGTAATATTTCGGGGAGATTACGATTTCCGATTTCCCCTCGATTGGAGTATGCAGTTTTGAAGTACTCTTTGAAAAAATAAGATTCGCTGAAGGATTTATCGATATATCGATTAGTTATCGAGATATCGATTTTTCAAAAAAATGTTTACTCAACCGAACCAATATATAAATTCGGTTATATCTTCGCTAATATTTGTCCGATCTGAATTATTTAGGTGTCATTCGAAAGATATTTAAAATGTTTTTAATATGAAATGAAAAAAAAAATATTCTTTCGTAAATCGGCCACGCTACAGACTGTCTTTCTGCATAACATGTTTTATTTTTGCATAAAACCGTTATTTTCTCTTAAAAATGCGTTATAAAGATTAAATAAAGATGTAATTAATTGAAAGCTAAAATTTGGTTTTTATGTTTGTTTGGTATACAACATGTTATACTTTTTCTTTTATTTTGACCGATTTTCGCTGTTATGTGATATTTTAGGTTGATCAGTACAATCATATAGCATAGGAAACTGTTTCATAATTGGGCTGAATCTTTTTGATTTGCATTATTAATTGTGCATTTATACTGTTAATGGTGCAAGAAAGATCTTCATACAATTTTTGATGTATTTGAGTTATTGAATAATTTTTTTTAGCGGTTCTGCCTTTTACATAATGTACTTTTCCTGTAAAAGGAGCCCAATAGACTTTAATCAAAGGTTGTTTGTTGTATTTTGAAGTACATATTGATATTTTTCCTAACTTTTTTTTTGAGTTATTGAATAATTTTTTTTTAGTGGTTCTGCCTTTTACAAAATGTACTTTTTCTGTAAAAGGAGCCACATAACCTTTTATCAAAGGTTGTTTGTTGTATTCTGAAGTACATATTGATATTTTTACTAATTTTTATAAAAAAAGAATTATCATGCATATGTATCATGCATCCAAATTGACGAATTAATTCTTACAGGTTAATTTTTTTATATTAAAATTTTGTATATTGCTTGTTTAAGAATATTTTCTTTGTAGATTTCATCCGAATTTAGAAAAAATAAGCTCTTAAAATAAAAAAACCTATGTTATGCAGTCGATCATCTGGCAGCGTTGAGCTTTTATGTTTTATTGCATGCTCGCCAATGTGAAGAAAAGAGATAGCAATAGGTGCTAAAATAGGTTCTTAAATTTAGTTGTCAAATATTATTTCGCACAGTTAGGTCAGCTGTTTTGCTATATGTTTGCAGGGCTGAAAATTTCCATTGAATAGAAAAGTCATTATCTAAATTTTAGTCTAATTCGCACACAGCCTTAGATTGAGTACCAAATTTTTGTTTTATAAATTATTTTGAAGATATTTGTTTGTTATCGAATGATACTCAAATTATCGTGATCGGTCAAATATTAGCATAGATATAGTCGAATTTACATTAAAATTTCTTTTAGTAAATTTTTTTTTTAAAAACCGATAACTCGATAACTAATCGATATATCGATAAATCCTTTGGTGAATCTTATTTTCTCAATGCGCTCTTCAAAACTGCATATTCGGATCTTGGGGCCACGGAAATCGTAATCGTGCCAATATTTCTTATTTTCCTACCCGTCTCAAGTAATACCTTGGCAAATATTGAAAAAATTGTTTGTCTGTTTTTTCAATATGAAAAAACAAATCTTTCTTAATATTTATTCCCGATATTTATACAATAATCTTCGCATGTAAAAGGGCTTACACATCGGCGAATCTGTTCGTCGAACAATATGGCGGCGCGAACGTGTGTGAAAAAGCTAGCGTTCAAATTGAACAAACCTGTTCGTTACACAAGCCATTGATTTTTGTTGTTGTTTGTCATCATTTTCGGCAGCATTCCTTGTTCGACAGAGAAAATCAAAAATTTTTGTAAACACGGCCAACCGTGTGACAAACTGTCGAACATCGCTTCTTAACTAGCGAACTTGTGTGAACATGGCCGCCGTGTGACGAACAGATTCGCCGATGTGTAATTGCCACCTTTCTTTAAAAAATTGCATCACACGCTACAAGTAATTTATTACATTTACACAGAAGTAAAGTTTTCGAAGAAATTTTTCAAAATAAGTATTTTTGCTAAAGGTGAAATTCGTGACAAAAAAATAGTTTAATGATAGTTATTATCATGCTTTGTCAAGGATAACGAAATTTTAAAACTTGTGAATAAGTACTGCCTACATCTAAACAATAAATATATCTTTTGTCATACCGGTTACCTTATCCTTAGGTTTTTTTTGGAAATTATACTGCAGACTAGGACAATGGACCTACAATAGAACATATGTAAGTCCATATAGTTATACTTAAATTTGTAAGCAAGGGTGACTTCGATTGGAAAAATGGTTTCTCTCGTTTGCAACTCCAAAATCACCAATGTGATCACTTCAGAACTTACCATACGATTAACTTGATAGTAAAATAATATGTTTGCACCTGGGTACTGTACACGTAGTAGTTTTCGAATAACAGGAGTCTTTCAGAGGTGGAACTTTTTTGGAAATCAAACTGCAGACTAGGGCAAAGGTGCGTGACACCTACAATACAATTTAAACACCTTAAACTCGAATCATGGTATTTATAAAGACTTAAGTCCTGAATCTGGGAAAAAGGGTGACTAATTGGAAATATGCTTTTCCTACCTTGCAACTCCTTAACAACAAACCCGATAATTCCGGAACTTGCCATTCGATTTATTTCAAACTAACAAAACAACTTTGTCCTTGTGTATTGAACACATGGTACTTTTTCGAATAGGTGGAGCCTATTTACTAGCTGTTATTCGGTGCTGTATTTCGCTTTACCAATCGGGTTTTTGCTGGGTGTAGCGAAGTGCAGCAGGTATCACCTAGTATTTATAAAGAAAGCCTACCTTATATTTTTCTATAACTTAAGCATAAGTTTGTACCTGGTACTCTCGTTCCACGGCATCCAGCGCAGTGTCCACAAGACACTTGTGAAACGCAGAATTTCGATGTGCTAAGTAAAGAGCATCCGGATGAAAAACAACATCAAAGACGCGACAACGCTTGCCATGCGCATCTACATCATCGCGTGGCGCAGCCTGTGCCATTGGGATAGACCAATTTAATCCTCTCGCACCGGTACTAGCATTAAAACTAGCTTCGCTGGAAGGTTTTGCAACCTCCACGCTCTTAGCCACGTTAACAAAGCACTTATGCTCGCCATCGACGGACGTTTTTATCACGAAACCGGGTTCAGGTTTAATGAAACACACATCAACACCGCGTTCAGCTTCGAATTGTTTGATTTCATCCTCGTAGCGTTGACGATTGACCGGATCTTGAATTTCTTCGCAATAATCAAGAAATAGTTTACGAAACTCTTCTTTTTTAAGTGCGTCACTGATGCGCAAGAACTCTTCCTTCGTTATATCGATATTGTTAAAGGAACTTGAATGTTTATTACGCACTGTTGACTTGGACGTGGTTGCGGACATGTCTCACGGAGGAAAACAGACACAGGTGTACACGAAAACCTATACACGCACTTTTGGAAAACTTTATGCTGCAGGTACTGGGTGTTATTTTTGTGTGATTTTTTATACGTCCTTTTTCGAGAATTGCCAGTACGTTGACTTATTTTTGAAAAGCAAGCAATTCTTGTAGAAATTTTAAGCCTGATTTTTATTTTGTTTAAATATTTGATAACTTTTTCTTTATATTTTTCAATTTTGTTGTATTTTGTTCAATTAATTTTTTTTTTATTTTAACAAGTTTTTAAGCTTTTTCAGAATTTATTTGTGCACTTTGCAGATAATGAGCTGAAATGAGAAATAAAAATATAATTTTATTAGTAGTGTATGCATATATATAATATATAAAGTTATTTTTAATCTATTTGTAGATAATTCTTATCACTCAATGACGAAATGAAGTACATATATAAATATTTTTTATAAATTGTGTTTTTTATTAGAAAACAATTAGATTAGATTATTAAATGTGGAAAGTTCCTTAAGTGATGCTCATTTGTAAGATGTATTTGTATGTATCTAAAACATATATAACATTTGGTACTGTCTGACTAAACAAAACATGCTCGTAGCTTAACTTCTAAGCCTAGCTACATGGAATTAAGTAGATTTTATAACTTGGACGCCCACTAAGAAAAGTCTTAAATGGTTAAATTTTGTATATTTTGAATCCTGATATCTAATTATTTATATTGAAAACAAGTTTTTCGGCAGTATATGTAGAACCTAAGTAGCTTGAGTGGATCACAGTGTAAAGTCATACAAAGGCTACTGATGAGTTGGTGTAGCGGCCAATGAAACAGTCTGTATAGTCAAGCTGTGTGATTTGCTCTATACAGAGCCGTTGTTGTTGTTGTTGGTTGTTGCCTTCTTTGTTCTTCATGTTGTCTTGTTGACAACATGCTTGGCCTAGAGCTCGAAAAACTTGTTTTCAATATACGCTTGATAGCTTTAAGCTACACATGAAATAGCTTTTAAAATATACATTTTAAAAATAGTTAAAATCGATCAGTCAATATTGGTACCTCTTTTGGATCTATATTAATTTTTTACAGAATTTTGTATAGGTACATAATATAATATATAAATCGGTCAGTCAATATTGGTACCTCCTTTGGACCTATATTAATTTTTTACAGAATTTTATAAACCAAAAAATTCCGATCTTAACCAAACTCGGTCGGAATGCTAAAAAATAGTGTAATAGTGTATTGACAGTCGAAATCGGTTACGCCCTAGAGGTACCCCATGATAACCCCCCCAAATAAGTGATGGTACATGATTTTATATGGAAGGTACAAACAAAGCTTGGAATTTTTTACCATTTTTTAAAATGCGATTTCACAAAGAATCGTTAAAAATTCGGTGAAATTTTTACAGATACTGCAAGTCAATAAAACTTTCTTACGATATTTGATAATATTAATGTGGAACTCGATGATGAATATTTTGTTTGACTGGTTAATTTTTTAAATTTTCTATATTTTTCCGCATTTTCAAAATCCTATGAAAAAATCCATGGTACACTGAGTATATATTTGCCACACAGCTGATTTTGACAATGTCGACAGTAATTAAGAAGAGAGCACAATCAGAGCTGCATCCACCACTATGAAAAAATTCCATTACATTCTTTTTTTCTCTCAAATAATAAAATATATTTTTTTTTATAATTCTTATAAAAACCATGGTATAATAATATAAGGTAGTATTGACAGTTGCTTGGGCAACGACCATTTGTCAAAAAAAATGTCTAGAAAGAGAGCGTTCAATTATTTCTTATGTTTTCGCCATTGTTTATGTTTCAGCGCTTGCAAATAACCAAACATTTTCTTACAAAATATTGCCTATTTTATTTAATCAATAGTGAATTATTATTACTACAACGAAGATAACTTGTGAACTTTGTGTTATTAAGTGCAAACATAAGAAAAAATGTTGAAAACGTTCAAATGTAGCAACCTCAGCAGCTGCAGATGCATATGGACGAAATTAAAGAAGTTTCCAATTATTATTAAAACACCACGGCTGGAAAACGTTAAACACATATCACATATAATTTTTTCACAACTTTCATTATTATAATTGTGTATTTAGCACATATTTTGCGGAATTTATTTATTTTTACATTCGTTTAATTCTTGTTGCACGAACAACTGTTTTTGACAGATGGTCGTTGCCTTGTTGCTGAGAAAATCTATACTTGTCAATGCTACCTGTATAATTATATCATGTATAAAAACCAAAAATAAAATTATTTTGATATTTTGAAAAATGTATTTACAAAAATAGTTTTTTCGTAAACGCTCAAAAACAAAAATTTACAACAGTAAAATTGTTGAATATTTTTTGTTTTTTTAACTGATAATTTGGATGTACTTTGGTTGGAGTATTTCCTTTTTCCATACCCATTTTTTTGGGTTTCGAGACAAAAACATTTTTGATTTTTTCCACTACTGGGTAACAGCTGGATCTGGTGAATGCCTTCTGAGAGACTAAGTTTACAGTGACCATTTTTGGAAAAGTAAGGTACAATGACTCCACCAGTGCACAAACCGTTCCAAATTATATTTTTCGGGATGTAACGGGAAGTCGATAATTTCATGTGGATTATCTTTGCTCCAAATGGGACAATATTGCTTATTGAAATAATCATTGAGCCGAAAATGAGCCCTATCGGTGGACAACATTTTTCGATAAAACAGCTGATCCAATGCTAGTGGGTTTTGGGCCCATTAACTGAAATTTTAATTCTAAAATTTATTTCTAAAATCGCACTCGAAAAAGTCTTTTAAGTGAAGTTAAAGCAAGTTTCACGAACACGAGAGAACGTAATGTTGCTTATTCTGTTCCTCTCTTGAGTAAAAAAAAATTTAAAGCAACACTTTTAAACAACTTTAATGTGCAAGAATTAGGAACTAAAAAAAAAGAGTTGGCTGTGCCGTGGACACGCCCGTAGGTTTTGTCGTGACGAAGTTTCTTGTTGTTGTTGTTGATGTTGGTGTTGATGTTGATGTTGATGTTGATGTTGATGTTGATGTTGATGTTGATGTTGATGTTGATGTTGATGTTGATGTTGATGTTGATATTGATGTTGATGTTGATGTTGATGTTGATGTTGATGTTGATGTTGATGTTGATGTTGATGTTTATGTTGATGTTGATGTTGATGTTGATGTAGATTTTGATATTGAAGTTGATGTTGATGTTGATGTTGATGTTGATGTTGATGTTGATGTTGATGTTGATGTTGATGTTGATGTTGATGTTGATGTAGATTTTGATATTGATGTTGATGTTGATGTTGATGTTGATGTTGATGTTGATGTTGCTGTTGATGTTGATGTTGATGTTGGGGTTGATGTTGGTTTTGGTGTTGGTGTTGGTGTTGTTGTTGTTGTTGTTGTTGTTGTTGTTGTTGTTGATGTTGATGTTGGTGTTGGTGTTGGTGTTGGTGTTGGTGTTGGTGTTGGTGTTGGTGTTAGTGTTGGAGTTGTTGGATTTGGAGTTGGTGCTTTTCTTTTAGCTTTTTTTTTTGCTTCCCCATTGGTTGTGCTCTAACTTCAATTAATCCAGCAAAAGTGATGCATATGCGTCACATTAGGGTCTTTGATACGCCGTCAATTTTTTTTTTATTTTTGTCATATGCCCGAAGACTTCACATTCGCTTTCGTTCCTTAAAATTTACCGCTGCACCAGTAGTCACAGAGTTAAAATTCCATGCAACGTTTTTTCATGGTTCTACCATTTTTACTGCATTATGTGATTGCATCCCTTTTTTTGTAATTTAGTTGTGAAGCGTAATAACACATCCATGCTGTCGTAAAACAAAATTTACCGTAGCACTGCTCCTGAGTGAGTAATAATTCCATGCAACGATATTACATTTCTGTTACATAAGCTGCTATATTCACGACCTGACGACGCCGGATTTTTTTTTTATTTTTGTCGTAAAGCCATGTATAAAACCTTCATTTTCCTTTTAAACTTTTATCGTATGTTATATACTCATTGAGTAAAAATTCAATGCAACGCCGCTGCATGAATGTTGCGTTATCGATCTTTGAGCGGCTCTCTCAGCGTCCCCATGATGTCAGAAATTTTTTGTCTTATTTTGTAGTGAGGGCTTACAGTAGGCCTTTATTGGCGTATTGTATTTTTAATCCTAGCACTAATACTCAGCGAGTAATAATTCCATGTAACAAATTTTCAGTTGTGTTGCTTAAAAAGTTCCCCCTGCGACCCGATGATGTTTTGAATTTTTGTTTTGTTTTTTTAATGAAGTGAAAGAATTAACCTTTATGGTCGTACCAGTTTTTTATTCATAGCTCTTATACTCAGCGAGTAACAATTCAATGCAACGCAGTTGAATTTTTAAAAAATTCATTTTTTAACTTTTTTGGAAACCTGAGCAGTACAACGTAACTTCGTCACGTCAAAACTAGAAAAGACTTTTTAAATTCATTTAAATCTTAGTTAATAAAAAAAATTATTTTCTCTTTTGAAAATTTAACCGGTCGGCATTATTGTATTTGAAACCCGGCTTACCGGTTTAATACAGAAAAAATCGCCCCCAGAAGACAAAAAATAACTTGCTATCTTTAAAAAGAACACTAAAACAAAAACTTATGCAATACAATTTAATAATAAATATATACATATGCTGTGTGTATGTACATAAACACGCCATTCTCGGCGCGGCTGCTTGCGCATTGTTGTTATTTTGTTTGTTTTTGTTGACCCACCAATAAGAGGCGAAAGACAATATAAACAAAATAAATAAAGTATAAAATATAAAAGAATAAGTAGAGTGTAATGTTTGTTTTTGTTTCGCATACATAAAGAATACTAGAGTCAGCTGGCGAGAGAGGGTGTATTAAGGGTTGACTGCTGATAAATAAACATTTAACGTATTTTCTTTTTACGAAATACATGCTTAGAAAACCGGGCACCGCTATGAAACAAATAAAATCAATCCACTGTCGCCTAGTAACCGGTTAATTTTATTTACAACAGATACATTGGCACACATTAATTTTTCTATTAAAAACATTTCTATGTAGGTAGCCTTACATTGCCATATCGTTTGCATTAACATGATATACCATATATTTTTATGTTTTTCCGCGTGTTCTTTTGGTTCTTTTTATAAATATTCGATTTTTTAATTTATAATTGTGAATATTTAACAATAAATACTCACATTACCACAAATGGATGAATTATTGCATGCAAATGCACATGAGTTTATGTACAAAGTATGTATGTAATGCCTATGTTTTAGTTTTTTTTTATTTTGCATACTTTTCGCCAATCCAGCGTTAATTTTAACAAAATACAAACTTTTTATTTTGTTATTTCTAGTAATTAAATCTTTTTATTTTCCTTAAAACAGTTCCGTGCTTTTAGTGCTTTAAGCTGTAGAGAAATTCAATCGATTGACAACTTTGACAAAATTTTCTTTCTACAGCTATTTTCTTTGCCATTAGGTACCTACACAACTTAACTTGTTTCTCCGAGTCGGCTTGAAGTTTTCCACTTTATTTTCCTATCCATTTTCTGCACATTTGCTTGCTGATGGATACCAAACGTTGTCTTACACTTGCAGCAGTGTAGCCACGTTGATTGTTGGATTTTCGTTAGAAAATTTTCAACAAATTTTTATTATACATATTTTCGTGTATTCAAAAGGTTTTTAAATTGAATATTTTATGTATCGTTTTTCACAATAACTAATTTCAGAAGCTTCTGACAAATGGTCAATAATATGCTTTAATTCAGAAGAAAATTGTATTTTCATTCTTATTTTATTGGTTTGCACAAAGTTTGAAACATTTGAAACATTGATGTTCCGAGTATTATAAATATTAGTATTATATATTAGTATTATATATTTGTAATATATAATATATTTATAATATTTCTATTATAAATATTAACAAAAAAATTTAAATATCAAAGCATGTATTCATAAAAGCTTATTTAATTCAATAGAGTTATCTGGCAACTTTAAGTGGAAGAGCACTATTTGCTAAAGTTTAGTAGCGCACTTGCTACTCTGACGTGGTGTTTCGTTATTGGAAATGAATGAATTATAGTAAAAAGGAAATGAAGACTCACCAAGAAATATACGGTAATAATACAATTACAGTTTTAATGGTCTTTACTATTTGCATTTTAAAGCGTTTCTTTACACTTTTCGAACTCAAGAAATAAAAAGAACAAGCAAAATGTCACTCTCTCGCTTAAACTTTACTTGAAAAATTTTTTCGAGCACGAATCGATCAGCTTCGAACAGTTAAATCGAACTGCTTCAAATTGGAATCAATTGAATCAAATTGAAATTCAAAATGTTCTATTGTTGTACAATAAAGGCGCATATTGTTCTTAAATAAATTGGTTTTTTATTAAGACAGTACTAACTTCACACAGTTATATCTGTTAAACCAATTGTCAGATTGCAAAAGATTATTGAAATGTTTTTTCAGTAGTCTGTAATTTTATCGTGATGACATATGAACACCCTTAAACAATGTAACCAAATTTAAGAATTCAAAGTTCAGTGACTGCGCCCAAATCCAACTTATATTGGATCAGCTGTTTTATCGAAAGATTTTGTTCAGCGTTAATGCTAATTTTGATTTGTCGTATTTGTAGCGAATATAATCCACATAAGATTGTCGAAATCCCATTGCTTCTCAAAAAATACAGTTTGGCACGGTCTGTGGACTGGTGGATTCATTGGACCATTTTTTTTCCAAAAATTACGCTAATCAGCGTGTTAGGTCAGGGGTGAAAATAGTCTCGCGGATGTCATTCATCAAATCCAGCCGTGGTAGGCATATTCCCGAAATTGTGTTTAAAAACTTGGCGATGGATATATATCTGTGCCCGCAAGCAATAATCGCTTAAGTCGACTAAAGTCAGAACTGAGTTATTTATATTGCTGTATTTCTTGAATATATCGTCACATATACACAAAATCTGTAGCTTCTAGCGTGAACCAAACCAAAATTATGACACAAAAACTAATGAAGTTTTCATAGGACCTATATGACGATTAAAAACTTTGAAATAAGATTTCTCAAAACATTGAAATCCGATTTAAGCTATTATCATTTATTGTCATAGATATTCTCTCAATTGAATACAAATAAATGGCTTCTTTGTGAAATTTCGTGTATTTTGCTTAAAATCAAAATTAGTAATTGCTTAAAAAACACCGTTATATAGGATCGGTCATCGGCTGGGTTCTCGTTAAAATAGCCATGAATTCAATATTTTTTGTTTGTTCTTTTCTTCTTATTGAAAATACCAAACCTTTCGATTAGACATTCAAATGATAACCACGGCTAGTCAATCGCAGCTTCACGGAGTTCAAGAAGCATGTGGTTTTAAAAGACCAAGACAATGGACCCCATGGCACTCTCAATAAGGGTATTCAAAATTGTGTTGTAAAATTACCTTTTGGTTTTCATTTATATGGCACTCTCAATAAGGGTATTCATAATTGTGCTGTTAAATTATCTTTTGGTTTTCATATAACGCTTCACCACAGATTTTTCTCAAGGATGTTTTTTTAGGACTAGTTGCATTTTTCGATTGTGGCGGCCTTGGCGCAGTGGGTAGAGTGCTTGACCCATACGAGAGAGAACCCTGGTTCAATTCCCACCTGACACAGAAAGTTTTTTACAATTGAATTAATTTTTCTGTACGGCCGTCACCTTTCTGCAGACAGTGGCAAACCTCAGAGAGTAAAGATTGCCATGTAAAGCTTTTTGAGAACATGCACATTAGCCGTTCGGAGTCTGCATAAAACTAGTAGGTCCAGTTCTCGATCAATTGTGTACAAACATTTAATAACACGCACAACACAATTTGATCATAAGAAGCTTGGTCAAAGTCCTTTCAAGATTATTATTAAACATTTTTAGATAAGGATTAAACTGTCTGAAGATAGTCAGATCTGGTAACTCTATAATCGTTTGTACTCAGTTTGGTATAATAAATAGACTTACGTCAGAAAAACGGTTGCGATTGTGCAAATTTTTTTCGAAAACCCGGCATGTTATTTCAAAGTTCTTAAATTTTAAAAACCACACTTCTTACTTTGCACTATTTAGAGTACGTTTTAATTTTCAAAGTGCGAAAAATATTTGGTACTAGTTCCTTTTTGTTTTTGTGTACAATTTCTGAGCACTTATAATATTATTTATTTCATTATGTACGATTCTCTATTGAGGATAGTTTGTATGGGAAGGTGGTATGGAGGGGGTTTAAATAATTTTTGTGTGCATGAGAGCACCCTTTTTTAATGCTCACAACTTTGAAAACAGCGGGTGTGACAGAACATTAAAGAATTTTAGTTTATAACTAATATTTAGTTAAAATATACTTTTCGGAACAATGTTTGAATTATGAAAGTAGCTACTTTTCAATTTATAATTTTACCATAAAAAAAAAATATATAATTTTTTCTAACGAAACTTGATTTTTATTTTGAAAGTACAGTCGACTTCTAATAAAATTAATGATATAATGTCAGACCTTTTCGTAGAATCGAATAATTCGTATCACTAGACTGTATTTTTATTCAGAGTTTTTTTAAAAATGACATACATACATACAAGTTTATGTTTTAACTAAATTTATTTTTTCTTGTAAAGAAATCAGGTAGATTTTTTTATTTGTCCATTTTTTCACACAAAAATACAATTTTTTCAACACTCGCAAAATGTGCATTCATACGTAACAGATACCCAAAAACAATGGCAATATTATTCCGATTCGCGAAGAAAATAGGTCACACAAATAAGCAAAAATTAAGAAGACAAAACGAAACAAACCAAGCATGCTTAGTTAAAAAAGAAAACATTATTCGTAGTATCGAGCACCAAGTTTTACCATCATTCGTATTATAAAGACGCTTATGCAAAATAAATCGCATTCGTATTATTGGACATTCGTATTAAAGAACGTTCGTAGTACCGGACGTAGACCCTAATTTTAATTTTTCTCTGATGCAACCCTGTCCCTTACTAAATCAATTTTTACTAATCAAACGAGTCATCCAATAATTTGACGAACCGAAATATGTCTGAAATTGTATAGCAATTTGCCGATGTAGGCTTTTCAAATTGTTCTGAAATAGTTTATTGAGAACCAATTTTTTTTTTTTACTTTTTTGACCAACAATTTGACGAAAAATTGTATGATGTATCAGTTTCTTTAAATCAGTTTGTTGGTTTATAAAAGACACTCATATTAGTTTATTAAAAACAGTTAACAAACTTTTGGTAGCCAAATCATCAAACATCGAAGCATGTTTATATATTACTCTATAAAATAAATGGTGAGGTTAAATAAATTTAAAATGGATGGTGAATATATTGCATGTATGCAGTGTGTATAGCTAGTTTCACTGTAACAGTAAACTTTTTTAAATGCCAGGATATTTTAAATGAACAATTGGCTTTGATTCCCTTATAATTGTATATTAAATACCACTGACCTTCAATAATGCCTGCGATAAATAAAAACTAGAACAGCTGATTACTCATTTGAATTTGGATTTCCTCCCTTAAACCGTACAACAAAAATTTCTGGTTTGTGCAAAAGCTGTGCCATTTCAAATTTTGGCAGCTCATTTATAAGGGAATAAACTTTTATATTAATTCATTTATAGGGACTTTGTAGATTTGCATAATAACCTTTAAGACTTGAAAAACAAGTTTCTGGGTAAATTATGACAATATTTTATGAACTATTCTCAAAACAAAAAAATTACAAAAAAAAAACAAAAAATTTTCCCTTGAGTTTCCTTTGTGAACGGCACATTCGCACATGCAATTATATAATGTTATATCGATATTTGTTTAACTTCACCCATCCCTAAAAGATGTGCTTTGCATCAGTGCGAGCCGCCAGCTGATTAAGTTTTGTCTTTCTATTTAACAGACACATTATGTAGCCCAACAACAATACATGTAACAGCAACGCAGAATATTCTAGACTTTTTAGTATCGGTCCAGTTTTTTCTATTTTTTTTATGAAGAACAAAAATAACCTTTTCTTTTATTTTTAATCAAATTCAAAGCGTAAAACCAAAAGGAAAATTTAAAAAGAGCTGCTTTAAATATTAAAAATAGCAGCTTAGACTGTTTTGAGGGCATCTTTGGAAGTTAGCGAAGCACGTGATTGTATCGTACAAAATCAATTAATTTTAAAAATTCAAATTAATTTCTGACATGCCTTGACTTGGCTCTCCACTTAAGACGGGTATCAAACCAGACTTCAATATTAAACTTTGAATATTAAATTTCTTCACTACTCGGTGTGGCTTACGTGACTACATCTTTCTTCTAACAATTTACATACATATGTATATAGAAAAGTATCAGTTTTCTCATAAGTAAATTCTACTTTTTACTCACATTTATTGAGTAGTTCTTATGGTTTTCTTTTATTATTGTTCACAATATTTTTCTGATCGCAAGCCAAATACTTTGTTGGTAGCCGGCTTTTTTATAATTTTAACTTTGGTTTGTTTTTGTTTCACAAACGTACTATTTAGTATAGTTTGCCTCTTATCTGTGTAGGAACAACCACTCGCGTTGAATTGATTTTCTCAACTGGTTTATGCGTCGTAGGGAGTTCTTTATTTTTCCTTCTCTGTTATTCTATTTTTTCGGTATCTATCTTATATATTTATTCTTTTATACTCTTTCAATGTCTAAATGAGGTCGTTTTTGATAATAGAGTAGAGAATACTAATAAAATAAATAAAAACAAATATGTACGTATGTTTAGATGTATGAATCTGCCTGTTGTAGATGGATATTATTCACCATGTGGCAATAATACCGGTTCCGGACAAGCATGATGTACTTTCTTATACTTCGAGTGCAATACTGTCATTTTATGGGAAAACAATAAATGCGTTTATTTTTTTCATGTTTGTATGATTGATGTTAAATGTGTACAAATTTAATTTTCTTGAAATAAATATTTACAGTTGTATTCATAAAAATATTAAAAAAAAAGCTTTAAAACCTTCAAAAGTAAAAAAGATTCTTAATGTTAAAATGTCTTAAAATTTTGTTATTCGTAAACATGCTGTAGCTGGTTTGTAGTTTAGATAGGAACACTATCGATTTCAAGTGGGAAGAGTGTGAATAATGGTTCGTGAATTTGATAAATTAAGGACTTTTTGTTTATTTGTCACAATATTATGAATATATTTATAATAAGCTACTCTCCGCGATGAAACAATTGTAATTTTTTGTTTGATATATGATACAATTAAGGAAGGCTATATTATATTATATTTGAAATTTATATTTTGAAATTTTTTGACACAATTTAATTTTTATATTTTCTTTTGACGTGACATTACGTTTTACCGCGCAGGTTTCCAAAAAAAGTCGAAAAGATGCATTTATCAAAATGAGTATAAGTGTTATGACATAAATAAGGGTATAAGAGTAAAGGTTAATTCTTTGACTTCATGACAAAAATTTTTGCGTCATGACAATATGGAGGTAACCGCTTAATGTAGTAAAAATGCAACAGCAATGAAAAAACGTCGCATGGAATTATATGTCCGTGACCACCATTGGTGCTAAGGTAAATTTTATGGAACTGCAGTAAAGCTGATTTTTCGGTCACATGATTAAAATAGAAAAAAAAAATCATGAGGCCCCGAAGGGAATTGCTCAAAGTAACGAAAATTAATTAAATGTTAATTTACTCGAATGTTAAGCGGTTAATCCGCTCGAAGTAACGTAAAGCCATTAAGGTAAATGTTAATGTATCACACAAAGCAAAATAAAAATAAAAACTAAAGTATGATAGATATTAGAACAAAGATCCAAATCCAAACATGGATTAGAATAAGGATTAAAAAAAGGATGAGGACAAGGTTTTGTACAACGATTTAGACCAGGAAAATTATAAGGATTAGGTCAAGGATTTGGAAAAGGATTGGAAAAAGGACGATAACAAGGATTTGGTCAGGGATTAGGATAAGGATTCATACAAGGTTTCCGGGAAGGATTTGAACAAAAATTTGGGCAAAGCTTAGAATTGGGACAAGAAGTGGGACAAGGACTATGAAATTTATTCGGTTAAGAACTAAAACAAGAAGTTGGACATGCATTAAAAGAAGAATTTGGGCAAGGATCAGGAGAAGGAGCTAGACAAGAATAAGGTGAAACATGTGATTAAAGATAAAGATGGGGCAAGTTTAAGGACAAGGGAAAGGATACGCATAAGAATAAAGACGAGGTAAGGATACGTTGTTACGTCAAAAACTATGGATGTGCCCATGACACAGCCACTTGCATCTTTTTTTTTTAAATATTTTTAAATGTTTTTGGACATTTTACAATTTTTTTTTAATTCTCTCATATATGAAGCCTTATACGAGGTTTTGTGAAACTATATATATTTTTTAATATTATCTAATAGTTTAATATATTTTTGACAATATTTATCTTCACATCAGAATACGAAATTTTTAAATGGCTTTATCAAGGCTTCATAGATGGATTAAACCATTTTTAAACTTCTCTCTTTTAAAGCCTTTAAAAAAGATTATTATCGTTATTGAACGTTTATGAATAACGTTTTTCAATATTTTCCTTATAGAGGCTTTATAAGAGGTTCAAAAGTTTTTATGAATACAGCCGGTAAAATATTATTAACTTTTTGAGGTGAAATTTGGTCATTTGGCTGGCTGCGCTGAATTTAATATATTTAGTTGAAACAAAACGGTGTCGTCCGTGGCGTAGTTGGTTAAAGTGCGTGGCCGCTATGTCAACGAACCTGAAGACCCAGGTTCGAACCCCAGCAGCGATAGAAAATTATTTGAATTAAAATAATTTTTCCGTACGGACGCCACCTCTCTGCAGACAATGGCAAACCTCAGAGAGTAATCAAAATGCCATGTAAAGCTTCTTGAGAATAAGAACATTTCGTTCATCGCCGTTCGGAGTCGGCGTTAAGCCTGTAGGTCCATTTCTCGGTCAATTGTGTACAAACTTAATAACACGCACAACACAATTGATCATAAGAAGCTAGGTCAAAGTCCTTTCAAGGGCTGAAATGGCCAGTTCTTTATTTATTTATTTATAGTTGAAACAAAACGGAAGTGACAGCCCCAATGAAATATTTTTTTTTTTAAACAGAAATACCCAAAACAAAAAAAAAACAAAATAAACGTGGGCTACACACATGGACCTTGTGAACGCTTTTGGCGTTTGCGAATTGAACAAAATTGAAATTTTAACTAAATTATTGGAAGTTTTTGGAAAATGTAATGTCTACTTGTAAAAGTTTGCTTTTCTGCCTGAAAAATATTTTCCCATGATACAGCTGAAGTTTTTTAAGCAGAATAACCAAAATTGAGAATAACCAAAATTTTTAGAGCTTAAAAAATTAATAAAATTATGTTTAAAAAACAACTCACGAAATAATGTTATGTACTAAAAAATACTCTTATGATTACACAAAGTTTAAAAAAAAAAAACAACAGAAAAAGATTTGTCACAAAAGAGTAACTAACGACTATTAAAATCTTATTTTGATACAAAGATACAAAACGCAGACTTTTTTTTTGTTTTACTTAATACATGCATATTTCAGCACTGCTGAACCTTTGAGTTTAAACTTAAAGTTATCGGAAGATTAATTTCGAGCTGAAAGCATTGAGGTTTACAACACAATTTTGTTTTTTTTTTTTTAGTGGTATTAATGGTAATTATATTTTTAAATGCAATAAAACACATAAAATTTTGAAAAAAATTATAAAAAATATAAATAATTTAACAGAATCAATTCAGGGGCTTGAAAGATTTTGAAACTTATTCTTAAGCTGCTGGAGCATTAACAAAAGCGCCAGCAAACAATATATTCTTCTTATTCCAAATCATATACAAAAAAGGGTGATCAGCTTGAAACTCCAATGGCATGAGCATCATACGTGTCATCATAATCATGCCTTTAAATGTAAAAATAAAAAAATATCAATTGTATATCATAACCAACAAAATGTCTGGATTATGTTCAATTACCTGTCGTCGCAGCAGCTTCGGTGCCCTCCTCATTAACTTCAATGCTGGCTTTGTGGAAAATTTTCGACACAAAAAGGCTTTCCGGAGAATCTAGCATATTGTTGAACTCAGCATCTTCGGTGAACATTTTTTTTATGCCCATCTGCAAATAAAAATCTTGCACTTTACTTTGTATTCTCAAAAAATAACCATAAATTTGTATATTTAAACATATATAATTGAAAGGATGCACAAGTTATCTTAATATTAATCAATGTTATATCTACCAGGACAAACTTCAGGCAGAGCAAATTCAAAATGACAATATTAAAACCAAACAAATTCCATACAAACTCTCTATCCGGTAGATACTTGTTTGAGATATGCATCTTTCCCCAAATATAACAAAAATTTTGTTTTTTTAGATAGTATTCAAAGAATTATATTTTCTCGAAAAGATTATTTGATTTTTGTAAGTCCTAATAAAATTGTCCATAGTTTTTCTCCTTAACCAAGAAATGTTAAACGAGCAATTTTTTTTTTTAAGTTTTTTACACTTATAAACGGTGGGACATCGGGTGGTTCTGTTCCATTTTTCATTTAATTTTCCAATGATTTTCGCTTTATTATAAAAATGAAACCTTCCGAATTATTGTAGAATATAACTTTATTCATACGGCTGTCCCCATCTGCCAACCCAAGGCCTTATTGATATTTTACGATTCAGGACGATATTAGCCTGAAGTGGTAATACGACTTAATTCAAAAGAAATTCTACCGTGAAAAACGTGCAAGAATTTATTACAAAAGCACTTGTTACGTAAAAGTTGTTGGGGAACTTATAGAATAATAGCAAGGAATTAACTTTGGCTAGGTTAATGCCTAAATACCTCCACACACATTTTTAAGCATTGGGAGTATAAAGTAAAGTGTACAATTCTCATGTGTAAGAATTAGAAAATTTTATGACGACACTTTCTCTAGGATATGTGCTTGGTTCTATCGATGTTATCTATTATTTTTGAATTAAAATAGCTTTTGTTTGGGAATTCCCGATAGACCTGATAGTTATTATAAATAATTTAATGCCCAATTTAAGATAACATACAAACAATTAGACATTGTCGTAATTATTTTTAGTCGAAATAGAAAAAAAATAATTTTTTAATATATTTTTTGTTTGCTTGCTTGACTCCAGTTTAAATGCATGCCACGTTCGCGTCTTGTTACAAGGCTTATACGTTAACGCACTTTCTTGATTTTATCGGTCTTTCAAACCACAGGTAAGTTTGTCAGAAAGTTAATACTTGAAGATAAGCAATCGCCGTGACAACCATGAGCAAGTCATACCTTTAACAAAATGAAAATGTATCCGTCAATGTTGTCTCCATATTCAAAAGACTTTAGTATGAGATAATAGAAGAAAATTTTACTTTTCTATTTTTGATCTTTGAGGAAGACACTTACGATTCATCCATTATAAGCATTATTTATCCGTGATCGTCGTCTTTTTAAAATTAAATTATTTTTGTATATCCCTGAGTATAAATTAATTTAAAAGGTTAAAGGTCAGTTGTCAAATTATTTTCTCGATTCGGTTTGATCTCCTCTGGCCGTTTTTAACACTTAGATGTGATTTCAATCATTAAAAACAATTATAAGTACTCTACAATAATCCGGGTTAATCAACCTAAATTTGTGCCAACAATAAATGTTTCTCCATACATACATACCTTTTGCAGCGTTTCGCTCAATTCCACCGAATATTCAACTTTGAATTTTGGAAATCTGACAACCACCTCCTCAATGTTCATATTTTCAGCCAAATCAATAAGATTTACAGTTTTTAACTTCTCCGCCAGTGACTTCAAGCCGGTGCGTTCATTGGGCAATAACACAAACATAGATAGATCCGAATTTTTATAAGGCATCTCCAGGGCAGCGCAATCTAAATCCTCAAAGTAGCCGTAACCGAATTTTGACTTCTGATGCATGTACTGCATTCTAACCGATGACTCTTCACCGACCCAGAAATCATCTTCTTCAGTTTGCGATTCATCAAATTTTTTCTCCCAATCGCCTTTGAAGTGAATCGCGTTAAGCAAAACCAGTCGAGTTAAGCTGTTAAGGCAGTTTGGCGTGATAAGTTCTGTGATTTTTCCAGCAGTCTTCTGCTCCACCCAAGTATTAATAGCCTCCGCTGCTGCAATATTTTCGCAAAAGTTCAAGTTCTCCACTTCGGCCATGTAGTGTTCGTTAATAGTCGCCTGATATTCCGGCAGTACAATTCTACCCTCTTGTACATAAACTTTATTGGCGATTTTAAGCAGTTCACTGTTTTTGTACTGTTCCAACACAAACTGGAAACACTCGGCCACTTCACTTGGTATATCCGAGACGAATTTTAAGCCTTTTGCTATTTCTTCAGCGGTTTCACCTTGAGCACCAGCAAAGGCCAAGCCAATGCAAGTCTGCACTGAAAACGGCGAAAATATAATGTTCTGCTTTACACCACCCTCTGCCAGTTGACGGAAAAGCTCAACAGTGAGGTGAGCACCATTGCGTGCGAACTCCAAGTTAAAATCGAACATCTCCTTATGCTGGTTATTCAAGCTACTATAAAATGAACTAAATGTCAATAAGAGTAACAAAAGTTTCACAAAATCCACAGCAGCCAGCACACGTCAGACACGAAGCACAATCGTTAGCATTCTAAAGAGAAACTCCTAGATCCACATGCGAACAAACAGATTTTCGTGAGTCACTTACTGTTTAAGACCATAAAACACGTCGATGAAGACGTGCTAAGGGAGCGGCAACCAAATCTTTCAGTTGGTATTTATCATCGATAAGTATTTGTTTACTTGTGGTTGTTTTTATTGCGTGCATGGTAGAATCATGTTATTGTTCCATGATTGTGTGTATTGTTTACGCTGTATACAATACCTAATCGAAGAATTTATACTAAAAATATTTTATAATCCATTTATTGCTCCGGATACAGATAGCTAATTTATACTTACTGAAAAATTTGGAAAATAAATTTGAACATCACTCAAAATAGATATTTGAGTGTAATAAAGTAATTATATTTTAAATTTTAAGCACAAGGTGATCCCAATAGTTTAAATGCATTAAAGTGTTTAAAGAACTCTTCACTAGCGATATCGATAGAAGTATTTATCGGTAATCGTCAACAGGTTTGTAATCGTTAGGGTTGAGTATAGGGGTGTTCACATTATACATTATGAAGTATAAACGTGGTCGTTACGGAACAAGTGTTATTGATATTTTATTGATAAGTAAAGAAAAGGAAGCAAACTAAATCTAGATGTGTCCGATAATAGAGGTGTCCACGATCCGGAGCTCTTTGTAGAGTTCTTGTAAAAAAGAGCAAAAGTGTCAATTGCTTTAAGTGACTGATCCCGTGACAGCTCAAATGTAACTGTAGTGTATATATATATATTAAATACTATAATTTATCCTACCTTATATTTAAGTTTTCGAATTTTAAAAATGTTATAAAAAATTTTGTACTTCAAAAATTTTCATTTTGAAAATTCAGATTATAAAAGTTGTTTAACTAAAAACATGTATCGTTAAATAAAAGAATAAAAATTACAATTTGTTGAATACATAAGTCGAGAGAATAAAAAATATACCGAATATAAAAGTTTAAATAAAGATTATAAAATAAATTAAATTAAATAAAAACAGTTATTTAACCACCAAAAATTGGCGATCCTGCAAACGATCCTGCTCACACAACGAATATTTCATCTCTCGCTACTGAAACCAAGCCAAATATTACTAATTAAACCGCAAGCAACGCTACTTCTACTAGCACAGCAACAAATACAACCATAGTCAACGGACCATCAACATCATCAAATGTGAACTCATCGTCATCGATGGCCATGCTTAACAGTGGCACCATCAAATAACAGCATCATCTGATTCCTTTTAAACAACGAGCAACACCCTACACCTGCCGGTAAGGTGACGGAAACAACAACAACAATAATAATAATAACAACAACAGCAGCAGAAACAACAACAACAACAGCAACAACAGCAATAACAATAGCAGCAACATTAAAAACAACAACAGCAGAGAAACAACAACAGCAACAATAGTATTAACAACAACAACAACAACAATATTAACAACAATAACAACAACTAAACAAGATAAGTCGACATTTGCATTATAATTTTTCATTATTAAGATTTATTATTTTTATTATTACTATTTTTAATAATTATTATTAATCCTTATTATATAATAAATACTCAATTCAAATTCAATTTACATAAAATATTTAGTTGTAAACTTCTCTCCAATTAAACAATTTATTTAATAATTTTCCTAATGGTATTAACAAGATCTTTTACTAGAAATAATCCATTAGAAATAAACACACTACCAATTAACACTAATCACAACACTACTGAAGAACACATTAACATTTCTCCATCTAACACATCAACACCACTACAAATCTCACCAAATCAAAACACTTTTCAAAATCCACCACATAATACATCAAATCAAAACATAACAATGGAAAACAATCACACAACTTCCCAAAACCAAAACACACATACCCCTCTCACCACAATCACACAAAATTCTATAAAATTACCATCATTTTGGCTTGAATGTCCTGATGCTTGGTTTTTACAAGCAGAAGTACAATTCACCTTACATAATATCACGGATGATAATTTAAAATTTCAATTAATTCTTATTGCACTTCCACAACATGTGATCACAAAAATTTTAGACGTTATTCATCCACCCCCAACTATTCACAAGTACCAATGCATTAAAAACGCATTGTGTGAAAGATTTTCTCTTAGCGAAGAGAAGAGATTGGAAGAACTTTTTTCCAATACTCAATTGGGTGACCGTAAACCATCTGAATTTTTTCGAGACATGAAGTCCTTGGCCGGTTCTAATTCAATCGTCGGTCGCGAATTGTTATATAAGTTGTGGCAACGAAAACTACCACAACATTTACAGATACATTTGACGTCTTGTAGTGATAAAAGTGTTGATGAAAGAATAAACCTTGCTGATAAAATATATGAAGTTACTAACAAACCGCAAAATTTAACAATTTCAAGCATCAATCAAAATTCAATTGAACAATGTATGCAGAACTTAACCCAAATTACTGCAACACTTTGTCAAAATTTAAATCAAATTTCCATGGACCTGGCAGAACTCAAGATAAGATCCAGATCCCATGATCGAAACAATTCAAGATTTAGGAACAATTCCAGACGGCGATATTCAAATTCTCGTGATTATATTTGTTGGTATCATAGAAAATTTAATAAAAACGCAATTAAATGTATAAAACCATGTGCTTTTATTAATAAAAACAATGATAATAATTTCAACGAAAATTTAAACTAAATCATTCCATTATGACGGTGGCAGATAATGGAACCCAAATAAAACCCACTCGCCGCCTTTTCGTTTTAGATAAAAACAATAATTTAAACTTTTTAATTGATACTGGTGCAGTAGTTTCAGTTGTACCATCCTCAAAATTCAAATCATTCAAGAGAAATTCCGACATCAATTTAATAGCTGCAAATGGATCATCAATAGAAACTTTCGGATCAAAACTCTTTAAAATTGACTTAGGTTTTCGTCGTGTTTTTGAATTTCCATTTTTATTGGCTAACATTTCCACCCCTATTATTGGAGCTAATTTTTTAGAAAAATTTGGAATAATAGTTGATATGAAAAATAAACAATTAATTGATCTAACTACCAAATTAAAAGTAAATGGAACTTCCGGTTTTTGTGATATTTACTCTCTGAAACTACCTCTCAATGAAAATAAATTTTCTAATTTACTCAAGGAGTTCCCTTCACTTACCTCTGAACCAGACTACACTAAACCAGTGAAGCACAATACGGTTCATAGGATAGAAACAAAAGGAACTATTCCATTTACAAGACCACGTCGTTTAGATCCAATCAAAATGAAAATTGCTAAAGCTGAATTCGAATATCTTGTCAAAGTTGGTATATGTAAACCTTCCAACTCTCCTTTTGCATCTGCCCTTCATTTAGTCCCTAAAAAAGAACAAAATGATTGGCGACCATGTGGAGATTACAGAATGCTCAACTGTATAACCATACCCGATCGTTATCCACTTCCACACATACATGATTTAAGTATCGAACTTAAAAACAAAAACATATTTTCAAAAATTGATCTCGTTCGTGCGTACCACCAGATTCCAATGGCTGAAGAAGATGTTCATAAAACTGCAATAACTACACCATTTGGAATGTTCGAATTTCTACGCATGCCATTCGGTCTACGAAATAGTGCTCAAACCTTCCAACGTTTCATCAATGAAGTATTTTTTGGTTTGGACTTCGTTTTTACATACGTGGATGACATTTTAATTGCAAGTGAAAATGAGAGTCAACATTTGGAACATTTAAAAATAATTTTTACTCGACTACAACAATACGGACTTAATGTTAAACCTTCGAAATGTATATTTGGTGTACCTTCACTAGATTTTCTTAGCTATGAAATTTCTTCCAATGGAATACAGCCCTCTAAAGATAGAGTTCATCTAATTACAAATTTCGAAAGACCAACTTCCATAAATAAGTTACAAAAATTTATTGGAATGGTTAATTACTACCATCGTTACATTCCGATGTTAGCTGCAGAACTTAGTTATCTGCACGACATGTTAACATCTGCATCTAAATGTAAATCCAAACAGTTAAGTTGGACTGAGAAATCAATCACTGCATTTGAGAAAGTTCGTTCACTTTTTGCTAAAAATACTCTTCTCACACATTTTAATAAACATGCACAATTATCTCTAGCAGTAGATGCATCAAACGTCGCTATTGGAGCGGTTCTACAACAATCCATAAAAGATAGTTGGGAACCTTTAGCATATTTTTCTCAAAAACTTAGTCCAACAGAAATAAAATATTCTACGTTCGACAGAGAACTTTTAGGAGTATATCGCGCGGTCAAACATTTTAGACACTTCTTGGAAGGAAGACAATTTGTTATCTATACAGAACACAAACCTTTAACATTTATCATAAATTCAAAAACAGACAGATCACCCCGTCAAACACGACACTTAGAATATATAGCACAATTTACAAACAACATACAATACATTTCCGGAAAACAAAATATAGTTGCAGACACTCTTTCACGCATTCCAGAAATCGATGCTATATCTACACAAGACATTAATTTTCAAACACTATACAAAGAACAGCAAGATGATAAAACGCTAAAATCTCTCATTGAATCTCCAAATTCCAAATACAATCTAAAAGAAATTCTAATCCCTATCCTAAATATTAAAATTTGGTGCGACATTTCTAATAAAAATTTTCGACCTTTTGTTCCAATTTCCATGCGAAGAAGCATATTTGACAAAATCCATTCATTATCTCATCCTGGCGTACGAGCCACTAGACGATTGATACAATCAAAATACTTTTGGCCAAATATGCTAAAAGAAATAAATAATTGGTCATCAAGTTGTATCAATTGTCAAAAATCTAAAATTAATGTGTACACGAAAACACCCATCCAAAAAATCGAAATTCCACCAGGCAGGTTCGAACACATTCACATGGATCTGGTGGGACCACTACCTATATCAAATGATTTTCGATATATGCTAACGATCATCGATAGACATACACGTTGGCCAGAAGTATACCCTCTAAAAAATACTTCGGCTGACACAGTAGCAAACACTTTCGTAAAAAATTATGTTCCACGTTTTGGCGTTCCTCTCAAAATTACAATGGATCAAGGCACACAATTCACATCAAAATTATTTAAAGAACTAACAAATTTACTAGGTGCACATAAAATTCACACTTCACCTTATCATCCACAATCAAACGGTATGGTTGAACGTTTTCATCGACAACTCAAGACGTCAATTATATCTTCAGATGATTCAACACATTGGTCAGAACTTTTGCCTTGGATACTTCTCGGTCTACGAACCGCAATCAAGGAAGACTTGAATTGTTCTTCCGCAGAATTGGTTTACGGTCAAACTTTAAAGTTACCGGGAGAATTAGTTGTTCCAAATAATGATACCATAAATATGGATCTTACCCTTCGAAAGTTAAGAGAACATTTTTCCCATATTCGTTCGAAAATAGTGCATCATAATAAAGATCATAGTTATGTTCCAAAATCGCTTAGTACTTGTGAATATGTTTTTGTAAAAATCAATCGTTCATCAGGACTTCAACAGCCATTTGAAGGTCCTTTTAAAGTTATTTCCAGACACGAGAAAACATTTCAAATTCAATATGGTAACACAGTAAAATCTATTTCCATTGATCATCTCAATCCAGCATACACTAATAACAAATCACAGATACCCGACATAACTCATTCAAATACACCCATTCAAAAAAAAGTAACCTTTAACATAGTGTAAATGTTTAATTGGAGGGGGAGTATTTGTAGTGTATATATATATATTAAATACTATAATTTATCCTACCTTATATTTAAGTTTTCGAATTTTAAAAATGTTATAAAAAATTTTGTACTTCAAAAATTTTCATTTTGAAAATTCAGATTATAAAAGTTGTTTAACTAAAAACATGTATCGTTAAATAAAAGAATAAAAATTACAATTTGTTGAATACATAAGTCGAGAGAATAAAAAATATACCGAATATAAAAGTTTAAATAAAGATTATAAAATAAATTAAATTAAATAAAAACAGTTATTTAACCACCAAAGTAACCTATCACAGGACAGCTCTGATATAACTTGTCACCGAACAGATTCTTTGTGCTTGATACCGGGCAAGTTTTATTTTGCTCAGCACGGGACCAATTTAATATGATACAAGTGGAGACAGATCGATTAAAACTCAAAGCTGTGTGGAAATTCAAAGTTGAAAAGAAAAAAATTTGCATCTGTCGAATATCGCAATATCAAATGATTGTTAAGCGAACAAAAGAAATTGTTCAATGAACTACTCGAAAGTTGGGATAGATCACAAATTTGTTCTTCGAAGCCGGTCACGGGGCAAGTTCAAGGTGACGTAACAGGTGGCAATTGACCCCTGTCAATGACAACGCTTGTACAAGGGACCGGTCGGTTTCATATATTGGTGGCAGAATTGGGACTGATCCCTCTTCCTTGGGGACCTATTATGTGATTGGTTCAGAACAAGTTCTTTTCTCCGTAGGGAAACATAAATTCAAGCAATATAAATATTTGGCAACCTCTGTAGTCGAGCAGGTAGCGTGCTCGATGGCCACCCCAAAGGTCCCGGATTAGATTCCTGGTCAGGCCATGGTCCTACGCTTTAACCTTTCGCATTTGCAATTTTCTATCCTTATTTCTAATCAATTGAAATTGAAAAACTCATCAATATTTACTACTTGAAGTAGTAGTTAGAAGAAGTTTGTGGGTGAGATTGCTTTATATCTTCAATTGACTGAGGTAAAGGCATAACGCTTGACTCTGATTCAAATTCCATATGTTTCTATGGCTTTCCACCATGCTCAGAACATCCTACAGATGTTTCACTGAATTGCCCCTTCCCTCCCACTAATCTGTCACCCCATCTTCGAACCAAGGCAGACTTGACTGAATAGGTATTTCACCTGAAATCCTTGGTTCAAAGACAAAAAAACAAAAAAAAAATAAAATATATTGCTTAAATATATTCGATTTGTAATTTTTCTGAAACATAATTTTATTATCAAATGACGTCTCAATATTTTAAATCCACTGGATAATGGAGAAGATATAGATGTTTTTTGAACAAATCATGTAGCCTCAAAAATCGTAATCGTGCCAAATTATAAAATTCAATATCAAAATAATTTTATTTATAATATAAGCTGCATCCATGAGTTGAACTTGCCTTGTTTTGAGCAAAAATTTCTCGAAAAGCTAACTTCAAATTTTCTCGAAATTTTAAAAAATTTTGATATATCCTACCTATGGAAAAAAAAAATATAACTAAAATAGCAAACAAGCATTCTACACACCTTATTAAGGGCTCCTGTGCGCTATCCATGATCATTACCTAACACACCTTACTACCTTTAAATCTGATCAAGAGAAATTAAGGGCCCATTTTAGTTTAAATTTGTATTTCAACTGCCATTTTGAAGAAATAACATTTTTTCTAAAATCATTGAATAAAAGCTCAAAAAGATTTTTCATCTAATTTTATTTTTAGAAGAACCACTCCCAAAAAATCTTGGTCACCACATATTTTAAGAGCTTCACTTAACTACTGATTCCTGCTATATTAACCGTTTGCGATCGTATTAATTTTATATATGGGTGTCATGCTGGTCGGAATTAATTTTCGTTGAAAAAACAGTAATACACAATATGCAAGATTATGAAGGGAAAATAGAGTGTATTAAATCTTTTTAAAACTTAAGATACATGTAATATAATAATATATTTCATTTTATGTAAAAATTATATTTTGGTTCTTCATCGTAATGGTTCTCTTCATGGTTCCTCATCGTATTGTTCTTTTCATGGTTCTTCAAGAACCATACAAATTTTATTTTATGGTTCTTCATCGTGTGGTACATTTTAAAGCAGTCTCCAATACGAAGCCCTGGTTTTCGAGAACATGTGTCACAAAAATAATTAGTTTGGCGTCTTCCGCCTAAAATTTTTCTGCTTGAACATACAGACTTTTTACATCCTTACAGTGCCGTTATATATGTGGTATATACTTAGTTAAAATATCTTCAAATATTTTAAGAAGCGAAATTGCCTAATTTCACTTCAGCACAATTTATAAAATATTCGAATTCAACGAATTTTAGAAGCTCATCTATTGATAACAGACATACGACTGGATCGGTAAAAAGCTTTGGTCGCTGGAAGTAGACATACGACTGGAATGGTAAAAAAAGCTTTGGTGACTGAGAGCAGACATACGACTGGAACAATAATACTTTGGTGGCTGAGGGCAAACATACGGTCGCAAAGAAATACCTAAAATAAACAGTTACTTAAAAATAAAACTATTGTATGCAAAAGACACATGGACGTTAAGTTCAGTTCTTCTTTTATTCACAAAACTTTGTGAACCTTCGAGAGGATAATCGAAGTGTTACTTCAAAAATACCTACAAAAATTTAACCAAATTCTTCAAAGTTAAATAAAAACTGCATTATATTGTTTTCTTGATTTGAAATTTTTTATTTTATTTTTTTTTTTTTTTTATTCAATGAGTTTAGGCTTATTTCATTTGTCAAAAGCTTTTTAAAAATGTTGTTTTCAATTAAATGTTTTTTGTAAATACATTATTTGTATTTTGTTTAATTATTTTAATGAAGTAGATTAGAGTTAGATATAAGAAAGTTATTAAATTTAATTTAATTTCGGTATGGCTTGTAATATTGAACTGATTTAAAGTATTAAAGATTTGCAATATAAACAAAAATGCTGTGAATTAAATAAAATACTTTGTTCGCATGTATGTATGAACAATTGGTTGATACTTATTTCAGATAGACTAATCGTTTGTTACAAAAGTATTTATTTAAATTATTGCACTTTTTTGGGAAGATTAACTATTACAAGTCGTTGCTATGTATTTTTCATATTTTGACAATATTATAGTTTGTGTATGTGAGAGTGTCAGTGCATTTAAAGTATGTATTATCAATTAATTTAAATTATTATTTTAATGCGGGTGCAATTATAACATATTCTTTATTATATTTTTTCAAATTTTAAGTGCAGAAGTATTTGTTGCTGTTTAGTTTTTCACTAAATCTTTCTATGGCACAAGTACTAATATTTAATAGAAATAGTTAAATCAATTGAAAAATATTATGTTCTGTAGGTTGTTTCTTTCATATTTTGTTTTTTTTTTTTTAGTTTTTTACAGTCTCAAAATTAAGCAAATATAATGGTAATATAGCTCCTTAGCATATTCTCACTAAGATATTTCACCTATTTTTGTTGTATTTTTCATCAACTAATTTTTTTCATCAATTAAATTTACTTTTTTTTAGCTCTTAGCTAAAGTTATCAGGTGTTACACCTACCAATTCAGTCATATCTACCTTGGCTCGAAATAGGGCAACAGATGAATGAAAAATACTGGAGTACGAATTGAAAACGTGTTTGTTATTGGTGTGACGGAAAGCTGTAGAGAAATGTTGAATCGATTCGGAGACAAGTGTTATATCTTTACCAAAATCAAATCAAGTTACTAAGCGCGATTTTCTTCACAAATTCGTTACCACTAATAACATCTATTAAGTCATAAATATTGGCGTATTTCAATTGATTAGCAAAGACTAAGGAAATGAAGAAAAGTAAGTGTGTAGGACCAAGGTCCAGGTCGGGATTCAAACCCAGAACTCCCGGTTGGCAGAAAGCACGTTGGCATCATCACAACCTAGCGGCCTCGTTGAATGAAAACTAAAATTCATAAAAAAAGCCACTTAACTACAAGCAAAGACAAGTAAAGCCAAGTGATAGTGATAGTATATAGTTATGGCTTTTGGGTTGATATATTTACACTTACAAACTTTTATTTTCCAATTTAGGCTTTCCTTGTGTTTGCAAATGAAACATAATGAGTCATAGTTAATTGTTTTTTTTTTCAAAATGACACATAAATCGCACTCCATCTTCAAAACAGAGACAACAAAAAATTTCAAAATTTTTAGAAGTAAAAAACCAGTTTGTTTTTCAAAGGAATCCATACAAAACAAGGAGACAAAAACTATTTTTTTTTTTAATTAAAGACTAAAAAAATGAGTGCAAAATTTTGATAGTTGATGGAGGTTATCACTACGAAAAGTTTAATATTTAAAAGTAAAAATTTGTAAATTTTGAGTTGAATGAGTTGAAAACTATTTTTGAATGTGTTGGTGTGCTGATTGATGTCAACAATTAAAATAGTTGAATGATAATATAATCAACACCAAGTTTTATTTTGTTTATATTTACATTTACTTTTAACAAAAAGTTTGTAATATATTTGCGGTATATTTTAAAAGATCACACATACAGAAGACAATGCACGTGAAACTAAGATTTTTAACACAAATGATTTTGCAAACAAAAACGGGTACATTTTTTAAGGATTTTTACAGACTTGTGAACTCATTTATGAACATAACAGGTCTCTTTTTTAGTAATATATTAATACGACAAATTAAGTACGAATGATTAATTTGCGAGTAGCGAAACATAATTTTCTACCCGAAAAGATTCATAAATTAATCCAAATTATAAACTTTGCATTTATAAATTTTGCATTAAGCTTTAATATGTTTTATCTTGGTGAGAACAATTGCTAAGGAGATGTATAATATTAATCTATTAAATGATTTCATAATTTTAATAGTTATTTTTGATGAAAGCAGGTTGTCAAATAATTCATTAATGGCTTGGTTAAATTTTAAAATTGTTTCTTGTTAAACTTGTCACACAAACAACGTCAGTTTTGAAAAAGAGGTACAACATATTAAATTATTTTGATTTATTAACTAGTTATATTTTAAGGTTTCTAAACAGTTTAATTAGATTTAGTAAATGTATAAAGCGATTAATAACGTTTTTTTGTTTTACTTCTAATAAATTTTTTAACGCATTTTTTTTTTTTGTAGAGAATTGTTATTGTATTTAAACTATAGTTTTATTTCTTTTTTTTATTTTTCTTTAAATATCAATTTGCTTTAACTTAAAAATAGAAGATATATTTTATGCATAGAAATGCTTTTTATATACATTGGATTTATTTAATAACAAAAAACGAGTGTGTAGTAAATAGTTTCATAAAATGTTATTAGAGTTGTATAGTATATAAACGTTAATTTGTGGTTTCATTCTTTTTTTTTAAACATTATCATTTCCTTTTCTTCATAAGTGTTGTTTAAAGTTGTAATATAAAAAAGTTTACACATAATAAAAAATAAATATGAAACATTTGCTAGAAATGTTTTTTTTTTTTCTTCTAAATTTTAGTTTTAAAAAAAGTGTCATTTTGGGAGTTAAGTACGCATTTTTAAAGTACTTTTTTTAAAATAGATTTCTGTTTTTTTTATATTAATTTAACTAACATATAATGGTATTTATTTTTTTATGATTTAACAAACTTCTAACTATAGTAAGCCGAATTTGTTAGTATTGTTTTGTTTTTTATATTTTGCTACGTGTTTCTTATAGAATTAGTATAAAATCTACAGCAGTAGAAAATGTATAAACATGTAAAGAATAAACACAGCATAATATTAATGTATAAACACAAATTCTCATGTAGTCACAAAGAATTTTATGGTACATTTAACAGTTACAAGTTGCGGGAAAAACAAAAATCAAAACGATAAAACTTGCAGTGAACAAATGTTTTGTAAGATAAAACCAAAAATAAAGAAATCCACTATAGCTAACAATTATAACGGTAGTGTATGGCCACCAAGTTAGGTTGAAATAGAAATAAAGTGTCAACCGATGCAATGGCCAGTTGAATTGAAAGTAAAAAATTGTCCTTATTCAGTAATCAAATCACATTGCACTGAGCCACGAAGCGCAGGCCTGTTTTGTTTGATTTATATAATTTTTTGCAAACTGACCGACACAAATATATTTCGAATTTTTGCTTATATTAGAACACGTTTTGAGGATAAAATAAATTTGGGCATGATTAGATTTCTAATATTAACTTTGCACTTAGTATTAAAGAAGGCCCATTTTTTCTCTTTTATATGTGTTTTTCTTTAAGAAAAACGTAAAAACATTTCAACAAAATAAGTGGAATTATATATTAACAATATTGTCTTAATAACACTGAGCAAAAAATGACCACTCTTTCGAAATTACGTCAGGTTTCCATGGTGTTTTAGTAGTTTCGAAATCACCGATTTCATATATAAGTTCAGTTTTTTTTCAGATAAAAATCAGATCAGATAGACAAAAATTTTTCAAAGTCAAGTCTCATTTCTTTATTTTAAAAAAATCATTGTGATGAATCTGAAATTTTCTTCGGCATAGAATTTCAAAAAGGTATAACCAGACGATTGACACATTATATTGAGCTTGTTGAAAAGTTCAAAAATGTAGAATTTAACATTTTGAAAACAAATACTCATCTTTTGTCCGATTTTTAGGACTTTTGATTTTGAAGAACTCACAAACATCAATGAGTGTTGAGTGCCGTGGTATTTTGATATTGATTACTCCTCTGACCAAGGAGGCTCCACGGTACACTTTTTCTATTTTTTAGTCTTGCATTCAAATAAACAACTTGACCAAGTATTTTGAACATTCTTGTCTTTTCAAAAGAGCGACACTTGCTTCAGTCTCTATTCCACTTATCCGAAGTATTCATATTAAAGTATTTATGAAATGTTTTTATGAACTTTAAACGCTTTGTTGTATTTCATTTTATATTGCAGAGCTCAAGTTTATTGATAAATTTTTCAATCATTATTTGGGTGTTTATAACTTATAAATTTAAGTGTTATTTTTTAAGTAGAAAAGAACATATATTTTTTACTTAAATTTAAGGCTCGTTAAAATAAACCATTGCAAACTTAAACAATTATAAAATATAAAAGATTTAATAGAAAAAAATATGTATATCAAAATAAAAAAATTTTAAGAGGGAAAGGGGAAAGGGAAAACTACAATTAATTTTATGCACTTAAACGTCAACAACCATTTTTTTGTGAATATCAGTGTTACCAACAACCGAACAAAATTCATCGAAGGATATTTTGCCATCTTCATCTTTGTCGGCAAAACAAATAGTCTTATCAACTATTTGCTGCAATTGTGTGTCCTTAAGATTATTCCCGACCATCATTTTCAGCACCTGGAGAATTATAACAAAATAAATAGGAATCGAATGAAATTTTTTAGCTTTATATATTAAACAATTGAGTTATGCTCAATATTTACCTGAAACAACTCTCCATTCGATATGTAACCATCGTTATCCATATCGTATATACGAAATGCAAAACGCAACTTCGACAGCTTATCGCCTTTAACGCTAAATTGTGAAACGCCCTGAATGAATTCCTTAAAATCCACTTCACCATTGCCATCAGCATCGAATATATCGATAACACGTTGTACTAGTGGATTCTGTTGCAGTTCGGGCAGCGACATAAACTCATCTACACTGAGTGCGCCAGAATTGTCTAAATCAAGTTTGCGGAAACGTTTACCCAAACGACGTATCTCATCGGCGTCAACTGAAAAGAGGGAAATTTAATTTTAATAGAGAATTCCAACGTTTATAACAATTACTTTCAGATCAAAATTTTTTTTTTAAGCGTGAACCAGTGGTCAGGGATGCCCCTTATAAATCTACTCAGTTCAAAACTTTCAAGAAACGAGTTTGCAGGAAGATTATTTTACAATTTTTTAGAGCGACCGAAGAACCAATTGAACCGGAGAATTTTGCGAGGTTCTATTGGGCACCAAAGCAATAAGTGATAAGGGATAAATGAGCCCGAGTAGTACTGGAAGGTACCCTAACTGGAGGAGTGAGGCCATTTATTTCCCGTGAACACCTCTTATTGTAGCACTATACAGAAGACAACCAATATTGCATCGATGCCTAAGAGAGTTGAGCGATAATGAAACATTACCATTCATCCCCTATCAACACTCGACGTTGAATTTGATCCAGAAGCTCCATTTATGATTTTGAAGCCCCCGCCCAAATGTGCGATTGTAACATCCAACAAACTACAAATCTTTATTTTTTTTTTGTAATATATCAACACGAGGTTTGAAAAGTTTCCGCTCTGATATTAAAAAAACAAATTTTTGAATTTTTTAAAAATTTTGCTTTTCAACATAATCTCCATCAAGATCAATACATTTTTATGTAATACCATTTCTATAGTTCCATTGGTCAAGCTCTTTAAAATACGATTTGACAGTATTTCAGGTTTAATGCATTGTTAAAAAAATCTTTAACCTCCAAGCCATGGAAACAGATGATAGACGCTGGAGGCTAGACCAAGTGATTATGATGGATGAGGGAACAATTCGAAATTCAATGCATTGATTTTAGCTATCGCAACGACTGACGAACGAGCTGGTACATTGTCATGGTGAAATTTTTTTTTGTTTTTTTGACAGATGGGATCGATTTTTCTTCAGTCACCATTCATGGTTCCACCCTAACCAAAGTAATAAATGAAGATAATTTCTATTGAATCCTAAAAAAATAGTCATTATAACCTTATTCGCTTAATATAAGAATGTTTTTGCCACTGTTTGACCGGAATAAGATGGAGAATAGTCTTTCGTTGTTATACCCATTACTTCGTTGATTTAAAGTGGTGTCATGTCTGTCAAATATAAGTATCTAACGACCGAGCGGACTTCTCCAATCTTTTCATTTTCACAGAAACAATCGAGAAGATTTCTTCAATGGATTGTCAAAAGTAAACTAACAGAGTATTTGACCTTAAAGATGTCGAATACAAGTTGGATAGCACCATAAAATAAAATAAAAAAAAAATAAATAACTCTCCATTTTAGCCCTTGAAAGGACTTTGACCTAGCTTCTTATGATCAATTGTGTTGTGCGTGTTATTAAGTTTGTACACAATTGACCGAGAAATGGACATACAGGTTTAACGCCGACTCCGAACGGCGATGAACGGAATGATCTTATTCTCAAGAAGCTTTACATGGCATTTTGATTACTCTGAGGAATTTGGAAAAATTTTGCCCATTTTTAAAAATTTTTTTTAAAATTTGTATATTTTTTTTATTGACTTTTTTCCCTAAATGTGGTTAATTTTCACGTAAGAGGTTGTCACCAATAATAACCAATTTTATTTTTTTGTTTCAGATTAGCCGTTCCTGACATTAAGTTGCAGCAGCGGGTCGCTTACTATGCAGCAATGATCGATATCATTGGCCATAGTACGCGCGAAGTCAGCGCAGCATTCTCCAGATTAGCGAAAGAGTCGAGTCGAATGGGTCTTGCAGTGAATGCAGATAAGACGAAATACCTAGTGTCAACAAATAAACAGTCCCAGCGTCTTGGCAACTACGTCACTGTTGACAACATCTCCTTCCAGGTTGTTAAGGACTTCGTCTACCTGGGATCCAGCATTAACTCTTTCAACGATGTCAGTATTGAGATAAAACGAAGGATAACTCTTGCCAACAGGTGTTACTTTGGGCTAAGTAGACAATTGAGAAGCAGAGCCCTCTCTCGACGAACAAAACTCACGCTCTATAAGTCACTAATCATGCCCGTCCTATTATATGCAGCACAAACCTGGACGTTGAGCAGTTCTAATGAAAAGACTCTGGGAGCATTCGAGAGAAAGATCCTTCGTAAAATCTTCGGTCCAATCTGCGTCAATAGCGAGTACCGAATTCGATGGAACCACGAGCTGTATGAGCTGTACGCTGACATCGACATAGTTAAGCGCAATAAAATCGAACGGCTCCGCTGGCTAGGTCATGTTGAGCGAATGGAAAACGACGCTCCAGCGAAAAAAATATTCGATTCGGTGCCCGGTGGTGGTCAACGCAGAAGAGGACGCCCACATCTTCGTTGGAAGGATCAGGTGTTGGATAACCTGACCACACTTGGTGTTTCCAACTGGAGCCAGCAAGCGCAGAACAGAAATGGCTGGCGCAATTTTTTATACGAGGCCAAAACCAACTTACGGTTGTTAGCGCCAGATAAGTAAGTAAGTAATATTTTTTATTATATTTTCTATTATATCATTTATTATATTTTTAATTATATTTTTTATTATATTTCCTATTATATTTTTTAATATATTTTTTATCATATTTTTAATATATTTTTTTATCATATTTTTAATATATTTTATATTATACTTGCTGACCCGATAAACGTTGTTTTGGCCAGACTGAATATTCGATACATATATTTTTTTCAAAAGATGGCGGTAATATGGCATATTAACTGAGTTAACTGAAAAGTGAAAACGTTTAAAAATTTCAAAAATTTTATTTTTGCCTAAAATGACGTGTAAAAAATTATGTTGTTTTTTAAAATTCATTTTTTTAAATTTGTTTGTATAAACTATTACACTGGATTAAATCGTACTTGTCGAATCGTTCGCAAAAAGTTTTATATAAGAACTCTATGTCAAAAAATATTTTGGTCACATCAGGTGTTCCTCAGGGAAGTCATCTTGGTCCGGTTTTATTTTTACTGTTTATAAATGATCTTCCTTCTGTAATAAAACACTGTAACGTCTTAATGTACGCCGATGACGTAAAACTTTTTCTAACTTACAAATCGCCTGAAGAACAACAACTCTTACAATCCGATTTAAATAGTCTAGTGGAGTGGTGTAATTTAAACCTTTTAAAATTAAACTTGAAAAAATGTAAGCAAATGACATTCTCACGTCGAACTGCTAATAGTATAAATTACACTATAAATAATACTAACTTAGAAATTGTACACAGTTTTCTTGATTTAGGTGTAATTATGGATCCTAAACTTCGTTTCAATCTTCAAGTTAATTTGGTGGTAAATAAGGCTAGAGGTGTCCTTGGTTTCATTAAAAGATGGGCTAAAGAATTCAACGATCCTTTCACTACTAAGATACTTTATACCTCTCTTGTTAGACCAATTCTTGAATATGCATCCGTAATATGGAACCCTCAATACAATGTCCACATCGATGCATTAGAATCGGTCCAAAAACAATTCTTACTTTTTGCTTTACATTATCGTTGGAACCCCAACATTATTTTACCCCCTTATGAAACCCGCCTTAAAATTATTTCCCTGCCTTCCTTAAGAAGCAGGAGAATTATGCTAAATGTCTCCTTTTTATACAAATTACTCAGTGGTGATATAGACTCACATTACCTCCTTTCTTCATTAAACTTCAACATCCCTAGGAGCGGAGCCAGACATTTCCAGCTTTTTAAGTTGAGTCAGTGCACTTCTAATTATGCCCTTCACGACCCTTTGCGATGTATGTGTAGTGATTTCAATGGCAACTTGAACTTGATAAATTTTTCTGACTCGGTGGATGTCTTAAAACGTAAAATGATATTACATTTGAATACTTAACGCATTCATTGCGATAACAAATATAACTCGCGATAATTTGTGTAGATTTTATGATTCAACATATAAGCATTATCGAATTTGATAAATACTTTAAGTTTTCGTTTTATTTAGTTTCGTTGCTTAATTTTTTCATGAAATTATTTTTGATCTTTAGTTCTATAGCTTGTTTAAAATGGGACCATGTATACCGTATCCCTCGGCTTGGTGTGTCAGAGTGTATCTCTTTTCCATACAAGTTTTTACCTGCGTTGGCCCAAATGCATGTCCAAATAATAACTTTAGCTCGGTGTTCCCTTATTTTAGTGACCCGAATATATAAATATATTGTGCCTGCATAATATATATTTGTATATCTGTGCTATGTTTGGTATTGGTTTGGTGTTTGAGAGTTCATCTCTTTTCCACGTAGGATCTTGGGTTGGACAGTGGCCCCAAGCCGAATGACTACAATTATAAATGCGGTTATATATAGTCTAATAAATTACTTTGGATGTTGTCTTGTATTTCTTCGTGTTATGAAGAATGTGCTTTTATTCGATGATGCTTATTATGTTTACATAAGCACAAAAATTTTAAGATTTCAAATTTCTTTATTTAATTTTAATTTCCGCTGAAAGGCCAAGCAATTGTGCTTAGTGGAGGCTTTTATTTGCCAACAGGTGGTAGGTTTTAGCACGTAGGTGCATTTTATTCAGTCCGGCTGATCCGGGAACTTCTTAGAATGTAAATCGTGCATGCGTATGGCGCGGGTCACACGTATCTATGAAGATTTCCTACTTCCGGGCGAATCCAAAAAAAAAAAAAAAAAAAAAAAAAAAAAAAAAAACTATATGAACACTCCTCATGGTACATATCCAATAAATCTTTTTGTTAGTTATCAACTTTAGGTGCATTTGATATCAAATAGCTTTCTCAAATCTCAAACCTTAATTCTCGACAGCATCTCAACACACATATTATAGTGCTCTCAACTTAAAAAATGTACTTTTTTTATAAGGGATTTTCTTTGTTCTCAAGTTGAGAAATTTGTAATTCTCAACTTGATATCAAAGGCATTTCTCCAATTGATCTCAACTGAATTATGTATAAGGAAGTGCCATATGGAAAGAAATTGTAATTTATATTTAATCGGGAAATAAAAAAGATGTAGATTTTTATTTTTTTTTTATTTTAAATTAATTAAAATTTGTTTGCATAATATTGCTAATAATTCCTATTATCAATATATATTAACATTTGAGTTCGATTTAAGGTTGATTTGAGAATAAATGTTTTTCTTAACAGTTTGAAAATCTGATTTGAAACAGGTTTTAGATCAACGTTTGATATCAATTTGAGAATAAACCTAATTCTCAATTTGAGAATAAATTTATCTTTTTGTTGAGAATGCTATCATTCTCAAATCAAATCAAATCGATATCAAATGTTTGATATTCGAGAAATACATTGGATACCAAATCATTCTTTAACCTCAATGTTTGCTGGGAAGTGATGCCACAAATGTATAAATATTTTCTCAAAACTCCCTCAACTCCAGCTCAAGTTGAAGAACAGAGTTTGAAAAAATGCTTCTATCTCAAATGATTACGAATTTTTAAACTCAACTTGAGAATCATATATTTCTCAAACGTTAGAGAATTTTTTGTAGTTTGCTGGGTAAAATCATACCTGTTCGCTTCTTTCTTATACAGTGACGACCGCTTGATCCAATATACCCTACAAACAAAACATGGTATTTCACTACCAAAGCATCTAACAAAACCGCAAATATAATGATTTATGAAAAGTGGGCGTAGCTATAGTGCGACCACGCTCATCTTTAGAAAATTTGTTGACAGTATGTATACGAAGTAAATTACTAAATTATAGTTCAACCAAAACCCTCTAAAATATAGCATTTTTATTGGTTTGTGGGCGATAAAAGGGGGTGTTGCCAATTTTTTTTTAATCGAAAAAATCTACTGCCAAAATTTCAGCTCAATCGACCTAGTAGTTCTGAAGTCTATTGGCATCACACAGACAGACAGACAGTGTTTTGCTCTTTAATTATATTTTTTTGGTATATTTTCTATTTATATTATATAGTCTATTTTAATTTATTTTTCTTTTATTCAATTTTTTGCTTATTTTATTAAGTAGTTATATTTTTTGTAGTGGCGGCCGTGGCGCAGTGTGTAGAGTGCGTGACCCATACGCCAGAGAACCCGGGTTCAATTCCATCTGACACAGAAAATTTTTCTCAATTGAATTAATTTTTCTGTTCGGCCGACACCTCTCTGCAGACAATGGCAAACCTCAGAGAGTAAATAATGCAATGTTAAGCTTTTTGAGAAAATACACATTAGCCGTTTGAAGTCGGCATAGAACTAGTAGTTGGTCCAGTTTGTTGATCAGTTGTGTTACAAACATTTAATAACACGCACAACACAATTTTATCATAAGAAGTTCAGTCAAAGTCCTTTCAAGGGCTGAAGTGGCCAGTTTATTATTATTAACAGTCCGTTCAAAAAGTCCATAGGATGACACATAGATGGCGTTACTAGATTTTTTCCATATGAATTTTATTTAGTAATAACCTTCAAACGATACGTATATAAATTTGACAACAATCTGACTATTGATTCATTTTGTGTGAAACTTTTGTTTAAAAAAAAAAATGGAAAAAAGTGAATTTCGAATTTTGATAAAGCATTACTTTTTAATGAAAAAAATACAGTGGAAACCAAAAAATGGCTTGGTCGCCCAAATTAGGGTGTTATTCCAGAAAACATCAAAAAATCCACAAATCAATTTGAACGATCGCAAATTGAAGGTGCACCAGCTAGCTGACATTGTAAAGATATCAGATGGTAGTGTTTTTGCCATTTTACACGAACATTTGGATTTGCAAAAGCAAATGTGCAAAGTGGGTTCCGCGTAAGCTCACAGTCGGCCAAAAACAACAACGAATTGATGCTTCAGAGGAGTGTTTGGCGCTGTAAAACCGCAATAACCAAGTTGTTTCACCAAGACAATGCACCGTGTCACAAATCGATGAAAACGATGGCAAAATTTAATGAATTGGACTTCGAATTGCTTACCCACCCACCGTATTGTCCAGATTTAGCCCTCAGCGACTTTTTCCCGTTTTCAGATCTCAAGAGAATGCTTGCTGGAAAGAAATGCAAGTCCAATGATGAAGTAATCGCTAAAACTGAGGCCTATTTTGACGAGAAAGAGATATCGTACTGTAAAAGTGGTATCGAAAAGTTGGAAAATCGCTATACTCGTTGTATCGCTCTCGAAGGCAACTTTGTTGAATAATATAATCGAGTTTTATCAAAATTTTCTTTTTTTCTTACTTATCATACGGACTTATTGCATGACCTGTTATGTTATTATTAGTTATATTTTGTACTCTGTTACTTATGAAATCTGTTTATATGTTTATTCATTATATTTTTCGATCATCTTGTATTTTATTAAATATTTTTAATTTTTTTTTTTTTTTTAAATTTACACATATATTTATATTTTTTCTTAATTATAAATTTTATTTATTAAATAATTTTATTTATTTTTTTTTTTGTGTACGCTTTTATTTATTCGTTTAATAGTTTATTTACAGTGGTCACCTTAATTGCCAAATTTGTGCCTATCAGTTTTAGAAATATTTCATCCACTCTAGCATACTTTTATTACTTTCCGCGTACCTCCTTATTTATTAGGCATTAAATGGACAATAAATAATTGCAAAATTGATATTTGTTTTACAAACCTATATATTTTTTTGTCTCTTGTTATTATTACACAAATTTATGCAATTAAGAAGCCATGATGGCAAAGAATTTTACATTTTGCCATACCGCACACCGTGTTTAGTCAAATGAAATATCACATTAAGTTGTAGTCGTGACAACTTTTATATCTGCATCAATGTTCAAGCAAAAAAATGTCTGACAACTTGGCATGTTTTCAACTTGTTCATGATTTTTAACAAAAGTGTTTTTTCTTATGACTGTTTGTTGACATGTAAAAGTGTAAAAGAAATATGAAATGCATCGAAGGCAAAAATTAAATATTTAGTGGTAATAATTCTATGCAATTTGTAAATAACTGTTCATTTTTATATATAAAAATATTATACATTTTTATATATAAAAATATTATACATTTTTATATATAAAAATATTATAAGACGCATAAATTCTTCTCTTTCCTTAGGTGCATTCTAAAACTTAGTTCATTAATTTATTTCTAATTTTTACGTATGGCTTTTTGGAGCTCAAATGTTATTGTTAGCGATTAAAATGTAAAAACATGAAAAACTTAAATTATGTGGAAAATAAAAATGTGGGATTGTTAAATATACTTCTAAGGTCTCTCCTTTTTTGCAAGACCAATTTAATTTTTGAAGATTTCTCTTTTGGTTTTCAACAGCGTCTTCTAAGTCTTATTTCGTGTTATTTGTCGAAAAGATTTCAAAGAGCCAAAGTATGATAAACTTCTTTCACCAAAAGTCTTTTTTAAGCCGTGTTTCACAAGGTTTTATTCTTGGCCGTCTTCTATTTTCAATCATGAACTCTTTGCAAACATGCATCAGTGCGTGCTTATGGCGACGATATATAACTTTATCTCTCAATATATATACCGGCGGACTTGTAGGAAGGTATCTTTATACCTTTAATATAATTTTTCTAAATCAAATGTTTTAAATCAAATTTAAAAATAGAAAAATAGATAAAATAAATAGATAGATATATTAAAATAAAACATTCCTTGATGTTGCCCCTGACCCATATATTTTTACAAATAAGCTTATGTTGTGGCGAAAATTGTAAATCTTAGTTTTTTTAATATGATTATGTTAATAATTTAGTGCAGAAAGTTTATTATATCCTTTAAAATTTGAGGAGCCTGACAAAAAATTTAGATTTAGATTTAGATTTAGATTTATTGAGTCTATGGAAGTAAATCCTTACAGACTAGAATAACAATATTAAATATAAAATACAATAAGGTAATGATATTAACAAAATTAAACTGCAAATAAACTATTTAATAATTCTTTAAAACAACCTTTAGATACAGAAAAATCAAAAAGCACACGAGACGAAAAATTATTATATAAAGAGAGAGCTCTATGAATTGGTTCATTGTTGGCATAATTAGATCTGTGAAATTGAATTACAAAGGTTTTAAAACCCCGCAACTGTCTTGAAGGAATATTGAAATTTATTAATTCCAAAAGAAAATAACTGTCAATATTACCAGATATTATGTCATAGATAATAATAAGAGACTGAACTTTTCTTCTTGACTCCAACGTTTTTATACCAAGAAGCAAACATCTTACATTATATGAAGGCAAGTCTACATGACAGTATAGTGAACGAAGAGCAAATTTAGTGAATCTCTTTTGAATTTGTTCCAATCTTAACGTATGGACGGCATAAATAGGATTCCAAATGAAAGATGCGTATTCAAGTTTCGATCTCACAAAGGCATTAAACAGCGACTTTAAGGTGTGAGGGTCGGAAAATTCAGAACTATTTCTCCGAATGAAAGCAAGTAAGGAATATGCTTTAGGGACCAGAGAATTAACGTGCTCAATAAAAGTGAATTTAGTGTCAAAAATAACACCAAGATCTTTGATCGATAGCACATGTTTGAGTGGATTTCCAGCAATGGAGTAAGTGTTACTGAGGACACTATTGGACTTAGAAAAACTAATGTGAAAACATTTAGAGATGTTTAAAGGTAGATCATTCAAATTACTCCATTGGACTAAATTATTTAAGTCAGCTTGTAAGGAGGCAACATCTAAGCTGCAGTTTACCCTAGTAAATAGATTCAGGTCATCAGCATACAGTAAAAACTTTGAATTGCAAAAAATTTTATTTATATCATTAATAAATAATATAAATAATAAGGGGCCAAGGATACTACCTTGCGGTACACCCGACGTGGCGAAGAACTTATACGAATTAACATTATTGATAGACACGTAACTGGATCTACCACTTAAATAAGACTTAATCCAGTCAAGAAAGGATGAATGAAATCCCATTTTAAACAATTTCGCAATTAAAATTTTATGACTGACTTTATCAAATGCCTTAGAGAAGTCCGTATAAATTGCATCAATTTGGAAGCCAAGTTCAAATGAGGATATGCAGTAATTCGTAAAGATCGCCAAGTTGGTTACCGTAGAGCGACCATTAATGAAACCATGCTGTTCAGGGCAAAAATTAAGTTTAGCTAGAAAAAATATTTTATTTTTTATGATCCTTTCGAAAACTTTAGATATGGTAGAGAGTTTAAAGTTTTAATCTTGATTTCAAACTGAAACTTCATATTGCATATAACTATTCTATGCGTTGCGTGTATGAATGATATTTGACCATCTTGCAAGCCTTAAAAGTAAAATGTTAATGTTAAATGCAGCTATAAGATAGAAAAATATATAATCCAGACATCTTCAGGTCTCGGAAGCAGCAGCTTACAGGAGTGTTACAATAAATTTTATTTTACCACATCAAAGATTAGTTTTTTTACCTCGTAACGAAAATTCAAATAATTTTGACGCTATGACACAACATGCAATGTAATGCATCCAGTGCCGGCTTTAGGTCGACCGGGGTGACCTCTCGGGTCGCCGGTGACTGGAGGGCAAATCTGACTTAGCATCGAAATTTGGTACACAGGCATTTTTTAAACCACTATCGCGATTAAGACACATAAAACGTAGGCCGGGTGAAGACGCTGTTGATAAACCAATAACTGATCCAAAAAAAAAAGTTTGAAGTCGAGTTTGTTAATGGTCTTTTGGACACCGTACTTATATCTATGAAGGAAAGATTTCAACAGATACAAGATTTTTCCATCACGTGGAATTTTTTGTTTAACATAAAAATAAAGAAGAACTCATGTGACATTGCTCTGCATTTCAAGAAAATTTAACGGTCAACTTTAAATCTGATGTTGATGGAGATTTTTTGTGCGATGAAATTATAACTCTGCAACACTATATCGTAGACACACTGGCAACACCTATCGAAACATTAAAATTTATTAAAAAGCACAATCTTCAAGAGTTAGATCCCAACACCTGGATATCGCTGCGTATTCTGTTAAAGATACCAGTGACCGTTGCAAGTGGCGAACGAACTTTTTCTGACCTAAAGTTGATAAGAATGTACTTGCGGTCTACAATGTCTCAAACAAGATTAACTAGTTTGGCCTCGCTGTCCATTGAAAATCAAGTTGCAGAAAACCTAGATTTTGACAGACAGACTTATCAGGGAATTTGCTGAAAAAAAACTTGGAAAATAATGTTTAAGCTATTTTTAAATTTTTGTTTTTCATAAAATGTTTCGTGACTAACTCATACCATATATGTAGGTACCGTACATTGTTTAGATAATGAATGGATAACATATGTTATCATTAATAATAATAAATACATGTTTGAAGTTTTATATTAATTTAATAAAAAAATTGGCAGACAATTAAAAATAACTTTTTTTTAATTATAATTAAATATAAAAGGGCGCCAAATGAATTCAGGGCGCCAAAAGGGCGCCGGCCCTGAATGAATCAAAAATGAAAAAACGTTGCTCGGAACTATAACTCCGTAACTATAAGCGCTACGGTATATTTTATAGATCGAACTTCTAATGGCAGCAGAAATTCCTCTAGGAAGCGCTTAATGTTACGTAAATGGACCATGGTTGCTGGATTTGGCACTAAGTTAATTTTAATATAACACACAAAAACAAAAGCAAAAGCAAAGCAACATAAGCATAAAAAAAATTAATGTAATAACAAAAAGTAAGGACAACAGCAAAAGCAAAAGAGAGAGAAAAGCAAAAGCAAGAGCACAAGAGAGGAAACCAAAGTCAAAAAAAAGCTAGAAAGAAAAATAAATTCAAAAGCAACAGCAACAAAACCGCTGGTACCGACAGACTACCTGCTGAGCGTATTATGTGAAATACTAAAGCCTATCGTATACCAGCTGATTGGACACCTTATCGGTGTGGCTTCAGGCCTGGCAAATCTGATATCGACCAGATATTTCCACACGACAAATCTTGGAGAAGACCCTACAGAAAAAAATTTTTGTAGGTTACAAAGCCTTGGACGGTTCACGAAAGAAACACCTATACTTCACTTTGACTGAATTCGGTATTCCTGCTAAGCTCATCCGCTGAGTAGGCGATTGAGAACCTACTATATGCAGCACCAACATGGACGTTGAGCAGTTCTCATTACAAGACCTTCCAGAGAAAGGTCCTTGGTGAATTTTCGGTCCAATATGCTTCAATGGCGAGTATCTAATTCGATGGAAAGCATTAGAATTGACCATGTTGAGAGAATGGAAAATGACGCTCCAGTGCAAAATATTCGATTCAGTACTCGGTGGCGTTCAACGTGCAAGAGGACGTCCACATCCTTCGTTGGAAGGATCAAATGTTGGACAACCTGACGATGCTTGGTGTTTCCAACTGGAGCCAGCAAGCGCAAAAACAGAAAATCTGGCGCAAATTCTTAGACGAGGCCAAAACAGTAAATTGATAATGTTATTGAAATGAAACTGCTCAAGTGAACTCAAGGTAGAGCTGGTAATAAATGATCTTCAACTGAGCCGTATTTAAAATACCCCATGACCGAACCAAAGCATATTCAAAGTTTTAACGGAAAATATTCGCTTTTTTTATAAAGTCACTTTGTATGGGAGGTAGGCGTGGTTTTCGTCCGATTTCGATTAATTTAATTCTCAGATATCTTTATACATCAGATACCTCAGATATACCTTTTTGGTAAAGTCACTTTGTGTGAAAGGTAGGCGTGATTTTTATTCGATTTGATTGAATTTCATTTCGTGTTTATTTCCAAACAATTTCTTTTTCTCATTATTATCTGTTGACTGTACGTTTCTTTATCATTTGTACTCATGCTATCTAAATAAATTACATTAATGATTATTAATTGAGAATTACAATTTTTATCGAGTTTGTTTAAAAGGAATAAACATTATCGAACATAGGCCACATTTGAAAACCTATAATTAATACAATAGCTCATAAATAATCGAGCAAAATAATGTTTATATATTTTCCTGTTTTACTATCGAGTTTTTCCATATTATAATATTTTCCATAGTTAGTGTTTATTAATGCATCTATTATCGTAAAAATATAGTACTTCACTTGTGAATAATTTCACAAAATAAAAAAACAATCAGACAAAATAAAAACAAAAACGATAGTAAAACTAAAAGGTGGCAAAAATAAAAAAAACTTTAATAATGTCAGAATTTCATTTGTTTTAAACATAAAAAAAAACAGCATGAGTAAATATAACAATGTTAAAGTTAACACGTATACTTCTAAGAAAATATTTACTTTCAGCCTTGCAAACACCTGTATTTGTTTTTAATTAAATAAATAAAAATTGAACAAAATAAAAAGCACAAAAAATAAAGAAGCTAGCCAAGAGGTTTGTGCCTATTTCATTGCAAACACTCAAAAGCACTCCTACTTTAAAAAAGATGCCACTCAAAAATAAGCGAAAATCAAACGAACTCAATTATCTAAATAAAACAAAAAGTAAAGTATTGCGTCTGAGTATTTTAACAGAAAAAATACAACAGTTTGAGATTTATCACATACGAAATAGAGGGTCTTTTAAAACACACACACACACATGTCTTCAGCGAATGCTTTAGATTTTAAAATTTAGAATTTACTTTCCCATATTTTTTTTTTGTTGACGTTCTATTTATAAACGTCTAAAATTCATGCAAAGCAAAAAGTATACTCGAACATTTGCGTCCATGAGGTGGAGACAAACAGGCAGACATAATAAAAAAAAAAGAAGAAAAGTTTTGAGTTAACAGAATGTTTTTGTTTGTATTTAAGCTGTTAATCTATTCACATTTCATGCGGACATAATGTTTTCTATAACCAAGTGACACACACAAAGGGCAATAAATGTAGGCATCAGACAAAGAAGCAAAATAACTACCTTCTTAATTATGTAGAACACATGAGCTTTACATAGTCAAATCGATTTACTCCACTAAATTTTTTTAATTTATTTCTAAAGCACTTGATTGATTTCAAGTTCGTTGTAATAATCGAATTACTTGAAATCTAGAGAGCCAATATTTCGATCAAAACAATTTTTGTAAGTTTTCTTAATGATAATAGATACCTTTGTCAATTTGAAGTGGACATGTGTAATATATTGGATATGTTTGTTTATTTACTGTTATTATTTACTGAATTGATCGATTTGATGAAAATAGAAAAGTTGAATTTTATCTCTTTTTATTTGGGTTTTATTTAACGATTTTTTTTTAATAACATAAATTGAGATCCAATTTAATATTGTATAACCTCTTATATTTTCATAATTATTGCCTTGTAAAAGCAACAGGCCTGTTTTTAATATTGCATTAAATATTTAAGGAGACGAAAGGCAAAATGATCTAAGCCCACATACAGTGGTGGCCATGAATTTAGCATACTTATCTTTAAACGAAAAATAATTCTTTATTTAATTAATTTGCTGACAGAATATAAACTTAAACATAGATTTCTAATGTGCATGAACAAATTTTTTGGAGATATCGCAAATTGATTGACTTTATTCCTGCAGAGAAAAAAAAATATATTTTGTTTGGACACCTTTTTAGCACATCATAAATAAAAAAAAATATTTAGTTCGAAATCCTTACATTTTTATGACCATGTGGTGTTCAACATCATTCAACAGATTCTCAATGGATTAAGATCGGATGATTGCCCGAGCCATTCTAAAATTGTGTCACTATTGAAATCTTAGGTACTTTTCACGAGCATGTCATGGATGAATGTTTTTATTCTGTATTTTGGCTTGTACTGCATACATTGGAGTCTTCATACATATCTTTATAAATCAGAACGAATTTACAGAACTTTGGTTCATAAGTCAAGAATAAATTTTACCAAAAACTAAGGGATTTTTGTAAGTGCTCTTTTGCAAGGCACGGCATTCAGATTCTTTTTTGACACAAGTGGTTTGCGCTAAGCAATGCACCCATTAAAATAAAAAAAAAAAACAAAAAGACAAATTGGAGATTTTAGCACTAAAAAGGAATTTGACTGAGCTTATGGTCAAATTATGTTGTACGTGTTATTAATAGTTTGTACACAAATGATGGGAACTGGACCTATTAGTTTTATGACACCCGCTTAGAGAAATAAATTTCTATTGGAAAAATTTTCTGGCTCAGAACTGATCTCGAATCGGTACGAGTGGTTCACATACTGTTCAATGCTGATGATTTAACTACAAACGTTCTAAAAGACACAACGATAGCATAATCCAATTGTAATTAACTTTGGATTGCACTGAAGCTCATAAATGGATTCATAGCAGAAATACAATGAATTGTTTGATGTTCTTTTGGTCAAGCTTTAAGCGCTCGTGGAGTTTTTTTTTTCAATGACTCTATGTTGACTCCAAAAGTTTCTACGTATCGTAATGTATTGTATAACAATTTTCTTGAATACTGAGGCCGTGTGCTATTCGGAAACTTTTCAGTCGGATGATGAAATTTTGAGTCTGAATGAGAATTTTTGGCTCCATGGTATAATTATACAAGGTAGCATTGACAACTGCTTATTTTCTCTTCTACAAGAAAACATCACCTGTTTGTGAAAATTCACCTGCAGCTGCCTGCTGAAGAGTTTTTTTTTTTACTTCAACGTATTCAACATTGTGTTTTAAGAGGCCGATTGTGAGCGCTCTCTTTTTGAGTGTATTTTTTGGCAGGAGATGGTTTCCCAAGTAACTGTTAATGCCAAGAATGATAGAAATACAGATTACGACGTCCCGCTCAGAAAATTGAAATGTTCTGCGCATGTAGGACAAATGACGTCACGCGAACTGTGTTCCTATTGGTTAAAAATTTTCAGCTGCTAAACTACAAATGTTTGTGTAAACATGACAGTGGGACAATTTATTATTTTTCTCTTCAAATTATTTTATAGTAAAATAAGAAACAATTTTTATGCCCCCACGTTTAAAAAACATAAAAGGGGTATATTAATTTTGTCAGTCCGTTTGTAACGCCCATAAGTAGGCGTGGAAGGTATCGAAAATATATATATATTCTTGATAAGCTTCGCTAACCGAGTAGATTTAGCCATGTTCGTCTGTTTGTCCGTCTGTTTGTCCGTCTGTCTGTATTGTCTATTATCACGATTACAGCCGTAATTTCAAGATATCATCACGAAATTCGAAAATTAAATCGGATGAAAACCACGCCTACCTCCCATACAAAGTGACTTTATTAAAAATGTAAAAATCTCGTTAAATTCCACAAAAATGAATATAAGGACTTGCAATTTTGCATATAAACTTTAGTATATAACATGTACTCTGTGTATGAAATTGAACCAAATCGAGGGAAAACCACACCCACCTTCCATACAAAGTGACTTTATCAAAAAACAAAAGAGAGTATTTTCTGTTAAAACTATGACGAAAATGTTTTTACAAATGTAGTAAAGTTCTTTTTTTGTTTTTAAAAAAAGAAAAACTGGCCGATGCACCCTTTTACGCTTATGACAACTGAACTGAACAATTTTCACAACACATATATCCAGTGTTGCCAGAAAATTTTTGAGGGTGTAGCTAAAAATGCTACAAAAAGTAGCTAAAAAGAGCTAAAAAATTTTTTTTGTAGCTAAAAAAAGAAGCTAGTTTTTAAAAATAACTTAGTTGCTATATTTTATTCATTCAGTTTAAATTTTATTTTTTTAATTTTGTGTACATAAAAAAAAACAACAAAAGGAAAATATTTTCATATGCTAAGGTACATTTTGATCAGTAAAATACACTTTCAATGTATTAATAATTTTTTTAAACGGTTATGTGTTAATTAAAACAAAAATGAATTACAAGAAAAAGGCCAAAGTCTAGTTTTAAATAAATGCATATATGTATGTATTAATATTTATATGCAGGCACAGTTTTGTAGGGTATACCATCAGTTCCGATCTCAAATTCCATACTATCATTAATATTACTATCTGAACTATCAGAATCTTCATCTTTTAAAATATCTTCCCGTTTCATAAATTTTACAAGATCGTCATTTATAATGTAATCGTGACAACATTTGTTTATTTTTTAAGTCATGTCTTACCCTTTCATTCTTATCACGAAATAGGCTTACTAACAATAAGCAAAACACGATAAGCAATATATAGGTTTATATATCGATGGCTTAATATAGAAAAGGCGTAACTCGTTTTTTTATCGAAATCGCATTAATATATTCTAGTAGACCACTCTCAAATACACCTCACTTAAAAAATTAAATTTTCCTTTTTTTTTTTTTTTATTTATTTTTGTTGCCTATTTTAAATAAAAAGTGCATTTAAAAAGTTTTTATATCCAAAGAATTCCAGATTCTATTCAATTCTCTTCTTCTTCTGTAAAGTACCAAAAAATTGAGTTACGCCTTTTCTATATTAAGCCAACGAAATAGAAGAAAGTAGTGCTGATCGTTGCTTTTTTGTCGTTCCATGCCTTGTTTCGTGATACGAATGATGGGCTTAAGGGGGGAAATAAAATATAGCCAGAGGCCGAAAACAAAGGTCATGTTTGTGAATTTTTTTAAGGAAACCTATGGGATATTTTAAAATAAGGGTTTTTATTCCTAAAAATATACACATTCAAGAGTATTTTTCGTTTTTTTTTTTTTATTAAAAAAAAAATTAATATGAAGGTCGATACAGCATTTTTTGTAGAGCGCTCTGAAAAAAAGGTGGAATGCGGTGACCAAGATTGCTCCTCCTAAATTCAACTGAAACAAAAAAATTAAAAATATTATTAAAGTAGATACTTAAAACTCGTACTTGTTATAGCCGATTTTGAAAATACTGATTTTTCACAAAATGGTGGACTTCCGAACGTAAATTAACGATTTTCAACCAAAAATTCGTCATTATTTTGCTTATAAAAAATTAACGAAGCTACGAAAAAAAAAATCCTATCACAAGTACGAGATTATTATGAATAAAATAAGCCTGCAAAAAAATCAAAACGATCGGATCACTGAGTTTCGAGAAATCTTGGTCACCGACTTTGAAAACATGGTTTCAAGAAAAACGCGTTTGAAAATAAGGGCCAGCACTGCGCGCTCTAGAAGGCGGTTCACTCTCTAGGCTATAGCTTAGTTATTTTTTGAGATATCGACTTGAAATTTTCACAACATATTCTTGAGACTTTATGAAAATATAAAAAACAATTTTAAATAAAAAAGTTCTCGGTATAGAACCCTTCTTAAAGCACCCTTCCATTCTCTTATTTTTATCCAAAAATCAATAGAAGACGATACTTTAGTCCATGGATAAGTGTGAAGTTTTCTCCATTGGATTTCATCGTATGTATAAGAAGAGATGTCACAAAAAAAAAAACAAATATCGGTGATAACAAGTGATCACGAAAATATTGCCTTTTTTAACAAAAAAAAAGTAGTAGCTAAAAATAGCTAAACTCGAAAAATAAGAAGCTAAAAAAGTAGCTCGGAGCTAAAACACAATTTTTGGAGCTAAATAAGAAAAAAAGAAGCTAAATTTAGCTACAAAGTAGCTAAAATGGCAACACTGCATATATCGACGAGCTGCAAAACTTCTATAAAAACTAAGTGAGCATCGAGATGGGATTTTTCTCGCTCAGTATTTTTTAACAAAGTGTTTTTCTACAAAACTTTCTTACACAAATAAACATTTTATTGACTGCTTAAGACTTTGAATATACTTGGTTCGGCCGTGGAGGTATTTTAACTTCGGCCCAGTCGAAGATAATTTTTTAATAGTTTTTTAATTACGTTGTTGTTTAATTAACTTTATCTTTCGTAAAATTGTATTTTGAAAAATTACTTTATTTAGAAACTTTATTTTAAAATACATTGCATTTAAAAAAAATTTTTTATTTCTCCATTTGCTTCAATGTCTCTTGCTTCTGTCAAATGTTTTTGCAAATATCAGCTTGTACGCTATAGTTTTTCCCCATGCGATAAAAAGTGAATCGCATGATTTCTGCGTATCCATTCATAAATTTGATATCCCCTCCCCTATATTCATAATATTTGATTATATTTGATTTCATATTCATTGATATCCCCTAGAGGATAAGCTGTAAGAACGGGGTTTTCTTTTGCTTATTTCTGGCAATTTAAGCCAGCTTAATTCTTCAAACCAGCATAGTTCCTGGTTTAATAGCTCGTTCACATTATTTTCTTTTTGAAATATTTCTTCTTCGATGCTAGGATTAACACTCTAAAGTATAGAACCTGAAAAAGGAAAAAGAGATGATAAACACGGTTTCAATTTTGTTGCGTGCTAAATAAGTTGAAACTTACACATTTCAAATTTCTTTCAAAATCTTCCTGCTTGAAATGTAAGGAACGAATTGTCTCATTTTGAGTATGGCATATATTCGATTGCAAAATATTACCCAAAGCTTCCTTTGCACAGCATTCTTCAGAAAACTGTAAAAGTGTGCAAATTTTCCACCAGCTATAAAAAAAATGCAAACATTTCAATAAAAACACAAAATATTAATTTTTAGTTCACTTCCTCACTTTATTTTTTACTTTTGGTTTGTTTGCATTTGCCCACTGCACACCTTTTGTTTACGTTTTTGTTTCTTATATTTTTTTCAGTTTTTCTTTAAGCTGCAACTTTATTTAAGCACTTCACTGAATGTTTTTAATAATTAAATTGTTTTATTATTGTTTTATATTAAATATAACGCGTAATTTGTTATAAATACCAAAAGCCGATATAAAATTTGTTTTTGAACTGTCAAAGTAATTTTAATTGTAGAGTTGCCAACTCTCACAGAATAAATATACATTTTACACATTTTTATGCACAACGTGATAATTTTCGCGTATGAAGCTATTTTTATATATAAGAATTAAATAAATGGAGCAAAAATAAGTATTGCATGCATATTTAGCAATTATTTCGTATATAATTCAATTGATTTGCTACATTAAATTGTCTCTAAGTGAATTATTTAGGGATACATAGAGTTGGCAACCCTTACAATGGACAAACTACGTCATATAAGGGGAAATTATGCGCATGTCGTAATCTTCGTTTCTATCATTCTTGGTTAATGCTACCTTGTAATTATTATACCATGATTTGTCAATTGTGAGGTGAATATGATTGTCAAAAATTCATGTAGCCCCAGGGGCTAGTATAAATTTTAACAATCGGCAAGAGAATTTTTGACACAACAAGAAATAAAAAAAAACAATTGTGAGCTTGTGACTCGTAAAGAAGTTAAAAATTTTGTGTTTCCGACAACATAACAACCAGAAGTGGAAAATATTTGCGTAAAATGCTGTTAATTTTTAGTAAATATTAACAATTTTGCAAATTGAATTAAATTCTTGCACTAATACAAATACACTACCGAAATCTAAAACGTCAAAATTTCAAGTTGTCAAAACTTCATCGTCCTTTTGGCACAGCAAAAATTACAATTTTACTTCAACAGTCAGAAATTGTATTCAACTCAGTGAATTCTTTCCTACCACGAGTGAAACGTTTTCGAATAGCACAAGACCTTAAATAACCAATTTTATTTAAAAATATGTGCTAAATTGGTGTCCAGACTGACTTTTTCCAAAGGTATAAAATAACTATTTAAGCAACGGAGATTCTTGTTATTTGAGCGAATTGATGAACATAACAGCTTTCATGGTGTGGTGGAAAAAATAAGAATCATATTCACCACAAGTAAAGTGTGTAAAATCCATGGCCATCACTGTATACAATAACCAAGATCAAAATCATGCAGGTTAAAAATTTTCTAAGCTGTATATAATTCAGTTAGCTAAAAGATTATTGACGTCCGTGGCGTAGTTGGTTAAAGTGCGTGGCCGCTATGTCAACGAACTTTGGAAACCCAGGTTCGAACCCCAGCAGCGACAGAAAATTATTTGAATTAAAATAATTTTTCTGTACGGCCGCCACCTCTCTGCAGACCACCGTTGCCAGATTGGGCGATTTATCGCCAATTGGGCGCTTTTTTTCTTGTTTTTGCGCTTAATTTTTTAGGAAATCGCCTGGCGATTTTTGTAAAAACAACCTTTTTTCATAAACTCATCTAATGTGTTTAAAATTTCAATTAAAGAAAATAAAAATTGTTTTAAGTGCTTGGAACACTCTGTTAACAATGCGACTGAGCACAGCTCACAAGCCCTTATCGATAATTTTTTTATATCGAAATACTTATTTTTTTGAGACCGTTTCTTCAAAACATCAACTCACTTAGTTCATATTTTCAACGAGAAAAAGTTGACTTTTTTCAAGCTATGTTGAAATCACAACATTTATTCAAAGACTTGTTTCAAAAATTATAAAAGAAGACATTGTCAAAAATTTCAATTTTGATAATTTAGCTACATTCAGCTTAAATAAAATTTTAGCGGATAAAAGCAATTATAAAAAAATTAATGACCTTACATTTCATTATCAGTTCCATGAAGAAATTCACAAATTAAGTGATGATATTGTTATTGTAGACATACTATCAAAATGCCAGAATTTCATTATAGTTTTAATCAAGGAAATGTTAAAACGATTACCTAGTCTCTTAGAAATTTTTGAAAATGCTTTTATTTTATGTCCTGAAAGATGTGTAAACTATATAAGACCTTCTTTCCGTGAACTCCCTATTCATTATCTATCTCTTGAAGAGCAACGTGCAGAAGAAATCGAATACGAATCTTTGTTGACATTGCCATGGAGCAATGTTTTCAAAAACAAAGTGCCATCTGAAAGTGAAGAATTTTGGTAATCGGCATACAAAATTAAGACAGCCGTAGGCGGAAAAATGTTTGACAATATTTGTAAGTTGGCATTCATCTTGTATAAACTAAATCAATGTATGAACCAAACAATACTTCAAGAATTGACGAAACGGAGGAAGAGTCTAATATGGCTGAAGGAACTACGTTTTTTGCAAAAAGTTTTGTTTTTAAAGTTGCATATTGAAAAATTCTAAAAAGTTTAGTCTCTAAAAAAATGTTCTTTAACGATCAAAATTCTCGTATAAAATGAAGTAGCTTTTTTATTATTTTCGATAGATCTCAAAAATATGAAAATAAGAATATCTAATACTATTAACAGATCTCAATATTATTTGAAAAAAAAATGTATATAATTTGTTTTGTTTTTTCTAAAATAATAAATTTCTTAGAAAAAATGGCGATTTTTTGCGATTTCTTTTTCATTGGGCGATTTTTGGCGATATTTTTCTTAAATCTCGCGCTTTTCTCAAAAAAGTTCTGGCAACACTGCTGCAGACAATGGCAAACCTCAGAGAGTTATCAAAATGCCATGTAAAGCTTCTTGAGAACAAGAACATTCTGTTCATCGCCGTTCGGAGTCGGCGTTAAGCATGTAGGTCCGGTTCTCGGTCAATTGTGTAAAAACTTAATAACACGCACAACACAATTGATCATAAGAAGCTAGGTTTCAAGGGCTGAAATGGCCAGTTATTTATTTATTATTAAAAGATTATTGATATTAAAATTCAGCAGATATTAAGTCATTTGCATAAAAATTGCAAATTTTTTTTTAAATAATTTTAAATGTAAGTGCACAAAAAAATTATTTTAGCTCTTCTACTGATACATACGATTGAGTTTTAATCGGTAAAAGATTAATGGTTTCAAGAAGTTCTAAGAAAAGAGCCAAGAATTTGTTTTAACATCCAATTTTTTTTTTTAATAATTATTATAAAACGAAGGATTTAGAAAGGGAATCTGCATGGCCAGTCTGCATACAAACACTTGTAGGTTTTTTTCATTTCTACTGAATTTCTATGAAAATTGCGTTTCAATTGCTTTTGTCACAAATAGTTCAACCGACAAAAATTCAAATCATTAATATTATATCTAAAACTCGCTCACAATATTATGCTGAAAGCGATAAAAAAAGAGAAGGACTAATATACAAATAAAAATCATGTAAACTAAATAAAAGTTCAAAGGAAAAATTGTCAAAAATGTGGCTAAGCATCATATCGAATAATTTCTTATAAAACGATCGATTATTTTTGAGCCTATAAAAAAGTATCTAAAAAGGAGCATCCACATCGTTTAGTAGAGATTCCAATAAAATAGAGAGAAAATATTTAAAGTTAGTCAATTAAATTATGTCATTTACATTATTGACATCATGGCCCAAACTATTTTTACAATTTTAATAATTTCAATAAATAAAATGTTTACTTACAATTTGAGCACATCTCCATGGGCAAAGATGTTTCATTACCCTGAAAAAAATAAGTAAGTATAATTATTGTGTAATGGGTAAGGATTGATTAAAAAATTTATATTAAAAAAAAATTTACACAAGCTTTACAAAACTCAAGTTATAATTACGAATTTGATTTAGATTAAATACTTAAGAAAAAATTGCTAAAGGATTTATTTTAATCTCTCTCATTTAAGTAAAAATTCGAAATCTCATAATTCTCAAATTGCGAACCTGCAAGAGAACATGGTAATGCAATTGTTAAGCCATGGCCTTAATAACCTAAGAGTGGAAGATTAGGAGACTACCACCCTCTATCCAACCCCTGTTCAACACCATTCTTAAAACCGCAGTGAAAACAAACTTCACAAATTGTCTTGAATAATGGAATATAGTCTTAAACGGGGTCAGGGGTAAACGCTGTCTATTACAAGTCATAGAAGTGCTCAAGCATGAAGTGATTGAACCCTAAATATTTGCCTACAACTGTTGCATGAATAAGTTTTTTCTTTCAGTTTATATAAAAGTAAATTACACAATTTAAGCATGGGTGAGAGAGAGTATTGTGTTTAGCTCGACATTTAATAGATATACAAAAATTAGAATAAAATTATTGCAATTAAAAGATTTAACGTATGTCTAAAGACGAGGAGTGATAGGGTGGAGGTTAAGTTGTGCGCTAAGCGCAGGCAGAGTTCTCGATCAGACAGAGGGTAAGAGAGCAACTACATATTTTGTTCCTAAAACAGTGTACATTTTTTCATTTTTCCCCCAATTGGACTAAATTTTCCTCCAACTTTTTAGCCTATTACGAATGCTGCAATGAGTATATTTTTAACAATCCAATAAAAGTATTTATATAATTTACCATTTTTGTATATTTTTCACTTGATATTCACTTCGGTGTAAATATAATCAATTGAATTTCTCTGTGCTAGATTTTTGAACTTTTATCTTAATACTAACACTTATAATTTGCTAATTTATTTTGAGCTTCATATAACTGATTTCGTTTTTTTGAATTGATTAATTTTGTGACCAATAAGAATATCCTTTAAACTATTCTCACGTCTATCGAAATTCTTTGCAAAATAAGATTTTTACACAAATATTCTTATTGCTTTTATTCGTTCGATATGATACGCGATATACACACAAACCAGCCCAATTGGCGAATGACAAAAATGGCGAAAATACGGAATTTTAGCTCTGTTGCAGGAGATGGGTTTTCGGTAACATTAAGTCACTTATTCGTATATTTATTATACGAGTAGCACGGTCAAAATTACAGCAAAGCAATAATTTCTGCAACCGAGAATTGACATTCAACGATAGCACTGCCAGATAAAAGTTATTTTGCATTATGTTAAGATACAGATGTCAGCTGAACTGCTTTACCGATAAAAATATAAAAAAACATTTAACCACACGTCGAAAAAATCGATCGCAGTTACCAACTCATTATTGATTTCACGTCACTCTCCCCAACACTCATGGTATAATAATACATGGGAGCATTGACAGTTGCTTGGGAAATCATATACTGTCAAAAAATATACTCAAAAAGAGAGCGCTCACAATCCGCCATTGAAAACACAAGCAATGTTGAAAACGTTGAAGTGAAAAAAAAACAACAACCACAGCAGCTGCTGATGTATTTCCACAAAAAGCTGTTTTTGACAATTTATGTTTTCCTGTTGAAGAGAAAATAAGCAGTTGTCAATGCTACCATGTATTATTATACCATGCCCAACACTATTTCTGTAAGAATCTGAATCGATTTCTGCTCTATTCGTTCGTTTCAAATCGATAATCAGTCACATGATCCGATTTCACTCCAATGGAACCTTTTAGAAAAATGTTTCTGTAAGATAAGTGAATCGATAAGAAATAATGCTTTTCTCGCAGACTCTGAAACAAGTGATAACTTTACCAATTTATATAAATTTTGTTTAAATATGAAATAACAAGTACTCACAATGTACTTTTCTAGACGAAAACTTTTGCTTAAGCTAAATTTTTACTGATTATAATATTTTTTCTGTTATAAAACATTTTAATATTAAAGGTGATGTGATTTACAACTAATCCTATTTATGTTATTGTGTATATTATCAGAAAAATTACACTAATTTTTTTCCGAAACTATATATAATACAATAATTTATTTCCTTATTATTTTTATTATTATAACAACAAACAAGCACTCTTTGATGCGTTTTTAATATAAAATAAAGCACACATAAAAGAAAACAAATTCAAATACATTAATAGCTGTACGCAAAGTTTCTTCTCGATTTGAGTTCTTTTTTATCACAGTCCGAATTTTTAACGATTCTAACACACAGAAACAACAGTTCTCACGAAATCGGTAACTAAGGACCGATACAGCGTAACGTCACACAAATCGGTAACTTGTCGATTTTTTTACAGAAACGAGCTACAGTTGTAGTTGTGTCAAAACAAACACAACTCAAAATTTCAAAATTTTCAGAAGAAGCAAAAAACCAGTTTGGTTTTAAAAGTAATCCATACAAAACAAGGAGACAAAACGAATTTTTTTTTAATAAAAGAGTAAAAAGATGAGTGCAAAATTTTGATAGTTGATGAAGGTTATCACTACGAATAGTTTAACATTTAAAAGTAAAATTTGTTAATTTTGAGTTGTGCGGGTTTTGAAGATGGATAGCGATATATGTGTCAATAAAGAAGATATATTAAGTTAATTCGAATTTCAATGTTTTGAGAAATTTTAATTCAAAGTTTATAATCGCCATAAAGGTTCTATGAAAACTTCATTGGTTTTTGTGTCATAACTTTGGTTTGATTCACGCTAGAAGCTACAGATTTTGTCTGTATGTGACGATATATTCAAGGAATATAGTAATGTAAATAACTCAGTTCTGTTTTAAGCCGACTTAAGCGATTATTGCTTATGGACACAGACATACTTTTTTCGAAAATAGTAGCGCCACTTGCAAGTGTAAATAAATTTTAAATGTTGTCGTCAGAAAACTTTTCTCCCTGAATGATATATTTAATAATCAAATTTGTAATTATTTCATGTAATAATTAATTTATATAGTTGAATCTACTAATATTTAATGTTCTCTCCAATACTTGGCTTTGCTGCAGTCTAATTTCAATTTTCAAATAAATGTAATCTATTATTATTAGTATTAAAAAAATCAGTAAAAATTTATTTGAAAAAAGTTCACTTAAAGTTGAAAAACTTTTTTCAGTTATGTGCGAACTGAGCTCTAATTTAGGAAATGACTTTTCCTTTCATTAATAATTTCCAGCACAGCAATAATTTTGCACAGCAGCTGCGATAACTGTGTGAAACAACGTTGAAAAATAAATTTTATATAAAATTATTCTAGTACCTCTTACTATCTCTTTTTTCAATTTGGTAAGCTTACGATTTAATTATTACTTTATATAATTATTTATTAAATTAATCATAGTAAATCTCAATTATGTGTTCTTTATCAATCTGCGAAATTCACGTTCAAGTAGTGGAGTTTTCGTTATCTGTTTCAGATATTTTGTCAAAATTTTTCATTATTTTCTCCATCTTTATGTTCTGAAATTATTTATTTAGTTTTTTTATTTATTTTGAATTTAAAATAAAAAAATTGTTTTAACAGGTTTCTTCGTTCAATCGCGCACTTAGCTAAAATAGTCTTTTTTACATATACACAAAAATCTGACATGAACAATATTCAAAGAAGCTTTCATAGAACTTATATAGCGATCAAGGCATATTTAACAAGGTAGATTCGTGTCGGAGAGGTGGGTACAGCAGCTGTCAAACACAAGAAGAATATAAAAAAAGAAAAGTAAAACAGCGAATAGAAAACTGTGCTTTTATTCGTAAACAGCCGATTTTGACAGGTGCTGTATCCACCACAAGAGAGAATTTCAACAACTAACACTACCTTATTGAATATACCTTGATAGAGATTGAAAATTTTGAAATAAAATTTCTCAAAACATTGATGTCAGACTTTAGCTGTTATTGTTAATGGACACAGATTTAAAGTTTTTGCGTTTTTATCAAATAAGCTGACAGCGGATTGAAACGAAGACTGATAGATTAAAGTCATGGTATAATAATACAAGGTAGCATTGACAACTGCTTATTTTCTCTTCTACAAGAAAACATCTCCTGTCAAAAACAACTGTTTGTGCAAATGCATCTGCAGCTGCTGAAGTTGTTTTTTTCACTTCTACGTTTTCAAAATTGTTTGTGTTTTCAATGGCGAATTGTGAGCGCTCTCTTTTTGTGTATATTTTTTGACAGGAGATGTTTTCCCAAGCAACTGTCAATGCTACCTTGTATTATTATACCATGGATTAAAGTTAAATATACGCGCTTTTGATACCAAAAAGGGTAGTCACTGCATTGTTATCGATATTGCAGTTTGCATAAATTTTGTTTTGACATTTGTCGGAACATTTTTTTGGTGGTCAAAGGAGTAAAAAATCTTTTAACCAAATCTGCAAAGAAACCTCTGGTTCTGCTTTTTCGGATATACCAAATTTCTTAATAAATCCAATTCGAAATTATATTTTTATATTAAACAAATAACTTCATAAACAAGTTTTTGCAATGTCGGCTGAATTTCAGGATGAATCTTTCACATGTCGCAGGAAACCACTTGCAGAATATGAAAAATTGGATTATGAAATCTGTCGCTACTCCAGTTTTTCACCATCTTATTTTCCAGAGTAAGTGTTGAGTCGCTTTACTTTTACAATCAATTCGATAACAGCTATTAACATTTTTGGATAATATGACAATGCTTCAGTCATTATTTTCTTGTTATTTGCAGTGCTCCAGGTTAAACTTTAGTGGAACCATAGTAAGGTTCAAAATAATACTTGGGACAAGGAGGAAGCTAAGCCTTCTTAGTTTGAAAAAGCGTGGTGCTTGGGAGTTAATCAACTAGTCTGTTGAGAATTTCAATAGATAAATTTAGTAAATGTTGGGTTATATTTTATTATTATTTTCATCAACTACTCGACCCATAAACTGACCCATTGTCTTCACCCGGTCTTCTTGTCTTATAAAATCGTAACGGCATTATAACATGTTTGTATAGTCTGTTATGTTTTTAGTATTTATTGATCAAGTATTGATGTCAAGAAAACTTAAACATTTAAAAACAATGTACTATGTTTATTAAGAAATTTTAATATAATTTGTAACAGTCATGTGTGCGTCCAAGCAAACTTCATATATCTTAAAGATGAAAAATAAACTTAGTACAATGAATTTTTCAATGTAAAATTAGAATGAGAAAATGTCTGAAATTTGGAGTTTTGACTTTGGAATATCTTCGTTGCTTTTTTCATCAATGCCATAAATGGCTTATGGCCTAAACCCCATAAAAATCTAGATGCTTCGGTGCAAGTAGAAAGAAAGTCCAGCATCAGATAACATGATAATGCTTTAAAAATCGAACATGTTTTGTTATCTTACCCAAACATAACCCTAAATAGTTTAAACATTTAAATTGTATATTCAGCGATAAACCTCTTGATTATCTTTATTAGTTCATTGACTTCTTGTCACATCAACATTTCTATTGGTTAAGCATATTAAAAATATTGCTTCCTTTTATACGTCATAGTTGCTATTGCTTTATGGACCCCCACACTGAAAGTGCTGTTTACAAGTTCAGTCCGTTCTAGAAATGAATATGTAACCGTTGTCTGGAACTCATTTTATGAGTCCCACAAGTTGAGACTTAACGTATCCAAAAATCATGCACTAGATTTGCTTTAGGCTCCTTTAACTTTGAAGGTTGTATTCCATCGTATAGTGCCCGCTGTCAATTATTTGGTCTTAAGTTTCTGGAGACAGAAATATATTTGTCCCTTCTTTTTGTACATAATATATGGGACGTGGTTGATTCTCCAGAACTGTTAGTAATGATTAATTCCAATGTACCTGCTAAAACGCTTACAAATTTAAATCCCTCCTATTGGGACATATGTCACACTAACTATGCAGCGAATGCGCCTATCTCTAGAGCAGGCCTAATCAGCGAAATGAATAAAAGGGCCAAAGCCTAATTAAGAAAGATACTCGCCTGATTAAAATAAACAACAAAATACATTAACAACAACAAAAGCGTACATGTTAGCGTCACCACCATCGACGGCAACCTAATTTGTGGCTTTTTGCAAGTGCAAAGAAAGTGTTGATAAAAAAATCCCAAAAACAAAATACAAACGCGAAAAGCATGCGTAGCAGGACACGAGATCGTCTGAATTTCTATTCCACTAACAAAACACACGCACAACAACGATGCTGTATGTTTGGTGGTCGCGCCGCCGTTTCGATGCGTATGTTGTTGTTGTTTGTTATAGTTAATTTTCGCAAGTGCATTTCGTCGTAAATTTGGCGCAAGCAAAATGCGAGTTTTATTCAATGGGCCAATTATTACAACAAGGGCCACAAGGGCCACCTTTGTGATTAGGCCTGCTCTAGAGCCTTGAATATGTTCAATATCATAAATTCTAATTCGAACTTAGATTTTTCTATATCTAAAAATTAAATATGATCTGTTAAATACTATTTTGTACTTAAACATACAGTGGCTCACAGCTTATTTCGTACAGACGATGTGTTAAACTTTGAAATGCTATAACTTGGTAACTAGTAGTGGTAATGAAAAAATTTAAACGACATTTGTATGCTAGTAATTATATATTTATATAGAAACTTTAATTTCTTTATATACAAGTCTACTAAAAAGATAATAAACAACAAACTGAAAATGCAGCAAAATTCAACGCCACAGCTTATTTCGTACACACGGTTTTTACATGTAAGCTCTTGCACGTGATGCCGTTAGTTTTTTTTTGTTTTCTTTCGCTGTGTTTTTCTTTACTATGTCGTGATTCTTCTGATCGCAGTTAGCTGTTATTTTTAGTCTGGATTTAAAACCTTAAGTGCACAAATTGATTTGTTTTAAAAATGGACCGTCGCGCAACAATAGAACAGCGCCAATTAGTTTTATTTCACTTTAAAAAAGAAAATAGCCAACAGCAAATAGCTGAAATAGTAAATTTGAAACCCTCTATAGTGCAGAACATCATCCAGAGCTCTTTACACGAAAATCATGTGGCTGATAAGGGCAGAAATGCTCCAAATAAAATATTTACAGAAGCGGACGAGCGACTCATTCTGCGAAAAATCAAAGAGAATCCGAGGTTTTTGGCTCCCAAATTGGCCACGGAGGTTGAGAAGGAGTTGGGCGAGAAATTCTGTGCCGAAACAATTCGTCGTCTGCTGCAGGCCAACGAGTTTAATGGTCGAGAAGCACTCAAGAAACCTTATATTAATAAAAAAAAATCAGCTATGTCGACTGAACTTCGCCAAACAACACGTTTTATATCCTAGGACATTCTGGAATGACGTAATTTCTCGGACGAGTCTAATTTAAATATTTTTGGCTCCGACGGAATGCAATATATGTGGCGTAAGGCCGAGCTGAACAATAAACATTTCAAGCCTATAGTAAAAAATGGTGGCGGTAGCGTAATGGTTTGGGCTTGTATGGCTGCATGGGACGTTGGAAAGTTAGTTTTTATTGAAGGCATTATGGACAAGGCAATGTACCTAGATATTTTAAAAGAAAATTTTCTTCATAGTGCCGACACTTTGGGCGTTCGAGAGACATTTCGCTTCTACCAGGACAACGACCCAAAACATAAATCGGGAATCGTCCAGTCATGGGTGATTTGGAATTACCCGCATCTTATGAATTCGCCTGCACAGTCACCTCACTTAAATGTAAAAGAAAATTTATGGGTATTTTTGGAGAGTGGCATTCGGAAGTGGAATATTTTCAATAAAAATGATTTAAAAAATGGCTTGATGGAGGAATGGCAACAAATACCCCCCAGAGATTATAAAAAAATTAGTAGAGTCAATGGATAGCCGGCTTAAAGATGTTATTAAAAAAAATGGCGGCCAGACAAAATATTAAAAAAGACTAACATATGACATTTTTTTAAGATTCAGTGCATTGTACGAAATAAGCTGTGGCGTTGAATTTTGCTGCATTTTCAGTTTTTTGTTTATTATCTTTTTAGTAAACTTTTATATAAAGAAATTAAAGTTTCCATATAAATATATAATTACTAGCATACAAATGTCGTTGAAATTTTTTCATTACCAGTACTAGCTACCAAGTTATAGCATTTCAAAGTTTAACACATCGTCTGTACCAAATAAGCTGTGAGCCACTGTATATTATTTATTCTAATTTGTAAGAAATTTTGTTCATTGACTAAGGAAATTAAATAAATAATATAAAAAAATATTTCCTCGAAAAAAACGGAAGATAAAGCTGCCTCGCATAGTAGGTCACTAGTAAGGTTTGTTTATAACTTCTAACGTCTTTCATCTATATGAACCTTACTTCTCCCAAAAAGATTAAGAACTCAATTTTTTAAAAAACTCCCTTTAAAAACCCATTCCTAAAAACTTTTTTATGGTTTTAAACAAAATTTTGTAATATTTTAACTTTTAAAAAAAAAGTTTTTAATTAAAAAATACTTTAGACAATTACATTTTTCCAAATTTAGATAAATTTATATAGAGCATAAAGAAAATAACGTTTAGCGTTTTAAGAAAAAAATTAACAAAAATTTAAGGTTGTAAGAAATTAATTTGAACTTCTCACTGGTTAATAAGCGATTCCAGCACCATATAGCAATCCTACGTATTCTTTATATCCTTCGTTTTGAACTTCCAACTTTTCTTTTCGAGCTTCCTAAGTACTGCTTTCTCCAAGGTGCTGCTTCCTCCAAGGTTCTGCTTCCTCCAAGGTTCTGCTTCGATATTGTCGGTCTACGCGTCCAATATCTTGTGCGTAACTGAAACTGCTGTAATAATAATAAAAAAACTGGCAATTTCAGCCCTTTAAAGGACTTTGACCGAAATTCTTATGATTTAATTGTGTTGTGCGTGTTATCAAATGTTTGCACAGCATTGATCGAGAACTGAACCTACTAGTTTTATGCCGACTCCGAACGACTAATGTGCATGTTCTCAATAAGCTTTACATGGCATTATTTACTCTCTGAGGATTGCCATTGTATGCACAGAGATGACATCCGAACAGAAAAATTAATTCAATTGAAAAGACTTTCTGTGTAAGATGGAATTGAACCAGGGTTCTCTAATGTATGGGTCATGCATTCTACCCACTGCGCCACGGCCGACGCCTATAGATGTAAGCATGTAGCCAACCAGCTCTGTGCAATTTTCCGAGAAAACTTTAGCTAATTTGAACTTAAAACTAAAATAAAAATAAATAACTGGCCATTTTCAGCCCTTGAAAGGACTTTGACCTAGCTTCTTATGATCAATTGTGTTGTGCGTGTTATTAAGTTTGTACACAATTGACCGAGAAATGGACCTACAGGCTTAACGCCGACTCCGAACGGCGATGAACGAAATGTTCTTGTTCTCAAGAAGCTTTACATGGCATTTTGATTACTCTCTGATTACCATTGTCTGCAGAGGAGGTGGCGGCCGTACAGAAAAATCATTTTAATTCAAATAATTTTCTGTCGCTGCTGGGGTTCGAACCTGGGTCTCCAAAGTTCTTTGACATAGCGGCCACGCACTTTAACCAACTACGCCACGGTCGCCACTTAAAACTAGATTTTTTATTTATTGCTGCTTTTGGAAGAGGTGTTACTTTAGGAGGAAGGTTTCAATGTCGTTTTTTTAAAGAAGGGTCTTTTTTTTTTAAATTATGATGGTCTGCAAAGTTATAGATAATATAATGGAAATTTTGTTTGTAGAAGTAATGAAAATAATATCACCCAGAGTTTCAGAGATATAACAATTTTTTTAATTGAAGGAGTTTTTGACCCTCCTGTGTGAATGTTAGGGGGAAATAATGTTTCCTAATTTTAAAGGACATTAAATTTGCAAGAATTTTACTGAAATTCTTAAATCGAAATTTTACTTAGTTCAGTAGTTAAAGGAAATTAACTACATTCGCATAATATAAAATGTGATCTTAAAAAACTCGGTTATTTGAGTTAATTCAGAAAAAACCCTTGTACAATATGTTCTATGGACCAATGGCTATCAGAAACCATTGTAGTTTTTTCAGTTATTTTTTGGTGTCGCACAGTGTTATTTTACGTAAACATACGTATCTTTAAAATTCGACAATGTTTAAAAGTCATTCAACTGAATATGCATGCCTATAAATATACATGCAAGAAATTTGATACGTTGAAAGACCTTCAAGACCTGTTAGGTTCTCAATCTGAAATGTCAAAAAACCAATAATAATTTTGTTGATTAGCTCGAAAGCTTTTATCTTCTTTTTATAATTTTCTTTTTATAAGTCAGCTGATATCTGTAAAAAATAATTTAATTATTATTTTGAATGCATTTAACTTTTTAGAAATGTTCTCGTAGACTGTCCCAGTGATCAAACATCGCGCTGGTCAGCGCAGACAAATAATCCGCCGCAATATCTTACATTGAAATTGAAGAGACCTTCAGTTGTTAAAAAAATCAAATTTGGCAAATTTGAAAAATCGCATGTGTGTAATTTAAAAAAATTCCGCATATATGGTGGTCTGGAGGAAGAACCAATGGTACTGCTCCTAGAAAGGTAAATCTTCTGTAATACAGTTTAAACATTTTTATTTCTTTTTCTCTTAAAATTAAATCTTAGTGGTCTAAAGAACGATTCAAAATCTGAAGTTTTCAATTTACGCTGCATAACAGAAGACGGTTCTGGCAACTTACCGATTATTTATTTAAAAATTGTACCACTCTTATCCTGGGGCCCAACGTTCAATTTTAGCATATGGTATATTGAACTACTTGGCCAAGATGATCCTATGTTTACTAGTGTCAGCATGAGGAAATACAATATGGTAATAATTACTGTGAATTTATAAAATAACAAAGTTAATGATGTACAATGGAGTTAATTAATAGTTACGTGAGGTAGAAATTATTAAACTTTGCCTAAAACATTTCCGCCAACAAGGCTATGAAACTGCCTTTAAAGCTCTACAGGAGGAAACAAAAGTTTGTCTGGAAAATCCACTCATCAGTGAATTGCACCAGTGTCTTGTGACGGATGGTAACTTTAATAAGGCTGAGGAAATTATTTCGGAATATGTCAGTGAGGGTCTAATGGATGATTATCTGAATAGACAAGATTATAAGCATATCTGGAGCTTACAACAAACTCAAGGTGGCCTTCAACCAGGTACAAAAAAAAAATATATAAAATAAGCATTTACTTTTAGATTTTATGTAGTTGATGAAAAATTTTATCTACCCTACGCACAGCGTAGAATGCAAAATAATTTTTTTTTGCCCATTTTTAAATGATTTATCAAGCTAAAATAAACAGTTTTGGCATTAACTGACTTCATAAAAAATTAAAACTGTGAAACATCTTTCAAAATGGGGAATTCTCGTGAAGATATGAAGATTAAAATTAAAAAACTTGTTTAATAAACTTGGGTTAGTTATATTATGGGTTATATCCATGAAAAGTATAGAAAAAAAAAATAATAATTTGATGTTACATTCTGTTATATGTATACATGTAGATAAAATGCATATGTATACGCATATGTATACATGTAGATAAAATTTTTTATTTATATTTAGTCCTGTTGACAAAAAATTAAGATGCAACTTTTTTCCGTTTTAGAAACGGGTCTTAATATCTCAAGATAAAAACTGTACGAAGTCCTAAAAAATAGCCCACGATCATCAGCTTATAAAGTCGAATGCATATTCCAAGACTATTTGAACACTAAACTGAATATTGAATATGAATTAACTCTTATGCCTTCAGAAGAAACAGGGTCGTTCAATTACATTTAAACTTTCAGTTGCCACATTTAAAAATAAGTGTAAATTGCGTCATTGCGTAAGCTCTTTGTTTTTTTATAGAAGTTCAGCCATTACCATCAGAGTTGCATATATACTTAGAATGACGAAAATGAGAGCGATTCTACGAGCAAAGAATAAAATTCTGAATGAATGTATTCCCTGTACATTTTTTAAAAGCCAAAAAGTCTATAAGTTGTTTAAAAAATGTACTTATTGTAATAATACAGTTGTGGGCTATACAATTCTCTGTGGTTATAACACAATTTATTGAAGCGTTCATTATTTAATTAAGCATTCTGTATATGTCGAAAGACAGTATTTCAGATGGACCCCAACAATTTGGAAAACCCCAGTTGAACTGAAGAATCTTCCTTTAAAAAATATGCATTTTCTCCTCTTAGCCTCCTGGGACCCGAGCAATAAATTTTTGAATTCAAGCAGTTTTTTTGGAATGGCTGAGTGATTTGATGTTACAATATGCAATTTTATCGATTAAATGTAAAATAAGTTCCTGCTTCAGGATTTTCAGGTGGTATCACATATGATACTTTGGGTCACAGAAGAGAAAATAACGGGCTATTTCAATGTTATCAATTTATTTATATATGAGTACAAATTAGTTAAATTAAATGACGAAAGCTGTAATTATTTATCCCTAGAAGTCTATTATATGCCCTCAACAAGAAAGCTCTACTATTACTCAATAGATGGCGTTGCCACGAAGATTTAATTGCAAGTATCATAAATGATACCCAGGGTTCCAGGAGGTTAGATTGGTAAAATCTCCCACTGTGCTATGGTTCAATGTAATGATTCGTTACTTGCAACATTTTAATGAAAAAATCCAAATATTTTAACTTCCGCTATAGCACTCCTCTAATTAAATTGTTAAATCCCATTCATTCTATTTAACTGCATGTAAATATTTAATTTATATTTAATTTTTCAGAATTCGGCATAAATGTCGTTCTGTTTTAGCCCTTCAATATTTTAACAGTCTGACTAACTAGTCGGAAACTGATCAGTACTGGATCAAGATGTCTTTCATAATACGAAACCATTCCCACGGTGTTTTTGTTAACATGGCAATGTCAAAGTAAATTTCAGTTTTCTTATTCTGTATTCTTTGTATGTTTTTACAGTTCAGTTACGTGTATACTATAGTTCATTTTCCAAATACACAATTAGCGCGTGCGATTTTTCTTTCGTGACCCAGTTAAGTGTCTTGTTATGTTGATTTACTGAGTAAAAATCACCCAGGTTCGATGCTCAAACTTGGCCGTGCATTACTTTTTTGCTAAAATTTTTTATTTCGTTAAAGAACGGTAAAAGCTAATAATTCACACAAAAAAAAGAAATAAATAAAAAAATGAGGTGGGTTTAAGGTTTAGCCGTGAAATCAAAGATAATAGGTACTTTGAATGTTAAAATTGGCAAACAGTTTTAAATTATCCTAAAAGCCCAAGAAGATCTTTTAAACACTGGGCTACCAAGATTAATTGTGAGCTTTATTACAGTTTCAAGTATTCCTGACATGTCTGAATATTTTTTTTTATGGTAATTATGTTTCGTGTCATGATAGAATTATACAGGTAGGTTTGACAACAGGCTATTTTCTCACGAGATCGTTCATGGATTGTCAAACTAGGCTGTTTTTTTTTTTGTTGCTTTGTTTTGTATGATTTTTGACAATTCATGTTCGATTGAAAACTGTCACACCTACCTGATTAATTATACCATGGTTTCGTGTGAAGTAAAAATTGAGAATTTTCGATTTTTGGCAATTCACATTAAAGTGCGTTATAAAATAAAAGAAATAACTGGCCATTTCAGCCCTTGAAAGGACTTTGACCTAGCTTCTTATGATCAATTGTGTTGTGCGTGTTATTAAGTTTGTACACAATTGAACGAGAACCGGACCTATAAGGTTTAACGCCGACTCCGAACGGCGATGAACGGAATGTTCTTGTTCTCAAAAAGCTTTACATGGCATTTTGGTTACTCTCTGAGGTTTGCCATTGTCTGCAGAGAGGTGGCGGCCGTACAGAAAAATTATTTTAATTCAAATAACTTTCTGTCGCTGCTGGGGTTCGAAACCGGGTCTCCAGGTTCGTTGACATAGAGGCCATTAAGGTGCGTTAGCTACCTTAAAAATACGATCCGATGATCAAAAATTAGTAAGTAGTTATAAAAGAAGGCTAACCAACCATTTAAAGGACTCTTCTGTATTTTGTTAGGTCTGTACCGAAAAACTGACTAACTGAAAATCTGTTAATATGAACAGGCAGTACATTTATTATGTACACATTATTTTAACTTCGGCCAGAATTTGTTTTTTTTCTCAAATTTAATCTCAGTAAATATACGTAGATTACGTGAATCTATCGTTTGCTTTCCGAATTTTTCACAGTTCACTCTTTAGCTTTAATATGGAACTGCCTACTAAAATTCCTTTTCATAGCATTTACTCTTTAAAATTCCGGTGTGTTTATTTTTGTGGTGACTACCACAAATAAAATCAAGAAAACCAATTCCATAGACATGAACGGTCTACACATCTTAACCCATTTAGCCTCGGAAACTATTCAAAAAAATTATAATTTGTATACTGATTCATCCTTTTTGCGTTTTATTTTTTAAGGATTTCACTATGCTTAAAACTGCAAAAAATTGAAACTGCAAGTTTAGTTCCATTTTTATAAATTCCGATAGAATAATTTTTTAAATAACATCAAAGACTTCAGTACTCAACATTCAGCTAAAGATTTGAATGTTTTAATAAAATTCAATTGATCATTTCTACAGGCACACGTGGTGGTCATCAACTTGTTATTGACATACAAAAGCGGTTGGTGTACTTATTCGGTGGTTGGGATGGCTTTAGAGACCTAAGCGATTTATGGGTATTTGACATAGAGAGTTGCACTTGGAGCTTACTTTTCGAAAATTCTGAACAATTTAATGGCCCAACACCAAGATCTTGTCATAAAATGATCTTCGATCCAGTGAGCGAGAATATTTTTATGCTTGGCCGATATTTGGATAACTCTATACGCACAACAGAATATATAAAGGTTGTCCTTAAAATTTTATTGAATCACATCTGTGTTATAGTGAATAACATTTTTTTTATCGCCAGAGTGATTTCTTCCTCTATGATACACGTGCACGTTCTTGGCTACAAATATGCGATGACACAAGTCAGGTTGGTGGTCCACATTTAGTCTACGATCATCAGATGTGCATTGATGTTGATAAACGCACAATATATGTGTTTGGTGGCAAGATATTGACACCACGTAGCGTAACAAGCACAACGTCTAATGAGCCAGAGTATTCGGGCTTATTTGCATATCATATTGCTACAAATACATGGACACAAATTTTGGTGGATTGTCATCATCCAAGTGCAGCAAATGAAGATGTGCTCTCGATTAAGTCGCGAATCACGCATTGCATGGTCTTTCATAACGTAAGTAAAAAGATTCTTTAAATATGTTGGTATTCTACAATTTGTATTGCTTGATAGAAAAATCGAAAACTTTACATTTATGGAGGACAGCGTGGCAAGGAAGACATTGAAGAATTCATCACATATGACGTTGATACACAAGCCGTTTGTGCAATCAATAAAGATCAAAATGCAAGTGAAATGAAAAACGAGCCCTCACCAGGTTACACACTAAGAGCAACAATCGACTGTGATCGTGATGAAATTTATGTTTTTTCGGTAAATATTGAAAATTTGTGTTTTCGCCTTAGATTGTATACATTTTATAAACGATTTTATAAAAATTTGTGCAGTCGGTATTAATTGAACTGACTTAAAAATTTTCGATTTCGATAGAGCCTAAGCAAGCAGAAGGACCGTCGTGATATACCTCAAATTGATTCGTCCAATTCCTTCTGGGTTTATTCTTTAAGGAAAAATAAATGGTCACGCATCTACACTTGTCGTCATACGGCCGATGGCGAGAGAACAGCTTCTGCAGACAAAGAATCCCTCGAACCCTGTCCACGATATGCTCATCAGCTGGTATATGACGAGGCAGTTAAGGTATGTTTCTATTTTTCTTTTACTATTTAATAATGAACTCTTTATTTACCGCAATAAACTTTACTACCGCAGATTCATTATCTTTTTGGCGGTAATCCTGGTAAATCAAATACTCAACTACGTTTGGATGATTTTTGGGTTCTTACATTAGAAAAGTAATTAATTGATAAAAATGGCCCAATAAATATTAACCAAATACATTTTATAAATGCGTTCAGGCCAAAGCGGTCAGAAATTTTGGAAAAATGTCGATATCTGATACGAAAACTTCACTACGAGGAGATGACGAAAGTTGATCCCATAAAAGCCATGCAATATCTACGCAAAAATATTTCTGAAATAATTGATCACTCAAATGCCGCACAATTGAAAAAGGTAATTTATTATATTTGTTTACAAAGGCTATTATTTTGCTTCAATGTCACACTTTTTTAAGTTCCACAAATTGGCTTCGTTGTTGTTTATGCCAGAGGACGTGACAGCTGAACGTTCCTTCTTAACAACGCCTCCGATAGGCACACACATTGACATCGATGGCGGTTCTTCTTTAGCCGGCTTATCAGCTTTAAATTCTGCAGAATCTACAAATGCCGCCAACAATCTATCCATTGAATCCTCCGAAAGTTACACTTCCACCTCTTCCATGTCCGACAGCGTTGCATTAAATAAACAATTTCCACAATTAGCTGAGAAACGACCTCGAACTGATTATGATCATGCCGTTAAAAGTCGCCGAGCATATCTTTTCAATAAAATTGTTCAACTGATGCCAGAACATATGGTACAACCGGAAAGGAATCTAAGCGACTTTATTACTATTTGAAGAAAGTGCAGTTACTGGAGAGCGTACTTTGTATGAGAATGACAATTTTAACGTTACAACGATATTTTGAAAATTTATATGTTATTTTCGGAATCTAAGCGAGTATTTTAATATGTTTTAATTTATTTTTCCTTCATACAAGTTTGTTTAAATTGGTTCTTTAACTAAAAATGTAAAACTTGAACATAATGATGAAGTATGTTAAAAATTTACTTAAAAAGTGAGCTTTTTATACGATTTAAATTATTGTTAACAATTCGCTTCTTTTTGGAAACAAGTACCTAGCTGCTTTACAAGCTGACGATAGCAACATGTGATAATCAACTATTGTTAATTCAAGTTTGTATGCTTAGATATTATTAAGTCAACTCTGAAAGTTATTATATTATCTTCTAATAAATTATTCTTTAAAGTTTTCCTACAATTTTCCGTTTTCATTATGTCGATGTACGGAGTCGAGTTTGCATAATTTTTGTAAAATAAATAGCCGAGCGGAATAGTGAGATGTATAAAGTAAGTATTAAGCATATTTTTGTAAGCTGTTAGTATAGCCCTATTCTTTTGCTACCGACTTACAAAAGAACACTAGGTAGGATAACTAAATACATGCAAAACAACAACACAAACTCGGCTATTTATACGAGTTCGTTCCAACTCGGTAAGCTAATATCCGACTTGATATGCAGTGTTGAAAAGTAAGAAAACTGCTCTATTGTGAATGAGCTCTGAAAAAATCCTTAGGAAATTTCATGAAAAAATAAACATTTTTTCATTCCTTGCTCATGTTTGTAAGGTTTGTGTCATAGAAAATCTCTAGAAAAATTAAGAATTCCTATGGCTTTGCAATGGCCGCCACATAGAAATATGCTGCAGAGGGCGCATATGGAGCATGTCTTTGATATTAAACGAAAAGACAAAGATCATGGTTATATTTACGCAGCCTTTAAACCCCAATTTCGGCGTTTATAAGTATAAGACTATCTCTAACTGTAGAACTCCTCACTTGTTTATTTTGATATTTTAGGAAGGTAGCCAAAATTCTGAATTTAAATATGCATATTTGTTTTTAATATATGAATGTGTTTCAAGAATTCAATTTGATGCAAACGATGGATGCGGGTTAAACGAAAAGACAAAGATCATGGTTATATTTACGCAGCCTTTAAACCCCAATTTCGGCGTTTAAGTTACGCAGCTCTTAAACAATTGCGAAAAATGTTTATGAATAACGTTTTCTTGTTTAAAGCCCATGGTATAATAATACAAGGTAGTATTGACAGTTGCTTGGGAAACCAGCATCTGTCAAAAAAAAGTCAAAGAGAGTTCAATTATTGCTTATGTTTTCGCCATTGAAAAGATCAAGCGTAGTCAGGTTATCCAACACTTGATCTCCGAGCCTGGTTAAGATCACGGTAAGTTACAAAATGGAGCATTTATGAATGTTATGAATTCCAATGTTTGGATTCATATAGTTGTAAATATTTGGAAAAGGCAAAGATGTTTAAAAAAAAAACACAGGTGCGTCACTGGACACACGAGAGAAGCGAAGCATTTTCGCAATTTCAAAGATTTGAGCCTATAATTTAATGCCTTAATGTGGCTAAATGTGTAATTAATGTGGCGTCCGTGGCGTAGTTGGTTAAAGTGCGTGGCCGCTATGTCAAAGAACTTTGGAGACCCAGGTTCGAACCCCAGCAGCGACAGAAAATTATTTGAATTAAAATAATTTTTCTGTACGGCCGCCACCTCTCTGCAGACAATGGCAAACCTCAGAGAGTAATCAAAATGCCATGTAAAGCTTCTTGAGAACGAGAACTTTCCGTTCATCGCCGTTCGGAGTCGGCGTTAAGCATGTAGGTCCGGTTCTCGGTCAATTGTGTACAAACTTAATAACACGCACAACACAATTGATCATAAGAAGCTAGGTCAAAGTCCTTTCAAGGGCTGAAATGGCCAGTTATTTATTTTTTTTTTTTTTTTTTTTTTTTAATTTAATGCCTTTTTTCGATTAAAATAATTTTTGAATTTAAAACTTTAAAATAACAAAGTTTTTCGTTTTTGTATGGGAGCACCCGTAAGGAGAGGTCGGAGGGGATAGGTCCTATCATATTAACCCTCTCCGGCCCTCCTGTTCAGTTGTAGGGAATAAATATACAAAAATCATTAAATTTGTTTGTAGCGTAACGACATCTAGTAGTAAGTAGAAGCAACATTTGTGTTTTTAGTACTCTTGTTTGTATAGCCAATACACAATCTATAATGGTTATTGTGTATTGGCTAATGGTTATTGTAGGAGATGAAGGCTTGTAGCCAATACAATTCCTATAAATAGATTATTTTGTTCTACTACAACATAGCTTTAGTTAATTCTTGATATTGAATCAGCAATATTTGCCAACAAAGGGTTTTGGTTCGATGGCATAAGCTTTAAACTATCAGTCGACGAGCATGAGTTCAATTCCTGCAGCGGGCAAAAAATTATTTTTAATTTAATATTTTCTGGTTCAATTGATGCAAGCAAAAAACAATATCAATTCTAAGAAAAAAGGTGTCGGAAAAAGGTGTCGTTTTATCTGATTTCACTCTAGCAAATCGCAGAACGAGGCGTAAAAAGCTTCGCTTCAAAAGAGAGAATACCATTCTATTGTATCTAAATATGTCATCAGCTATTCGTCTTCTGCCGCACAACAGTCTTCACCCGATTCCTAAGCGTCCTAACATTGGTGACGACTAAGATAAATTCACACTTACTTCCACACTTAAAAACCCACTCTTTATTGATACATTTTCGGTGGAATATATATAAAATTTGTACAAATTTGTAATTCAGGATGTTTATTAACTATTTGCGATGTCTCAAAAACAATTCTTTAAATATCTGCTAGACTATTAATTCGTAGTTTTCTAAACGCGGTCAGTATAAAGTATTTAAATATGATGTACAAAATATTTATTTTATACTTACACTTTTATGTATATACATTTATGTATATATCCGGTTTATCGTTTTTATTTTATTTTTTTTTTTTTAACAGCGAGCTTCCTAAATTACAATTTTTTTTAAAATACATTACAAATTATTTAAACTATTTAAAGAAAAACATCATGTGAGAAAAAATTCTTCATAAATAGGTCTACTGGGTTGGCCCATTGGCGAAATCCGTACAGGGTTTTAACTTCAAATACAACCTTTTATATTTCAAATTCAGTTTTTTCCAAATAAAATATAACTTTTAGAAGTCAAATTAATTAAGCTTTAAGGCCTGACTATAATAGCAACATGCTGGCATACGCTAATGCCAAAATTTAAACGAAAAGCCAGCAGGTTGTTGTCAAAATCAAAAATGTCTATAATTGACATATACTGACTTTGAGAAGTGTCACATAATAGTATGTTTTTATTTGTGCTTGTTTGTGAGATTTTTTCAAAATTAATGTGCAAAATAATATAAAAAAAATTAATCATATGTAGCCTTTGCTGTTTAGCTTCAATTATTACTTCAATAAATTAGAATAAACTAGTAAGAAATGATCTTCGACTGGGCCGAAGTTAAAATACCCCCACGTCCGAACTAAGGTATATTCAAAGACTTCAATAAATAAAGTTTATCTGTAAAAACATTTTCGTTATAGTTTTAACAGAAAATATTCGCTTTTGTTTTTTGATAAAGTCACTTTGTATGGGAGGTGGGCGTGGTTTTCACTCAATTTGGTTGAATTTCATACACATGGTACACGTTATATATCAATTTTCAAGTCCATATATTAATTTTTATGGATTTTAGAGAGATTTTACCTTTTTGATAAAGTCACTTTGTATGAGAGGTAGGCGTGGTTTTCATCCGATTTGGTTGAACTTCATACTTAAAGTGTATTTTAAACATAAAAACTCATATACGAAATTGCAAGTCCATGCAATAAGTTTTGTGAAATTCTAAGAGATTTTACCGTTTTGATAAAGTCACTTTGTATGGGAGGTAGGCGTGGTTTTCATCCGATTTGGCTCATTCTCGAACTTGACCTTTATTTTTTAGATAAAAGCTTAAATATTGAATTTCGTGATGATAGCTTTAAAATTACGGCTGTAATCGTGATCACAGACGGACAGACGGACAGACGGACATGGCTAAATCAACTCGGGTGGTGATGCTGATCAAGAATATATATACTTTTCTATACCTACTACGCCTCCTTATGGGCGTTACAAACGGAGTGACAAAATTAATATACCCCCATTTACGTGTTTTAGACGTGGGGGTATAAAAATTATTTGACACTTGCCTATGCTGTGAGCGATTTGAGTCGCTCTACAAAAAGCCACTGAAAGTAAACGAAACTTAACGAAACTGTGGCAATTCCAATTATGGGTATGCTCATATATTTACATGGGCTCGCTTTCATTTTGACAGATTCGTCTGCCAGCATGTGGCTATTATAGTCAGGCCTTTAAGATTCTAATTTTTTTAACAAATTAAACCTTTTTCAGCTAAAAAACTTTTTCTATTTCAAATTCAACTTTTTAAATTTAAAATACATCGAATTTCAAATTTCAAATTCATTGCTGCACTTGGTTTTCGAGACATAAAATTTTTAATTTTTGGGGTTTCTGCAGTGAAAATATATCTCGAGTAAAATACAACCGACTATTTGGGTTAGGAAATTTGAAATATCTGCTCAATACATTCTCGTGTCTGTTTTAATCATACTCATGGAGTACGATAAAGTGTATTTTTAATAGTGTATTCGCCCAAGCTCATGGTTCCACCTTCATACAAGATATAATAAGACACCTTAAGCTCTTAGACACCAAGAGGATATTTCGAACGTGGATTAGATAAGGTTATAAAGGGTTGTTTACCATTTGCTATGGTGCTTTCATGGGAGTTTTAAGATTTACGAGTTTTGTGATTCTCTTATTTGTTGTTATGAAAACTTCAGAATTTACGATCTTCCACTCATCACAAAATTCCACAGCTTTAATTTATTCGACTTAACAATCCTTTTACTAGTACCTACGCATGAAACTAAACACTTTTTTTTTTAAAACTGAAAGTTTGAATATGAACTGTAAAAAGTTGAATTTGAAATTGGAAAATGTTTATATTGACATGTAAAAAGTTAAATTTGATTTGGAGAACGTTGAATTTGAATTGAGAAAGTTGAATTAAAAATGTAAAAGTTTGCATTTGAAGTTCAAACCCTGTATAAAATAGTTATAACTGGAGCGAAGACACATTATTTTTGACCATGGTTTGAAAAGGTGAAAAGTTGAAACTACAATTCGTAGAAGCTTTTCCTAAGCCTACTTTGGAGGCATCTTTCCGTGCAGTACAAAAAGAAAAGGAGCCAGAATTAAAAAGCCATGAATATTTTACTCGATTTTATTCTCATTATTCATATATATATATATTGAATCATTTTACAAACTTCAATGTTTTTTTTTTGTTTGACTTATTCATCAATATTTTTGTTTTATTTAGTTTGATGTTATACATATTATTTAATTACTAAGGTTTATGTATGGATTTTTTGTTTTTTTTTAATCTTCTTCATACACGTTTTCAAAGTAAATTATAAATAATAATTATAAGTATTTTAATTTTTTTTCTTTTTTATAATAAAAAAATTATATAGTATTTTTTGTTTTTATTTATTTTATGTAGTAGTTATATATTAAATGTACATATATATTTTTATGTACTAGTGTTGAAGTTTTATATGTATGTATTTATGTAGGTATAGATTAGTAAATGCCATGCTTGTGTGTGTTTTCGTGGTATAGGTGGATTAATTATTTATAATAATGCAATTATAAACAATCCAATGGATGCAATAAATGTTTTGTTTTTTCTTGATGAATTCTGCTTTTTTTTAATGGGTTTGCTTTTTTTCTTTTATTTTCATAAATTTACATTATTGTAAATTATGAGCTTAAAGTAATGCATCATTTAGTTTTTTGTTTTTTATTTAAATACTTGCTTATTTAATTATTTAATATTATTCAATAATCTTAATGTAGCATGCGATTTTTTAATGCTTAAACATAAATTAATTGCATGCGATTAATTTCATTGAATTGTAGTAAAGGCCAACAGAAACTTACAAACAGGCTCACACACACAAGTTAGTTACATATTTCAAACTTGGCTCATTCGAAATGTTGTGATTTATGCAACATGCATGCGTGGCCTGTTCGTAGCTCTATTAGTTCTTATTTTAAGCGAAATACATTTTTTTTTTTTGACAAAAACTTAATAATAACTTATAATCATCTTCAATTCATTACAAAACATTCTCTTATAAAACTACTTCAATGAAACAAATCGCAATTTTAAATTATTAAGGGAAGATCGCTTGGTCTTCAAACTTTTTTTCGACCATTTCGACCAAACTTTTATTTTCTAAAATGAATTAATTTTAAAAAAGTTGCGAAAGATTTTGTTAATCTTTCACCTTTAGCCAAATATAAAAAATACCATTTTTTTGTGCATCTTCGTCTTTTTTGCCAAAATTTAATGTTTTTTGTTTTTTTTTTAATACTTAAGACTACACACATTTTTAATAAGCGAGAAAGAGTAGGGAGGTTGTTGCTTTATCTAACCTTAAAGTTTCTACTTGCGGCATACAATGGCGCATCAAAGGACTAAATAAACTAAGTTCATACGAAGAAAAGTATTTGCAAAACTTTAAAACAATAAAAATAGTTACTTGATTCGTCTTACAAATTGACGTTTAGCAGATATTTTGAAAGAGAAATTCAAGCCTTAAAACACGTAGCCTAAATATTTTAAATATAGAGTTGGTACGACGGACGGACGGATGAGTTTGAGATAAAGCAAGTTTATAAAAATAGTCGTAACAATAAGACCTAAGAATTTGTGCTTTTAGATCAACAGAGGGTCAAAATCCGCTTTGCAGAGGTGCCCAAAATAAAAAAAAAACGTAACTTTATTCCAAATTTTGTATTCAAATAGGTAAGTTTATTTAGACAATGGCTGATTTTGTAAAAAATTTGCATTGTTATATAATTCAATAGATATATAAAAACAAATACAATACATTCGCAAAAAAATTTTACTAAATTATTTCCTAGAAAAACAAAACATTACAAAAAACTACTATGAATAAAAATAAAAACCAAAAACAAACTTATTTTAACCTAAATTTATCTATCAAACTCTAAGTAATGACTCAAAAAAAATTGTACGTTTATTTCTTAACCTATTGCACTCTGGACATAGCTCAAGCAAGTGAGTTTCGTTTAATCCACAAAAAAAAACCTGAGACATTGATGCGGTGAAATGGCACCAGTTCTTTGCCAGGGATGTTAAATTTGCGTGCATTGCGAATTATTCTTCGCCAGGGATGTCAAATTTGCGTGCATTGCAAATTATGCAAGTTACCATGGGTGATTTTTTTTCAGGGCGGTGATGAATATGGGTTCACTTTGTGCCGGCGATTTTCACCTGAGACATTCATGCGGTGAAATATCACCCTCTCGTCACCATGGGTGGATATTTTTCTCAGAACTTTGTGCAAACGATTTTCATTGTCGTTAGCTATTGAAAACTTTCTTTTTCAAATTATTGAAATTCCACACCCCCCAGACAAATCAATTTTTGTACTCGGGTCGAGTAAATATGAAGACCCAAACAAAACTGCGAAAATTTAAAAATTTTATATTTTTTAACCAATTTTAAGATGTAGGGAATATCCAACATAACATAATACATTGGTAACCTTTAGCCAAGGATTAGGACAACTTTAAGTCGGAGTCCTATGACGTACATACTTCTAATCAAAATGTCGTCAATCTTTCCCATTCTACTATCAAACCATTTCCATATTTAAACCAAGAAACTATTGTTATAGAGCGTAAAAGAAAGAATACATTTCAAGGGGATTCCACAATATCAGGAATGGATGGTGTTCGCTTTGAGTGAAGAAGTATGAACGAAGTATGAATGTTGGAGTTTTGAAAATGAACTTATTCTTTCTTATTTAATAGACAATCAAATCAACAACAAATTTGTTATTCTCTTAAGTTTTCCTAGTATAAAAAACCTGCGTATTTAAAGAGAAAAGTGCTTCAATTGTGCAAAAATATATCAAAGACACATTTCAGCTCAAAATGTGAAAAATGCGTCATGCTAAAGCCTAAACTAAAGGTTATTAGCTATTCTCTCTCACATAATAGGGTTGCCTTTGCTGGCATTTGCACTAAGGTTGGAAGAAATATGAGATTAATTTATCTAGAAATTCTACAGGCTACATGAAATACTTAATGGGTTACTTGAAGACTGGTTGAATTATGTGTCAAAACTTGAAAGTGGAAAACCAGGAGCTGAGATTTATGGCCCCAAAAACAAAAAAAAAAAACCCTTCCAATGGGCTATTCTCAATCTATATTTTAAGCGTGTCTATTCGGGAACTTCTTTGTAGAAGCGCTATGGGTACACATTTATATACTTTTCGATATTCAAAAGGCATTTTGTTTCCTGCAAACTAGCCTCTAATACAAATCCTTAAATAGACTTAGGCAAAGCAAAAAGTAGTATTTAACGAAACATCCAGGTCTATGATTGCTGCTTAAAATTTTCTATAGTTTGGTGAAGTGCAATTTTGTAGATAAAAAATGTGGTCCTTTTTTCCACGAGTAAACTTCCTCCTTTTTTTGTGGAAAAGCGTAACACAATATTTTGGGAAGAATAACGTGGTCTATTAATTAATTTTTAAATTTAAAAGAAGAACAAAAGAAAATTTCTTTTCCTTTTTTATGGGATTTTTAGGGGATATTTTGGCTTTAATTAAAACTGGAGAGAAAAGGCCTTTAAAAAAAAAACAAAAAAATCTTAAACAAAATATATAAAAATTTCAACTAATTTAAAAATGTTTCTTTGGGAAAAAAACAAAACTAAAAAGAAATAAAAAAAGACAATCTTTTAATATTTTTTATTTTATTTTAATGGATGGTGTTTTTGCATTTATTTATTTATTTATTTATGTAATTTATTATACTTAAGTTACAATTAAAGAATATAAAAACAATAAATTTAAAAAGAACAGTTAAATTAAATAAAATTGCATTAAATTAAATTAATTTCATAGATATATATATATATATATATATATAATAAAACTATTTACGCAGGGTGCTATAGTGAACGGGCTTAAATTTCAGACATAAAATCAAATACTACATGATGTATTGTAACCAACGTCAGTTAGTGAAATTGCGCATAGTAGCTTGCACGAACAAAACACCCTGTATAAGTGAGAAACAGCTAAGTAGTAGACAAAGAATTACAACGTATTTTAAAATAGTAGTTTTTACAGCTTATGTGATTCAATTCAATTTGTATTTGACTAAATGAGAGTGAGCTATATATACTAAATATATATGTATATAGTAATAAATGACAAATATATATTTATATAATTTTATTATATTTCGGAAAGTTAAAAAACAAAAACCTTTGAGTTTTGCAGCAAAATGATTTAAGGAGAGAACAAGAAATAGTTATACATTTTAAGACTTTGTGTGTAAATCAGCACAATAATTTAAATAACTAGAAACAATTAGACATCGTTGAGTGCAATGAGTACAAGAAAAAACACCTTTTCAACTCATTATAGCCAACAAGGTTTCATTTGGCGCTTACATTTACATTAAAGTACCTATTTAATTTTTCCTTAAAATTTCTTCTATACAAATGTGCGCATGTATGCAAATTTTGCCGCAACAATTAAACCCTGTCTGGATCTTAAACGAAGAATTATGTTTGAATCTATCAGCAAGGTTTAATTGCATGGCCAAAAGTTGTATTTCATTTAAAAACTATTATTTGTAGAGTTTATTTTTTGCAGAAAATTCTGTAAAAGAGTAACGTAAGAAAGATTTTTGTTTGTTATGCGCATGTTTTACGCATGCCGCGGCGTATTTCCGGCGCCAACTACAGCATAGAATCGTCTCGTTTAATTTGATTTCTTGGTTTAAACTTTTTCTTCTTTTATTTTCTTATGATTTGCAAAATTTTGAAATTTCTGGCAAGGAATGGCGCAAGTTAAACATGTATTTTATTAGAGAAGAAAATCAATTTGAATAAAATACATAAAAAGCTTTAGAAAAAAATAATTTCTTCACTTCATCCTTTGCCATGCATGATGCATTTAATTTAAATTTTGAAACCAAATCTTTTTTGTTGACAACATGTTGCTTTGTTTGCCATAAACACTAAGAAATTAAAAATGAAACAATTTTGCTAATATTTAAGAATTTTACCATTACGCAGGCACAATTATTATGGCATTATTTGTTCTTGTTTGTTGAAATTTGAATATGCAACTTCAACTTAGGACAATTAGAGGAAAGAAAAACAAAACAAAAATAACATTTTTCTATAGCATAATTAAAACTTATATAAATATAATATAAAATAAAAGCTCTCATAAAAAAATCTAACATTTTTACATTGTTATAATTATGCTTAATTTTAGTGTTCTTTGCGTTTTAAGAAGAAGAAAGCAAAATATGAAACAAAAAGTAATAATTGGCTGTAATAATTTTTTAGTTTTTATTGTTGTGGCTATTTTAAAAAGCATTACTTAAGCGTTCTTTGATACATCCTTCTATATTTCAGCAGAATTATTTCTTAGTATTCTAACATTTTGTGCTCAAGAAGTTAAATGAAAGAAGTCGCTTAGATACACGTACAAAGTAAAAACCAAACCAAAAATAAAAAATTAAAAAGCAAAACTTTTTGTTTCTTTTGTTTTTTTTTTTTTTTTTTTATAAACCGCGCTTTCGCAAGATACGCTCTTGTTCACTATTTATGGTGGTTGTTATTGTTTGTGTTCGGGTAAACCACAACTATTTTTTTTTCTTAAACAATCAAATAAATCATCTTGCATTTCTTAATTGTTGTAATTGTTGTTGTTGTTGTTACTCTTGTTGTTAGTAACAAGTATTTTTTACATACATGAATCGTGTCAATATAATAAAATAATTTACATATATAAAATTTAGTATATGCCTTACAACTTATTATTTATTATTTTATTTTAGCTCTTCCTTTCTCTTCCTTCACTCTGCATCGTTATCTCATCAACATTATCCTGTTTTTATACTTTCTTTCATTCGTGGCTTTAGGTCCAAGATCTTTTTTGTTGTTCTCTTTAATATAATATGTATATTAAATTGTTTTTTTTTTGTGTTTTGTTTTGTTTTTGTTTTTGTTGTTGCGTTATAAAATTGTTAAGATTTATAATTCTTAGTTGTTTTATAGTATAATTATTATTTTCTTGCTTTATATTAATATTTTTCACTTATATTCTTTTACGCGAAAAAGGAATTATGCATATAATAAAATCACAAAAATAGTTTATCGTTCCAAATCCAGTTCAGACCAAGTTGTATTCTTTAAGATTTGATTGAAGTATAGTATCCTTAACTGCTGCGAATACAAATCTTATGTTTTCAGTATCTATGGAAAAAGAACGAGAGAGTGTGTTACTTTTACTCTTATATTAAAATTAATTTCTCGATCAACAGCACACACACACATAACACTCACTCAATAAAATTTCTGAAGTTTAACTTTCATATCTGTCTTAAAATAATTAACCTTATTTAAATAAACAAGTGCCTTTAAAAAGAACTCAACATCAATATTCAACTTATAAATTTAAAATTTATTCTTAAAATCGAAATCTTAATTTATTCTTCAATATGTTTTTTGAATCATATACTTTAAAAATTTTTGAAAAAAATTCAATTTGAACTTATGGTTTTATTTGACCTGGGAATTCCCTTTTATGTTATAAGCTCGCTCACCAAAATTTGAAAATTGCATTTCGAAGTACTTGGAAAGTAGTATCGGGGGTATTATACTACCACTCACAAGCCAATAGAGGACCATCATCATCTCACATTAGCCTCATAAATAATACACTGGCTGTTTCAGCCTTTGAATCTTTTAGCGAAGCAAGTAACACAAGCTCGGTCATCACAATATGATACTTGCTTTCACAAGTACTTTGGAAGTAGTATCGAGAGAGGAAATTTCCAACTTGTATTCACGAGTTTCGTACAAGTTATATCAAGGTGGAAACCTCTAAGAATCTCGGAAATATAACCTTTTGGAAGTTAAAATGCTAGTTTGGTATTCAACACAAAGAGCGATCCACGTTCATCGTTTTCGTTGAGGTCGCAACTCTCGAAGTATTCGAAAAAAATACATAAAATCGTGCTAGAAGACAGCTGCGAAGATAATTGATCACAATATTTTAAATCAACATTTTCTCATGGAGAAGCTCTGTGCACTCTATCAACCAAGAATTTCTCACTTTACAAACGGAAACCCAGTGAATTTTTGCTTCGACTTATAATTTTTATTGAAACTTGGGTCCTCAACTCCTATACTCCTAATAAAGAAAAGTAAAAAAATTAACAAGATTAGGTAAAAACTGTAAAGTGATGAAGTAAAAATCGTCAGTGATGCGATGCTATAATCAACGAATTAAAGTTCGAATTGTTCACTCAGTCACAGTACCCACCAAATCTAGCCATCAACGACAATAATCTGCTTCCTTAACTCAAAAAAAGGCTCGGAGGTAAAATATTTGTTAGTAACGGGAGTTATCAATGCTGTCAATGCATATTTTAATTAGCTCGATAAATCGCACTATAGAAATGTTATTACTACGTAATACGAGGAAAAGATAAAAAGTTCCTGAAAAATAAAACAGATGGCGTCGCAATCGCATCATTAAAAATTTTGGACTGATTTGCCGTTCAGTTCCGACTTGATACCCATCGAAAGCAACCTGGATATTTTTGTAGATACGGACAAAAGTGAATTTCTCCGTTGAAAAAATTCACAAGTGGTTTACTGATTACAATCTGGGTGGTAGTACTGGCCAGGAATTATCGATAAAATTCATGATATGATATTGGACCGGCTACTGTTGTCAACAAGTGCGATTGTGTGACAACTTCAAAGGAGATTTTGGCGATATTCAAACGCAATGAGGACATTTTGCGCCGTTTTGTAACCCTAGCTGAAATATGGATCCATCACCATACAGCAGAGACAAAACAGTGAACTCACCTAGTAATGAAACATGGTATAATAATGCAAGGTAGCATTGACAACTGCTTAATTTCTCTTCAATAAGAAAACATCTTCTGTCAAAAACAGCTGTTTGTGAAAATGCATCTGCAGCTGCTGAAGTTGTTGTTTTTTTCACTTCAACGTTTTCAACATTGTTTGTGTTTTCAATGGCCGATTGTGAGCGCTCTCTTTTTGTGTATATTTTTAGACAGGAGATATTTTCCCAAGCAACTGTCAATGCTACCTTGTAATTATTATACCATGGTAATGAAATAAGTAATGCAGACATGCTTGTTTTGACAAGACAACGTTAAGTTTGATATTGCAGGTTTCCGAAAATATTAAAAAGGTTTCCCAAAATATTTCTTAACCTAATAACAAAAAAAAAAAAAAAAAAAAAAAAAAAAAAATACATCATCGGGACGCGTAGGGGGCTACTCAAGCAACGAAACTGTAAATTTACAAATTACAGTTCATAAATTACATAAAATTATTACATAAAAATTACATTAATTATTATAAAGATAGAAAATGCAACAGCCATGCAACGGCATTTACTCGCTGAGATGAATTATTACTCTCTGAGTAAATGAGCTACGGTAAATGTAAGAAAATTAAGGATATGTACCTGGCCTTATGACAAAAAATAAGTCATGGTTTCATCAGGTCACGGAGGTAGCAGCTTATGCAACAAAAATTCAATATTGTTGCATGGTATTATTACTCGCTGGGTACGAGTAGAGATGCTATTGAAAATTTTATTTTACGATAGCAAAGATTAGTTCTTTCATTTTATACGGAAAATAAAAAAATAAATTTGGTGCCATGAAACCATGGTGACAAGATTTTAATGCAGTGAAGATGCAACAACAATGAAAAAAGGTGCCATGGTACATTATATGAACCGACAATAAGGATGATGTTCTCGGCCACAAGATATGAATAAATATGAGGCTTGCCTTTTAAGTCTTGCGCATAACAAGTGGTTACAGTGAAAATGGTTTTATGGTTTTTCAAAATATTCTCCAAGTTGAGCAAAACACTTTTGCATTCGTTTGAATCAATTTTCGAAACAATTTTGCCACTCTGAAGTTAGAACCTTCGAAACCAGGTACTTTGAAGGCCTCAACGGCCCGAACGGTGGCGCTCAACTAGTAGAGCTAAGTTGATCGATGCATTCTTTTCTTTTCAATCAAAGTCGAAAATCGTAAAAAATCATCACCCGAAAATGTTCACATGTTAATTCCATTTTTTGCTGAAATGCAAGAAAATGTAAAATTTTCGAATAGAACTGTTAAAATTCATCTGCCAATGCTTAGTGATGCCGAGGCGCACGACTTAAAAGGTAGCCCTCGTATCGGCGTCATAAGGTCACTCAGGGAATAGCTTAATGTAACATTAATGCACCCTAGTTGCATTCAATTATTGTTTGGCGCTATAATACAGTATACATTAGTATATTAATTAGAAGAAACTTTAGAACAAGGATTTGAACAAGACAAAGGACAAAGATTAGAAAAAGGATGACGACAAGGATAAGAAAAAAGGACGAGGACAAGCATTTGGACCAGGAATAAGATAAGGGACAGGATAAAAATTTGGACAAACATTGGTACAAGGAATCAGAGAAGATTAGGAAAAGTATTAGGATAGGATTAGGAAAAAGATTCGAGCAAGGATTAGTACAAGAACTGGGAGATGGATTAAAACAAGAACTTGGAGAAGGATTCGGATTTGGGGCGAAAGAATAATGAGGAATAAAGACAAACTTTGGGACGAGGGAAAGGAAAGATAAGAATAAGGACAAACATACAGATACGTCATCACGTCAAAACCTACGGGTGGGTCCTTTACACAGGTAATGTTAAGAAAGTAGTGTCATAAATTGGTAATACGAGGGTTGACTTTTAAGTCTTGAGAAATAAAAAAGAAATATTTACAATCGGAAATGGCTTTATTGTTTTTCAAAATATTCTCCATGAAGATCGATACACTTTTGCATGCGCCGATTGAGGAAGCTCCAAAACATGTGATTTGAACGTATCAACCGTCGCGTTCTTCAGGCGTCAAAAACGTTGACCACGCAATTTATTTTCGATCTGCTCGAATAAAAAAAAACATTGGGTACCAAGTCAGGATTGCACGGCGGATGACCCATCAATTCGAAACGTTCGAAATTCAAAAACGTTTTTGTTTGAGCTGATGTGTGAGAGCTTGCATTGTCGTGGTGGAGAATAATTCGTCTTCTGCGATTGATTTCCCTGATTTTTGCGAATACTTTGGCAAGGAAATGGTGGTGTACTATTCAGAATTGACCGTTATACGTTGCTCTAATGAAACGTTAGCGACATGTTCAGTTATTCCGAAAAAAGACTTCGTGCACGAGCAACTTTTGTTGCCTTTGGCTCGTCTTGAAAGGACCATACAGTAGATGTTGTTTAGTTTTGGGTTCATATGCATAAATCCATGATTCGTCACCTGTTGCGATGCAATAGAAATATTTAGAAGCACCTCGATTGTATTTTTTTATCATATCTTTCGACCAATCGACTCGAGCCTTTTTTTTTGTACGATTGTCAAATTATGGGGCATCCAAAGCAAACAAATCTTCCTGACGCCTTAATGCTCATGTAAGATCGAATGTATGCTACTCCCACTAATGCCCAAGGAAGACTCCATCTCACGGTATGTCACATGCCGGTCTTCTTTCAACAGTTCACGCATAGCATCGTTTTCTGCCACAACAGCCGTTCTTGGACGACCTTCACGAAATTCGCTCTGCAGCGAAGTGCGACCATGATTGAATTCGGAAAACCAGCGAAACACGGTGGCTCGAGATGGTGCTTCATCACCAAAAGTCGAAGAGAGTTTGTCGGCACACTACTGTTGGTTTAATCCACATCGAAAGTCGAAGGAAATCGTCATAATCATCATGTTCACGATTTAATCCCATTTTCTTACCAAGATAAATGTTCCAAGTATCTGTAAACAACACAAATAGCACTCGTATGATAAAACGTTCTGAGTACGTTCACCATTAAAAATGTTAAACTTTACGACGTCAAATTTGACATATTCACATTAATTAGTGTTGCCATATCTCAAGACTTAAAAATCAACCTACATAAATTCTCCATTTATGTGGGATATATTCCATCTTCCTAATTTTGACTGGTTTTCATTTTCAATTTTTAATACATAATAATTTAATATCACATAAAATGCAAGTTTTTTATAAACAACTTTTATGTAAGTTTTTTTATAACACTAGGAATCAGCTATCCATGTTGTCGTATTTGTCAAACAACGATAAAATTACAACTTATGGGCATTTTTCATTAGACTAACAACAGTTATGTCATTGTCATTTCAATTTATACAAGTGGGAATAAACACTTAGTTATTCGTATCCGCCGTGACTAAATGCAGAAGCAAATGCTTACCGTTCAATGCCTACCAATCGGAAGATCCTGAGTTCAACTACAATAACTAAGAAAAATTTTCAATAATATTACTATTTAATTTATATGTATGATATAATCATCACCTCAGGACGAACGTTAATTTGGAAAAACTATGCAACATATTTAAGTTCAGTTAGAAATTAATATAAAACGCTCATTGTAAAAACGACTTACACCAGAACCATGTGTTCGTGTGAGCATGAATATTTTTTTACTGATTCTGAAAAAAAAAAATTGCTTCCTGGATCAAATTTCAAATCAAAGTACTAAGTCAATGCCATCAAAACAAACAACATCAACTGAAAAATACAAGTTCTTACAGAACTGTTATAAATTGTTAATACTTCTTCCCTACCTTAATAATACTGTTATTACTTAAGAGCTAAGATAAAAATCAGGTTGAAATAAAACAACAGAAGCCAATAGTTTGAGGTATTAATTCTTTTTCTTAAAATATTTATAAATAATTTAATATATAATAATTAAAAGATAACTTTATGAACGAAATTAGATTAAAACTCCTACCGACCAAACGAATTTTTCGTTAACTTTTATTTATTTTATTTTTAATAGCGGTTTATTTAATTAATTAAGTTACTTGAAATGTTATGAAAAATAATAAGGACAATGAAGTTTGCTATAATAATAAATTCTTTTTTATTTATGTTTTGTTTTATACTCGTATAGGTGGTGAGGAAAATTTAGCCCAAATTGAACTCCTTCAATGCATTTTGCATAATGGTATCTTTGACGGCGCAGAACACAAGTTTAATGTTTTCAGTGTCTATGCAAGTATATTTCCAAAAAGTCCAAATATTGTGCGCCAAAGAGAGAGGAGATTAAATTTTATAAAGGATGTTAGAAAATATTGAGGTTCTTTAAATCAAATCAATGCAAAACATTATGAAAAATGTGTGCGAACAAAACTACAGCGACGAGATAACTAGCAGTAATTGATATTACGTATTAAGCAAGGTCAAAGCGAAGGCACGTCTAGTCTTACCTGACAGCGAACTCCAAAACTTAACGAGTGTTATAATTTTAAAATGTAAAATAAAGATATATAGGTAAAGATAGCGCTATTATGTTAAAATATATTATAAGTTAAATATACCACCTTTTCATACAAACACAAACATTCACTCAATTAAAATTGTTATGCGCCTGACCACTGAACAATAATCGACAGTTTGGCGGATACTGAGAGTTTTTGGTTTTCGAGCTTTGAAATTTCTTGCATGAATCAAGAAGATGTCGCGGAGTAATAAAAAATCATTAAATTTTTAAATCCAAACATTAATTTCATTATCGACAATTGTAAAAATTTCATTCGTGAATCGAAAAAGAAACTTTTTTAATCATTAAAGTTTACAAAAATCTTTAATGCGTAATTGTTTTTTCACAAATGAATCAAAAATTATACTTTTTCTGTTCATGAATGAGTTTGCAACTTAAACATAAAAGATACTTTTTTTCGTTGTAAATGAGTTCTTAAATGAATACATTTGCGAACATGATTTCTGAATTTTATTAATGAGCACGTTGAGCTGATTCCAACAAGCGGACAATAGTGATGTTATTATATTTTTTTAAGCGTTTTAAAAATTTTAATAGTTGCGTTTTTTAAGAAAATGTTATTGATACTATTACTTATAAGTTCATAGCAAACAAAAAGATTCGTTTTTAAAGATTTTGTGCCCTAAAAACAGGGATGATTTTTATTCATTTGCGAACTCGATTACAACAAAAAAAATTAATTTTTGAAAGGCCGATCGAATTCGAACCAGTTTCGAAAACGATTATTTTAAACGAATTATTTTATGGTTTCCAAAAATATAAAAGATTTCAAAGTGAACCTTTGGGTCACTGGGTATATTCTAAACAGATTTAAATAAGATAATTATGTTTTGTTTTTATTTTTATGTTTTATTTTATGATTCAAAACATCCTCATCAACTATGAAGAACAATTCCACGTTAAATTAAAATAATTTCTAATCATTCAACAGTATTAAAAATTAAAACAAAAAAAAAAAAAATCAAAGTGTAACTTACCTGTAGCACAAGTAAAATGAGAATAGATAATTTTTTCGGAATCGGGATTTAAGTCTACAAACATACGAAGTATAAATTCACGGGCGGCTATTGCATCCCTTTGTGGACCTAGAGTGCAAAGAAATACACAACAAAGCAAAAATAGTAAAAAATATTCAAAAGCAATAATTTTAGCAATATGTTAAGGTATACAATTAAATCTAGCAATACTTGGCAAAGACTAGCTAGCAATGCGCTTGCGTCTGGACCAAGTTAATAATTGTTAAACTAGCTATAAATATGATTGCGGTGAAGTTTCTATAATTCATGAACCATAATAGACAAGGAGGTAACCTGTTGCTGTTGTGAAGTGAGAATAACACTGGCGATCCGGATCAGGATTCGCGGAGAGATATTTTTTTAAAATAAACGCTTTGGCCGCAGGAATATCACATTTTGCACCTTGCGACAATTGCGATAAATTTAATGTACACAACGATTATAAATAAATGAAGTTTAAATTTAAATTTAAATTGCAATAAAGATTATTGCAATGTTTATGCTTACCATCATATTCGGGAAAATAGTCTACCAAATGCGAATACATTATTTTTTCTTCTAATAAATCTTTCTTATTTAAGAAAAGAATAACCGATGAGTTTTGGAACCACGGATACGTGATAATAGTTCTAAATAAAGCTTTTGATTCTTCCATACGATTCTGCAAAACAAAGTAACATAAGAATATTATTACAAAGAAGCGAGAGAGTGCGGAGAAAAGTGATACTGACCTCGTTATCAGATTCGAATAAAATCTGATCGTATTCCGATAATGCAACCAGGAAAATAATGGATGTCACATTCTCAAAGCAATGAATCCATTTTCTTCTTTCCGAACGCTGACCGCCGACATCCACCATTCTATTTATAAAATGTATTTCGTTTTATAAAATAAAATGAAGAAAAGAACGTTAGTATTTCATAGAAAAGATAGAGCGCATTAAAAAAGCAGTTATTAATAAAAAAGCAAAGCACACAATTTTAATAATAATAATGATAACTACTAAAATAGAATGTTAATTAAAAAAGTTAGTATTTTAAACAAGCCTCTTAACTATAACTATTTAGAAAACAAAACATAAATTTCAAGATTTGACATAGCTTAGCAATACATGCTGCATTTTTTAACCCAGTTTTTTTATTGTTGTTATACCTAAACACAATACCGTCTAAATCAAAAGGATACTCAAGAATACCAGTAGTCGGCACACGAGCACGTAGAATATCCTGCTCTGTTGGCAGATAATCAGGCTTTTCAATGCGTTCCAAATCGCTGAGATAACTGGCAATGCGATCAAGTAAATTAAGACAGATTAAGTTTAAGATATTAAATTATAAAAAAAAACAAAAATTAGATAATCGTCCAAACCGCTGTCATAAAGTCATTAAATCCCAACAGTATACAAACTTAAAATATCACTTAAAAAATTATCGCTTGAAATCAATCCAGTTGATTAAAAAAAAAACAAAAATAAACAAATATAAGATCCTTACAGAACTTAAGCCATGACGATCCTCGTCAAAAGACCATTTATGGTCATATACTCTACCGAATAGGTCACATTTAATAGTAAAAGTGAAAGAGGTTTCTGTTGATTTTATTTGTAGTATAATTCTAGTGATTCTCATCAATGTTATTCTTTTAATCATAATGTTAAAACAAAAGTATTAAATTGGATCCTAGCAGAATTATAACCACGAAATCTGTATAGGCGCTTATTCTACTATTCCAAACAATTAAATAAATGGTAAAATAAGTAGTCAGATTTCAATTATAAGAAGTCTCTGATTTAGATTTGTGTACTCTCTTTAGTATTCTCATAGGGTACTATCTGATTAAAAGAAAAATTAGCAGAATTCTGTTTCAGTTTGCTCTCTTCCTATTTTCAGGAGCGTAACAATTTGCTAGACTTGAGTCAGGTGTTTGCTGTGTTCTAGCAAAAGCGCGCATACTTTTCCATGTGAGTTGTATCCATGGTATAATAATACATGGAAGCATTGACAACTGCTTATTTTCTCTTCAACAGGAAAACATAAACTGTCAAAAACAGCTTTTTGTGGAAATACATCAGCAGCTGTTGTTGTTGTTGTTTTTTTTCACTTCAACTTTTTCAACATTGCTTGTGTTTTCAATGGCGGATTGTGAGCGCTCTCTTTTTGAGTATATTTTTTGACAGTATATGGTTTTCCAAGCAACTGTCAATGCTACCTTGTATTATTATACCATGAGTTGTATCTAAACTTGCTTGCTTAGAGTTAGTTGTAAAATAGTAATAGAAGTTATATTCAATTGTGACAAAGCTGAATGGTTTATTAGTCACTATCTTTATTCGATAATTTTTTTGAACTTTGGCCATTCGGCATGTACAGTATAGCTTTTGGGCTTTGTTGGTAGCAAATGAGTAACTTTCTAAATCTATGGTTAGTTTAAAAAAAAAATTATTTCTTTTAAATGGTCGTGTAAAGAAATTTTTGCAAAAAAAAATTATTTTTACATTATTTAGGCTGATATTGAGTCTATTTTGAAATCAATAAATATTCTGAATAAACAATAAAATATATCAACAAACAAAAAGTTTTAAGATCCAAGTATTGACAGCCCTGGAATACCAATTAAACCCAATTTTTGTGATCAGGGACCCCAAAACCCCATGTAAACCCAAAGTAAATCAAGATTTCTCGACTATATTTAATTACAAAATTTTATATACAATGTTTTTGTATTTTTTTAAAAAAATGTAGGTGCTTATTAACAGAGTTAAAAAAAAAGTAATAAAAATATGATAAATAAAATAATGCTTAAAAATATATACAAAATTAAAAAGTTTAAACAAATTGAGGCGCTTTAATAGTTTCGACGTCATTATCCCTGGGAACGCAGAATAAAGTAAAGAAAGAAAGAAAAAAACAATATTGGCCAATCTTTCATTTCGGGTACACTTTTGGTTAAAACTGCAACCATATTCAACCTGAGCGACCACAAAAAAAAAGGGAGTGCCTTTGAGTCCCTACACATTTTTATTTTAGTTTTTGCTACAAATGCCAGCTGGCCTAACGACATATGGCGCGACTGCCTGACCAACACATATCAAACATATATTCACATTTTCAATAAAAATGTCCCGGCTGTCAGAAGGTTGGTTAAACTTGATTTGATAATGGCCCTATTACTATAACATTAGATTAGTGTGTTGTTTTCTTATCAATACAATTAACAATGTGTTCAGTGTGAAACGTAAGCAGTATTCACTTCAAAAAGAGTAAGAATTATACTGAATTAAAAGTGTAGTTTCGGTTCTAAACATATTTAGTATACCTCAAGTATGTTTTTTTTAAAGGTATGAGTTATTGTGTTAGTTTGAATAATATAGAAATATAATGCATATATTTGCCTAAAAATGTTTTTATTTTTATAAAACTAAAAATGTTGCCCAATGTTAATAGAAATAAGCTTAATTTTTAAACAGAAACATGCATTAATTTATTAAAACCAAAAAAAGGTTTAATGAAACTCCAAATAAAGTTAGTTGTTATAATTTAGAGAAATAGACAAAACATGCAGAGTTCAACAGAGACAATTTGAGAGAAATTGATAAGGTACCTAAATCGTATCTCTTCTAAGTCGAATGGATATTCAATAATCCCCGTTGTCGGCACTCGAACTCGCAATATATCTTGCTCAGTTGGTAAGTAATCGGGTTGAGCCACTCGATCGAGATCCATCAGATAACTGTTTTTTTTTTTTTAATTAACAATATTTAATTATTTTAAATATAAGCCCATATTAATATGTAAATGTTCTTCAACCATATTAAAAGTTTTTGTCGTTTTGTAGTCAGTTTAGAATGTTAGAGAAAGGTTTTAACGAATACTTACTATTTAGCAGAATCTGTCAATTGATATTCTCTTCTCCGATCATAGCACTCCTGAATACCAGTATCTGCCCAGAGCGCCTTAATTGCTGACAAATAGGGATCCTCAAATGTTGCAACTGTTTCGTAGTCAATACTCATTATAAGTTCGCCAAATTCCTAGTACGAAATTGAAAAAAAAAAAAATAATTTAATAGATGCGACATGAATATTTTTATTTATTGTAAAAAGTTAATGCTTACGCCATGTTCGGCGTTGCCGTAAGAAATTTTCAGCATATCCATGGCTTTGATCATTGACTGCATGGCCATGAATATGTTCTGATACACTAGTTTGATGTAACCTCGTTTATCATCTTCGGAGTAACCACTACCGTGGATAATTCGCATCTGCTTGATGAAAGTGGACTTGCCGGATTCACCAGTACCTATAGGGGAAGATTTGAAAATAGGTGTTTTTTAATAATTAAATTCAATATCTTATGAAATGCAAATAAAAACGTATAAACTCTAATGGTTCAAATTGCACTGGAAGATATTATAAAGTCATTAATATGAATTTACATAATGAATTTCCATAGTAATTTTGTAAAGATAAACAAAAACAAGTTTAGCAATAATGTTGCGAATACGAAGAGTTAACTAATTTGTTTGGACTTAAATAGAATATATTTTGGATTAGCAAAAAAGAGTGAGAGCGATAATAAAAAACATTTTAAAAAGTTTGATGCCAAGGAAATACAAATGATTCTGTCTTGTAAAATTTATTAAAAAAGAAATATACCTTTATTTGGGGACATTGTTACTAATTAAAGCATAGAAATGTAGAGATTTTTGAACTTGATGGAAATAACAAAAGTTTGCACCCAAACATATTATTTTTATATGGAATATGTATTTATTCGAAAGTAAGTAAGCGTTTTTCGAACAATGATCAAATTTTGGAAGAGCTTAGATGCATTTTGATATTAGGAGAACATTTTGAATTATAAAATTTAAAAAATGCAATACTTTCCAAACAAAATTTTGGTTGTATGATGTAACCTGATTCATTCAAAAATAAATTGTTAAAAATATTGATTTTCTCTCGAGCATAAAGTTTGAATATAAGTTTTCAAATTTTATTCGAACAGGAAGAGATTTAAAATAGGGAATTATTTGCATATCTTCTAAATTTATTAAACATATGTATGTACTTAGTACAGCACAATTTATTTTGAAAGAGGGTTCAATTTTTATGCAATTAGGTGATTAAAAAAAAAAATAAATAACTGGCCATTTCAGCCCTTGAAAGGACTTTGACCTAGCTTCTTATGATCAATTGTGTTGTGCGTGTTATTAAGTTTGTACACAATTGACCGAGAACCGGACCTACATGCTTAACGCCGACTCCGAACGGCGATGAACGGAAAGTTCTCGTTCTCAAGAAGCTTTACATGGCATTTTGATTACTCTCTGAGGTTTGCCATTGTCTGTAGAGAGGTGGCGGCCGTACAGAAAAATTATTTTAATTCAAATAATTTTCTGTCGCTGCTGGGGTTCGAACCTGGGTTTCCAAAGTTCTTTGACATAGCGGCCACGCACTTTAACCAACTACGAAACGGACGCCACTTTTAGGCTGCCACAATTAGGTGATTATTAGGTGAAAATTTGAAGAAAATGAAAAAATAAACCCTTATAAAAAACGTAATGTGTTTTTTTTTTGTTTTTTTGAGGTTTAATTTTTCGATAAGTATTAAACTGTCGTACGGTTATCAGATATGGCAATTCTATTATCATTTGTGCTCAGTTTGGGATGCCATTTTATGGTAAATAAACTAGCCCCAGAAGATAAAAAGTCAATGGGCTGAAAATGAACTGGAAGTCAACTCACTGTTTTATGGCAATATACAAGGTGGCGCAAAAATAACCTTCCGATGTTTTTTGGCTGTAATTTAAAAAAAAAATTAAAAACTTTGATTCTTCTTGTGGATTATTTTTATTTGGTCTTTTAATTTTTTTTACATCAAGTCGAGAATATGATGTCATGTAAATGGCCGCCGCCACAGTTGATTGTCATTTGAGCCCTTTTTATGGCATTTTCCATCACTTCGGCCAAAACTTCCGGCAATAGGTCCTCACATTCTTGACGGATATTGTCTTTAAGAGCTGCAAGAGTCTGAGGCTTGTTGACATAAGCCCGCGACTTCAAAAAGCCCCACAAAAAGAAGTCTGGAGCGGTCAAATCAGGCGATCTTGCTGGCCAGTGCAAATCGCCAAATCGGGAGATTAGGCGCACGGAAATGCATCCTTCAGCATATCGGTTGTGGCACGTGCAGTGTGTGCCGTTGCACCGTCCTGTTGGAACCACATGTTTTCCAATCCCAATTCATCAAGTTGCGGCAAAAAGAACTCGTTGATCATTGCTCTGTAGCGCTCACCATTCACAGTAACCGTTTGGCCCGCGACGTCTTCGAAGAAAAAAGGTCCGATGACTCCTCCAGCGAAAACAGCACACCATACAGTGACTTTGAGCGGGTGTAATGGCTCTTCGTGGGCTACACGCGGATTTTCAGTGCCCCAGAAGCGTAAATTTTGCTTATTTACGTACCTGCTAAGATGGAAATGGGCCTCATCACTCATGATTATTTTTGATGAAAAATCATCTTCCTCTTGGTGGTGCGTTCTGGAGCAGTGTAGCGTAACATTGTTTATTAACGTGTATTTCGCATGTGTTTACTACACAAATGTCAAAACAGAACTGACATTAGGGGCCAATCGCAAAATTTATAGCATTTTCTGATAGGAGGATTACTTTTGCGCCACCTTGTACTGTTGAGTGATGAGGCTCACTTCTGACTCAATGGTGATGTTAACAAACAAAATTGTTGCATTTAGAGTGCAGAAAATCCACAAGACTTTCTCGAGGCAGCATTCAAAGAATTACTGTTTGGTGCGCTTTGCAGGTCGCTTTTCAAAATGAGGCCGCCGAGAGCGTTAGCGTCTCCGGGATGTTCATTGAAGATATGTTTTTCAAACAGGACGGTGCCACATGCCATATAGCACGTCAAACAATCGTCTTACTGAAGCAAACATTTGGCGATTGAATTTTTCTCCTAATAAACCAGTAAATTTGCCATCAAGTTTATGCGGATTAACGCCTTTGGATTATTTTCTCTGAGGTTATGTGCAATCAATGGTTTATGTGAACAAAGCAGCATTTATGGACCACTTGGAAGACAACCTTGTGCGAACTATTTGAGATACAGTCCCAAATACTTGAAAAAGTGATCGAGAATTTGATTTCCAGAATGCGAAGAGATGAAATCCGAAATCATCTCTAAATACTAATGGTATAAAATTATCTTTCTAATAAAACCCATTTTCAGTTTGAAATTAAGTAATTTCAGTATTTCATTTCAATTCAAAGTTCTACACCCCTTAAAATTCAGCCTTTTAATAGATTGTACGGACTTATACCTTTTAATGCCCACCAGTGGAAAAAGTATTTTCTTAAAAATAATATCGAGCGCTCGATTGCGATGAATACGCCACATTGCTCTGAATTCCTTTTATTTTGCACTTCTTTTTTACATTGTCTGCTAGTAGAGGCGAACAATTTTAACTAATTGGAGGTGTACTTATTCAGTTCTATTGGTATTAGTTTATTGCAAGAAATATACATATTTTCATTCAAACTCATTAATCGTTAAATTGTCAGCACCTTTTTCGATCACTCATGCCAGAAATAATGAAATAATTATTCGTCTCTATTGTTTGAACTCACATATTCATGATTTTTTCGATTGAAAGTTCTATACATAATCCTCTGCGCCATTGTTGTCCATACAGTCGCCTAAGGGGGGCAAACCTGAAACAGAGGCTTTGAAGGAACATTCTACCGGTATTGTACAACAACTCTGCACCATTGGTGGTTTAAAAAATTAATTTAAAACAAACATTTTTGTGAATACAATATTAAAAAAAAAATCTGATTTATTTCTCGAAATAGAGAGGACTCGTCAATTCGAAAAAATATTTCGTTCATTATAATGGAGAAATAGGACATAATTCGTTTATTGTTCTACTCCAAGTTTGAACCGTTGGTAATGGATATAAATCAGTGGAAGGAAAGATATTTTTCACTGGATACAATTCCATAGGCATAAATCCAAGCTCTTCTAGTTTCAACCCTTGATTTTTGCTAGCATTAGAATAATTCTATGGCTATTTAGCATTATTAGATATTACGTGAGTAGAAGCAAATTGTAATATACCGTTATTTTTGTTAAGTAATAATTATAACACACATATTCAATTTTTCATCATAACTTACCCAGTAAAAGTAGTTTAAGTTCCCTTCTAGCATCTCGTTTATCGCGACGTAACTGACGCTCGATTTCCTGATTGATGCGCTTCTGTTCTTTAGCTTCTTCCGATAGGCAGCACTCCATACTAAATTAATTTTTAGCTGCTTTCGCTGCTTTAAACTTTGGTCTCGAGACAATCAACACTTTTTAACACTGTCCTGCTGCTGCTGCCCTGTTTCCACACTTTCCTGTCTGTCTACCCGCTTGTTGACAGCTTCTACTGCTTCTTCTTCTTCTTCTCTTCTTCTTCTCTTCTTCTTCGACTGCTAGTATTCAATAATTTTTCTTAAAAACAGAAGAAGTTGAAGAAAATTTTGTATGTTTGCTCAAGTATTGGTTGTGTGTTTCAGTTGTTCCTGTTGTTTTTGTAAAAGTAGAAGAGTTCCAGTATTATTGCTGCAATTGTTTTTGTTAATGTTATTCCTGCTGTGGCTACTGCTGGACTGCAACATGCAAATTGCTTATTTTTGGGCTACTAAAAATTATAGTACAAAATTGTTGTATGTTGTTGTTGTTGTTGCGGGAGCTGTTGTCCATGCAAACTTCTATGCCTTACGTATTCACGAATTTGCTTTTTTGAAGTCTTAAATTCTTTTTGTTTTGTATTTATGGTTTATTTATTTATCCAGGAGCAGTAAAAAAATTACTTAGTTTTATGACCAGAATATAACGTTGAACAGTATAATGTACGGCTGATGACTACGGTTTTTATATTGTAACGATTTGTTAAAAAATTCCATAAATATCTGAAAAAAAAAAATCCAAAAATTAAGAATGAATTAGTAATGTGCAAGCAGCAAGTACATATTTCTTAAAAAAATAGATAAACTTGATGTAAGCCAAGATTAACACAAACCTAGCCGTTGTTGACTCTAACGAAGTTCTCAACTTAATGCCAAAATTAAAAAATATTTATTAAAAATTTCCATGTCGTTTTCACAACTTAAGTGGCAAATAATCTGCTGCGAACTAAAGTGCAGGATAAATGAACACATTTGTGTGGCGCGATTTTTTTTTGTTTTGTTTTAAAATGTGTTTTTTCTCTCTTAATTTGTCGTGATGCACAACTGTAGGGCTTCACTTTTTTGTGGCTCAAACATGACCCATACTACCACAAAAACTATTGACTGATTTGTTCATTTTTTTTTGCTGTTCTTTATAATCCAATTGTCTTGAACTTCAAGTCCATTGGCAAGGTTCTGGCGAATGTATTCGTCAAAGCATTGTTTTGGTGCCTACCTAATATATTAATAAGGCACTATTTTACAAAATATTAAAAGATTTCTTTAAACAGCACCAAAGAAAGAGAAAAATCAAGTAAAAGTGAACCCTTAGATATAGCTTTCAACAGACAAACGATGTCTTAATTGAACATGCCTTTCATGTAACGAAATATTTGGAAAATGCAGTGAACTGTTTTCAACAAAAGATCATTTGTGCACTTAATCATTAATTAAAATATTAACAAAACAAACATTTACATTTATTACCCATACATTTACATATGTATGGGTAACATGAATGTGGATGAGGTGAGATGAGATGAATGTGATGAGATTCCACATGGAAGAAACCACATATTATCAGAATTATATTTTACAATTAATATCACCCGTTTGTATCTTCGATTGTATTGAATATCGAGATGAAATTTCTCAAGATGCAATTTCTCAGTTTTAATAGGTGAAAAAATGGCAAAAAAAACTCGAGGATTGCAAAAGTTATTTCCTTTCTATTTCTGGAAATGAACGTATGGAGATGTTTTTTGTGGAGCGGTTTTCGTACCATATTTTGGATATAAAACATCATAATTCGATTTATGTACATGTCAAAAATAATATATTATCTGGACATCTTTATTAGAATTTTCTAAGAAATGCCGTTTTTATGACACATAGGATACACCCATAAATGCCAAAGTTAACTTTCAATATAAGAAAACTGTGCTTGTGTTTTAGCCCTACTAATCACTGATCTTAAATCCCAAAGTGAACCTTTGAAAAGTTGACAAAACTAATTGTGAGCGATGATAGAATAACTGGTCCAATATTTTTGGAATGCCGTAACCACTAAACAAGTTGTGTTTATAATCATAAGACATCAGGACATCTGTTTATAATCAACAAGACATCATCTTTTTAAATATGTTGATATTATAAATTTTTCAGCAAAGTGATATTATTAGAGAATTGTGTAGAATAAACCCTTCAAACTAATATGGCCCACTCATTTTCTATGGGATTTAAGTCTGAAGAACAGAACGACACATAGTTTGTATAGAGCACTCAGACAAATATCGCTTCGTTTCATTGCTTACATGAATGCGAGCGGTTATCCTGTTCAAAAATTAGTGGCACCATACAGCAAAGGAAAAAGGCTGTATTGCAATACTTGAATGGTCTCTGCTTTGCATTTGCGACGATGTGAACTGTAATTCAAGCGTGGCTTTTAATATAAAAGCCCCACAGAACTTTACAGAGACTCCTCTGAAATTACATTTGAAAAAGTTATGGTTTTTTCACAAATCTCTCCAGAAGAGTAGGCCATTTGTGGCCCAAACCATTGGGGCCATCAAGATTTCTTTTTTTTTTCGTCTGAAAAAATAAAGTTTCCAACAAGTAGACGGATACATTTTTAAATCAATAGCAATAACTTACTGTATCCCAATCGGTGTATATGTATGGGATGCTTTTATAATTTTTGATAATTTTAAAATGTAACAACGGGTAGGGTGCTTCAAATTATGGTTTTTGACACTTTCGCAATTTTTCAACGAATTCTTCGCTGCTCTTGGTCATACAGATCTAGTTTTCTGCATTCAAACATCAAAATTATTGGGTTTCCGTAAAAAATTTTCTCGACTTCTATTCATATTTTTCGAAATTTTTGATAGTAGTATTGTATTAGTATTCCAGACTCAGTTGTATGCCAATATTTTGCCACGTTCTACATTCGAAAATATTGTAACTCGCGGCATTTTGCTTAAAAATGATTTGGCGTCCGTGGCGTAGTTGGTTAAAGAGCGTGGCCGCTATGTCAACGAACTTTGGAGACCCAGGTTCGAAACCCAGCAGCGACAGAAAATTATTTGAATTAAAATAATTTTTCTGTACGGCCGCCACCTCTCTGCAGACAATGGCAAACCTCAGAGAGTAATCAAAATGCCATGTAAAGCTTCTTGAGAACGAGAACATTCATTCTGTTCATCGCCGTTCGGAGTCGCGTTGAAAATGTAGGTCCGGTTCTCGGTCAATTGTGTACAAACTTAATAACACGCACAACACAATTTATCATAAAAAGCTAGGTCAAAGTCCTTTCAAGGGCTGAAATGGCCAGTTATTTATTTATACCGAAGTTGTAATTGGTGGTAGATAAGTTTGTGGATGAGATTGTTTTACATCTTCATTTGACTGAAGTAAAGGTAAAACTCTTGCCTCAGATTCAAATACACATGTTTCTACGGCTTTCCACCACGCTTAAAGCATTGATTGCCCTTTATCATTCATCTTAAACCCTATTTCGAGCCAAGGCAGACTTAGAACATATAGTACATAAAAATAAGTACATATTTTCAATAAAATGGTGTGTACTCGATTCCGACATAAGAATTTAGTCCCTTCAAAGGTTCTTCTATTGTGTCTGAAATGAATAAACGTACTTTTTTGACTTTGTTGCTGTCTTTTAAGGATTTTTTTTTGTTCTCTCAAATTTAACTGTTAAATTCCCTTCTTATATCTCTATTCTAACAGTAACAAAAGCCCCTTCAAAATCAATTGACACAAATTCCTATTCTGAGTACTTTGAAAAAGATCTTTCTGTATCAATAGTGATCGAAATAGTGACGAGCAGCGAAAAATTCATATAAATTTTATAAAAACAAAAATTCCTATGAAAATAGAATAAAAAGAAGAGAACGTCTTAAAAGAAAAAACAACTTATAAGGCAACTCCGACTCAGCAATGACCCATTTAAATAATCCAAAAACATTTTTTGTAAATTCATTTTAACTGCCGAAGTCAGTGTGTTGAAATTTTATTGAGGAACTCCAACTACTCGATGAGCAAAGGTCGTCCATACCATTCACCTTAAGATTCTTGGCAACTCTTTATTTCTATGCTAATGGCTCTTATCAAAAATGTTTCGGCAATAATATTTCGCCTTCCATGAGCCAATCATCGGTATTGTGGTCAATTCAGCATATCTCGAGCGAATCGTAACACAAAAATGTTACGATTCATGATATGGTGAATTTTTAAAGCTTTTTGCGTGTGACAGTTCAACCCGAATACAAATAAATATAGACCGAATCAAAATCATTACAGCATTTCACTATCAATTGATTGTGACGATTATGCCAGAATAGGACTGATAGTATGATAAAAAAAGGAACAGCTACTTAGAAACAAATAGATTAAAACTAACGTTTATGAAATAGGACCGAGAAAGATTCATTTATTCGTCACCTAAGTAGTCAAAAAAAAAGTCGGCATAAAGCAGTTCTTATATTTGTATATGTAGATGGTTATTTTTTATAAAATTTAATAAAGCCAGATACATTGTAATATGACCTAGTAACTCTTGTTTCACTTCATTGCATTTCATAAGTAAAAGGAAAAAAAAAACTATGCACGAGGTGATCCACAAAATTAGTTACAGTCAAATCTAATTAACGACACAATACATTGTTTGCAATAATGTTCTTTCAAATCGAAAAGAATCTCGATATCTATCTAAAAGGAAAACAACTATTTTAGCGTGTAGCTGTGAATTTTTCTGCAAATTATAGAAGAAAAAAGAGAAAAAAAAAAACAACCCAAGAACCACATAACTACTTGTGGTTTTATTTAAAATGAAAGTTTTTATATCCAAAACCTCAAAAGAAAATAAAAACCTCTCTACGAAGTATTAACTTTATTATAACTAGCAGTTGAGTTAAGGTTTGTAAGGTATAAGTACTCTGCTAAGGGTGGATTGGTGACACCAGCATATTACAAAGTAGAACTAAAGCTTAAAAGTCATTGACAAAAACTTTGATTTTCTAGATTTTGCATTGCTGGAATATCGATTTCTTGTGACATTGTATATCGATTAATTTCCAGCCTTCGGTGTAAAGACTAGCAACATAAATTAATGCAATTTAAGTGTTGTAACGCTTCCTATACGCTAAACAACATAGTATCTATGCTTTAACTGTGATTTGGTTAAAATGCGTACTCTCGCGAAGAAGTTTTCGAAACTGCATTTCCTGATTAAAGAGAGAGAGTGAGTATAATATATTCTCACTTCTCATTTTGCAGTAGACAAATTTTTTGTATTTTCTATGAACGAATGCGGGGTTTTTATGGCTATTTAATTCGTTTTTGTGTTGCTGTTATTTGTTTACGAGATATAAATATATTAATTTGAATAAAGTGTGACTAAGATAATGTTTAATTTAACGTCAAGACATAAACAACTAGGTGAACATGGCGCATAGTTTACACTCGCTGTAGATAAAATTTAGATAATTGATTAAGTACGCATACATTGTGGGGATAAGCGACTCAACTAGACATATTTTATCTTAATAATGCAAGGGAACAACATACAATAACAATGATAAAATAAAATTTTTGAAAGAATAATATTTTTTTATTAATATGCTTTTATACTTCTATTCATACTTCTATTAATATATTCTATTCTATTCTATTTATACTATGGTAGCCTATTTAAGATCGCGAGTAGATCGTACGGAGATTGCACTAGTTGAGTAGATAGCATATAGCTTATATTCTGGAAAGTGATTCAAATTAAATTGATTAAAATTGAATTGATATAAAATCGTATTATTTTTTGTTTAATTGTATCCGTTTTATAACTATTCCTCTTATCGTGTAAAGCGATTTCAGACACAAATTATTTTACAGATATCAAGTTAAAAAAAAAAAACTGTATTGCAAAAGATAATAAAACGTGTAGAGGAAAGGAACGTAGAAGATAATTTCTTCTTTATCTTCGTCCCTAATGTTTCTATTGCTATAGAAAGATAATAATAAAAATATATAACTAGGTTCGATATTCTTTTGGATATAAGATATACAGGATGGGGCAAATACAAGTTTTTTTAAAAAATGCAATAAAATTAACAAAATTTAATTTTTTCCATTATGGAACACAACGTCGGTCAAGTGGCTTCATTCGCAGTAGCTCATTCTGTCACTTCAATTTTCCAAGATCTTGTTGAAGGTTTCGGGATGTAGCTCACGGATTGCTTGGGTAATATTGGCCTTAAGTGCTTGAATCGTTCCCGGATTGTTGGCATAACATCGGTCCTTCCAGGTTTCCCACAAAAAAAGTCCAAAGGGGTCAAATCGCAGCTCCGAGGCGGCCACTTGACATCGTCAAGATGGCTGATAACACGATTTGGGAATTTGGTGCGCAAAAGATCGATTGTGGTATGGGCTGTGTGACATGGCGCGCCATCCTGCATGGACCAGAGGTCGTCCAAATTCATGTCTCCGATTTCAGTAAAAAAAGTCGATTAACATGGCTCTGTAACACCCACCGTTGACCGAAACGTTGTTCCCAGCCTCATTTTCGAAGAAAAATGGTCCAATGATGCCACCACTCCACAATCCGCAGCAAACTGTCACTCTCTGTAGATCAGTGATGCACACGAGATGCTTACGGAGCCGCTCGGCTTTCACATACAAGTCGTGTGTGCGAAGGTACCGAACTTATACGACGCTAGCAGAGAATCAGTTTGCGTTTGCACTTCATGGAGTGAGGGTCTCATGCGCAAATTATTTTGTGAAATGCTGTACAGACGCAATATATGAATGAATTAAACATGTTTCGACCTTTTTAGGAATTTTTTTATTTAAACCCTTATTACGAGCCTCAATCTAACTATCAAATAACACTTTATGCTATCATTTTACTCAATGAGTGTAAAAGTATTTACAAAAGTATTTTTTGCATTATTCTGCTCGCACACACATACTAAAACAAAAATTTTGCGCTTGTATTGGAAGCTCTGCCAACGCTGTGCACCACTGCTGTAGATGCATCGGCTTCTCGGCAATAACGTGGGGTTTTCCGAGCCCCAGATGCGGCAATTTTGTTTGTTAACGTAGCCGCCGAGATGAAAATGCGCCTAGTCAGAAAAGATGATATTTTGCCCAAATCATCTTCTTTTCAAATAACGCACTGTTTGGGCTACACTATACACTATTAGATATAATAAGTTTCCAACATTTCCCAACGTTGTTCAAGCGTAAAGCGACTCATTTCTTTCAGCGGAAGTATGCTACTGTCTTTATGTCAAGATTTCGAGCGGGAAACAGGTGTCAGTTTCAAAATAACCTATGATTTAAAAAGAAACCACTAGATGGTCTGTACTTGAATCTAGCTCCCAGAATATGAGCGTAGAAAAAAATTTTATTTTTTCAATCCAACTTAATATATGTATATATACATATATTACACAAAACTTATAAAAAGGTCGCATCAAATAAAATTAATTTTCAGATTAGTATAAACCATGGCGTAGTTGGCGTAGTATTGTGGCGTCCGTGGCGTAGTTGGTTAAAGTGCGTGGCCGCTATGTCAACGAACCTGGAGACTCGGGTTCAAACCCCAGCAGCAACAAAAAATTATTTGAATTAAAATAATTTTTCTGTACGGCCGCCACCTATCTGCAGACAATGGCAAACCTCAGAGAGTAATCAAAATGCCATGTAAAGCTTCTTGAGAACAAGAACCATTCCGTTCATCGCCGTTCGGAGTCGGCGTTAAGCATATGTAGGCCCGGTTCTCGGTCAATTTGTGTACAAACTTAATAACTCGCACAACACAATTGATAATAAGAAGCTAGGTCAAAGTTCTTTCAAGGGCTGAAATGGCCAGTTATTTATTTATTTTTATATTTTTTATATTAGAAGGGGGAGTCAGAGCTTAAAGGTTTTGATAACTTAAATTTGTACCGAAGGTAGAACCGCAAAACTCAAGAACTAAAAAAAATTTGAAAAAAAATTTTAAATATTTAGAAATAAAAAAACAAATAATAATCAAACGGGGGGCTGAAAAATTTGTAATTTTTGTTTTGCTTTCTGCACGAAATATTAAATATTGCATCATTTTAAGCAAAAATAAAATTTTCGAAATTTTTAAGCTTTTTAATAATATTGTTTTTTTTTCCAATAATTTAAAAGATGAATTTATAATTTTATCTATAAAACTCTACTCAATTTAGTTACAAAGTAGACAATTGGCCATCTAATACATTGTTGGTAGGATACGTATAAATATATTTTTCGCACACTTAGTTATGTTTTTTATAGATGATGGAAAATAAAAAAAACATAAAATAATAAAATTCACGCACATTTTTCAATAAACTGCCCGCTCCGGCCATAATGCAAAGGCATAAAACGCCCGACCACAATGTGTTAAGTCCTTGAAAAAACTTATGATCAAATTGTATTGTGCGTATTTTTTTTTTCACAAATGACCTAGAACTGGATCTACTAGTTTTATGCCGACTGGGAATGGCTTATGTGGATATTCTCAAGGAGCTTTATTAGGCATTATTTACGCTCTGAGGTTTGCCATTGCCTTAAAAAAGGTGGCGGCCGATCAGAACAATTAATTTCAATTGAAAAATTGTCAGTGTCAGCTGAGGTTCGAACTTGGTCTGGAATTGGAATCGAGCGGTCCACGCCTTTCTTAACGGTCACGACCTTCAATAATAAGAATATATAAAAAGATCTGCTCTTTTGATTATTTTTTTTAACCCATGACCAAAAATCCTCCAGTATTAACTCTTTCAACGATGTAATGAAATAAAACGAAGGATAACTCTTGCCAACAGGTGTTACTTTAGGCTGAGTAGACAATTGGGATCAGAGCCCTTTTCGACGAAGAAAACTCACGCTTTATAAGTCACTAACCATGCCCGTCCTATTATATGCAGCACAAGCCTGAGCAGTTATGATGAAAAGACTTTGGGAGCCTTCGAGAGAAAATCTTCGTTGGAAGGATCGAGTGTTGGATAACCTGACTGCAATTGGCGTTTTTTTTTTTTTTTTTTTTTCAATATCGACCAACGGTTGCAAGCGCCAGATAAGTAAGTAATGACCAAAAGTTTTTGTCCAATTTTGCGGAAAAATTTACCTTTTTAACTATAAAAAACCCTTGGCTTTTGGAGTTTTTAAGTCCCAATTTCTTTCACACCTAAAAAACACAGTAATTCGCAATACTAGCATAAAATTGCATCTTTACGCTACCGCTTTAAGGACTTAAGGATTTAAGGACTTTTATTATATATTATAATTTAATAATTTTAATGAAATTTTAAAATTAAATAAATAATTCCTTTAGTTAAAACTTACCAATAAAACTATTTTGGTTGCACACTTTATATCAACATAAAAATCGTATAAAAATGGGGCATACAGGGATATCCTTGCTTTGTTGTTCTTGTTGTTATTTGTTATGCGGCAATTGTTTGGTGTTCAGTAATAATTTTATTTTGTTGTAATATTTTGTTGAAGTTGTTGGCATAGATGTTGGTTTCTTTATCCTTAGCAGTTAGATTTTAGCATTTTGAATATAAGGAACGTGTTGTTGTTGTTGTTGTTGTTTTTGGAAAGAGGTTCTCCAAAACTATTTTCGTTCAATTCCAATATTTTTTTGGACTTAATGACAACAAACTCAACTCAATTTAAAATTATAAAAATGCATTTCGTTTTTTGCGCTTTCATTAGAATTCTGCAATTGAAAAATTAAAGATAGTGAGAATTAAGAAACAGGGAAGGGCCGCAATAAGGCTTAATTTTAAAATATCAATATCAAAAAATTGTCAACCAGTACAGGGAGGGTACGCGAGTTATGCGGGTTGAATTGCAAAATTGTGCAGAAATTCTGCTCAATCCTTGCAGATTTTGTAAATTTGTTTTTTTTTCCTTAGTGTTTCGCACTTATCAATGAAATTTGATTAACGAATAGTGCACAAGAGAATAGCAACAATTTTATGACATTTCGTTTGCTCTTCTTCGTGCCTATAACATAGTCTTATCTCTTTCTAGCTTATGCCTTCTAGAGGAACTGTCAAAATTGCAAGTTTAGTATACTGCAGTCATCGGTATAAAGGTACACAACTACGTTACCGGCGAACGAATACACACGAGCAACCAAACGAGCGGCGACGATATATATTTGACGGGCGAGGTCCAATATGAAAAAATATACTTTTTCAGGTGCAGAAAATAACTTCCAATTCTTAATTTTTTGCCCTTTATGCATTGCTTAAGCACATTTATCAAATCTTAAGTTTTTTCTTGCTCAAATTTCTTACACAATTCTTTACTTTCAAATTTATGTTGAAGAAAAAACTGTCGTAATCATTTACACTGCCATCAATTTCATTCTTTTTAGGTATTGGTCAAAACTTTTTGTTCGCAAGAATTAAGCAAATTAAAAATATTTTGTTAATTTTTACAAAATAGGTTGATGAACCATATACATTTATAGCAGGGCGTAAGACCGTCGGAAGCGATTCGACTCGACTTAAGGCGCACCCCCACCACAGATTACGATGTAGATGTAGGGAAAATTTTCCGCATTTGTCGCGAAACCCGGCTAACATTGAATTTTCCGAAAACGATTCACTTTTCTACAATTTTCTGCAATTTTCTTGTAATCGGCGAAAATAAACAGTTCTATAATAATTGCATTTTATTTCCTTATTGCCCTCTTAGCAGTTCAAGACTTTTATTGAATGGGGTTATTTCCTTCGTTGCATTACTTCTAACAAGAGTTAAATTAAATTTTAGCTGATACTCAGCAGCAGAAGCAGAGCGAAGTCGAGCCGCAAGAAAAACAAAGTTTTCCACAATAGAAAATTAAAATTACAACACTTTGCTAGATCTATCACTCGAGTATTTCTTCTTATTATCACTTTTTATATTTAATAATTTATATATTTTTTCCGTAAATCTTAATTTATTTTAGAAAATTTTCTTCATTACCACACACAAACACAACGACGATCGCACGACGAGAAAAGACACACAAAACGAAATGAAACAAAACGACAAACTCTGACACAAAAGAACGAGAACGACAGCAGTACACATTGAGTGCTGCCACTTGTTCGCAAATAACTGCCACACTCAAAGAACTAAGATATAAGGAAGTGATGTTATTGCCCAAAAGTGTGGTATTTTTCTTATTCGTGTTGGTTGACACAAATACATAAACATTCACAAAGGGCCGTATTTAGTTCTTTGGCCACACTTACGAAGGAAAAAAGCGATTTTTTTCCAAAGGGACAGTTTACAAATGAAATAATATGTGCTTATGTCTTTCAAATTTTCAGCAAAATATGTTTTAATGAAATTGCTTGTATTTCTAAAAGCGGCTTGGTACTAGATATAATTTTTTGGAGTATATTACAATATAATGGTCCAGTAAAAAAGCCGCTCTCCCTACCTTTGGCCGGGATGTGGGTTTGAAGTTGAAAAATATATATATCATATTTGCCGTCTTGCAAAGTACTAAGTTCCAAAATTACAGCCTGGTTATTATATTAATCTTATATATATAATATACTTTTGCGACAGTAGTAAATTTTATCTGCTTTCATGACAAATATATCTATCATCATTGATTTTTCTTCTTACAAGTAAATTCAATATAAAATTCCTCATTTATTTTTGTTATTCTTCTGCGCGTAGATTGGAAAGTAAATTCTTACGACTTTTATATCAATATGGTTTTACGGTTCTCTCTTGAAAAGCTTAGCTGTTATTTTGTTATTTTTATTTATTAAATCAAAGTTAAGACATATTAATTTTATGGCATTTATAAATTGAAGCTCTACTCTTCATCAATTCAAATTAAGAAAAGCATTTAAGCTATGATATTTCACCTCAACTCAATTTTTTTGGTTTATGATAATTAAACCACTTATTGATAAGAATAAGATCTGATAAAATTTTTATATTAAAATTGCAAGTCAATGCAATAGAAATTGTTTGACTTCTCCTGTGTGCCGAGATTAATAATATGATTTCAAGAAAATAATCGTTTTTCAATTTGTTTTTATATTGAAAATAAAAATATTGTTGTAAGCTGCAATTTAATATTAATTAACATTTAAAAGGAATTTTGATTGATTGAATCAAAAATGTGTCAAAAAAGAAATCACATGTCATTAATTTTTTTGACATGTTTTATTGATTTTCAAACAAATAATACCCCTTAAAGCCATATATATAATAAATCCAAAGTGAACACCCAACTTAAAAATTATATAGAATTGTCTTGTAATAATACAAAAATATTTTTGAATACTTGAACAGGTGGCAGTATGATTCTCAAGTCGTTAATGCAGTTTTGTTAAAGTATTTGTTAAAAGCTGCCACCTCGAATAATTGTACGTTATCAGCTTATTGCCATAATATATAAAATGGAATAAATTAATTTTTCTTACTCCATTCTTTGATATGTACCAAATTAACAAAAGAATCATCGACAACTTCTTAACGAGTTCAATTCAAAAGGCAGCAATCACTAGTACTTTGGCAACCCTAAAAGTTTCCGGAAACATATACGTTTGATAAGGTAAAAACCATTGACGGATCGAAATTCCAACAAGTATTTTAGCGTTTCAAAATTAAAAATTTTGTGAATCAATTCTTACTAAGAATTTCTCATGAAATCATCATCGTGTGATGATTTTTTATGACTTCAAGTGTTCCCTAACTCTACGACGATACATCGATCGTCTTCATTCTGCTTTTGGTAATGAAGCACCATTCTAAACCACAGTTTATGACTGGCAGAATTCAAACGAGGACGTTCGAGTTTGAATCACGAATATCATAAAGGCCGTCCAGCAACTGCTGTTGCTACATTTTTCAAAAATCAACGATTAAACGTCCAATAACTCTTTACTAAACCAGAATTTTTTTTTTAGATGAACCGGTCTTCATATATCTTACTCACCGCAAATTTAAGGTCTTTCGCGGTATTGCACTTTTCTATCTTATTGACGAATATTTTGGACCAAAATGTCATGGATAAGTCTTGAGTAGTTATACTTTAATAATATAAAAAATTTTGGTAGAAAGAAAATACAGCTTCAAAAGAAAAATTCTAAAAAAGTAATTTTTTTTTAAAAAACTCCCAGAGACCACGTGAAACATCGGCTGGAATAAAACTATTGTGTCCTTGGTGTTAAAATAAGATGTGTTCCACATCCATACCACGCATGTCACGATATATAACATGATATTCGTCACGATTCCTTTTATTGGCCATAAGACTTTTTCTTTTATTGGCCATAAGTTTAAAAAAGTATCAGTTTAATATATGTACATGCTTATAAACTGCGGTGAATACGTGGAAATTTAAGATTACTTGCGCTGCATTACCATCAAATTTTGTAAATTTAAAAAGAAGTTCTGAATTTCCTGCATGTTTTGTTCTTTCTTGAGTTTGCCAATTTTTAGGCTAAGGTAAATTAATTCATATTTCAAAGAAAGATGTTTGTATGTAACCGTATAAGCCAAGAACTACAGCACCGAATAAGACAAAAATTTATATACATATTCTATGGATCATGAGAAGTGTTCAAATATAGTTTTTATAAAAAAATTTTAAATTCAGAAAGGAAAACAATAATCAAAAGAGGTACAGGAAAAATTTTATATATTTTATTTTTTCACGAATTATAAAATTTTGCGTCGTTTAAGGCAAAATCAATTTTTTTTTTAATTAGATATAGCCTTTAAATATGTATATGTCTATTGATAGAAAAATAGATACATCAAATATTCACTTTGGTCGAAACAACGTTTACCGGGTCAGCTTGTACATAGTTAAAGTGTTGAGCTGATTTGATACTTTACCAAACCAAATGATGATACTCTGTAAGGATTTAAAATTTTGATTTTTGTCACATCATATATATAATTTCCCTTAAGGGGCGGTAAGGTTTTAAAACTTTTTGCATTTTTTTTTATTTTTTCTAAATGTAAAATATGTCGAGAGTATTGTGTCAAAAATTCAAGTAAATCGGAGCAAAACTAACGAAAATTCAGCGTTTCAAGCGACCGGCCCTCATGATCGATTTTTATACTAGAGCGGATGAACGAGCTGCACGTACAAGGTAAGAGATTAGAATCCAACGTAGGCAAGAGCAAAAAGATGCATTGGACATCCTGAATAACAGTGTTTCATTGTACTCAGCTGGCATTGATGATTCTGTGTAAGTAGAAAAAATTATTCCCTTTTTATTGAAGCTTAAATTTGGATATTCGAGTGTAAAAAAAACTTTAAATCGGTTTTCACGCAAACGTAATTTTATAAGTTCAGAAACCATTTTTCTTGAAGTCATTTTTACCATTTTAAATAACAAATTCACCGAAATTTTTTAGCGAAAGTCACGTTTTCACTTGCAAATGCTGCCAAAAATAAAAAATATTGAAAAAAAAACTTCCTTGGACTACCTTGGGAAACACATCACCTTTTAAACGCATTTACATTTTCTTGTTTCAGATGATCCGGTAACGAGTTCACCGTATAACAACTTTTTTTCAAGGCGTCTCCGGAGATTCGCTGTCACGGACTTATTTATTGATATTTTTAATTGAAAATTTTTCCAAAGATACTTCAGATCATGATACAATTATACAGGTAGGTTTGACAACAGGCTATTTTCTCATGAGATCCATGATACAATTATAAGGTAGGCCCAGGAAAAACACACTCTCTATGACTACAAATCAACAACAAAACAATAACAAAGGCGTAGGTAAATATAATGTCAAAATACAATACAAAGCGATGCAAAATAAATTGGTTACTGAACAATCGAACTAACAAGTCGAATGAAAATTATATAAAAAGTTCACTTTTATTTGCTTCGTTGAAGGCTAACATACAATTCATTTTGTATTATATCTTAAAACATACCTCATTTTGTTAAATGTTTAGGGTTTTTGCTTACTTTTCTTACATTATTCCACATAAAATCTGGTTACTCAATACCCAATACCGAGATTCATACTGTTAAAAGTAAATTATACATCCCTATCGCTGAACGAATAAACGTCAATTGTTCAAAATGACATTATACCTACGCCAATGTTTTGATTTTCTTTGCTTTGCTTTGCTGTTTCGTTTTTTTCGTCTCCGAATTGGGCCTACCTTATAATTGTATCATGATGAGATCGTTCATGGATTGTCAAACTCGTCTGTTTTTTGTTTTTTTTATTTGCTTTGTCTTGTATGATTTTTGACAATTCATGTGCGCTCGAAAACTGTCACACCTACCTGATTAATTATACCATGCTTCAGATGTTATACTATAACGTGTATATGAAATTATAAACCAACATTATTCATATCGTCCCCTATGCGCCCAGCTACCGTAATCGCAAGAGCTCGTACTCTATGCCATTCGTTCCACAGCGATTGGTGCTGTGGTTGCACACCAGAGAACTGCAATGAGTATCCGATAGAAATCGGATACCCGAATCATACTCGAGTTACTTGTTGTTCTCTACCCTATCCGTACTCAATAAAATATGTACAATACTTATACTCATTCCACTCATTAGCATATTTTCGGGTATAAGTACATACTTATACCCGAGCGCGGCGTGACCCGAAGCACTCAGACTCGTATTCAATGAGTGCGTCGAGTTAGAGTCTTGAAAAGGCGCTATATCCGAGTATTTTCGGGTATATTTTGAGTGTACTTTGAGTACTGCTTTTTCTCTGCCAACGTCTCTAAGCGAGCGTAAAAGCTTACGCTCGCATATTTAGTTTGAGTTTTATGCTGCAAATTTGTTGTTGATATTTTATTTCGTTGTTAGTGTTAGTGTTTCGTTGTTAATGGTTTCGTTAGATAAAAACAAAAAACAACACATAGCACTGCATAAACAAAAAGAAAAAACAACACAAGACGAACACGTGTTTTTCTGTTTCTAACTAAGTGCTCAGGAAAAAGAAACACAAAGCAAATACAAAAAAACTCATTCATTCTCACTGCTACGCTCTACTGCGCTCTGCTTTATATCAGTGGCAGAATGACCCGAGTGATTTGAGTATTTGCGTCGAACCCGAGTGTTTGGGTGAGTAGAATAAGTATCAACAAGACGACAACAACCATAAGTATTAATGAACCGAAAAACCCGAACTTTACCCGATCCGACTCGTGATTTAGGATACTCATATTCATTTGAGCCGCCGCATTGCAGCTTCGTATAAGTGAGTATGAGTCGGGTTGCGTGCGATATGGGTTGAGTAGGTTTTTGTACTTATTTTTTTCGGATATACTTAGAGTCACAAAAAAGTTACCCGTTGCAGATCACTGTTGCACACATGGAAATTTGCGCCTCCGTAAGCGCCAAAATGGACATTTTACCGGAAACAGTTTTTTTTAATGTGTTTTGACTTTTTTTTCTAAAAAATTGCCGCTTGCGATAATTGGGCGCATAGGGGACGATATCTCAAAAATAAAATAAAAACTAAAAACATTCAATAATTTGATTCAGAGAACGTGCCTGAATTTAATTATATCAACAAACATTTTTTTTCCTACATTTATGAATGGTTACAGGAAGGTTATTCCATTAAATCCTTCTCGAAATAGGAAGCAAAATTGTTGGTAGGGTAATTTTAACCCAAATTGTAACCCAAAATATTATTTTTTTATGATTTTCAAATTGCTCAAGATGTTTTGAAGAAAACCCGAAATATCGTCAAAAAACTAACAACAAAAAGAACAAAAACAGCGCTATTAATTCTACGGCTATACCCATCAGAGATCAACTTGAGTGCATTCAAATGGCGTTTTGAGTGTCTCGTCAATAGTTTACGAGCTACGCAGATTCGCCGATGTGTAAGCCCTTTAATACTGCCTTTGTATCTATTCGCAACCGTGACAAACTGCATAGTACCAATCGTTGTTTACAAACTCGAGTGGTATGCATGGATTAAGTTTTGTGAGCGATTGTGGCTGACGACGAATGTTATTCGAGTGGCAAATAAAAACTTTTTAACAAATAAAAAACCGAATTCAAAATCACTACAAAGTAAAAAATAATTTTAAATAACTTTTCCCATTAATTTCTTAGTCATATTTTAAAAGCTATTTATATGTATTATAATATTGGAAATCTTATCATTTTCATTTTTTCTATTTTGTTTTATTATCATCAATATAATAATTGCTTTATGTACATAAAAGCTTTGAAGTCGGCGCTTATCTTACTATGTCGAAATCTTTTTATTTTAATTTTTTCTAATTTGTTTTATCATAAAAATATTATTAACTTTATGAATATAAAAGCTTCTTAGCGATTTTTTTTCTTTCAGTTGGCAATTTTTGAGTACGCTAAATGTAGCCAATGTGTTCCATGTATTATTTGTGCAGCTGTTACACACTATGTCATATTCAATATGAGCTTTACAAGCTCACCCAAACCAGTTTAGTGAGAAATTTACAGCCCGATTCTGCGTACTTGATAAATTCACCTTATTGAATATTTATCAAGTATTGCCTATTTATAAAGATTTGGTATTCTGTAATAGAAAAAAAGCTCTTTAATTGAAAAATTTGTCAATATCTCGTTTGCTATTGATAAATTTATCAAGAGAGTTGTGGTTGCTCGTAGCAGGTTGGTAACCTTGATTAATATTAACATAATAATATTAATAATAATAATTATTTTCTACAAATTAATACACTTTTGCGGAACATAAGGAAAATGAAAGCAGAAATCGTTTTAATTATTGCTGCTGTTGTTGTTCGTATATCGAGTGTTGCTGCTTTTCACACTCCTCTCTTTGCTTTTCATACACCTCAAGCTGCTTCTCACGCTCTGCTCTCTGTGTTATGCTATTAATGAGAACAATTAGTTGTTAACAGGAATTCACCTCCTCTGGTGAATTACGAAAACTTTTTATTTATCAAGGTTGCTGTAGAATACTAAAAAAGCTTTCGCTTGATTCTTTACACATTTTATTGATAAATTACTTATCAAGAAAACGTAGAATAGGTCGGTTAATGTGTACAAAGCTTTTAAAATTACTACAGTGTCACCAAGGCAATAAATAGTGCACGGATGGTAAAAGATCATGATTGTGTGTCAAAGATGAGCACCGACTTCAAAGCTTTTATGTTCATAAAGGAATTATTATATTGATGATAATAAAACAAAATAAAAAAAAATGAAAATGATAAGATTTCCAATGTTATAATACATATACATATTATAATACATAGCTTTTAAAATATGACTAAGAAATTAATGGAAAAAGTTTTTTAAAATTATTTTTTACTTTGTAGTGATTTTGAAGTCGGTTTTTTTTTTTTTTGTTAAAAAGTTTTTATTTCTTCCTTTTTAGAGAATATGAAATATTTTATGTAATTGTATTAAGGAAAATTTCATACATGAAACTTTGTTCTTAAAAAATTTGTTTTATTAATTCCTGAAAGTTTGTTGGGCATTTTTCATTTCTGTTTCCTTACAATTTTTAGTGCCACGCTCTTTTTCTAATCCCGCCCACTTTATTTACCGTACCTTATAATGATTCTACCTAGCCCTATGCCAAATTTCAGTTTCCAAGTATCAATATTAACCGTAATATAGTACTTTCCTTAAAGTGCCACACCCTGTGTACAATCCCGCTCACTTTTTTAATGATTCTACCTACCCACCTACCTGCATACCAAATATTAGTACGCTAGTGTCAATATTAACTAACTTAACTTTTTGCCGTCTTAAAATTAACTTTTTTTGCCGTCATTTGTAATAACTGTACCTACCCATGCACTTAATTTCAGCACTCTAGTGTCAATATTATTCGATATATAGTGTGTTTCTAATATAGTAATATAATATAGTGTGTTTCTAAATGGGTGTCATTTTTCGAATAACACCCACTTTCTTTACAGTAATTTTTAAAAATTGTGTCTACCCCTGTACTTAATTTCAGTACCCTAGTGTCAATACTATTCGAGATACAGTATTTTTCCAATATTGCCACACCCCTTTGTCAAATAACGCCCACTTTATTGACTGTAATTTGTAATAACCATGCCTACCCATGCACTAAATTTCAGCAACCTAGTGTCAATATTATTCGATATATAAAAAATAAATAAATTCGATATATAGTGTTTCTAATATTGCCCCACCCCTTTGCCGAATATCGCCCACTTTTTTAAAAAAGGACCTCCGCGTTCATGGTATCTATCTGTTGACAAAAAATTACGGAAATCGGGCAAGTGCTTTAGGAGTTATCGATGTACATACATTTAAAAAAACCAAAAAAAAAAAAAAAAATAAAAAGCGTACAAACAAACGAACTTGAGAACCTCTTCCTTTTTGAAGTCGGTTAAAAAATACGAATAATCTCATGGAGATCTGTGATACCCATCGACATCTTAATAATATAATTCATAGTGTTAAAAGAGTTCGTAAAATCATACGAATTTTCAATGATTGTTGCTGAAACCGGCAAAGCCACTTCAGAGGCCCACCTCCTCATTTAGAATCAGAATATATATAAGGCCACAACTGAAGAATTGCAAGTTGAAATTGGCTTTGAAATCATTTATTTCATACTATCAATTATTGGATCATATTCCATTTGTGCTGTATGCCTGCTTTTATAAGTGCATGACTTATTTTATGATTGATGTTTGATTTAATCGATGATTGTTGATTTTAACTATCCATGGTGCACTATAGCATAATTTCAACTATCGAACAACTCGATCGAATAATTTGTTCATTCATTTACATTTAAGAATAGTAACTAGTGTATAAGATTATCGAACGATTTGAACTATCAAATAGTTCATTCGTTCATTCATTGATGCATTAATTTGAATTAAAAAATAAATTACCGAATGATTTTTACTATAGAATTAATCATTCATTTATTTGATTTAAAAAGCAACAGCTATCGACTAGTATGATTACTTCTTTGAAAATTCGTTCAATCATTCGAAACTATCGAATAAATGAGAAGAACGATTTATTTGTCATATAAATGAATGATTTTGAACTATCGAATAATTCGAATGTTTTCATTGGATAGTTCATCACTAGTTCTTATGCGCCCCCCAAAAATCTATTTTTCTGGGTCTACAAAGAATATCAATAAAAGTTTGTTTATTTTTTTTATTGATTGTAAATTATTGTTGTTGTAGTTATAATCATAGTTGTAATAATAATAATAAGAATATTAATTTATAATGATAAATAATAAAATAAAATTAAAATTAAATACATTGGTTTGATTTCGTGCATCGTTTGAATAGAAGACTTCATTACTTGCAAGACTAAAACTGCTTGGGTTGTTCACATCATTTACAAACTAAGATTATTGTTTTTTTTATATTTAGATTTGAAACAGTTATGGTTAAAACAGTTGAACGAGTAAAAATAAAAGTTGACTAATTAGAATTTATTATCAACTCAAATTTAAGAAAAAATCTATTTAATAAAATTAAAGCAAAGAAGAAATTATTACATAAAAGAAAATAACGCTGGTTAATAATATCAAATAAAAATTAAATTAAATAAAAAAAGAAAAATAAAACGTTATTAAACATCCGTGCGTGACACTGGCTAAAGTGCTTCTTATTGTTTAATATATATATAAAAACAATATTTTTCTTTTAAATAAAGTACAATAGTTATTTTCACATTTCAATAAAATTTTCTACATTAAATGGCGCCTCAGTTTAAAAACAAACATTTTGCCTGAAAACAGGTTGAAATTATTTCAAAAATTTCTTAACAAAAAAATAAATATAAACGACATATTTATTCATTTTGCATTATTTCAACATTTTGTGTTAGCATAAATTTAGATTATTTTTTATTTATCTAAGAATTTTCTGCTAAAATGAGCGTTGACTGAATGCATTTAACTAGCCTAGGCTTTATTTTAAATACAATTTGTTCAAATGTTGTTGTTGTTGTTGTTGTTTTCGTTTATGTAAACAAAGCAATAACAATAATTATTTTTTTTTTAAATTTTGCTAGACGACTAATTTCAAAAATCCAAACGACTTTTACAAGAATAAAATTTTCTTTATGGAAGCTCAATAATTGTTTGCTTTTCTCGAAGTTTACTTTTTTTTTTGTTTCTTGTGGTATTATTTTTTTAATAAGTAAATATTTAAATTTGTTTTTGTTTCAATTTCAAAAGTTAAATATATAGTATGTGTGTAATGAGACAAAACAAAATATAACAGTATTAAATAGTAAAAGATTTTTCTACAGAAATTTTTATATAAAAAAAAAACGTAACAATTTGTTGTATTTTAATATTATTTTGTAGTTGTTCTTGTTGTTGCATTTTAATATTCTGCACATGTTGTTTGTAGCTGCTATCGTTGTGGCGTTGTTGGCTTATGTTGTTGTTGTTTTTAGACTCTAGACTGGTCGTGTAAAGTTGGCGGGGAAGAGACCCTTTTCATCGGTACCCTCTTTCTGGCCCATTAGCCAACCTTCTTCCTGTAAATTGGAAATAAAAAACTACGTTTAATAAAGACAAGAAATTATTTCAAAGCATGAACACACACAAGATTAAAGGAATCTAAAGGATCTAATGTTAGCAATGGCAGAGTTAAATTGCAGTAATTTTGTGAGTGACCAAAAGACTAAATTTACTGAATTATATCTAGTTCGAATTTGAATTCAAGCTAGAACTTCTACTTTTCTTTAAGTACAGCTCTTACCTGATCTTCCGGATCGTCGTATTCTATGACACGGATCATATCGCCAATTTCAAAGCTCAGCTCATCGACATCTTCCTTGACGTAGCCGTAGGTGGCCTTAACACGATAGAGTACACCCGGTGGTAGATCTGCTGTTGTTGCATCTGCATAGATAAGAAGCGAAAGAGAAACATTTCGCAAAAAATTAATAAGTGCAGATAGAAATATTTTCTTATTTTTCCATTGTTTGATTAAAAATAAAATATTGAAAGCATTTTTTTTCACGTTGTCAGTTTGGTAAGAATTTCTGTTCATTTTAATGTTCAACAAATTTTATTGTTTTTAGTAACAAAAAATTGTTAATGGTTAGCGTTTATTTTTGTCCTCAACATCAGTTTGCTTTAGCATCGTGGGCAATATAATTGGCATAAAACAACAAAAAACACAATGAATGAAGAAAATCACAAAATAAATCAACGTGCAAAGCAGCAGAATATAAAATATGTATAAAATGCAAAAACAAAAAAACAAAACATAAAAATAATCTTGCTGTGTATATTTTTTCATTTTTTTTTTCAAGTGTAATGAATAGAAAAGCCGTTGTGTTTAAAAATCACTATGAAAAGGGAATTGAAAATTTAAAAAAACGACCCCTTGTACCGTGCACCATAGAGTTGGAGGAATATCAAAAAAGCGACAACAAATTTTCACCCTTGACTGAGGGGTGAGGCAGCGGCGTTGGTTGATCGTTTGCTAAAATTATGGAAGCTTTTTAAAGTAAAATATATTTACACAGTTTTTACACACACCCATAACCTTTTCCCAGCCTTCTTCTTGAGGTAAAGAATATTTCAAATTTTGATATTTTAACGAGGGTTTAACCTATGGTTGTCTAAAATAATTTAGCGCGATTATTTGGGTTTCAATTTATGCAACATGAACGGGGTTAGTATATTCCATCTATTCCGAGTGTAAAAGCGGGTAAAAAGGGAAAGTTATTTTTGGTGAACATGGTTATTAAGAGATCAGTATTTTTCTCTTATTCTGGTACCATATCAGTTCATAAAAAACTTATTGTTTTAAGGAGGACATTGAAAATATAATAGAAAAGTAATTGCGGGATAGTCACAACCCTCGTTGAGGCTGCATGGTTGGTTTCTTTACATCCGCAATGGGTGTTTGTAGGAAAATTTGCAAGAAAAACGCTACCCAGGACGAGAATGTTTGCTTTCAAGTCGGATGAAACGGAAGATAATCGGGCAAATCAAGCCTAGAGTGTGAGAAATTGCAGTGCAAAGCAATAAAAAACTAAAAAAACCAAACGACAATGTTTTCGTCTGCAATAAAATCTATTCAAAAATAATGGATCCAAGGTCGATCCAACATTAAGTAACCTCTTTTGACAAAGCTCCATAGAAAACAAGCTAATACTTGCGAAAAGGTAAACAAATTACTCAGTTAAGGATTATACGACAGTAATATGGAAGGATGAGTTAAAAATAATGCGGATAGGTTGGATGAAGGATGGGTTTAAAAGAATTCGGTTTGGTTCAGATAGGCGACAGTGGGTGTGGCGCAAAAAATGTAAAGCTTTGTATGAAAAACATATACAACCGACGCTGAAGTTGGGTAACGGATCGTTGTTGCTGTGGGTTTGCATGATTTTGGAATCGGCAAATGTGTTGAGTCGACATTGTTCACATTTTTAACCATAATCCTTTTGAAAACTTCGGTAATTGGGATCTTTTCATTATATACAAATTTTCAATAGGATAATGGTCCCAAGCATACCGCCAGGATCTCTAAAATACGATTTCAAAAAATGGGAAGAAAAATTATTGTTTGGCTCGCGTAGGCTTCAGACCCTCAACCTTATCAAACAACTTTGGGTTGAGCTCAATATGACCTAAACTACGAGCGGTAATGTTTCCCGAAGTCTTGATGAACTTTGACAAAAAAAGCAAGCAAAATGGAATTAAAATAAGCTAGGAACTTGCCGGACATTGGTCAAAGCATGCCAACTAGATTAAATGCAGTTTTGTAAGCAAACGATGGCTATGCGAAGTATTGACTTCCAAACTTGAAAAAAAAATAATCGAATACCATTTTGTTCAGAAAATATCCATCCATCATCATCTATCCATCATTTTCTATTAAACTTTTATAGTGTAAATATTTTTTTTTTTTTCAATTATATCAAGCAAATATCATTTACTTCATTCACTAAAATGTCTGTTCTTTGTAGGGATAAGCTGTACAAAATTGTAAAATTCGTTGTAAGGTTTAACTGTGAAGGTTCTCGGTTCAAAGGTAAATGGTAACGCTTTAACGTAACTGAATCCAATCAAGGCAAATGAACTGCGAATTATGCCTTGGAAATTCAACTCTTTGGGTAACTTGGTCCCATGTTAACGTATATCCCTTTCAATTAGATTTTTAGCCAAATTACCGACCATTGGCTACCAATACCGTTGTTTGTAAAAACAAAAATGGTAGAAAAATAATATGAAAAACAAGGAGATGCAGTTAAGATTTCTTATCGTGGATAAGCACAGGCCATAAATTAATATAAATTGAGAAGTTACTTGGGTCAAAAGAACAAAATTTAGCATTTAATGAAATAATTTCCAAGGCTTTTAGAAAATTGACTCTTTGGAATAGGCAAGGAATAATTATATAACATATCGGCACAAGAATTACCACTTTCTAGTGGTTTTTATGATACATAACCTTAATAAAAAAGGTATATGCCATGTGGCTTTAAGTTAAAAATCAGCTCGAAGCGAGTATAGCAGTAGATGCAAGGACCCAACAAACTCAAATAATGATTTTACTTATTTAAATTGCCATAGTCATGGCTAAAAAATTGATCGAAGCTTTATATTGGATTCGATATTATTTTAGTTCTATATAAGTTTTTGAGAAAATATTAGAAAGCACGGTGTTAAAAAATAGATGGCATTTATGTTCAATGCTTAAGGTCACAGATTTGTGTATGAGGATGGGCAAGATTAACGGTATGGGATATATGATGTTTGATAAACGGATGGCAGATATCTGCAATGATTCGATTTTCAACTCATATTCTATCCACTGTGACAAATGTGAGTATAAAGCGAATCAACTTCTTAAGTCCTCTGCGTACAAAAGAATATAACCTGCAAGTATTTTGAATACTATAACTAAATCATGCAAAAATACTTAAGATAGGAATATTTAAATGAGTTTGGAAAAGTATAGGTACAACAAAATCATGGATATACTAACAAGAATATATATGGAAATTATGGATCACTCGTTGCAGATTTCTAATGGGTATGATGAAATATAATAAATGATGAATAAATGATATCGGATGAATGATGAATATGGAATGATGAATAATAAATAAAAAATTATGCATTATGTATGTTTTTTGTTGTGGGGGTAAGGTTAAGGTTAAGGATGTAAGGACAAAAGTGGAAGTATGGTCATAGAACATTATCAATGGGTTTCATTTTCGCGGTCTTTATAGAAAAAATGAAGATATTCTTACTTTTTCATCTTTAAATTTCAGTTTTACCGTACAGGAAAAAAAAATTCTCTTATTATTGGTGTTGACACACTCAAAAATGAATATTTATTAATATTTTTTTTTAATATAATAAAAAAACTATATCAAAATTTTTTTGTAAGGGTGATTTTTATACCGGAGAACATGAAAATTATGTCATAAAATGGACTTATTTGAAATATCAATTATATTTGCAAGATATTGTGTATATTCATAATATTTGAACATATTTATTCCAAGTGGCACAAACCAAACTATATAATACTGTTATTTTTCTATTAATTTTACCGGACAGGGGTTGTAACATGTTCATATTTACAATGAGGACTACCGAAACCTAACGGATGATTTTTCTACGTTTTAATTATTTATATCTCACCATCTCTTCCACAAAAAGTAATTGTTAAGCAAATGTATAATTCTTCAATAACTATTTTTATCTTTTAATGTGTTTATGGATACGGATACAAACTAAACTGTATTAAATGCACCACTCAATCAGTCCACTCGATCAGTTCAAATGAACACAGTAAAAATTTCATGACATTTGGTTTTTTATAGACTGAGTTACAGTGGTTATAGTGACGCTACTTTTTTCCTTTTTTAAATGATGGATTCAGAGCAATTTCGTGTGTTGATTTATCATTGTTATTTAGTGGGAAAAAATACTCTGGAAGCTGGGCAATGGCTACGAAAATGTTATCCCGGCTCTGCTCCATTAAAAACAACCATCAAACGCTGGTGTGCTGATTTTCATCGTGGTCGTATAACCACAAATGATGCGGAACGCTCTGGTCGCCCAAATAAGGCAGTTGTTGAAGAAAACATCGAAAAAATATTGAAAATCATCATGGGTGAGTGCAAAGTGAAGTTGAGAGAGATTGCTGACATCCTGAATATATCAGTAGGCAGTGTGTTTACCATCATACAGAAACATTTGGGCATGCGAAAGATTTTTTCCAAATGGGTGCAGCGCGTTCTCACACCAGAGCAAAAACATCAACGAATTGAAGATTCGAAAAGTTGTTTGGCATTTTTTGAGCGGAATACATAAGTCGGACTTTTTGCGTCGATACATCACTATGGATGAGCCATGGATACCCCATTTCACTTCCATGATGGCGACTGTTTTCTAGAATGCGCGGTATAATTTTTATTGATTACTTGAAACTATTATATTGCGTTATTGGAGCGTTTGAAGTAGGAAATTGTAAAGAAAAGACTCCATTTGGCAAAAAAAAAAAAATGTGTTACACCAAGACAACTCGCCATGTCACAAACCTTTTAAAACGATGGCCAAAATAAACGAATTGGGTCTCGAATTGCTTCCCCACCCACCGAATCCTGATCTGGTTCTCAGCGATAACCCCCTATTTGCTGAATTGAAGAAACTGACTCCTATTTTGAGACCAAGGAAAAATTAGATTTTTGGCTGACTTAAGCGGCGGCATCGAAAAATTACAGAAGCGTTGAAACGATTCTTTCGCCGAAAAAGGAAACTATTTTGATGAATAAAGAATAATTTAGGCAAAAACATGATTTATCTTACTTAGATCCAGGTATTACTTCTCGAACATAAATTTTATTTTGGCTAAGAACTTTTTAACTTTTTTCATATTTCCATGTTTAAACTTCCCAGTCAACCAAAAAATATCTTTTTATACCACCCACACTTACTGTGAAAGGTGTGTAATAACTTTGTCATTCCGTTTGTAACGCCCATAAGGACGCGCCTCTGTAGGCATAGAAAAGTAACATTTGTTAAATGGGTTGAAGAGATTCTATGATTGTTGTTGACCTATGATAATTGTTTCGAAACTTATTGTAAAATTATATTTTCCCAATATGTTCGTCCAAGTTGAAATTATTGTATTCGTCGTATTTTTGTTCGACGACGTTTTTTCAACAATTGATTGAGGAATCACTTTCAATAAAACAGTTCGTTCGACGTCGAAATTAAAATATTTCTTAATCATTCTGACACCAATTAAGTTGGAAACAAAAATTACCAAAAACAAAAATATCAACACGAAAACCTACATAAGCTTCCAATTCTCGCCAAACCTTCGATTGTGACTAAGGCGGTTGATTGACTTCGAAAGAATTTAATAAGAGACTGAAACATTTCTATTTCAAAAATAAAATTATCTTAATTTTACAATATTTTGAAATTTACGTTGGTTTAGTACGCATTAATCTCATTAGGAACCCGTTTAAATTTGACAAGCCTACCAAAAGTACCTTTACTATTATCTATTGATCAACTCATTTTTTTTTTCGCCGCTGCACTCATCAGTTCAGTTTTTGTGTTTGTTTGAGTTTTTTTGTCGGTCTTGCATTCTAGTTATTACTCACCCTTTGGCATTTCGTAGATTTGTTCTTCTTCTTCTTCGAAGGGATTTCTATTTAATAATTTTTTTCTATTACCATTTAGAGTTTCATTACCTAATGATTTCTTATTATCCTCAATATTTGTATTTCCATTTCCGTTTTCATTAGTGTTTGCGTTTCCGTTTCCGTTCAACTGCTGGGTTGGCAATGGTGGCATGGTTTTTGCGATTTTTGTTGTGGCCGTTGTTGTCGTTGCGGCAGCAGCAACATTATTCATGACTTCATCGTTACTTGTTGTCTTTGAGGAGTTCGATGTTTTTGTGGTTGCAGTAGTTGTTGTTGTTTTTGTTGTTGTTGTGATGGATTGTTCAGCTTGAGCTGCTAATGTTGTGTTTGCATTTGGGCTGTTAAGTGTCGGCTCGGAATGCTTCGACGTTGCAGTGTTTGCCGCTGTTGTAGACGGTTCTGATGTCGACGTTGTTGTTGCTGCAGTTGTGTTTGTTGCAGCAATAATTGCTGTAGTGTTTTGATATGAAGGCTCATCTGTTGGCGACGTTGAAGCTGGGCTTGTCGGTGTTGCTGACTTTTGATTTTCCGGCGTTGATTCTGGTGTTGGAGAAACGGAATCAAGTCTAGGTTCTTGCTGTTGTGAGCTTGAGGAAGGGCTGGATGTTGCTGTTCGTTTTTTTTTCAATTTTGTTTTTTTTTATGGATTTTCACATATTTTTTTTTAATTTGGTTAAGTTGTTGCAATCATAATAACGAAACAAAATGGAAAAGGAAGAGAAAAAAAGAACTCATCACATGCGTGTTAAGAATTTAAACAAAACAAAACAAAACAATACATTATAAAAATAATAAAAGCCATTAAAAACAAAACAGCAAAAAAAAAAAAAATGTTTACATGGCGCCAGCGGGATCTCAAAATATGCTCAAATATTAAGGATTTAAAAATTATAATTCAGGAAGTTGCATTTATTTGTGAAATTTTAAAAAATAACAGCCCTAAAAGTATGCAATGCTTTACACACATCGTCAAATAAAGTCTATTGGTAGACATTCGAAATACAATAACCAAGGTCAACGTACAATTATTAGCAGTTCTAAGCAGAACTTCTTTAAAATTGTCAATTAAATGAAAAAAAAAAAAAAATAAAAATATTTCAGCATATTTCAAGGGATTCTTTTTTTAAGTGCAGTTAATCAGGATTTTGATCATCAAACAAAGCCATATCCAAGCATTTAAATATACAAACATATTTTTTATTACTTAAGGAATTAGTAATTTTTTAAAAATAAAAGTTATAATTTTTCTAAAACTGCTAATGAACTAAAAAAAATCATTAAAATTTTAGATCGAATTTTGTTTTATACAACAATATTGGATATAATTTAAATAAATTGAAATAAATAGTTTGTGCATAAAAATAACTATCATTATAAATAAAAACTATATAGTAAATATACATAGCTATAAAATTGAAATAGAATATTTTGAAATTTTGAAATATTTTACAACCAAATTCAATCTAAAATGTAATAAAATTTTTTTTACAGTTTATTTGCAATTATAAAAAAGACAACAAAGAAAAAGCAAAGAAAAATAAATAAAAATGAAACAAATTCAAATATCATTGAAAAAGAAAGTTTAAAAGAGCTGCTCTTTTTCTTTTGGAAGCAGGCGTTGCTTTCAATATGTTGGACACAACAAAACAACAGCAGCATCCAAATACTTACGACTATTGACGTTGCTGGAACCATTTGTAGTGATCTGATTCTGATAGTTGTTGGTGTTGTTGATGTTTGTGTTGTTCATTTGCTTGACTGGCGATTGTACTGGGCTGCTCGACTTAATGGCATTCTCTGAAATGGTAAATCAAAAGATAATAAGACAAAAAATAAAAAAGCAAGTTAGAGAGATTTAGCACAAAAAAAATTTACACAGTACTAATCAAAACTACATTGGAAGAGAGTAAATATTTCTTTATCTATTTCTAAAAATGGTAAAGTTCGTTTTTGTAGCTAACAAGTTTTCTCATAACTAGACAATTTATAGCCTCTGCAGAGATGTTACTGCACTATACGCTTAAAATAACAAGATTAACTATTCTAAAGGTGCAATTGATTGTTATGACTGATAAGAAGATAAAATTTGCAGTATTGAAACAATTTTAAGTTCATAGAATTAAAAATAGAAAAAAATGTTTAAGTAGCAGAGATCGTACCAAGTGTGCATTGTATAATAGCTGTGTTTTTTACCAAGTGGGTAGTCAAAAAACGACTGCTCAGTCACTTAAGAATGTTTTTTAAAACTTGGAAGCATTGTCTGGTGCAGTGGGGCCCAAGAAATTTTAAGCGCGGGCCAATGCTTAAAAAAACAAAACAAACACAAAATGTTGCTCATCGTTGCTTTTGACAAAAAATCAAACAAAACAAAACAAAAACAATTACAATGCAATAAAATAACATATCATGAAGTACACTACCAGTCTTCATTTCTATTACAATAACAATGCTTGCATGAAAAATTACTCGACACAAAAGTAACGGGACAATCAGCTTCAGCATCGACATCATCGAGTGTGCGTTTTTTGATCATCGAAAATGTGCTGAACACTGAACGAGTGAGGTTTGTGTTGTTGTTTTTTGCATGCGTTCTTTGAATTTGGCTCATCGCAAAGATAAAATTAAGATAGAAAAAAATTTGTATGAAGGGCCACGCGGGCCATATGGGCTACTACGTGGGTCTGTTTGGTCTGGTGTGTCAAAAATGTAAACAAAAAATATAAACAAAACAAATCAGAAGTTTGAAATTAAATTTTCAATTCAGATTGCAGAAATTGCAATGGTAAATATATTAAAATATGTATAGAAGAAAAAAATTGTTCAGACTCAAGCTCGGACTCGGATCGATCTGATCTAGAGTCTAGAAGTACATCCGAAATGGAAAGATTTCCTGCAAATTATTGATGCGTTCGGCGACGACGATTTCATTGTAGATTTTCTGATATTTGTCACCGATTGTTTGAAGCTTTCAATTGCATTGACAGTTTTTTTTGTATAATTTTTCATCTCTCAAATATTTAAAACTCGGTTCACAAAAATACCCGATACCGAAAAAGTTTTCGAAACTTAAAGCTTGAAAAACCAATTATATTTTTTCTGCAATGAGTTTATTAAATAAAGCTTGTTTATCCTATGTACTAATTAGAGTCTTTTATAGAAATGTTGGTGAAAAAGACATTTTGAAAATTTCGTTCAAAGTATTGCGTACAAAAAAATTTCGACTTCATGTATCACTATTAACTGACAATTCGTTACAGTTGTCACGTTAATAGAAATCATATCGAGCACACCGAGTGCACCATGCACTCACAAGTTTAGAGGGTCAGTCGATAACATAATTTAAACTTAAAACATTAAAAAAAGCTCCATATTTCGAAAACGAAGCAAGATAGACCAAATATAACATCAGATTTGGCCTTTGTAAAGGGGGTCTCGAACTTGAGACAGAGGGTTCGGTCGATATGATAGCCTTAAAAAATTAGGAAGAGCCCCGTATCTTGAAAACGAAGCAAGATGGGCCAAAAAGATCGGTTTTTTCGACGTACATGTTTTGGTGTCGGCCGATATTAAACCCATAAAGTACATATTCATTTCTACATTCAACTTTAGTTAGGATTATACTTAAGTTTCTTATATACTGAATTTAAGTGCATATCAAAAAACAGAGTTCAAAACTACATTTTTTGAAAGGTGATGACGACTGAGACGAAATACTTGAATAATGGTAGATGGCTTTGCAAGTCATCTTTCTTATGCTTGTACAACGCTCTAGTATATACCCGGAAAATACCTTTTGGTGCTAATTTTGAGGTTATGTATAGGACGCATATTTTTAACCATTTTCTTCAAATTGCATATTTTATAACTAGAACCGCTAGAATTTATTACATTTAGATTCATAATGATCTGCCAAATGATCATCTAGCATCGTTAAATTTCCACAAAGAAATATTTCAGGGATGACGTTAATACTATAGCATTCATCCACAGAATACATGAAAAAAAGAGGTTTATTATATTTTCATTACATTTTTTATTTAACAGTGGATCTTTATTCGTCAACATATAAAAAAAATGAATAAATTAAATCTTGAATTTCATAGTAAAAATATACAATGATAGAGTCAGCTGTCTCTGAGAATATGGATGCTATAGCATTCAGGTCAAGTATTACACTTCTAGTTTACTCAGTTTGTAAATACACAGAGAAAAGATAAAATAATATGAAAGCACCTAATGAATCCATTGGTCATTACTTTAAAATGTATATTATTTACAAAAACTTAAGGTTGTTGAAAATAAAATGATTACAAATTGGCTTTAAGATTTAAATTCTATAGCATTCGCGTCATTTTGCATTACTATGAAAATGAATGCTATAGCATTCATATCCGCGAACGTGTTAACTAACAAAAAATATTTGTAAATTTTCAGTTAAATATTTTAAAAAAAGTTTTTCTATGGCTTAGGATTGTACAGAAAGTTCAGACACACATGTTTTTTTCTTTCGGGAGATGATAACGGACGGAGAGAGATGATAAAGGATTAACAAGAGTCTATATTTTTAAATAATCGTGTGTACTCCAATGTCAAAACTTATTCAATTCATCTAAGATTTTTGATACTTATTCTAAATATTGTTACTGACGGAAGTTTTGAGTTCTAGAAACAGAGACGTCTCAGAGACGACCGAGCTTACATACTCGGTCTACAAATAAAACTTACGAGTTTGCTTCCTTAGTGTATTAGAGCCACGTTGAGAGTCCGTTGCCAATTTGTCAACAATGGCCTCCAACTCTGAATAAATCTGCAAATATAAAAAAAAATATGTTAATTTATTTAATTTAAACACCTACAAAAGAAAGAAAAAACAACAACTACCAACCTTTGAAGTTTCACTATGAAACACTTGCTCTGTAGCAAAGAGCGTCTGCAGATTCGTAACTAAAAATAATATTCTTGAATCGTGCAGAGCTGGCAGTTCATCATGCAATTCGGTGTTGAGAATTTCATAGGTGCGACGTGCCTCTTCCAGCTGCTCGCGACCCTTGGTAAGCTATTTAATTGAAAATACAGTTATATATACATATATTGTTTTCAGTTTGATAGTGAAGTTGATAGGTGAAAGCCTGGACAAACCTTGACATCATCTTTGCGCTTATTGGCATTGGCCTGTAGACTTTGGAACGAATGACGTTGGCCGTCGTAATCAATGAGTTTCCGGTTGCGCTTTTCAACTTTTTTCTGGAGTAAAAATAAATTTCGGTTTTTATTTTAATTTTAATTGTAATTTGAAATGAATTTGAATTTGAGTTTGAATTTGAATTTAAGTTTGAATTTGAATTTGAATTTGAATTTGAATTTTAATTTAAATTTTAATTTTAATGCAACAAAAAGTGAAATATTTGCAATTTTTTGTTTTACCTTCATTTCAGGGAATTGGCCAGTATATGTGTTGAGTGGAATCAACACTTGATCACCCAGTTTGTGCGCAAAATCTTGCCACAGACTCTCTGAGGCAGCTGTTTGTGCTTGTAGAGCATCGTAGCCGGTCCATTGTGGTTCGTAAATTTCGCTTATGGCATCCATCAAGGACTTGGAAGCAGTCTGAGCAGCTGTAATGATTAAAAATAAAATACAATTGAATATTTTTTTGGGGGGGGTAATATCAATAACATTCGCAGAAACTCAACTCACCTCTGATGCATCTGATATAATTGTTGAACTCTTTTTGTAATTTATTGGCATTTAGTTGCTGGCGATTAAAATTATTTAAGTGGTCGTCGAAAATTTCATCTGCGGTACGATCCACTTTGCCCAAATTTTGTAATATCTAAAGAGTGAAGATAAAGAGAGAGAGAGAAAAAGGGATTAGTTAAGAAATGATTATAAATATTCTGAAGAGAAAAACTAGGCACGGAGAGGAAGTAAAGAGTTATTTTGACCTACAAAAAGTTGGCTCTACTATTTTTGATTCATAATTTAAAATTAAAAAAAAAAAATAAATTAATAAAATGCGCTGATATGTGCCTGAGTTTTTATACGTCCATGACAGAACACTTTTGGATAAAATTCAAAGAAAAAAATGTTCGCATGACAGATCTTAAGTTACATCATAAAGTTATGCTCATATTTATTTAATAAATAGACAACATTTGAAGCAATTATTACTTTGTTTTACAATTTTTGAATCTTGATTTGTACCCAAAAACGTTTAGATGCACTACAAGACATTGTTTTTGCCTCCCTTTCAATGCCAGTTTCAACACAAGTTTTTTTGCTACTGTGTTGTCTTTGCTGCCATAACGGAGAAATTGTTACTTTTGACTTATTATCTACGCTTGGAATTTTGCCAACATTTTGTTTTTTTTTTTCTACTCTTAACAAAGTGGCTGATGAAACGAAGCAGAAAGTGGAGACAATTTAACTAGGTGAGATATGCTTAAAAGTATTGCCAGCAGCTTCGAGATTTTACTGTTAAATCAAGTGCAATAATAATGTATTTAAGTTTGTTATGAGTACCACTTCCGAAGTAGTTCAAGTTCGAACTTTACTCTTTTCTTTATGGCGTTGACAAATTTGATTGGTCAATGGTTTTAAAATAATTTAATGGTTGCCTTTAAAGTTTTACGCCAAACAATGATGAATGAAAAAACAGTGGTTAATCGGTGAAAATACTTTTTTTGTTTTTCAAAGTATTCTTCAAGATGATCAATACAGTTTTGCATTCGTTTGAACCAATTTTCGAAACAGTTTTGACACTCTGAAGTTGGTAACTCCGAAATCAGGTTTTTTAAGAGCTCAACGGCCTGTTCGGGCGTAGAAAAACGTTCACCACGCTTTTTTTTCTTAATGTGAGGGGACAAAAAGAAGTCACTGAGTGCCAAGTCGAGACTGTAAGGCGGTTGACCTATCAATTTCAAGATTTGAGTACCCAAAAACTCTTTTGTTTGAACTGATGTGTGGGAACTCGCATTGTCGTGATGGAGGATGATCTTTCTTCGGTGGTAGGTTTTCCTCAATTCTCCGTGCATTGTTGCTTTGTTTCGGGATCAAAATCATAGATCCATTATTCGTGCCTTGCGGTGATGTAGACGTGTTTCGAACCACCACCACTGTATTGTTAATCCACGTCGAAAATCGTAACAAATCATCACCCAAAAATGTTCACGTGTTGATTCCATTTTTTTGCTGAAATATAATTTTCAAACCACTGTTAACAACATAATAAGGGCACATGCACCAAAATGTTGTGAGTACGTTTATGCTAGAAAATGTAAAATTTTCGAATGGAACTGTCAAAACCTATCTGGCAATGTTGCCGAGGCGCAAGACGTAAAAGGCAGTCCTCAAAATAAAAGATGCAGTTTGATAAAAATATTAGTTTTTAAATATAAATATGTGATTAGAGCATAGCAAAAAGATTGCTTTCCTCTTGTAATTCAGAGCACAATTTTCCGCACTCGTGCATGCTCTTTATTTGAAAAACAGAAACAATCTAATTACATTTAATTGCATTCATGTTACCGCACTAAAAATTCATTCAAATCGCAAAAATTTCTATTTTTCATATTTTTCAAAATACATATGTACATAAAATGGAAAATATTTCCCGTTATCGGTGCCAAAATTTCAATTAGTTACGTTTATGTGGCTGAAATAAACTAAGAAGTGGGAATGAACTGATGTACCTTATGTACTGTTGAAATACCGCCAACAAACAAATAAGTCAAGAAAACCAAGAAGAATTTTCTATTTCAATTGAATTTCTTTCGAAAAAATTTGGTTGTAAATTAAAATTCACAAACGTTTTGTTTCAAGATTGCGATGTTTTAAGTTGGAAGACAATATATTTTAAAAATTAAAAATAATTATTATACCAAGACACAAAGACAGGCACGTAAAGTCTGTTTTATTTCCTTTAGTTTTGAGCTAGTCAACGAATCCGAAAAGATATAAAGTAGAGGAACATAAATTCGTATTTACTTTATGAACATTTGTTTATTTGTCGAGTTTATGTTTTGTTTTATTTTTACATTATAATTTTTTTTTCAACCTATTTTTGCAGCATGTTTTTTGTTTTTTTTCTTTTTTTGACACAGCTATTTGGATTTCTTCAAGCAAAGAAAATAAGTTTCTTGTCAGTTTTTCTTAATTTCTTTCAGTGTATGAGGATGTGGTAGAAATTTATTGTTTGAAAAAAAGGATTATAGTAGAAAGTAAGCAATGTAAACTTGTTTAATATTTGTTTGATAGCCACTAATAGTGAACGCACTCAGTGAATTAGTAAACGCTGAAAAAATGGGCCATTGTTACGTGATGTCATACTTTAATTTAAAAGGGCTCATATCCAGAAATATTAAAGCGGAGCAAGATTCTACTCTGATGGAGTCTGCTTCTTTGCTTTCATCAATAAAAGATTAGGTGCCAGAATATTAACGAGGTCGTACGATCTGCCATTGCCAAGACGAATATCGCAGTTCTCGACCAAATGGTAAAAAATAGGAAGCAGATGGCGGTGTTTTCAACAAAGTCGTAGGTATTTAAATAAGTCAGCGTAACCTCTACTTTCTTCTTATTCTAGTTCTTATCGATACCCTTGTTCTTATTCCCTTCAATATTGTCATTATCAGTGCCTTCATTATCATTATCATTATCATTATCATTATCATTATCATTATCATTATCATTATCATTATCATCATTATCATTACCATTATCATTATCATTACCATTATCATTATCATTATCATTATCATTATCATTATCATTATCACTATCACTATCACTATCACTATCACTATCATTATCATTATCATTATCATTATCATTATCATTATCACTATCATTATCATTATCATCATTAACATTATCATTATCATTATCATTATCATTATCATTATCATTATCATTATCATTATCATTATCATTATCATTATCATTATCATTATCATTATCATTATCATTATCACTATCAATATCATTATCATTATCATTATCATTATCATTATCATTATCATTATCATTATCATTATCATTATCATTATCATTATCATTATCATTATCGTTATCATTATCATTATCATTATCATTATCATTATCATTATCATTATCATTATCATTATCATTATCATTATCATTATCATTATCATTATCATTATCTTTATCATTATCATTATCATTATCATTATCATTATCATTATCATTATCATTATCATTATCATTATCATTATCATTATCATTATCATTATCATTATCATTATCATTATCATTATCATTATCATTATCATTATCATTATCATTATCATTATCATTATCATTATCATTATCATTATCATTATCATTATCATTATCATTATCATTATCATTATCACTATCATTGTCATTGTCACTGTCATTATTTTTTTATCAAAATCATTGTCATTATCATTTTCATTATACTCATCTGTATCCTTATTCCCAATCCTCATTCTAATTCAAATCCTTATTTTATATCTTATTTTCATCCTCATCCTAATCCTTGTCCTTATCATAATCCTTGTTCTAACTCTTGTGAAAATCCTGGTTGTACGAGGGCTGCCTTTAAGTCTTGCGCTTCGACAACACCAAGCATTGCCAGGTGAATTCGAAAATTTCACATTTTCTAGCGTACTCCCAGCGTTTTGGTGTATCTGCGCTTATTGTGTTGTTGAAAGTACATATGTAGTTTGAAAATTGTATTTCAGCAAAAAAATGAAATTAACATGTGAACATTTTCGGGTGATGATTTTTTACGAGTTTCGGTGTGGATTGACAAGAAAAGAATGCATCGGTCATTTAAGTTCGACTTTTGGTGATGAAGCAGCACACCCAGTGTTCACCCAATTTCGTGAAGGTCGTCTAAGAACGGCTGTTGTGGCAGAAAACATCGATGTTGTGCGTGAACTGTTGAAAGTAGACCGGCATGTAAAATATCGTGAGATGAAGTCGTCTTTGGTCATTAGTGGGACTAGCACACATTTAATTTTACACGAGAATTTAGGCGTCAGGAAGAATTTTTCCCCTTAGATACCCCATAATTTGACTGTTGCTCAAAACAAGGCTCGCGTAGATTGGTGCAGGGAAAGGGAAAAAAATACAGCAGTGGTGGTTCGAAACACGTCTACGACATCACTACAGGTGACTTATCCTGGATCTACGCTTATGAGTCCGAAACAAAGTAGCAATCCACTGTTTGGGTCTTTTAAAGTGAGCAAAACCCAAGAAATGTTGTACGCGGATGGAGCACATCCAAGTAAATACTTGCCAGTTTTTTCAGTTACATGCCAGTTGACGCAACTGTACCACTTGAGCAACGGAAAACTGTTAATGCTGAATGGTACATAACCATTGGTTTGCTGGAAGTCTGCGGAGAATTGAGGAAAACCAACCAACATCATTCTTCATCAAGAATTTTTGAGCACTCAAAACGTGAAATTGATGGATCATCCGCCTTATAGTCCCGACTTGGTACCCAATGACTTCTTGTTCCCACACATTAAGAAAAGAAAAAAAGCGTGGCGAGCGTTTTTCTACGACCGAAGAGGCCGTTGAGATCTTCAAAAACTTGGTTTCGGAGGTACTAACTTCAGAGTGGCAAAACTGTTTCGAAAATTGGTTCAAACGAATGCAAAAGTGTATTGATCATCTTGGAGAATACTTTGAGAAACAATAAAGCATTTTCACTGACTAACCATTATTTTTTCATTGTTGGGCGCAATATTTAAAAGCCAGCCCTCGTAAACCTTCTCATAATTCTTGATCTAATTATTGCCCTTATCATTTTCTTTATCCTTGTTTTTATTTTTGTTGTTACTTTTTTGTCCAGTTCAGGGGTTTTGTTGTTTTTTTTTTCGTTTATTCATTTTGTTAGTTTGAGTTTTTCTTTTTCTTTTGCTTATTTTTTTTCACGAGACCAACCTTAATTGTATTTCAATAACATAACCTTAGCGTTCTGCAATATTTCCATGCAACGATGTTGGATTTATGTACTTTTCATTAAGGTTATGAAGTCATCTTTTATTATTTCTGCTGTGAAACTTAACTTCTATGGTTTAATACCAACAAAATGTTGGAACCTAGATTGATACTTGATAAAGAAGTAACCAAAAAAGCGCAACAACAAAATCTTTGCAGAATCAATGCAGTCAACTTTTTGAAATTTTGCGACTAGCAAAAGAGTAGAAAAACATTGCTTTGATAAAGTATAGCGCTTCTATAATTCCGCTTTGGTTTTATTGCTATTGCGCTTATTAGCTTTGTCAAAGTTAGTAGACTGCTAGAACCACTGAGACTACTGATGAGTCGGAGTAGCGTCCGACGAAACCATGGTCTAGTCAGCTTAGTTTGTTCTGCAAAGAACTTTGTTTTTGTAGCAACCTGTTGCTTCATGAATTATTTGGCATAAAGCTCTTAATATAATTCTTAAAAAATATGTTTTTTAAGAATTATAAAAATTAAGTTAACAACCAACGTTTATCTATCTATCTATCTATTATCTATCTAACGTTTATTAAATTTAGCAGAGTACTTATAGTCGCACATAGGGCTATTTGCCTTCCAAAACCGTTCATAAATCAATTTTTCAAAATGTAAAGTTGAGAAGTGAAATTTTTTCTAGCTTTTGTCTAATACCCATGGAATAATTTACCGTTTGTTTTTTAATTTGTATGCACACACTTCTTCACAGCATCAGTTGAAAGTCATCGATCGTAAACGTGCATTGCCAGTCAGTTAGTTTGCGTGAAATACCACCGCTAAGTAAATAGATTTTTGTTGTCATTAATATTGTGAAAAAAGTTTCTTGCTATGGAGGATTTAGCTGCAGGTGTGTGCTTTAATATAAAGCCTTTTTTATGTATATTGAACCTTTAATGAAATAGATATTAGATTTATTGTGAATGTATCCAAATGGCTACTTTATTTTGGTTTTTTTTTTAAGATAGAAGTTTTGTTATATTATAGGGCGTTATTGGGTAACATTTTTTACAACAGCTAAAGAAGGAATTTATCAAAAAGCAAAAAATCAAAAGAAAATGCTGCCCGTTAACACCCCCCAGATTTTATTGTCCCTGATGTGTGTCCAGAAAAAATCGGTTAATTTATTATTGTAAAAAAATATATTAACAAATTTTAAAAAAACTGCCCAGCGTTACCTCGTAAATTATGTACAGAAATAGTGTTAAAAAAAAAGAGTTGGCTGTGCCGTGGACACACCCGTAGGCTTTGACGTGACGAAGTTTCTTGCTGTTGTTGTTAATGTTGATGTTGATGTTGATGTTGATGTTGATGTTGATGTTAATATTGATGTTGATGTTGATGTTGATGTTGGTGTTGATGTTGATGTTGATGTTGATGTTGATGTTGGTGTTGATGTTGATGTTGATGTTGATGTTAATGGTTATGTTGATGTTGATGTTGATGTTGATGATGTTGATGTTGATGTTGATGTTGATGTTGATGTTGATGTTGATGTTGATGTTGATGTTGATGTTGATGTTGATGTTGATGTTGACGTTGATGTTGATGTTAATGGTTATGTTGATGTTGATATTGATGTTGATGTTAATGGTTATGTTGATGTTGATATTGATGTTGATGTTGATGTTGATGTTGATGTTGATGTCGATGTTGATGTTGATGTTGATGTTGATGTTGATTTTGTTGTTGATGTTGATGTTGATGTTGGTGTTGTTATTGGTGTTGGTGTTGGTGTCGGTGTCGGTGTTGGTGTTGGTGTTGGTGTTGGTGTTGGTGTTGGTGTTGGTGTGTGTGTTGGTGTTGATGTTGGTGTTGGTGTTGGTGTTGGTGTTGGTGTTGGTGTTGGTGTTGGTGTTAGTGTTGGTGTTGTTGTTGGATTTGGAGTTGGTGCTTTTCGTTTAGCTTTTTTTTTGCTTCCCCATGGGTTGTGCTCTAATTTCAATTAATCCAGCAAAAGTGATGCATATGCGTTACATTAGGCGGTTCCCTGAGGGTTTTTGACACGCCGTCAAATTTTTTTTTTATTTTTGTCATATGCCCGAAGACCTCACCTTTGTTTTCGTTCCTTAAAATTTACCGTTGCACCAGTAGTCACAGAGTTACAAATCCATGCAACGTTTTTTCATGGCTGTAGCATTTTTACTGCATTATGTGATTGCATCCCTGAAATCATGACAACAAAACTTTTTTTGTAATTTAGTTGTGAAGCGTAATAACACATACCTGCTGTCTTAAAACAAAATTTACTGTAGCACTCCTCCTGAGTGAATAATAATTCCATGCAACGATATTACATTTCTGTTACATAAGTTGCTATATTCACGACCTGACGACGCCGGAATTTTTTTTTTATTTTTGTCGTAAAGCCATGTATTAAAACTTTATTTTCCTTTTTAAACTTTTATCGTAGGTTATATACTCATTGAGTAAAAATTCAATGCAACGCCGCTGCATGAATGTTGCGCTATCGATCTTTGAGCGGCTCTCTCAGGGTCCCCATGATGTCAGAAATTTTTTGTTTAATTTTGTTGTGAGCGCTTCTAGTAGGCCTTTATTGGCGTATCGTATTTTTAATCCTAGCACTAATACTCAGCAAGTAATAATTCCATGTAACAAATTTTCAGTTGCGTTGCTTACGCAGCTCCCACTACGTCCCTGTGCCGTATTAAATTTTTTTTTTGTTTTTTTAATATAGTCAAAGAATTAACCTTTATTGTCATACTACTTTTTTAATCATAGCTCTTATACCCAGCGAGTAACAATTCAATGAAACGCAGATGAATTTTTAAAAAATTCATTTTTCAACGTTTTTGGAAACTAGAGCAGTACAACGTAACTTCGTCACGTCAAAACTTCAAAAAGATCGGTGCAGTAGTTTTGATGTTATGAGTGGCACCGACTTTGAAAACGTGAGTTGTGCTTTATAGTTTCGCTTTAACACTGAGTATGTGTATGTGTATGTGTATGTGTATGTGTATGTGTATGTATGAGGGCAGTTGATTAAACGGCTGTGAGTTTTGCTCCGATTCATCTCAAATCTTCACAGAATATTCTTAAAAGGTTGAATATTTAATATAACAGATAATATGAATTCAGAGAAAAAAAAAATTAAAAACAAAAAAGTTTAAAAACGTTACCCCCTTAATTTATGCCTTAATTTGACAGAAATAAGCTTTATAACTCTTCTTAATTCAGAGATTCAAGAGTTGATTCAGTCAAGTATCACTTAATTGGGACAAGCAAATATTTTTGAGCGGTTTTTCGAGTGAGTCGCCCCTATGTGTGTCGCCCAGTTTACTGCCGAAATTTTGAAGCTATCTTTTAAAATACATATAAGTTTTTTTTTTTTAAAAAGACAGTTCGAGAATGAGCCACTCGGATGAAAACCAAGCCTACCTCCCATGAAAAGTGACTATTTCAAATGGTAAAATTTCAAATAAACACTCAAGGCTTAAAATTTGTCAAAATTGGGTGATTTATCTCCATACCTAGTGACTTCCTCTGAAAAGGAAAAATCTCTAAAATTCAACAAATATTAATCACCTAAACATTTGAAATTCTGTTAATAAGCTTTGATATAAAAAACTTTTAGTTTGAAATGTGTCAAAATCTAATGGAAATCACTTCTTCCCATCCTACTTCCCATACAAAGTGATGTCATCAACATCAAAAATCACACCTATCCTCCAAACATAACACATGTTCCAATAAGTCCCGAGACTTACTACTAGGTGGCACCTCTAACGAAATATCGATATAATATTTCGATATTTCCAACCTTCCAACAATACGTGTAAAAATTTCATGGTAATCTAAGGTTTAGTTCAGAAGTTGCAGTAATTTATGTGACGCTACTGTTGATATTTTCAAAATAATGGATTCAAAGCAATTCCGTGTGTTGATTTATCACTGTTGTTTTTTATGGGAAAAAATACCGTCCAAACTGAGCAATGGCTTCGAAAGTGTTAATCTGACTCTACTCCGTCAAAAACAACCATTTGCCGATGGTATGCTGAGTTTAAACTTGGTCGTACAGACACAAATGATGCTGAACGGTCAGGACGCCCAAATGAGGCAGTTGTTCCACAAAACATAAAAAAAGTACACAAAATGGTATTGGCCGACCGTAAAGTGAAGGAGCGCGAGTTAGCTGAGGCTCTGAAGGTATTGAAAGGTAGTGTGGGAACAATATTATAGGAACATTTGTCGATGAGAAAGCTGCTTTCCAAAAGGGTGCCACGTTTTCTCACACCGGACCAAAAACTACAACGTGTCGATGGTTCGGAGAGCTGTTTGGCACTGTTTACAAAGAATAAACATGAATTTTTGCATCGGTATGTGACAATTGATGAACCATGGATCCACCATTACACACCGGAATCAAAACGGTCGTCAGCTGAGTGGAGAGCAACCGATGAAAGCAGGCCAAAGTGACTAAAAACACAACAGTCGGCTGGAAAGGTTATGGAATCTGTAGTTTGGGATGAGCATGGAATTTTGTTCATCGACTATCTCAAAAAGGGAAAAAACAATCAACAGTGATTATTATATAGCGTTGTTGCAGCGTTTGAAGGATGAAATCGCGAAAAATCGGCTCCATTTGAAGAAGAAAAAAATTTTTTTCACCAAGACAATGCACCGTGTCACAAATCGATGAAAACGATGTCGAAAATCCACAAATTGGGCTTCGAATTGCTTTCTCATCCACCGTATTCGCCAGATTTGGCCCCCAGCGACTACTGGATCCTTGCTGACTTCAAAAAAATGCGTGCCGGCAAGAGATTTGGCTCCAATGAAGAGGTGATGGTTGAAACTGAAGCGTATTTTGAGGTGAAGCACAAATCGTTCTACAAAACCGGTATTGAAAAGTTAGAAAAGCGGTGGAATGAATGTATTGCTCTTGAAGGAACCTATTTTGATGAATAAAGAAGAATATTTGCAAAAAAAAAATTTTTTTTATTATTTAGTCTTGGGACTTATTGGACCATGTGTTAGCTTCGCACTTTTTAACGAGAGCTGTAGGATTTGTTTTTTGAATAAAGGGAACGATTGATTGGATGCTACTTAAACTTTCATTGGAATATAAAGAGCTGATACATGGAGATTACGTTTGGAATACAATATATTTTTCAAATGGCCGCCTCGACTTAGCTGGCGGACCATAATATTTTTTTCGAAATTTTCCGTCATTTTCAAAAAAGACGGAGACCCTATGAAGCTTCCGGCCCACAATTCTCACGAAAAAGTCACTTGAGTGCATTGGCATCTCCTGAATCACTCGCTGGTTTTCGGATCCCAAAATATAGCAATTTTGCTTATTAACGTAGCCGTCAATGTGAAAATGAGCTAGAATGTTAGAAAATAGGAATTTTTCCGCAATCAGAGAAAGGTACGAAGCTGCTGATGGTCCATCAGCAGCAGTTCTTGTTGAGTCAATAGAACCTTGTACTCATGTAGAGTCAAATCTTTTGTCAATACTCGCTGCAGTATCGACGTGTAGAAGTCGAGCCCTTGAACGTGATGACGAATTGAGGTGCTTCACTGGAGTGAAGTCGCTTCGTTTTCTTCACATTTGACTCTGAGCCAGCCTCTTGGAATTTTTTAATTATGTTTCACACACATGCCTTAGAAGGCTCAGAAGATTTCACTCAAGGAAAATTTGCTCGAATTTTGCGTATCGTAACCGCAATGAAACGTGAATCTTCGTAATAAAATTCAATGAATTCTATTCCTTCCTTCACTGTGCAGCAGTCCATGGCAAACTTCCTGCATTTGTAAATGGCAAATGTCAACATCTCAGCACTGCCAAGAGATTAGATGTTAAATAATAAGCCTTTGCAACCATACATCTCTTGTTGACTCACCTTTTATGAACAATGGTCTCACCTTCAACAACGTTGAAGACAATTTAGGAAAATGAAAAGTATTTTAAAATTGATGGTTCTCCATACAATATATTTTTCACTAAATTTCAGACATTTTTCAAATCAAGTTATTGGCTCAGAAAAACAAAAAAAAAATTTGGGTTTTCCGATAATCGAAGATTGTTGTTATTGTGAACCAAAGAAATTTCTTATAGAGCAACTTAAACATTTTTGTAAAATTCAATATGTGTCACTCAAGTTACAATCAGTAAAAAAAAAAATTGTTTGTCTTCATTTCAACATCTAGGCCAATTGATGTTAACACTTGTTTTACCCTCACTATGGCTGTTAACATGATTGGGAGTGATAAGGCAACAACTTCGATTAAAGCCTAGTGAACAAGTTGAACTTCCTTAAGCACTGTTGAAAATTGTGAACTATAAATAGAACAATCAACAGTAAAACAGGCAAACAGTAGTTCTTTAATATGTTGGAAATATGTTTTGTACTCTGCCGGACGGGGTCAACGATTGCGCGGCAAAGAAGTTTAAAAATGTCTGTCAAACATAAAAAGGAAGAATGAGCCTCGAGCAGTGAGAATATAAATATGTTGTTTGTAGAATAGAAACGCTTTATGACTCGTTCGTATGCAACACCAAGTGCCGACGAAAACCAATTCCGGTTATCCGGGCAACACTAAAGAAGTCATTGTTTAGAGCATGACAACACCAAGAAAGACAGACAGACAGACAGACAGTCAGACAGACAATCGAACAAACCGACATTCAGACAATAATACAAAGAAACAAATACGTTTTCAGCATACAACATTGAAGCAGTTCAAGTGCTTCTGTGGCGGAAGGAATGGAACAATGAGTTGGTAGCGAGCACCAAAAAAGTTAACTCAAAAATGCTGAATGAAAACGTTGATGAGAAAAAAAAAGCGAAAAAACGAATGAAAAACAAACAAGTTACATGGAAGAAACTCGTATTCATTGAAGAAATTCAAGAAGGCAATGGCGGTAAGTTAAACGAAAAACATTTCTGCAGAAATAACAATAACAACAAAAACCACGATGACGACGACAACAACAACAGCAACAACCACAAGAACAAGTGGTTCCAACCATATGGCGACATACTAAACAAAATCCCAGTGTTTGAAGTGGAGTAAAGTCGAGTGAGGTAATACGAAAAGTAAGGCAGTATAGAAGTAACTACCAACAACAACAACAACAACAACCACCGAATGACCTTGAATTGCGTAGGTTTTTATAAGAAGGTAATAAAAATTATCTGGAGTAAAATTGTTAGTTTTTTGAAGAGATATATTCTTGCGCATATGTACGTGTGGGCGCAACTACACCAACTACACGCATCTACAGTCAAAGTACAACCACAGAGAGAAATAAAAAACACACGCAGTTAGCCAAGACCATCACCTCACCGCTTCATCAGTTGGAAAGCTAGCAATTTTTATGAGTATAGCCGAAACCAAAATTATACGCACACGCATTTTTGGGTGCAGCAAAATATAGCAAAGCAACAAATTTTTTAATGTACCATTTTAAAAATAGTCGTATTTGTCGTTTGACGAATTAATTTCATTCAAAATATTGCGCAAACAGTGCGCGAACTCATCGTGTGCTTACTTTACAAGCGAGAAACGCAAAATGTATCTGAATATTTGAAAAACTAATATGCATGTGTGTGTGTGCGCAAGCATTACCAGCTGTTGTTATTTGGGCCAAAAACCTACAACAACGTCATGCTTTAAAATTAATTTTCAATTGGATTTGATCTGAGTTCTTTTCAAAAAGTCTAGCTGCAGTGGGCGAAATTCTTACCAGCCCATTAACGTCAAGGAGACTCAAATTAAGACACTTTTTTCAACTTCATTCTTGGATGGAATGGAAACATGATAAATACTCCAATCAAAGCAATGTATTTAACTTGTTTTAGGTGTGCTTTTTCGATTTCTGAAAAGCGGTGAAAAATTTAAATTTTTTCTTTTTTATTTTTCAAGCCGAAAAGTATTCGGATCCATTCCAAGCCTTGGATAACGTGCATAAAAAAAAGTTGGCAACATCGTAGATACATCCGTAGGTTTTGACGTGACAGCGTATTTTTATCCGTGTCTATATTCTTGTGCCTATTCTATCATTTGTTTCCTTACTTATCCTCATCCTTATTCTTATATTTGACCTATTAATTGTCCACATCTTGTCCAAACTCTTGTTTTAATTCATGTCCAAATTCCTTAACTCACCCTAGTTCGAATCCCTTTCCTAATTCTTGTTCCACAATCTTTTTCCTAAATCTTGTCGTAAAAGTGTACAAATTCTTATTCTATTCCTTGTCGCATTTCTTGTCATTATTCTTTTCCTAATCTTATCCTTAATATTGTTGTATTTTAGGTGTGTATAACTCTTTGTCCCTATTCTTGTCCCAATCCTTGCCGTAGTTCTTTTCCCAATCTTTGTCTAAATTCTTCTCCTAATCGTTGTCCAATTCCATGCTCTAACCTTTGTCCAAATCTTTTCCCTACTCTTTATATTATTTCTTGTCCTAATCTTTGATGGACTCCTTGCCCATTTATGACACTTTTTCTAATCCTTGTCTTAATCCTTATCTTAATCCTTGTCTTCATTTTAATTGTTGTTTTATTTTTTTTTTTTTTTTTTTTAGGTTTTAATTTTATTTTGCTTTTACTTATGCATTTGGTGGCACTAACATTACTTAAATTGGTTCCCTGACATGAGACCCATGACTTCATTAATAATTTTTTTTTTACATGTGACCGAAAACCTCAACATTGATGTTTTAAAAAATTTACTGTAGCGTCAATGGTCAGGATATCATAATTCCATGCAACGGTTTTTTCATTGTTGTTGCATTTTCACTGCATTAAGGGGCACCACTTATGTGGCTGCCTGAAAAAAGGTGATTTTTGGTAATTTTTTAAAGAAAACTGCCGATTGGAATGTTTTCATATTTTAATGATATATTTGTGGATAAAAAATACTTGTTATAACTTTTGGACCAAAAATTTTGATATTCAACGAATTATTCGCAATCTCCCAAGGCTCAAAAAAAAAAGTTCAACCACTGCTGCAGTGATAGCGACCCTTGCAGTACCTGAAATAAAAAAAAAACCAAAAAGTTTATTGAACTAGAATGTATTGCCCGTACCATGACCCTCAATCGAAAAAACAAAAATTTAAATTTAACAAAATGGCGGAGTTTTTAAAAAAGTATCAAATTTCGCGCGACAATTTTATGATTTTTGACCTGCGAAAATTACATTTTGTTATTCGATTGGAAAACTCGAGGTTCATGGAATCAAATCGATCGAACGATTTGTCTTCGAGTTAAAATTGCAGTAAATTTGAAAAATGCAGTTTTGAGAAAAACGCTTTTAAAGTTTCAGATGGCTGTAACTCAAAAACTATTTGAGATATGCACTTGAAATTTTTATTTATCGAAATATGCAAAAATAGATTTTTCCAAATTTCACACTAGTGGTGTGGATCGTGGAATTTACGCCCGATGAACTTACATCCGAATTTGAAATGGCAAATGAGCCCCAAAGAATGAAATTACTCCCGATTGGTTTGGAAATGAAGCCTGAAAAAATGGAAATCACGCCTAAAATTTTCAGCAGTTTTTCGGACTTTATTTTCAAATTTTTCGGACGTCATTTTTGTGAGATTTGAGTAGTACATTAATGTTTCCCTGTGAAAATATCTGCAAAGATTTCCTTCATAAAACAAGGGCAAACCATTTTATTGTACCGAATTTAAAATTTATTATCTTTTTGGAAATAAAAAATAAATAAAATATAAAAAAACTGGCCATTTCACCCCTTGAAAGGACTTCGACCGAACTTCTTTTGATCGAATTGTATTGTGCGTATTATTAAATGTTTGTACACAATTGATCGAGAACTGAACTTACTAGTTTTATGCCGACACCAAACGGCTAATGTGCATTTTCTCAAGAAGTTTTACATGGCAATATTTACTCTCTGAGGTTTGCCATTGTCTGCAGAGAGGTGTCGACCGAACAGAAAAATTTATTCAATTGAAAAAACTTCTGTGTCAGATGGAATTTGAAGCAGGGTTCTGTAGCGAATGCCAATGCCCCACGGAAATAAACAAAGATTTTTTTTGGCCTAAATTCCAAGCTTATTTTTAAGGTCTTCTTCCTTTTCAAATATTAGGAAAAAATTGGCATAAATTCCAAGCTTATTTTTAGGGTCTTTCTTCCTTTTCAAATATTTGGAAAAAATACCTGACATTTTTTTGGCACAAACACTCGAAAAAATAACATAGTCCCCCGAAATTTCGGACATTTTACCCTAGGAATTTATGCCCGATTTTGTATTGAGAATTTCGGAATTTTTGCCAAATTATTTTCTTTCGGTCGTAAATTCCGGGAGCCTAGTGGTATCCCTTAAGCAGTTGGTTTCGTGTTGTCATGGCTCAAATTTTCGTTTTTTTTTTATGAGATCAAAAAACCATTCTTTGTTGTAGTAAAATAAATTTTTCACTCTTCTTAGCAAATAAACATTTTTTGCAAAAATTTCTCCAGTCACTGGTATCTCCAGTACCTGACGGCGTCAAAATTTATTTATTTCTTTTTGTCGTAGGGCCAAGTATAAATCATAAATCACACCGAGTAATAATTCAATGCAACGCCGTTGCATGATTGATGCATTTTCAATCTTGTAGGGACTCTTCCGACGGCCACATGACGTCATGAATTTTTGGTATATTTTTACATGTCTATAGCGTGTTATAATTACATGCAACAAATTTTCAGTTGCGTTTAAGCAGCTCCTGACGGAGGCACATTGTTTCAAACTGATTCAAATTTTGAAAGTAAATAGGAGTGGTCGTATGTTAATAAAACTTTGAATGCTTAATAAGTTAAAACTACCTCAGAAAAATTTCAAAAATGGTTGAAATTGATGGTTGAATCGGAAATGGGAGTACCTCCACTGGACCTATATTAGTTTTTAACATGATTTTGTATGGTACATACGAAAGTTTCCGATCTTAACGAAACTCGGTCAGAAAGCTAGACAAATAGAATTATTAGATATGTCCTGCAAATGGTCGAAATAGGTACCTTTGACCCAAGATACCTTTGACCTTACCTAGGATACCTTAATTGGAGCGAGCAAATTTCCAATTTTTACTTTATACCAAATATTCTAAAAATTAAAAATGGAACATAATTTTCCCCCTTAATTAAGGTGAAGCAACGCCTATGATAAAGAAGTACTAGCTGGGTATAGGTTCTTCGGGTCGCTGATTACGAATATGGTATCAAAAATTCATTTTGACAGCTGTTACCTGCCGAAATGCAGAATACGTCCGAAAAAGTGGATTTATGTTTTTGGGGTCACTGATTATGAATCAGAATGGTGTCATAAAATGAAATTTTACAGCTGTCAAATGTCATTACAACTGTCAAAATGCAGAATACGTCCGAAAAATGTAGAGTAACGGCGCGATTTAAATTTTTGGTTAGCCAATTACGAACATGGCGTCAGAAATGAAATTTGACAGCTGTCAACTGTCATTTCAACTGTTCGAAATGCAAATTTAAAGTAAGGACTTTAACTCAGAGTATTTCCTCTCTGTGTGAACCAGAACAAACGACGCACAGTGATGCGAAAGGGCATGCTAGACGGAAAAAAGTCGAAATCGAATTTTTACATTTTACATAGTTAAAACTGTTAAATAATAGCCATTGATCTCAGGAATAATTTTTTTATTTACCTGCGCTTTCTACAAAAAATGCAAAAATTTTTGAAAGTTGACCCAAAAAGTGATTTTTTGAAATTTTTGCTTATGAGTTTTCTAGTTATACTTAATTTTTTTTTTTTATATTTCCCAGTACCCAAAAGAGTTGAAAATCGGCATACTTTATGAAAAATATAAGATCTTTCAAAATAAAATATCTTCAATTACCTATCTTTTAAAATGTTCGCGCTATAAAACGGTATTTGTCGATATAACTGCGTAAAAAATGAACATTTGGTGAAATGTTTTGGAAAATAAAAAAAAGGACCATTTTGTATTTTCAAAAATGTATTTTTTATTTAACCATTATTATGTCTACTCTGAGTTCTTAAAGTGCCAAGGTGCGCAAATGGACAGTTGCATTGTTTTTTAACCTGTTTGATGGTCCTAAAAATGCATGTATAAACTAGGACCTGACCGTTTAGTATGAAATGTATTGAATTTGAGGTCGACTAGACTGTATATGGTGCTTAAATATTCTCAAAACATTACAAAATATTTTTACTCTAAAAAAAAAAATATTATAATATATATTAAATAAAAAAAAAATATTTTAGCTGAGGTTTTTTTTTAAAAAAAACGCAAAAATTGATAAAATATTTTGTAAAATTAAAAAAAAGGACCATTTTATATTTGCAAAAATATATTTTTTATTTAACCATTATTATGTCTTATTTAACCTCTAAAAGTGCCAAGGTGCGCAAATGGCCGGTTTCCGTGTTTTATTACCTGTTTGATGGTCATAAAAATGCTATTTATTTACATTTCAAAACCAGGTTTCAACTGTTTTTTATAATTGTGATAAGTCGATAGCCTAAGCTGCTAATGCTTTTAATATTCATTGTAAATTTAATTTATAACTAGTAAGCAATGATCTTCGACTGGGCCGAAATTAAAATAGCCCCACGACCGAACCAAAGTACATTCAAAGTCAGTTTGTATGGGTGGTAGGCGTGGTTTTCACCCGATTTCGTTTAATTTCATACTCAGAGTGCATATTAAATATCGAAGATCATACGCAAAATTTCAAGTCCATCTATTAATTTTTGTGGAATTCTAAGTCAATTCACCTTTTTAATAAAGCCACTTTGTATGGGAGGCAATCGCGGTTTTCACCCGATTTCGTTGAATTTCGTACTCAGAGTGCATATAAAATATCGAAGCTCATACGCAAAATTTCAAGTCCATCTATTAATTTTTGTGGAATTCTAAGACATTCTACCTTTTTAATAAAGTCACATCGTATGGGCGAGGTAGGCATGGTTTTCATCCGATTTGATTCATTTTCCAACTTGACCTTTATTTTTCAGAAAAAAGTTTATATATCGAAATATTTCATAGCTTTTCTCATTTCTTAGTTATGGACCAAAATATAGTCCACAGGCTGGCAGCTACCACGCCTACTTGTTCAATCCCGCTGAAATTTTTTCCACTTTTTCGAAATTACATACACGACATCTACGTTTAATTTTGTTACCGTAGCTTATCTGATTTCTAAGATATAGTGAAAAATGTGATTAAGCTGTATGGAAGCTGCCACGCCCACTTGCTCAATCACGCTGAAATTTTTTTCACTTTTTTCAAATTACATACAAGACATCTACGTTTAATTTTGTTACTGTAGCTCAACTAATTTCTAAGATATAGCGAAAAATGTGATTATGCTGTATGGCAGCTGCCACGCCCACTTCTCCAATCACGCCAAAATTTTCTTCACTTTTTGGAAATCACATAAAAAAAATCTACGTTTGATTTTGTTGTCGTAGCTTATCTAATTTCTAAGATATAGCACAAATTATGTTTCAGTTGTATGGCAGCTGCCACGCCCCCTTGTCCAAAATTTCTGAAATAGGTTTTTTTGTATTTTCCTATACCTAAAACATCGAAAACTACCAAAAAAATCCACAAAATAATATTTTCCGTCTAACTTGAATGAATCGCATCACTGTGCGACGTGGAGGTGAGGAAAGAACATTTCCACTTTTTTGTATTTTTTTTTTTTTTGTATTTTTTTTTGTTTTGTAATTTTTTTTTTGTATGTTTTAATTTTTTTTTAATTTGTTTTTTGTTTTTACTTGTATTTTTTAAAAATTTTTGTATTTTTAGACTCCTTTGCAAGCTTCTTTCTATCGCATATGAAATTTTTTAAAACAATTTCAAACTGCATGTATACACAAGCCAACATTGCATCCCTGACAATAAAATTGAGGCAACTGTGGGTTCTTTTTAGTGCTGCAAAGAGCACATCTATAGGGTGTTTTTTTTAGGGGTTTGTTTTTCGAATAGAGATAAAACACAAGAAAATCGTTTTAATGTCCATCAATTTGGCTTTATTGGAAGGATAATTGTATGCCATTAATGTTTAAATATGATTTCGGGCATGTGGCCGCCATGGCTGGCTCGAATAAAGCCAATTCTACAGGTCCAATTTTCAACCACTTTTTCGAGCATATGGGGCCGTATGTCGGCAATAACGCCACGAATGTTGGCCTCCAAGTCCCCTCACGTTTCTGGTTTGTTGGCGTAGACGAGCGACTTCACATATCCCCAAAGAAAATAATCCAATGGTGTCAAATCACACGATCTTGGTGGCCAATTGACAGGTCCATTCCGCGAAATTATGCGCTCATCGAATGTTTCCTTCAATAAATCGATTGTGACGTGCGCTGTGTGGCATGTAGCGCCGTCTTGTTGGAACCACAACTCATCCACATTCATGCCATCTAATTCGGGAACAAAATAGTCGGTTATCATGGCTCTATACCGGTCTCCATTAACGGTAACTGACTCTCCAGCATTATTTCGGAAGAAGTATGGCCCAATGACTCCACCAGCCCATAGAGCACACCAAACAGTCAGTTTTTGTGGATGTTTTGCATGTTGACGTAGCCATTCAACCAAAAATGAGCCTCATCACTGAACAAAATTTTGCGGTGAAAATCAGCATAGAGATCAATCTCATTTTCGGCCCATTTGCAAGCGTTGTTCTTTTGTCAACCTGTTCATGATGAAATGGCAAACCAAACTGAACATAAATGACATTAGAGTTGCCAGATTTGACCACAAAATGCCAGTTTTATCTCTATTTGAAAAACAAACCCCTAAAAAAAACACCCTTTAGAACGTTTATCCCGTACAATTGGTAAATAACAAACATTCTCGAAACTAACACCGTCCGGGACCTGAAATCTCTTTAGAGGTTTCAATGATGATTTGGTAAATGGTTTGCCTTTCTTTGCATGTTTCGGAAGTTTGATCAAGGAACCACTACCGACAGTCTGAAATCTTTTCACTTCATTTTTGATTCTGGGAAAAGTTGCGAGTATATGAAAAAAGAATTGACTAAACCTGCATCAAGAAAGTGCCAAAAGATACGTTGCCACCACTTTTTGCTCTTTCTACTGATTTCTACTTTATTCTCAAATTCAGAAATGGGTTTATTCTCAAATTAATATCAAATGTTGATCTGAAAACTGTTTGAAATGTGATTTTCAAACTGTTCAGTAAAACATTTATTCTCAAATCAACGTTAAATCGAACTCAAATATTATTTCAAACATTAATTCTCGATTAGAAAATGATTTGAAATCAAATTTGAGAAAAAAAAAATGCTCGAACCTTTGTCCTGTGTTTGCTAGGATGCTGTAATCTGTGCATCATTATCGACGTTAGCCCCTGTGCAGTTTGCTAATAGAAGATTCTAGCGATTATATTGTATATTTGGCAACTTGACAGCTTGTTTGACAGCACAGTGGTTGTCAAATCCGACTTCTGTTACCATATCTATGATAAGTAGCCTCAAAAACCTAGGAAATGATGTCCAGAATGTTGTATTACCACATGTTTCACATTTGATAATTAGTTGGCAGCTGTCAAATGTCGGAAAAAAATAACTCGTATATCAAGTTCACCTTCGAAGAAGTATAAAATATGCTGTAGTGTCGGGATTGGTACCCTCTCCCGTGACTTGTATAAGGAGAAAAGTTGTTTGTTTGCATATACATAATGTAATAAGCCAGTTGGCAGCTGGTTAGGCTGGTTAGGCGTTTATCAAAATAAGTTTCGAGCCCCGGATTCCTAATCAGCAACCTCAAAAACATAGAGGTAGATCATTAAAACATAATTTTATAACGCTGAATTCAAGAAACTGAATTAGCGGCAAAAAAAGCCAATAGATCGATTGCATTAGTGGAAATAATAAGAGGGAGAAACCGCAAATTCTCAAGACTAATGGGATTTGAATGATGAAACTCAAGTTCATCATATATGATGTTCTCAGACACCGTTCTTCAAAGGGTTAATAGGAGTATTATCTGTCGAATGATACCAAATTTTTATAATTCCATTGGGCAAAGCATTATGCGGCGTTTTTATTTTGTCACAAAGTCAACGATGATGATTCTTAAATCATTAAGTTACAATTCCATGCAACGCCGTTGCATTTGGGAAATATGCTTTTTTCAGCTTTTTTTGGAAAAACGTAACGTTGTCACGTCAAAATAAAAATCTCTGTTCTGACCTTCCATCAACCAATGTCAGGGGTATAATTAGCATTAATCTCTTGACCTAAACCGCTTCTATGCAAATTGAAATTGCATTTTTTTTTTTTTTGCTTTTAACTAATGAAGTGATTAAGTTGCTGCAGCCGCAATTTAAGATTTACTCAAACGTTGAAGAAAAATGTTTGCATTGTATTGCTTTAATTTTGAAACGTTAAAGCGCTGGGCTACACTTAACTGCTTTTTTAACTGCAAAGGAAAAAAAAAAAGAAAAAAAGGCAAACAAAAATATGACCTCACTTAAAATACTTGGTTGAGTGCACCTCAGCTTGCTGAGAGTGAGTGAGTGAGCAATAATTATGGTAGTTAGTCGTATAACAAAAACAAAAACAAAGCGAAAAAAAAACCAAAACAAAACAAACCGAAAAACTCAGGTAATTGATTAAGTTGGTTTAGTCTATGTAAAAGCTTAAGCGACACAGTGTAACAAATTGTAATTTTATACTTTGTTAGCCCTTAAAATAAACAACCGCAAAAAGCGGCAAAATAAAACAAAAATAAAAAAAAAAAATAAAAAAGAATTAAAAAAAATAAAACAAAAGAGACTCGTAAATAATTTGCGAAAATTTGAAGTTGTGGGAAAAATCTTAAAGTAACTATGAAATTGCTCTTAAATTTACTCGATTTTTTAGGTTAGGCCGAAAATCCTTGCAATATCTACCTGCATAACGGGGGTTTGATTGTTGATAGTTCAAAAGAGCTAAATTAAGAAAAATTTTTACTTCACTCTGTCACTTTGAAAAAAATGTGTCAAATATTATTTTCTTTTTTTTTACACTATCTGCTTTGATTTAAAAAATGCTCTATAAGTTAATTTTAACGATCAAAGTGAAGAGTGAAAGAAGAAAGCGTATCTTCTGAATCAGCTAAAACATAGACAACCCTCCCAAGAGAGCTAGGCTTGCTTGTCGTGTTTCCTTGAAAGCCAGGTCAGTTGTTCTCAGAGGCAATTAAAAATTACACGCTGAGTGGGTGTGATTTCAAAGGGAAATCATATCGGAAAACAGCATAAGGAAAATGGCAAAAGAAAAACAAAGTAAATTTTAAATAGAGAGCATTTGAAATAGTGAAATAACCTTGTGCTACATAAAGTTTGTCTATAGCAGAGAGAGTCGGAAAAGAATAAGGCAAAAAAAAAATGTCATCCACTTTTTTATTTGTTTCAAAAGCATTTTAGAATCCATTTAACTTAGAATCCATTCAAAGATTGACAAAGCTTAAGGGGGGAAGAGATAGATTTAGAACTAAATATTTTTTTGTAATTTTTCTAAATTTCTTTTAAGGGGGTTATTTGAGAATTCAGTGATGTTTTAATTTCTCGCGTAGTAATTTTAAATGCAACGCTGGTTCAGGGTTGCATCGGGACAAAATAAAAAGGTACTCTAAGAACAAAAAAAAAAAATTGGAAAACGTATTTTGGAAAAATAAAATGTATAACTGAAAAAATTTCGACATTCACTAGGAAATAAAATAGATTTGCGATCTACTTTTTCGGCCTGCCGATTTGAAAGTGATGAACAAAAAAAAAACCTCTATTTCCTACCGGACCAAAACCTGACCAGTGCTGACCAAAAACAAAAATGCTACACAATTTTTACCTTCTTTTAATTATACTTTTACAATACGTAAAAAAAAATACCTACAAAATCGTACTTCTCTCTTCTATAATACGTACTTCAAAAAATAATAAAAAAGTACTTTTATAAAATTGTCGTAACCTTGAAATAAAAAGTACCCTATTTAGTACGAAAGTACGTTCCGATGCAACTCTGCATCTGTTAATAGACTACTGTCAAATTTTGAGCAAGCTGCGTCATTTAGTTTGTGTTTGACAGCCATTGAAAGCAGACAACCTCGCAAATTTCGACGGAAATGGAAAAAAGTGTATTTTGTCCACTCATCAAGCATATTTTTTGCGTTCATCGAAATTATTTATCATCGAAACCAAGGAAAGGCTTGATAAATACTATGGGGACGCTGCGCCGTCAATTTCAATGGTTAAGAAATGGTTTCCTAAATTCCGTTGTGGTTGTGGCTGTACCAGCACAATTGAACGTTCAGGTCGATCAAATGAGGTCGTCACGCCAGAAATCGTCGATAAAATCCATGGAACGATATTGGACAATTGGAGAATGAAAGTGAGTGGGATGGTTGAGACTGTAGGCATCTCAACTGAGCGCGTATATTACATATTACATGAATATTTGGACATGAAAAAGCTATCCTCACGATAAGTGCCGCGATTGCTCATACTCGTCCATAAGCGCAACCGTGTGACCATTTCAAAGGAGTATTTGACGATGTTCAACCGCAATCCGAAAGAGGTTTTGGGCCATTTCGTGACTATAGACGAAACATGGATACATCACAAAAGACCAGAGACCAAGGAACAATCAAAGCAGCCGACTTCTCAGGTTGAACATGCACCAAAGAAGGCCAAAGTGGGTCTGTCGTCCAACAAGATCATTTACATCGTCGTTCAAATCGATTACCTTGAAAAGGGTAAAACGATCAGTGGCGAATATTATTCACAGCTATTGGACAGATTTGACATTGATTTGAAGCAAAAACGACCAGATTTGGCGAAGAATGAAGTGCTCTTTCGCTATGACAACGCACCGGAGTACACTTCTGTAATCGCCATGGCAAAAATCCATAAATTGGGCAACGAACAGTTACCCCACCTACCATATTGTCCATATTTAGCCCCTTCCAATTATTTTCTATTTCCAAACTGGGAAAAATGGCTCGGCGATAAGAGATTTGGGACGAATGAAGAGGTCATCACTGAAATAAACTGTAGATCATCGCTATCATAGAACGTTGATAAAACCTTTTATTTGGAAAAAAAAAAATTGGAAAAAAGCTATATTAGATCTAAAATGAAATTTTTTAACGCCTATGGCAATATTTATTTGGTCCCTTCTAAGGAAAATTAGTTCCTTTGAGCGTTTTAAGTTCAGGGTTGACCAAACTTGGCGCGCCGTATGGCATGTGCTACCCGTAGACCACCTAATATTGATATTTTCAAGGGATAGTTAATTTGTGCGTAATTTACATGTGGCGAGAGATATTCCAATTTGTTCCTTATCTGTCGATAAGGGTTTGGTAGTACCGTTACGGGCGAGTTCGTCTGTCTTGCAGTTTCCTGGGAAGTCTCTATGTCCGGGGATCCAACATAGAAATATATTTAGCTGCTCTGCCATCTCATTTAGAGATCAGAGGCAGTTGTCTAGGACTGTTTTAGATGTTGTTACAACAGATTCCAGGGCTTTCAAAGCGGATTGACTATCAGATAGAATACAAATATCTGTAATACATCATTCATCTGAAGCCAAGTAACGGCTTCGTGTATCGCAGTAACTCACGCTTGGAAGACACTGCAGTGGTCGGGGAGCCTAAAGGCAAGGTTGAGTGATTCAGAGTAGACTCCTCCCCCTACTTTGCCATCTAATTTTTATCCATCAGTGTATATTTCGGTGGCATTGTTTGGTGGAGGACTTCCAAGCCTCCATTCATTTCTGGAGGGAATTGATACATCAAACTTTTTGTCGTAAAGAAGATTTTGTATGATATAGTCTACGGTCTCAGGTATTGGAGGAAGAAATTTCCTAATGTTAGAGTGTCCTATTGTACCTCCCTTCCATTGGGAACTGGCTTCTAGACGGATTGCTGTGTTTACAGCCATCTCTTTTGTTAGGATATCTAGTGGTGTCAGGTAGAGCATAATGTCGAGTGCATCCGTTGGAGTGGTTCTCAGCGCTCCACTGATGCACAGCTCAGCTGACCGCTGAACTTTGCGAATTATATTGAAGTGTCGAATTATATTGCGAATTATATTGAATTATATTGGCCTTATAACAGCTGTATAGAGCCAGTGAGTAACCTAAGGTTGCAATCCCCATTTGCTCCCCACTGCTTGCATGAATAAGGGACTATATTCAAGGGCGTAGCCAGGGGGGCAGATGCCCCTCTGAGATTTTTTATTTAATCGATGGCTTTGAAAGTAGTTTCTATATGTAATTCCTTTTTAATAAGTGGTTTTACCTTTTTCTTTGAAAATAGATATGGTAAAAAGATATGGTAAAGATATGAAAGATATGGTAAAAAGAAATTTATAACGTCTTGGCCTCTCCCTAATTTTCATGCTGCCTACGCCCTTGGCTATATTGGCTTTTTTGGTTCTCTCGAGCAGATTGGGTTTCCAATTTAGTTTTCTATCTAAGATGAGACCCAGGTATTTTGTTTGTACCCTGAAATTTAGTCTTGTATTTCCTAGTTTTGGAGGATTGATTGTGGGTAAGTTGTGTTGTCTAGTAAATACCACTAATTCAGTTTTATTGGGATTAACGCTGATTCCACAGCTGGTAACCCAGTTTACGAGTGTTTAGATCATGATACAATTATACAAGGTAGGAGTGACAGTTTATTTTTCTTGCACCAACTGTCAAAAATAGTATAAATAAGACAACGAAAAAAGTACAAAAGAAAATAGAAAGTAAAATATTCAGGCAAATGATAGTCTGTACAAGACACTGGTGAGAAAATAGCCAATTGTCACTACCTTGTATAATTGTATCATAGTTTAGACAATTTTGCATAATATCTCGGAGAGTGGACACATATTTTCCTGAGATGACAATAGCAGCATCATCAGCGTGACGAAAACGAGAATAATTGTAGATCTCTGCTGAGTGCATGGTACGCTCCCAGGCCCTTAATGAGGGACGCTGACATAATCATTCGTAACAATAGAACGAATTAAATTTTTTATTTAAAACTTTGGGAACATATTTTTGTATGGTTTAACTAACAATTTATGAAATAAAAAAAATGATTTTTTTAAGTCATCTAAACCCATTACCCCTCCTTAAGCCAACCGAAATTTTAACCATCCTCTAACAAACGGAGCAGTTACTGCAAACATTTGACTTACCTATTCGACAATCTTAAGGATTGTTATAGCACTTTCATACATATTCAAAAGGTTTACCTGCAAAGACACAAAAAATAGAGAAAAACGCGTTAGCAACAATTTTAAATATTATCTTGAAGTAATTTTATTTAATTTTATAAGACATAAGCACATGTTTTCTATTAAGTAAAAAAAACGCAATGTTGATTCTATTCATAAATATGATAAATAATAAAAAATAAATAAACCGGAGATCAGCAGGCAGGTATCGGTACAGATAAAAGTTTGTTTTGTAGCTTATCTTTATCGAACCAAAATAAAAAAAAAACAAAAATAAATTGTGGGCAGATAGAAGATAGAACACAGAAAAATTGCAAAGAGAAACAGACAGAGCGCTGTACACAATTTACAAATGACGACGCTTTTTTGATTACGAAAAATCAGCAGAGTGACGACACAAAAATATGACCAATTAATATGTATATTTTTACAACAATGTTCACAAGAATGAAAAACACACACCTAAACTTTGTGGGAAAACTTTGCCATAGTTTTTAACCCCACTGACCCTGGTAAAAAAGTTGAACAGATCAAGGAAAAAGTGCTGCTGCTGCTGCTTTTTTTGTTCTCTTCGGAAACTGTGCTGAACATGGTTGCAATATTAGTTAAGCAGCAACTTGTTCAAAAAGAGTTTAAAGAGTTCTTCAAACTTTTATAATGTTCGGGTGCAGCAATGTAATAACTTACATACATTGTCCCACTTCAGAAATTCACTCTAAAGGAAGTTTGAATGAAAAAAAGACTGGTTTATAAAGAAACTTACTTTCTTTATTATAATTCTTTTTGGTTTTTAATCGTTTTCTTTGTACCTTTAATCGTTGGGAAGTTTTGATGCACTTTATCCGCAGTGTTTCCAATGTTCTTTTTTATTTTTAAAACATACGAATTATCACATCTTCTAGATCGACTTATAAGCCTTTATAAGCCTTTAACTCTTTGCGACCGTATGTCTGCTCTCAGCCACCAAAGTGTTTTTACCGTTCCAATCGTAAGTCTGCTCTCAGTCACCAAAGCTTTTTTGCTCTCAATCGATTATCTGCTCTCAATCGATTATCTGCTCTCAATCGATTATCTGCTCTCAATCGATTATCTTCTGAAATTCGTTGAATTCGAATGATATTTTATAAATTGTGCTAATCGTGACCTCAGATAAATAGGAAGGCTTAATGGCAGACTACATATATAGCCCTAACAGAGCCTAAGCGGTTGTCGCTGAGAACACGTCCAGAATAGGAGCGATTGTCGGATCATCGTTGCTTTTGGGTGTGTGAATGGAACAAATGCACACACACACACACAAAACAAAACGTCAGCTCATGGTAAAAACTAAGAAAATAGCACTGAGCATAGCCAATTCTTAGCGTACATATGGGAACACTTACGCCACTCAAAGAGAGATCCGTCAGCCGTCGGAGAAAAAATAGAATAGATTATAGTCTAGCGTTTTTCTGTCTCGGATTTCTACGGCGATTTAATTTTTACATTTTCATGTATTTTGTTGCTGTTCGGGCTCTATTGCGGCACTGTGAAGATGTTAAAAGTAAAAGTATGTCCAAACAGAAAAATTTTAGCCGGAAGACGCCAAACTAATTATTTTTTGTGACACATATTCTCGAAAACCAGGGCTTCATATTGGAGACTGCTTTGAAAGATACCACACAGTGAAGAATTAAAAAATATAATTTTAACAAATATAAATTTATTTAATTTTAGTTTTAAAAGAAATTATTAAATTTTATTTTTCCTTTATAATCTTGCATATTGTGTATTACTGTTCTTTCAACGAATATAAATTCCGTCCAGCTCATGCTACCAATATATAAAATTAATGCGATCGCAAAGGGTTAAAATACATACTTCATTAATTTTTTATACTTTTATATGAATAATTCTGAAAAAATTAAAAATCTGCTTTTTTTTTTGGGCGATTCAAACCCCAATGTCATATGTCACGTCATGTGTCATGTCATTTGTTATGTCATGTGTCATGTGATATGTCATGTCATATGTCATGTCATATGTCATGGCATATGTCATGTCAGATGTCATATGTCATGTGTCAAGTCATATGTCATGTGTCAAGTCATATGTCATGTCATATGTCATATCATATGCCATGTTATATGTCATGTCATATGTCACGTCATATGTCATGTCATATGTCACGTCATATGTCATGTCATATGTCATTTCATGTGTCATGTCATATGTCATGTCATATGCCATGTCATATGTCATATAATGGCATAAAAAAAATGAATAAATAACTGGCCATGAAAGGACTTTGACCTAGCTTCTTACGATCAATTGTGTTGTGCGTGTTATTAAGTTTGTACACAACTGACCGAGAACCGGACCTTCAGGTTTAACGCCGACTCCGAACGGCGATGAACGGAATGTTCTTGTTCTCAAGAAGCTTTACATGGCATTTTGATTACTCTCTGAGGTTTGCCATTGTCTGCAGAGAGGTGGCGGCCGTACAGAAAAATAATTTTAATTCAAATAATTTTCTGTCGCTGCTGCGATTCGAACCCGGGTCTCCAGGTTCGTTGACATAGAGGCCACGCACTTTAACCAACTACGCCACGGACGCCACGTCATGGCATATGTCATATCATGTCATATCATATGTCATATTTCATGTCATATGTCAAGTCATATGTCATGTCAACAAAACTACGAAAAGGTTTAATAGCTCAACTAATAGGTACATACTTGTCCAAGAAGCCCACACAAATCACAAAAGTTCGACTGAGATCTTAATTCTACTTTGGCCTGGTTTCATTCTTACTGAGTACGATTCACGATTAGTTGTCACCATTTCCAAAGCCTTATTAAGCTAAAAAATGTTCTGGTTTTTACTATATTTTGGCTGATTCTGAATAATTTTATATAAAAAATAATTTCAGTTGTTTTCAGATTTTCGAATTAAGAAACATTAAATTTTACTTTTTTTTTTTAAAATACGAAAAGAATGTTGTTCATACAGAGTGTAGAGATATTTCGAGTATTTTGTTGTCATTCGTCAGCAGCTGGCAACTAGCAACACCTACTAGAAGATTTATGCTAATAACTAAACTAAAACGCATACAAAGCAAATTGAGAATTTTGTTTTTTTTTTTTTAATATCTGTGTGTGCGTTTATTTTATTGGTAAATACGCACGCTTAACCTATTTCGTTTCCCACATGAAAGCATTTTCAAATCACAGAATTTTTAAACAACAAGCGGCGTGGAAAGATATATTTTTTGGTTTTTAAATTTATTTATTCATGGCCAAAAGATTGCAAGACATATGGTCAAATTGATGCTGTCGAGTTTTTAAACAAATGCCACACAGGGTGACAAATAAGTAAATAAAACTGATTGGTTTATGCAGAATGAGTATGGAATTTCAAAAAACAATGATTACAAAATTTCATAAAACGTCCTTTGTTCACTTAAGAGTTCATTTTCATGTTGATAGTGTTAAGATTTACTATTTCTTCAATGTCAGAATCCTATTATTTAGGACAACTTCTCTAAACTTCGTTTCAAATTCAAAGCATTTGCAATGAATTCAAAAGCAAATATCAAAACTAATTTTCATTCTCAGACAAAGCAGCTTTTCTCATATTAGTTGAAGTAACTAAAATGAATGAATGAATGAATGAATGAAGCTGATTTGGAAAAAGTGCAACAACTTCCTACACAGACAAGATTAAGTGTCGTATCAGTCGCATTAACAACAAAAACAACAAAAGCTATAAAATAAACTTAAGAGCCTTAAAAAGTCATGCACTGCAAAGAAATCGGTATAAATTATAACGCCCAACGAAAGCGCTTGATTTGGTCATTTAGCCAAAAGCTTTTTGTAAACAACGACAACCTTTTGTTAACGTTTTTTATTCGACTCTTAAGGCTTTCATACAATTTGTATAAATTACTAGATTTAGGAAGGAGAAAAGTTATGTCATCAAATGAACGCTTGTATTCAAGCGAAAGTTTAACAAATTTTATAATAAAAACCTTTTCTTTATTCAAGCCAAGATAAAGCTCTTTGTTTTCAATAAAAGACAAAGAATGCAGTTAAGAGCTAAACTAATGAGTCTTACAAAGATAAATACAAAAGCAAGCAGTAGAGAAATAATAAAAAAGCTCAGATTTGGCTAAAGTTAGTCATAGACTTGGTGATATATTAAATTCTTCAATTGTGCTATTAACTCCAATGTGTCATATTAAAAAAAAAATTTGGTTCCAAATGTACGATTTTTACCAGGTGGCCAATTTTTTAAATATAAAATAGCCCGGTATTATTTTTGAAGGAATTCGGAAATTGTGCTGTTATTTGCTCGAGTTGTGCTGCAATGTACCAAAGAGAGCTTGGTACATTGGTTTGTTGATATGAGGTATGACTTGACACATGTATGACATGACATATGGCTTGACATAGGCCATGACATATGGCTTGACATAGGCCATGACACATGGCTTGACATAGGCCATGACATATGGCTTGACATACGACATTACATGACATAAGGCTTGACATATGGCTTGACATATGACATGACATTGGAACTTTTGTGATTTGTGTGGACTTCTTGCGACAAATACCTTTTAGTTGAACCATTAAACCTTTTCGTAGTTTTGTTGACATGACATATCACATGACATATGACATGACATGACATATGACATGACATATGACATGACATATGACATGACATATGACATGACATATGACATGACATATGACATGACATATGACATAACATATGACATGACATATGACATGACATATGACATGACATATGAATGATTACAATGATATGGACATAAAATAAAATTCGATTCTGCTGCAAAGTTCCACCTTGAATTAAATAAATTAATAAAAATTTAAAATCAAGTTCTTATCATTTATTTTCGTTTTTTACAAGTAACCTTTAACTCCTAGAGAGTTGACATCTTCGCTGACCCTAAATGAAATTTTCCGGAAAATATTTTTGTGGAAAGTTTTATCCCTTGACCTCTCTCCAAAGTTGAATTTTAGGAAGTTTTTCTAAAATAGGCTCAAAGTGATTCATTCGGGTGAGAGCTAGAGAGGTTAAAATATTCTTTAAAATAAGGGGTGTACTTTTCAAACTTTTTTTTCGACACACTTTTACTGCATATAAATCAAATACTACCAACTTCATGCAATTCATTTGCAATTCAGTTGTCTTTACAGCGATTCGGTAAAAAATATTTTAACAAAAATGTTTAAACTTTATTAAAAAATTCTAATAAACTGTTGAACAAATAACAGAAATATTTTTGTTGTAAAATTCCAGTTATATACGCATTTTTCACAAGTAAACATTAGCTATTGAACCAGTACAAAAACTCCAGCAACAAAAAACACCAGCAGCAACAACAACAATCACTACAACCACAACTAACAACAGGTGAGTGATTAAATTCACTCGCGGCAACAAGTTCGTCACATGACTTATTTTCACATATGTACGTACTTAGCGCAAAAAAAAAGGGAAAAACAGAAAAAAGTTTAAAACAAGTTTTAGGCCAAACTTCAATGAGCTACGGAGCTATTCATGGCACGCAAGTGAATGCAAGCGCGGCGACAAAGAAACGGTAAAGCAGCTTCAAATAACTTAAAACTAATGCCAAGCAGCAACCCAGCAGACAAGAAGCACATGTCTCTGAACTGTGTGCCGGTCTGTCGCTCCGTCTGTGTCTTTCTTACTTTTTGTCGCTGTGCGTCTGACAGTCACATTAAGTGTTGCGTTTTGAACACTTTTTTTCTTTTTTGCTAAATAAATCGGTTGTTTTTGCTGCTTACTTCACTTCATTCTTCGTGTGTGCCACATTTTTGCAACATCAACAAAAAAAAAAAAAAAAAAACAAGCGAATCTGTTGAGCCCCAACATGTTGCTTGCTGCTCTTGTTATTTGTGCTGGTGTTGTTGCTATTCACGTCACATCATAAGCCAAACGTCAATTTCGAATTCCTCCTAAAGTAGGTCATTTCTTCACATTTGCGCATACGTCGCTTTGCCGTTGTGCATCGCACTCTCGGTACATCTTACCCTTTTCTAAAATCCATTCGCCTGACCTCTATCCCTACCTTCCTCTCTGCCATCTATCTAACCAACTGCAGTTACATACATCGTATTCGGAAGAAATGTCTAGCATGCTGTTTAGTTCTGCCGATTCGTTCAACATACCCATCATCATCATCATCATCTTCTTTAAAAGAGAACAATCCAAGTCTCGTTGATGCATACGTTTTGTTTTTTCTTTAGACCCCGGAAATAATCAAGTTAAAAATAATGCACAAAATACTTATTGAATTTTGTTTGTTCTCTTCTCTTCTCTCTCTATCTATTAACATTAGTTTCACATATTTGAAAAGAAAAATCCATTATTTTGGCTTTTGAACACTAGCATAAAGGTCAATTGAAAAATGAGTTTCAGTACGAAATGGCTTCAAGTCACTCGGGTTAGAGCTTTAGAAGCAAAATCTCCACGAAAACTCAAGATATAGGTCTCAGACCTTTTCTTTTAAAAAAAAGTGAAAAACTGAGTCAGATTAAACTGGTGTTAATCTTAAGTGAAAATTATCTGATCTAATAAAAAATCCGGCAATGGAAGACAGTATTACTATCATTCTTTTTTCTAATCGAAAAATCGCAGAAGGGAAAATATTAACAAAATTTTTAAATTCGATTTAAAATTGGGTGACGAACGACACTGCTGTAACATTCAAGGTTTGCATAACGTAATGAAAACCGACGTTCCAATTTTCAGACTAAAAGCTTCAGACTTCCTTCTTTCTTAAACTTTAAATTTACCGTTCTTCTTACTTAGATATCAATTTCACAAAGTTGCCGGATTCCCAAAGTTACAGAAGTTCCCAAATTGTATATTTTATAGGCTTCATTGGCCCTAGTCTAGGTGGTAGTCGTGACAAAGGGCGTTAAAGTGCGTGGACCATTCAATACCAAATTTCCAACCGAGAGGTCCGAGGTTCGAACATCAACTGGCAGAAAATTTTTTCAATTAAAAAATAGACGTATTTGGGATTAATACCATTAATTTTTAAAGTTTTTGGATATTACGCCCACGATCATAATGTCAAAAATCTGCTTTTGAGCGTTACGATACAAATCGAAAAATGCCATGACCACCTGGAGTCTATGGTAAAAATGTCTGAATGGGTGATTTAAATTTTGGCGTTCGTATGGTAAGTGGGAGTAGTTGTTGAATAATACCGTTTACTTTTAACTGTCTCGGAGATTACGTCCACGATCATAAAGACAAAATTTGTTTTGGGTATATCAAAACGGTCATATCAGACGGTCATGACCATAAAGGTCATAACGCCCAGTTATAACCGTTTCCTAAAATTTTCATATTTTATTGACAAATACATAGAAAGATACATAAAACACCCATATCGCCCATTGGGTCGCTCATTGTTGTTCATAATGCCTAAATATTTTTTGAACGTAATGTCCGGGAACCACTTTTAACATGGTGCTTGATAATGAAAAAAACTTTTCAACCTTTCGAGTCTTTGTCATTGTTTGTTATGCAGGTTTTATGAAATGGCAATTTATGAGCCCTATTATATTGGTCAAGAATTGAAAGCGATTTTTGAAATTGAAGATTCAGTGCTCTTTCTATTTCCTCTACAACAATTCGCTGCAATTTGCCTACAAGCTCGAAAAATCGTTTTCAATTCTTCTTTTAATTGCTTCAAAAGCGGTCTAAGTATTTGTGGTCATATAGGAAATAGTCATATATAGTAGTCCGTTTATTCAACTCACTATATAGACTTGAGAAATTGCTTTCAATTTTTGGCAAATGTAAAAAGAGTCTATGGAAAGTAGTCGCAGCAGTCGGTTAATTCAACTCAATGCTCTCATAGTGTTTGGTAGCCCAATTATTAACTTTTTGAAGACACCTAGGGACTGTTAATACTACATTTGTTTCTTTCCTATCCCATTATTCCCTTTGGTTTATATTCTATATGGGTAAATTTAATTGTTTCCTGGAACGGGTATGTTACAGATACTAATTTTCATGGATTTTCCAAATGATTCTGACATCAGAATTGTAATCAGCGACCTCGAAGAAAATACCCATAAATTTCGAAGAAGGAAAAAAAAATGTAGTTACATTGTATCTGCCATTTTTACTTTTATAAATGTGACAACAGAATCATAATCAGTGACCTTAAAATTCCCCGGAAATACAATTTGTAGCCTAATGATTAACAAAACGACAGATCGGTACTCAGTTGCTGCCTTTTTATATTCGTCATTTTGAATTCCATAATTCTGATGCCAAAATTGTAATCAGCGACACAAAAAACTATAAAATCATCTATAATTTTAAACATTCGTCCATTAGACAAAATCTTCTCGTTTAAACAAAATTTGGTTTAAACCTGATAAAAACCGTAGGAAGAGATCGGGATCGATACAGATATACAGACTTTTAATTACTTTAATATTGTCACGCCCCTTTCCTTGGGACATATATGTAAAAAAGGACTATCGATTGCCTTTAAAAAGTGAAATTCTAAAAACTTTCGCTTACATTGATTTGGCGGGGAGATGTATTTAAACAAAATTTTGAAATGAGAACTATTTTAATATTAACCTTTGAACGCCTATGGCCATATATGTGGACGTTTAATTTTTTTATAATTACAGTTACTTTACAGTTAATAGTAAAAAGACCAACATTTTCATTACAGATTATTCACTACAGAATCCCTCTGATAGTGTTATTTCCGATGTACAGTTGAGATATAAAATAGCGTGAAGTTAAAATTATCCCTGAAGAGGTTAAAAAAGGGGTTCAATTGAGTTAAACTAAAATTTTTTTATTTTTTTTTCTTTGTACCAATGATTTCAGGTGTTACATCTATTCAGTCAAATCTGCTTTTTTTTTAGATTTGAACCAAGGAATTCAGGTGTTAAGCCTATTCAGTCAAGTTTGCCTTGATTCGAAAATGAGGTGATCGATGACTGGGAAAAAAGGGGACAATCAAGTTAAACATGTATATAATGTTTAAAGCGAGGCAGAAAGTCTTAGAAACATGTCAATTTGAATCTGAGGTAAGTGCCTTAAGAGGTAAGGCCACTCTAGACGCCGGAAAAATATGCTCTCCTTGCATTTTTTTTTCAGAAAAACTACACAATAAATCGAGATTCCAAAAAAGGGAGTTTATTATACGTGTCAGTGACTGTATACAATAATTTTTTTTGAAGCGATTAATTTCAAAATTGCGACTGTAGAGTGTTTTTGCGAAAACGTCTCGGTTTTTTCATGGTCCATGGCCGGAAAAAATGCTCCTGTAATTTTTGAATAATGAAGAGCCAATGAATTTTTTTCCATTATCTATATATAATATCTACTATAGAAGTACGTAGGATATTTTTGGTATGTTGATTTTCGGCCACATGCAAATGCGTACTTCTTAAGTAAAAAAAAAAAAAAATAAATAACTGGTCATTTCAGCCCTTGAAAGGACTTTGACCTAGCTTCTTATGATCAATTGTGTTGCGCGTGTTATTAAGTTTGTACACAATTGACCGAGAAACGGACCTACAAGTTTAACGCCGACTCCGAACGGCGAGGAACGAAATGTTCTTATTCTAAAGAAGCTTTACATGGCATTTTAATTACTCTCTGAGGTTTGCCATTGTAGGCAGAGAGATGGCGGCCGTACTGAAAAATCATTTAATTCAAATAATTTTCTGTCGCTGCTGGGATTCGAACCCGGGTCTCCAGGTTCGTTGACATAGAGGCCACGCACTTTAACCAACTACGCCACGGATGCCACGTACTTCTTAAGTGGAAAGTGAAAAATTTGCCTAAAAAATCATCAGATTATTGTTAATAACTAATTAACCCTACGTTCTTCCATACACAATATATTTTTCAAGATATATTCAAAGTTTCAATTGAATCGGTTGAAAATTGTCTGAGTTATGTTTCCGGGCAACTTAAAAAATGCAGTTTTGAGATAAATGCGTTTGAAGTTTTGATTAGTAGTAGTAGTAGTAGTACCAGGTGGTCATATTCTACATTTCAAAAACCTGGTACTTGGAAACTTTTCTTGATCATAATCTCTTCAGACATAATTTTTGAGGTCATAAGGGACCAATATATTAAAGGAAAACAATAATGATTTTTCGAAAATTTTAGGGTGGCCTAACCCCTTAATAACAGGCAATTTAAGTTATTAAGATATCCTCTCCACAAATTTCTCTGTCACAGACTACAATTTTTGAGTTGTAAGTATTAGAAATTGAAAAAATGAAAAAGAAATTCATTTAATTTTAATTCCACTTATTAGAAATGAGGAAAGAAATGAAGAAGATTTAAAGCGTAGTTGGGATCATGACTAGGCTGGGATTCGAACCCGGTACCTCTTGGGTGGCAGTCAAGCGCACTACGAAACAACTTTTGGGTCGTAAATATTGATGAATTTTTAATTTCAGTTAATTAGAAATGTAAGAAGAAACGAAGAAAAATTAAAGTGTAGAACCATGACATCGCTTGAATTCGAACCAGGGACCTCTGGTATGGTAGTCAAGCACGCTACCACTCGACTATCTATGTAGGTCGCATTAACACACACTTTGCATAAAAAATTCAGAACTCAAAAATTCTGTTGGATTACAGAATTAAGCCAAAAGTTTTACATTTTGGCAAAATCATGTGCAAATAAAGCATCTGACTCACAAAGTTTAAGACATTGTTGCCAACATTGTCTATAAAAGGTCAAATTCTAATGTACTTTAACACGCTTGAGTCACAAACTGGGATATTTATATTTATTTTTTTTTTTCGTCAGCATATGGTTGAAATCCATTCAGCATTTCATGGGCGTCTAACTTGAAGCTTGCATCTTCTTTTAGTGTAGCTCCCACACTTTAAAATCAACGCCACAAAAATTGAGCTCAAATACATGCTTTTTATATGTTAACTGTAATGTGTAGGAGGAAACATTTTTTTTCTTCTTTTTGTTGTCTTTTTTTATATTAAAGAGTGATTTTTTAAGTGCCTGATAACTTTTTTTTTAAAAAAAACGCATAAAATTTGCAAAATCTCATCGGTTCTTTATTTGAAACGTTAGATTGGTCCATGACATTTACTTTTTGAAGATAATTTCATTTAAATGTTGACCGCGGCTGCGTCTTAGGTGGTCCATTCGGAAAGTCCAATTTTGGGCAACTTTTTCGAGCATTTCGGCCGGAATAGCCCGAATTTCTTCGGAAATGTTGTCTTCCAAAGCTGGAATAGTTGCTGGCTTATTTCTGTAGACTTTAGACTTGACGTAGCCCCACAAAAAATAGTCTAAAGGCGTCAAATCGCATGATCTTGGTGGCCAACTTACCGGTCCATTTCTTGAGATTAATTGTTCTCCGAAGTTTTCCCTCAAAATGGCCATAGAATCGCGAGATGTGTGGCATGTAGCGCCATCTTGTTGAAACCACATGTCAACCAAGTTCAGTTCTTCCATTTTTGGCAACAAAAAGTTTGTTAGCATCGAACGATAGCGATCACCATTCACCGTAACGTTGCGTCCAACAGCATCTTTGAAAAAATACGGTCCAATGATTCCACCAGCGTACAAACCACACCAAACAGTGCATTTTTCGGGATGCATGGCCAGTTCTTGAACGGCTTCTGGTTGCTCTTCACTCCAAATGCGGCAATTTTGCTTATTTACGTAGCCATTCAACCAGAAATGAGCCTCATCGCTGAACAAAATTTGTCGATAAAAAATTTAATGATTTTGATTTGATTTTGGTAATAAAATTCAATGATTTGCAAGCGTTGCTCGTTAGTAAGTCTATTCATGATGAAATGTCAAAGCATACTGAGCATCTTTCTCTTTGACACCATGTCTGAAATCCCACGTGATCTGTCAAATACTAATGCATGAAAATCATAACCTCAAAAAAATCACCCTTTATTATTTACTATTTACTTCTTCTTTTGGCACCAAATAAGTTTTTAAGTAGAAGCATGAAATGGATAAAAAATAAGTTTTAGTAAACGTGCGGATAAGGTTTCATAAATTGGTTGGAATTGAGTTATATACTGGTTGTGACAGAGAAGTAAGCACGTGTTTTATGACAGTTCCAGTATTTTAAAGTTAACTCATTATTTTTACCGGGTGTACAATGCCACACCTTGGCTGCGAAATGCGGCTGTTCTGTAAAATTATCTCTAACATAATTAGTACAATAGCATCAGTAGAGCAACAAAGGGTTATTCACACTAGTCTATCAAATAGTTAATCTGTTAAGTTGGAATTTATCTATTTTTATTTTTTCATTTTTCTTACCATCTTTGTTCGCTACATCTCATTAACATATTCAAAATTTATATATAATTGATTGGAATTAACATATGAATGATCGCATTAATTTCGATAAAAGCCAAATAGTGAAAATATGTCTTGAAAAGAAAGTTGGAAAAGTATTCGTAAAAAAAAGCTATGGTCTATGTCATTAGTTCCCAAACCTTTTTTTAGCGCGTGCCTGCTTTAATGATATTCTGAATGAAAGGCGGCTATTGGGCTAAATTTTCCAAAAACTTTTGTTTGTTCCAAACATTTATCATTTATACTTCTTTTTCGCAAAAAAGTTTTCGGCGGCAGTTGTTTATAATCTTGGAATGCGGCCGCTCGCTCGAAAATCGTGTTGTTATGGTTGGTCTAAAAAAATGTGGCATGGAAAGAGGCGATATCTTTGGGATCTTGCGACCACTCGGAGTCACTCGTAATTTTGTGTATCGAAGTTGTTTGAGAATACTGGTGGAATAATCGACGGTCCAAAATCCGGCTGTCGGTGTGTTGTAAGAATACCACGAGCTCTCAAGGCGGTGAAGTCTCGAATCAGGCGAAAACCGCTGCGAAAGCAGAAAATCTTGTTGCGGGAGATGAATATCTCGACGCAATCGATCTCTCGCATTCTTAAATATGACTTGGAGCTCAGAGCATACAAAAGACAGACCGAGCACCTTCTCACGGTAGTTTTAAAGGAACATCGTAAGCGAAACTCGAAAGCTTTACTTCTCAAGCACGTGGATAATGCCCACAGACGAATTCTGTTTATTAATGAAAAAATTTTCACAGCAAAACTCGTTCCGAAAGTTCACAGAGGTCACCACCCAGCTTGTGTGATGGTTTGGGTGGTGAGTCGCCTATGGTGGGGTAACCAAGATCCATTTTTGGGAAAAAGGAGTCAAAACTTCGGCGAAAGTGTATAAATCTGATGTTTTGTAATTGGTTGTGAAGCCTCTTAACACGACATTATTCCAAAACAAGACGTGGCACGTTCAATAAAATTCTGCTCCTGCCCATAATGCTAAATTGACTCAAGGTTGGCTCAAAAACAAAGAACCGGACTAAATTTCTACGGATCAGTGGCCAGCAGGTAGTGTGGCCCAGACCTGAACTAGTTGGATTACAAATTGTGGTCCGTGTTAGAGAGTATGGCTTGTTTTACTTGAAACCAAAATATCGAGTCTCTAAAGCGCGCTCTTGTAGGAGCAGTGGAGCAATTTCCTATGCATGTCGTGCGTACTGCGATCGATGACTGGCCGGATCGACGACTTCGCTCGTGCTGGAAAGCAAATGGTGACCATTTCGAATAAGTTGTTCTACAATTTGTAGCTATTGAATGACTCAATAAATAACAAAAATAGTTTTGAAAAAATCTTTTTTTGTTTTCATTTTATGGACAAAAAACCAAAACATATGAGAGTACTAAGTAGTAATTGCATTCGGAGTCCAATGTTCTGTGACTTTTAGCGCCAAAGCTATTCGATTATAAAAATTTAGTTTTTATAGGCGGAACCACACCTCTTGTCCATTACCCGTCGCAACTTCTAGTAGAAAGACCTGGCCGAATAGTAACTTCATGCTGAGTTTCATTCTTATGCGACCTTTAGTTCCAAAGCTATTCAATTTCAGAAATTTTAATTGTATGGGAGATACCACGCCCCCTTATCCAATGCTCGCTCAATTTCGCCAGTCGAAGGACACGACTAAATAGTTAATTCGTTCAAAAGTTATACCGAAAATTTAACTGACTAAGGTAAAGGCATAATGCTTGCCTCGGATTCAAATTCACATGTTTCCTCGTCTTTCCACCGCCACTCTACAGGGTGGGCCAAATACAAGTTTTATCAAAAATACAATAAAATGAACAAAATTAAATTTTTTTCTTGTTTTATGGCTATATTAGGAAGAGCAAACATTTCCATTAATTATGGAACACACGTTGTTCAAGTGGCTGCCTTGACTGGCTTCGCAGTAGCGCATTCTGTCACTCCAATTTTCCAAGACCTTGTTAAAGGTTTCGGGCTATAGCTCACGGATTGCTTGGACGATATAGGCCTTAAGTGCTCGAATCGTTTCCGGATAGTTGGCATAACATCACGGTTCCCCACAAAAAAAAAAAGTCAAAAAGGGTCAAATCGCAGTTCCGAGGCGGCCAATTGACATTGCCAAGACGGTTGATAACACGATTTGGGAAATTGGTGCACAAAAGATCGATTGCTGCATGGGCTGTGTGGCATGGCGCGCCATCCTGCATGAACCAGGGGTCATCCAAATTTATGTCTCCAATTTCAGTAAAAAAAAGTCGGTTAACATGGTTAACTCTGTTACGTCGACTGTTGACCGAAACATTGTTCCCAGTCTTATTTTCGATGAAAAATGGTTCAATGACTACACAATCCGCACCAAACTGTCACTCTCTGTAGATGCATCGGCTTCTCGAAAATAACGTGCGGGTTTTCCGAGCCCCAGATGCGGCAATTTTGTTTGTTAACGTAGCCGCCGAGATAAAAATGCGCCTCGTCATAAAAGATGTTTTTTTGACCAAAGTGAGGGCTACACAGTACTCACTTTGGAAATAAGTTTCCAATATTTCCCAACGTCCTTCAAGCGTAAAGCGACTCATTGCTTTCCGCGGGGCTATGATACGGATTTTATGTCAAGATTTCGACCGAGAAACAGCTGTCAGTATCAAAATAACCTATGATTCAAAAAGAAACCACTAGATGGCCCACCCTGTATAAATCCATTTCGAACCAAAGCAGGCTTTATTGAATAGGTAAAACACCTAAAAACCTTGTTACAAAGCAAAAAATAGTAGAAATTGGGTTATGTTTTGAGACCTAAAATGACTTCATATTGAGGCCATATGTGGTCCAGATCAAGGGCGTAGCCAGGGGGGGCTCCCTAAATCTGAGATTTTTTATATAATCGATGGCTTTGAAAGTAGTTTCTATACATAATTCCTTTTTAATATGTGGTTTTTCCTTTTTCTTTGAAACTATATATAGTAAAAAGATATAAAGATATGAAATATATGGTAAAAATAAATTTATAAGGTCTTTCCCCCCCCTAATTTTCATCCTGCCTACGCCCTTGGTCCAGATCCCTAACTAAAATTTCTGCCAAGAGCTGGTTATCATGGCCATAGTACCGAGATTTGACAGCAACCATAATTCCTAGAGTCATTCTAGAAAAAATAGGGACAATGATGATGCCAAACCAAACTGAATACCAGACACTTACTTATCTAAGATTCATTGGCCTTCCCGGAGACAATCGCAGGTTTTACTTCGCCATAAATGACAAATTTGCTTATTTACGTATCCAACAAGCCTGAAATGAGCCTAATCGCGAAGAAAATTTTCTTCATTAAAAAGATACAACTAAGGGACTTAAAGTAAAACTTCTTAAAGCCTTAAGTCTCAAGAATATGTGGTGAAAATTTCAAGTCGATATCTCAAAAAATAACAAAGTTATAGTCTAGTGAGTGAACCGCCTTCTAGAGGTGCGCAGTGCTGGCGCTTATTTTCAAACGCGTTTTTCTCGAAACCATGTTTTCAAAGTCGGTGACCAAGATTTCTCGAAGCTCAGTGGACCGATCGTTTTGATTTTTTTGCAAGCTTTTTTTATTCATAATAATCTCGTACTTGTCATAGGATTTTTTTTAAGCTTCGTTCTATGACGAACTTTTGGTCGAAAATCGTTTTTTTACGTTAGAAAGTTCGCCATTTTGTGAAAAATCAATATTTTGAAAAACGGCTATGACAAGTACGAGTTTTAAGTATCTACTTTAATAATATATTTTATTTTTTTATTTCAGATGAATTTAGGAGGAGCAATCTTGGTCACCGCATTTCACCTTTTTTTCAGAGCGCTCTACAAAAACTGCTGTATAGACCTTAATATTAAATTTTTTTGATAAAAAAAAACTAAAAATACTCTTGAATGTGTATATTTTAGGTATAAAAACCGTCATTTAAAAATATCCCATAGGTTTCCTTAAAAAAATTCACAAACATGACCTTTTTTTTCGGGCTCTGGCTGCGTTTCCCCCCTTAACGAAAAGGGGTTTTCATCAAAATTTTTAATAGTAGGTTTCAACTAAACAAATTTCACTTTGGATTTAGATTCAAAAGATTTAGGTTTAAAATGGTTTAGGTTTTGAAACTACGAAATGGATAACCGAAATGCTTTCTAAATGGAAAACAATTTGGGAACCGATGTCCTAGACAAGTTTAGATAAAGTTCAACAATCCGACATTGAACAGACACTCCAGTTGAGAGATGAAGGAATAAAGAATAGAGAAATATTAAATTTCGAGTCCGTGTATTTGGGATGCCGAAATCTTTTAATATGAAGATTTCGACACAACCACTGAAATTTAATATTAAAATTTTGAAGTAATTTGATTTTTATTTACTTTTGTTTAGATACAAAAAACAAAAAAAAAAAGAACCCGTCTTGTTTGTAAATAAAAATTAAAAAAAAGCAAATGCATTCAATAGCCAAACAACACTCTGTAAGTCTCTTATATGAGTGAGTATTGGTGGGTTTGTCTGTCGGCGCGAGAGTTTGTTGGAAATACCTGTTGTTGGGTGTTGAATCGCATTCCGCGATTCTTGTTTTTAATTCGCTTTCGTTTTATTTATTTTGTTTTTGTTTTTCTTGCTGTCTTTGTTGTTGTTTTTGTTGTTGTCTGAGTGCATTTTTTTTTTTGTTTGTTTATTCTAGTTTCTATTTTCTATTACTTTTTTGCATTTTCTTTATACCAAACACTCATAGATACAGACACACACACGCACACGTGGGTCTCTTTCACAAAGCTTCGTTGTTGCTGTCAAGACAGGCGCCCAACAGGTGAGAAACTCAATGAAGGGAAAATTTTATTTTTAGGTCGTACATTCACTGAGTGCTTCTTTTTTAATGTGTTAACGTGTATGCGTGTGTGTGAGAACAGTCACGAAGTAAAATTGAAAATTTCAACTCTATAAGATGTTGCGTTTAATAGAAAAGTTATACTGGGCAGTTTTAAAGGAAACATTGTACCTACTGGGCAATAGAAGCATGCAACTACCTGATAATAATTGATTTGCGGCAATTGGTGCAGAAGTAATCGGTTAAGTCAACCGGATCGGATAAACCGGATAAGGCAATGAACCTATACAAAGTTTTCGGATTCAAAAAAGCTTTTTGTAATGAAAGAACAATGGACTTTTTTCAGTTAAAAGTGAAACCGTTCGATGTAGAGAAACGTAGATAGAAGTTGTAATTTTGACACTTTACTGGGGAAAAACAAAAAATTTTTTTGCAAAACTATAGCATGTTTTGAAAGAAAGATGAGAAAATTCATCATAAAATCGTTGATTTTGACCTTTTTGTGTTGTTTAAATGGGTGATAAAGCTCCAGATATTGGACTGATACCTTTTGTTTAAGGGGGCATGTAGGTTACAAATTTAAAAAAATTTTTTTTCGGGAATTATTTTTCATAGAAGGAAAAAATATTTTTAAAATTTTCATTAAAATTTTTTTTAAACATTTTTGGCATGAGAATTTACGGTAGTTCAATAAAATTGAATTCATTATTTCAGCAAAGATATAAGTATTTTAAAGCAACATCAGCATTTCATTTTCGTGAACCGTGACCCCAAATTAGTCTTAAAAAAACACCTTCTTAGCAAAGTTAATTTCCTGTATAAAATTTTTCACAATTTGCACAATTTCTGAAGTGTTGAAAAAGAAAAGTACAGGATTTGGTTCAACTAAAATCTTTTTTCCCCATAAATAGCATCCAAAGACTTACTTCATACACCCGCCGCAGGTCAACTTATGCCAAAGTATGATAATTTTCGGCACATTTTGGCACAAGAACTGAAAAATCTTAATTTAATTGGTTAATAAAGAAAGTGAATTAACACAACAACAACAACAATTCTTACATGAAATGGCAAAATTTTTCTCAATCAATCGCTTTTAATGCCTATTGAAGTATTTATAAACAGCTTCAAGTAGTGCCGCCGCCATATGGTGCATAGAACATAGGCCGGCCACTATTAATAGATGCAAATTAAATGCAGCAGACGCCACTGGTAGCGATGAAAATGAGAGCACAAGAAATAAAAAAAAAAAATAATTAAAAAAAAAAAAATAAATAAACAGCAAAAGTGAAGCAATTAATTGCAAAATTCGGCTCAGCAAGTGCGCAGCAATCGGTAGATTTGAAAATATCTGCAAATAACTATAACTAACAACATGCAGATACATTAGCGCAGATACAATAGAAGCTAGCTGGCTAGTTGGATAGATACATGGCTTAGTACGTGTATCTAGGGGATGTAGTATATAGACGTCGCTACTGCACATGACGTTAAATTGTAGCAAAACGTCAACAGCACGCTTCGTTGCATTTTTATATTTGTAACTCAATTGCATCTGCAAGCTACAAATATCGCTATGGCGAGCAATTGAAAAGTTTTGCATTTTTCAATTTGTAATTTATTGTTTTTAGATACATTGCGATGGTAGTCCGCTAGCTAGATCCAGCGCAAGATTTGCAAAACAAAACAAAAGTTAAGAAGAAAGATAATAACAAAAATAACAATAATGCAGATAATGAGCTGCGCTTATCTTATGAGATAAAAATTTCATAACCAGCTTAGTAATGTACGCGTATCTGGCTACTTGTAGTATCTTTATCTGTTTACCTGTAACTATGCAGTATCTGAGTAAATATTTAAAAAAAAAACAAAAATACATTAAACAAATGCAAATTATTTTCACATTCGTTGGTTTCGTGATTAATTTGTAAATTGTTTGTATCTTGAGATAACTAATTCAATTCATGGTACGTGCACAAAAACCACATTGATGACATTCCAAATGTATTGCCAAAACATTTTTAAGATCTGTGGTGGAGAAATTTTTTGGAGACAAAAATATAAAAATTTTTTTTCAACAAATTAACAGAAACAGTAATAGTAACATTAACAGTAATAGTAACAGTAATAGTAACAGTAACAGTAACAGTAACAGTAACAGTAACAGTAACAGTAACAGTAACAGTAACAGTAACAGTAACAGTAACAGTAACAGTAACAGTAACAGTAACAGTAACAGTAACAGTAACAGTAACAGTAACAGTAACAGTAACAGTAACAGTAACAGTAACAGTAACAGTAACAGTAACAGTAACAGTAACAGTAACAGTAACAGTAACAGTAACAGTAACAGTAACAGTAACAGTAACAGTAACAGTAACAGTAACAGTAACAGTAACAGTAACAGTAACAGTAACAGTTACAGTTACAGTTACAGTTACAGTTACAGTTACAGTTACAGTAACAGTAATAGTAACAGCAACAGTAATATTAACATTAGCAATTACAGTAACAGTTGTAGTTACAGTAAAAATAGCATTTACAGTAACATTAGCAGTAATAAATTAACTTAACATTAAAATAACCATTAACATTAAGATTAACATTAAGATTAACATTAACATTAACATTAACATTGAAATTAAAATTAAAATTACAATTACAATTAATATTAAAATTAAAATTAAAATTAAAATTAAAATTAAAATTAAAATTAAAATTAAAATTAAAATTAAAATTAAAATTAAAATTAAAATTAAAATTAAAATTAAAATTAAAATTAAAATTAAAATTAAAATTAAAATTAAAATTAAAATTAAAATTAAAATTAAAATTAAAATTAAAATTAAAATTAAAATTAAAATTAAAATTAAAATTAAAATTAAAATTAAAATTAAAATTAAAATTAAAATTAAAATTAAAATTAAAATTAAAATTAAAATTAAAATTAAAATTAAAATTAAAATTAAAATTAAAATTAAAATTAAAATTAAAATTAAAATTAAAATTAAAATTAAAATTAAAATTAAAATTAAAATTAAAATTAAAATTAAAATTAAAATTATTAAAATTAAAATTAAAATTAAAATTGAAATTAAAATTAAAATTAAAATTAAAATTAAAATTAAAATTAAAATTAAAATTAAAATTAAAATTAAAATTAAAATTAAAATTAAAATTAAAATTAAAATTAAAATTAAAGCTAAAATTAAAATTAAAATTAAAATTAAAATTAAAATTAAAATTAAAATTAACATTAAAATTAACATAAACATTAACATATACATTAATATTAACATTAACATTGAAATTAACATTAACATTCAAATTAACATTAACATTAACATTAACATTAACATTAACATTGACATTAACATTGACATCAACATTAACATTAACATTAACATTAGCATTAACATGCACATTAACATTAACATTAACATTAACATGAACATTAACATTAACATTAACATTAACAGTAACATTAACATTAACATGAACATTAACATTAACATTAACGTTAACATTAACAATAACATTAACATTAACATTACATTAACATGGTTACAAACATTAACAAACATTAACATGGTTTTACATGGTAACTGGTTTTATGCAAACACGAAGATTTCAGATGAGATTTGCAGACAGAAACTCTCCCGCCATGGACGCATGTTTTTTTACACCTTAACTTTAACCGCGAGGGGTTGGTTAAATGTGCACCAATTTTTATTGAAAAATTCTATTTTATACATCAATTGGCAAAAATATTTTTAATGATTACTTGATTCGTCTTTACAAAAAAAAAAAAAAATGGTGAACATTTTTACAGCACAGTTGAGGAGATTCGTCCCTTAAGAATAATTAAGAATCATCATTAAGGAGAAGTGCTTCTTAAGGTATTCATTGATTTTCGTTCCTCTTCCTCTTACTAGCTTATACAGCTTAAATAAAATAATAAAATACAATGAAATAATTAGACAAAGGTTAGAAGATTGTTTATGTGAATACTATTGTATTAAATTGCTCGTTGGCGGCCCAAAATACTTGTACGTTGTACCTACTCGTTTTTTAAGTATGTACTCGCCATTAATGCGTGGCCTATAAAGTCGAGGTTAACGAAGCTAAATGTTTAATGCTTAAAGGCATGTTTAAAATTTAAAAGAATTAGCTACCTAAAATAAAAACTGAAAACAAATAAAAAACAATAAAAGAACGACAGAGAAATAGATTACGAACAACGTGTTATTCGGTCAGTCATGAGATCTGATTTAACACCACAGCTGCCTGGGCCGCTGCACACACACGTCCATTTCAGTTCAAGCAGATTGAAGCTTTTTTTTTTTATTAACAATCATTTGTGAATTAATTAGTGGTAAGATAGAGGCACAAGCTTGTTGCATATATATAAGTATCAGTTTAGATTTAGACTTTTTAACACTGAATTTCACATGGAGCGAATTTGTTTTTTTAGCAAAAAGTTATTTACACTTTTGATTATTGTCTAGGTAAGAAAACAATATCGTAAGGGGGATGGAGGAAATTAAAAAAAAAAAACAAAAATTTAATCAAGTGTTAATTTGTACTCGTTTTCAGTTGGACAGGGGGAATTCAACAAATTTTGTGTGAGGCAAGTTTTTGAGGCTTTGAAGTTAAGTCACGCGTCGTCTATCATTAGTTGGCTGGGAAAAAGTAAAACAAAAAAAAAAAAAAAAAAAAAAAAAATTAATAAAACAAACAATAAATGTATAGACAAAAAACAACAACAAGTACTTTGTGCTTGCTAAGCACCGAGTCAAAAAATGACCGCGAGTGACCGTCCGCGTTGATGGTGGGCCATTTTTCGGACAAATTTTTTTTTTGTTTTCCAACCGTCGCGTATATCGGTCAAGTCCAAATTTGATGTGATTTGATTATGAACCTCTTTCATTGCGGTTCAGTGCAGCTCAATTTTATGTTCTTATGTTCAAGTTAAGTTTTAAGCTTTAAAAATTTGCTTTTTAGTTGTTGTCGTATCGATGTTCATTTTTTTTTCTTTGTATTTTATTTTTTTTTTTACCTTTGACTGTTCAAATTTTTTCAGTGAAAGTTATTTTTGTTTTCTTTTTACTTAATATCACGTGTATAAATGAAAGAAATGCTTGCTATGTTGACGTTATGAAAGGGAAATCGTGCGTGAAATTCCCATAATTTATGCAATACTTTTAACAAACTTGCAATTAATTAATTTTATTGACAGTTTATTTGATGAATAAAAAAAAACGAAGTATTGGAGAGTTAAAATAGCTTGCAGCAAAAAAGCTGCGTCAAATATTAGAAATTTTTATTTATTTCATAGGTTAGAAAACGAAATACAATTTGACTAAAACAAATATAGTTTGAGGGCTAGGTTATCGATGAATATCGATATCATATATCGATGAATCCATATCAATTCGAAAAATTTTGAGCAAAAACTGACCTTTGTGATTCCGTTTTTTTAGAAACGTTGTAGGTTATACCATGTCTACACAGAGAGTTTAGTTTGAGTTTCCAGTACAAAGTTGAGTTTTGCCATTGAACGCACCATTGAGTCAAAAGTCTAATCTCCTCAAACAAGTTCATACATAAAACTGAAAATTTATAAAAACAAAATTAAAATATATTCATGTCAGTAGCTTGTTGAATAACCACGACGTTTAAGGACTTCTCTAAGCCTTTTTTGTATTGAGTTGACGAGATTAGCTGTTTCTTTAGTAGTGATGTTTTACCATTCTTCAGTAATTACCCTTTTTAGTATTTCTTTGCTTGTAATAGTTCGATTTCGAATTTTCCGTTCTAGCAATGCCCACAGGGGCTCGATCACATCTGGTGACTGTGGAGGTGTTTTCAGCTGTTTTGGTACATTGTGAAGTAGCCAAAGCTTTACGATTTCAGCCGTGTGTTTTGGGCCGTTGTCTTGTTGGAAGTAAAACTCACTTGACAACCCAAGTTTCTCTGCACTTTGTTTTACGTTTTCTTTCAAAATGTTTAAATAACTAAATTTATCCATAATCCATTCAATAAACACAGAATTCCCAACTCCACTAGCTGCTATACACCCCCACATCATCACACCTTCACCACCATACTTAACAGTTGGCAATAAGTTCTCTTTATTGAGGGCTGTACCCGGCTTTCTCCACACAATCTGCCGTCCTCTTATTCCGAAAATGCAGAACTTACTCTATTCTGTAAACATGACCTTTCTCCAGAACTCAGATGGTTTGTTTACGTACTGATTTGCAATGGCAATACGCTTTTGTCGGTTTACCAATGATATCGTTCGTTTTCTTCAATAACGTTATAATCAAAAAAACATAAAAATTGAGTTAATTACACAGCAACATTCGTGTTACCATGATCAATGCTGTGTACAATTTTGGTAACGATATTTTCTTTAATATTTGCAGGAGAGTAGAATTTGTAATTCATTCACCTCAATATATTTCCGATTAGATCGTATTATATATCGATAATATCCAGTTTTTTTTGTCACTTTGTATGGATTAAACCATGTACATTACAGTAGTACTTGTATATTTGATGTTTTGTCCATATTTTGAAAATGGTGAATTAATTTCCCGTCTGTTTTCCAAAACTTAAAATGCTTCTCCTGAACGATCTAGTTTTTTGAGTTATAACGTTATTGTAGAAAACGAGCGATATGAAGGGTTTCTTACAAGCAACTCTTCTATGATATCCGGCCTTTCTCAAAATTCTTCTAGCAGTAGATACTCTAATAGTCTCGCCAAACTTTTGATTCACAAATGATATTATACTGCGAGATTCTCGTTCTGATAGCTTAGGTGGGCGCCCTGGACGTGGCTTTGAAGTTATTATTCCGGTACTTTGAAAGTTCTGAACTACTGTTCAAACCGGGGTCCATGCTCTGCCAACTATTTTACCAATTTGACGATAGTTTTGGCCCTCTTCCCAAAGCTTTATAAATATTTTTCTCTCACCGACACTAATTTCTTTTCTTCTAGCTGCCACTATAAGAAACGATTAAAATATCAAGAAATAAACTATAAATTTTATTGAATTAAATACCTTTTATTATTTAAAACCAACAAAAAACGAATTTATCCGCGTTTACGTGCGTACAACTTGCAATAATTTTATAACAACTTGCAATGAGCGTACACTTTTGACACTTGCATTGCTTAAATGTGGCGCCATCAGTGCCGTTATTTCTAACACTCTCTGAACGAATTCAAAAAAAGTATGTACAGAGCATCATTAGTAATGTGCACAGTAAATAATCGAAAAAAATTGAAGCAAACGTAAGTTATTTTGAAATTTTTTAGCTAAGTAAAGTTTTTAGTGCGATGGGAGCGTAGACTTATGATTCTTAGTGTATAGTACTTATATACTTTTCAGGGGAACTATCTATCGAGAAATAAAAAATTTTCAGGGGCCTATTCACAGCCACTTTACACCGTATTTTGCATAAAGATCTTGGCCTACATGCTTATAAGGTGCAGTTGACACAAGAATTGAAATTTTCAGATCATGGAAAACGCCGTACATTCCCTGATTGGGTGCTGGAAATGCATGCATAAGATAATTTTCATCTGTCTGGGTACGTGAATAAGCAAAACTGTCGCATCTGGGGGCTCCAAAAACCCAAGAGAAATCCATCCGCAACGATGGACAGCTTGCATTACGGTTTTTGAAGTGACGGTATCATTGGGCCATATCTTTTCGAAAAAGATGCTCGAGTGAATGGATTGCGTTACGGAACGATGTTGAGTGACCTTTTTTTGGCCTGAAATTGATGCTATGGACGTCGACGACGTTAATATTCAGCAAGACAGCGCCACATGCCATACAGATGGTGAAACAATAGCTTTATTGCTTGATAAATTTCCTAGACGTGTGATGTCTCGAAATGGAGACCTTGATTGGCCGAGACCTGTTTATTTGATTTTTTTAGACTTGATTTTTTCTTTGTGGCCAAGTCAAAGATAAAGTCTACGCCAATGCTCCAGCAAATATTCAAGCACTCAAAGACAATATTAGAACTATTATTCGCGAGATACAGCCGCAATTATGTTATGTGAAAATGTGATGAAAAATTTCATCAAAGGAATGTCCGCGGTGGACGTTTAGAAGATATTGTGTTCCATTAGTAACCTTGGAGTTTTTACTTTGGATTAAAATAAAATTATCAGCTCTTTTCACAAAAATATTGCCATTTTTTTTTTTAATTTAAAATTACACTTTTTGTTGAACGACCCTAGGTATGTATTCAATCATTTGCTAGACGAAGTCTAGGGTATGCTCAACTGTTACAGGCTCAATCTAAGTCAAACCGCAACCCTTGGACAAAAACAAGCCTTTTCATAAGAAAATAACCATGTTTTTGTCAGATAGTTTATGGTTCAGGATAAATAATCCTTAAAGTTAATTAATTGATGTCAACTTGATTGCAATATATGTACAATGTATTGTTTATGTAATGTATGGTATAAGTTTACTCTTTCGCATGAACTATGTGCGAATCATGTCTATATGGCGGTATTGAATGCTAAGCGATGTCCTATTGTTTCGATGCTTTGTGTGACTGATAAAGCCAGATCGTCATATGGCATTGAGGCCTCTTGTTTGCGTTGAATCCCACATAATCTGACAAACGATCAAAAAAAGACTCGTGTCGGTTGATGCAAAAATATGTTGAAACTAGTAAGAAATGATCTTCGACTGGGCCGAAGTTAAAATACCCTTACGTCCGAACCGAAGTATATTCAAAGTCTAAAGCAGTAAAAAAAAATGTTATTTTTTAAAAACATTTTCGTCATAGTTTTAACAGAAAATATTCTCTTTTGTTATTTGATAAAGTCACTTTGTATGGGAGGTGGGTGTGGTTTTCACTGGATTTCAATGAATTTCATACGCAGAGTACATGTTATATATCAAAGTTTATATGCAAAATTGCAAGTCCATATATTAATTTTTGTGGAATTTAAAGAGATTTTACCTTTTTGCTAAAGTCACTTTGTATGGGAGGTAGGCGTGGTTTTGATCCGATTTGGCTCATTTTCAAACTTGACCTTTATTTTTGACCTAGATACAAGCTTAAATATCGAATTTCGTGATGATAGCTTGCAAATTACGGCTGTCATCGTGATCACAGACAGACAGACTGACGGACAGACAGACAGACGGACAGACAGACAGACATACGGACAGACAGACAGACGGACAGACGGACATGGCTTAATCAACTCAGGTGGTGATGCTGATTAAGAATATATATACTTTTCTATACCTGCCACGCCTCCTTATGGGCGTTACAAACGGAGTGACAAAATTAATAACCCCCGTTTACGTCTTTTAAACGTTAGGGGTATAAATAAACGATCAAGGTGCATCAAAGGCTGTGTATAAAGTCTACATAGGTGAGGAATCATTGATTTATTCATGAGTCCGAAACAAAAGAGCAATCGACTATATGCATCTTCCAAAACGAGCTAAATCCAACAAAAGTTATTTGCGGAAGAAGCACATCGAAGCAAATGGTTAACTGTTTCTTCGGTAATACCGGTTATGTTCTGAATTCTGAATGGTACACGATCATTTTTTTTTTTGCTAAGTCATTGGGGAAAATCAAGGCTTGGGTAGTTCATGAACGAACTAGTTCAATTTAACGATTCCTACTCTATGTGAACTAATTCAGTGTTCCTCGTTCTAAAACTAAAAATTTTAGTTCAAATGATTTAGCAGCGAGTAGGAACAAAACGAACGAGAGCAAAAATATTTAAATTTACCAAGCTATGGTTTGAGTCTTTGGTTTGTCCAAACGAACTAAAAGACCTAACGAACTAAAAGAACGAACCAACTAAAAGAAATAACGAACTAAAAGAACGAACAAAGTAAAACATGCAATGAATAAAAATAACGAACGAACTAAAAGAACTAAATGAACGAACTAGTTCATTACATGCAATTAAACTAAAAAGAGCTATAAAGAGCTAAAAAGAGCTATTTGTCCTGAACTAAAATGCCCAAGCTTAGAAAAGTCGAAGAAGATGCGAATTATTCTACATCATGACAATGTGAGCTCTCACACATCTGCTGTAAGACCCTTTTTGACAAGGCCAAAAAATTGAATTGGTGGGTCATCCGCCATACACTTCTGATTTGGTACCCAATGACTTTTGTTATTCCCGAAAAAAAAAATTACGTGGTCAACGATTTTCGATACCGGAAGAAGGGATTGTTGCATTCAAAACGTTTATTTTGGAGCCAATCGGAGTGGAAAAAGTGCTTCCAAAATTGGTTCAAACGCATGCAAAAGTATATTCATCTTTATGGAGAATATTTTGCCAAAACAATAAAACTGATTTCGATCATATATATTCGTTTTTTTTTCAATATTAGGCCAGAAATATTAATAGCAACCCTCGTAAAACCTATTTATTATAAAAATAAATTCTGAATGAATAGTTTGTATTCTATATCTTTGACAGCTTATTTCGCGGTTAGAACTGGGAAAAAATATTTAATAAATGATGGGAAATTTATTTCACTTCATAATTGATTTATTAATTCAATTAATTTTGTGTAACGAAATAAAAAAAACCGTCTTGTGATAAACGAATCAAAAATTGCAAATTTTTTCAACTTGTGTAATGTCACGTGCTCTTAAAAAAAAAAAAAAACATATTACTCGATGTGGCCAAACTAATCGTTATCATGTGTTCTTTCGCAACTAATTCTCAGCTTATCACCTGGCAAAGAAGATATGCGGAAAGCTTTGAGCAGATACGCCAAAACAAAACCAAAATTATTTATAAACCATACGGTATATACTTAAATACATAACTTTTTATGTATTATGAGCCATTAAAATTCCAAAATTAATCTGCATAAATAAGAATATATGACAAATGGTAATACTCGTAAGAACGCAAGAACGTTATCTTCATTTCTAGCCGAAAAACGCAATCATTTAATTGTTTACCGTTAACAGATAAAGGCATAACATATATATTTAATATATATATATATATAGGCATACTTATATTATCAATGTAAGGAATATATTATCAAAAAGAAAAAAAAAACCTTAAAACCAGTTATAGCTGTTATCTCGAAATTGACCGTGGCCCGAATTTGTTAGACTAGAAAAGAGCAATAATTTGGGAGGGAAGGGAAAAGGAACGCATTATTAACCAAATCACAAAGTAAACTACAATATTATTTCTAAAAGAAGATATAAAATGGTGGGATGTACCAAAGAGACGACCGGTTTTAACGTGTCTGCCTACCAGAACATATCTTTTCTATTATTTATATATAAAATTCAATTTTAAGGGAGTTTTTTTGGTCAAAACAATCTTCCAAAATAATTTTTTTTAAACATTTTATTTTTGTGAAAGGAAAAGATTTATCGTTTTGAATTTTTGTAGGTATATTTTTTGATATTTCGAGATAATGAAAAAAGAAGTATAAACTAGAATAAGCTTCTTCCACTAGAAGAAACTCTTGAAAGATCAAAATAACATAAACACAGGGTTTTGACAACTTTGAATTAAATTTCTGAACGCATCCTTTCACTAATCATCGAACTGTCACTGTCAATTTATTCAGTAAACTCAACATTTTCATGGTGAAGTACACGAGCGAACAACATCTGCAAATTATAAAAATTTACTCCGAAATTCGGAGCCGGTGATCGCAACTTTAAGAGCGTTAACTGCAATTTTTGGTCCTTATTCTCGTCCTAGTAGACAAACAATAACAAGTTTAATGCAAAAATTTGAGTCTTCATATTCGTTGTGTGCTGCTGCCGTGCCAGTGAGTCGGTCGGTCGAAGTGTCGGAAATATCGCTGCCGTTCAGGCGTCCGTAGCAAATGATACAAAACAGTCAATTCCACGACGTTCTCAAGAATCGCATCGCCCAGACTACTTTATGGCGAATTTAACGTAGGGATCATTGTTTACACCCATACAAGATCAAGCTGACTCAAGAATTGAAGCCGATGTACCATTTGAAGCGACGTACTTCAAATCTGATTTGGCTCTGGAAAAGATTCGCCAAGATGATGAATTTCATCGCAAAATCATCTTCAGTGACGAAGCTCATTTTTGGCTCAATGGGTTCGTCAATAAGCAAAATATGAGTTATTGGTCGGGTAAAAATCAACATGTGCTTCATGAATCACCACTTCATCCACAAAAAATAACTGTTTGGTGCGGTTTGCATTCTTGGCCCGAATTGGAAGATATGAACTTGGACGACATGTGGTTCCAACAGAACGGTGCCACAAGCCACAAAGCACACGTTACAATCGATTTATTGAAGAGTAAGTTTGATGAGCGTGTTATCTCAAGAAATGGGGAAGTCGATTGGCCACCTCGTTCGTGCGATTTAGCGCCTCTTACTCTATCTCTATCTCTATCTCTATCTCTATCTCTATCTCTATCTCTATCTCTATCTCTATCTCTATCTCTATCTCTATCTCTATCTCTATCTCTATCTCTATCTCTATCTCTATCTCTATCTTTATCTCTATCTCTATCTCTATCTCTATCTCTATCTCTATCTCTATCTCTATCTCTATCTCTATCTCTATCTCTATCTCTATCTCTTTCTCTTTCTCTATCTCTATCTCTATCTCTATCTCTATCTCTATCTCTATCTCTATCTCTATCTCTATCTCTATCTCTATCTCTATCTCTATATCTATCTCTATCTATATCTCTATCTATATCTTTATCTCTATCTCTATCTCTTTATCTTTCTCTTTCTCTATCTCTATCTATATCTCTATCTCTATCTCTATCTCTATCTCTATCTCTATCTCTATCTCTATCTCTATCTCTATCTCTATCTCTATCTCTATCTCTATCTCTATCTCTATCTCTATCTCTATCTCTATCTCTATCTCTATCTCTATCTCTATATATATCTATATATCTATCTCTATCTCTATCTCAATCTCTATCTCTATCTCTATCTCTATCTCTATCTCTATCTCTATCTCTATCTCTATCTCTATCTCTATCTCTATCTCTATCTCTATCTCTATCTCTATCTCTATCTCTATCTCTATCTCTATCTCTATCTCTATCTCTATCTCTATCTCTATCTCTATCTCTATCTCTATCTCTATCTCTATCTCTATCTCTATCTCTATCTCTATCTCTATCTCTATCTCTATCTCTATCCCTATCTCTATCTCTATCTCTATCTCTATCTCTATCTCTATCTCTATCTCTATCTCTATCTCTATCTCTATCTCTATCTCTATCTCTATCTCTATCTCTATCTCTATCTCTATCTCTATCTCTATCTCTATCTCTATCTCTATCTCTATCTCTATCTCTATCTCTATCTCTATCTCTATCTCTATCTCTATCTCTATCTCTATTTCTATTTCTATCTCTATCTCTATCTCTATCTCTAACTCTATCTCTATCTCTGTCTGTGTCTCTGTCTCTATCTCTATCTCTATCTCTATCTCTATCTCTATCTTTATCTCTATCTCTTTCTCTACCTCTATCTCTATCTCTATCTATATCTTTATCTCTATCTCTATCTCTATCTCTATCTCTTTCTCTATCTCTTTCTCTTTCTCTATCTATATCTCTATCTCTATCTCTATCTCTATCTCTATCTCTATCTCTATCTCTATCTCTATCTCTATCTCTATCTCCATCTCTATCGCTATCTCTATCTCTATCTCTATCTTTATCTCTATCTCTTTCTCTTTCTCTATCTCTATCTCTATCTCTATCTCTATCTCTATCTCTATCTCTATCTCTATCTCTATCTCTATCTCTATCTCTATATCTATCTCTATCTATATCTCTATCTATATCTTTATCTCTATCTCTATCTCTTTATCTTTCTCTTTCTCTATCTCTATCTATATCTCTATCTCTATCTCTATCTCTATCTCTATCTCTATCTCTATCTCTATCTCTATCTCTATCTCTATCTCTATCTCTATCTCTATCTCTATCTCTATCTCTATCTCTATCTCTATCTCTATCTCTATCTCTATCTCTATCTCTATCTCTGTCTCTATCTCTATCTCTATCTCTATCTCTATCTCTATCTCTAACTCTATCTCTATCTCTATCTCTATCTCTATCTCTATCTCTATCTCTATCTCTATCTCTATCTCTATCTCTATCTCTATCTCTATCTCTATCTCTATCTCTATCTCTATCTCTATCTCTATCTCTATCTCTATCTCTATCTCTATCTCTATCTCTATCTCTATCTCTATCTCTATCTCTATCTGTATTTATATATCTATCTCTATCTCTATCTCTATCTATATTTTTATCTCTATCTCTATATCTATCTCTATCTCTATCTCTGGTTGTATGAAGTTTGATATCAAAAATATATGGTCAAATCGTTCACCTTCGATAAATTCTGATTAATATGGGCTTTTTGTTTCTTTTTCGACCCTATGGTTGAACACCAGAAATCATCTTATGGCTATGGGCTTGGACCGAGGTAAAGGCATAACACTCGCTTTAGATTCTAATTCACATGTTTCTAAGGCTTTCCGTCACGCTACAGATATTTCACTTGATTGTCCCTTCTTTCTCACTAATCTAGCACCCCATTTTCGAACCAAGGTAGACTTATTAGTAGAAAGCAGGAGTCACATCTTTCGCTTGTTCCCAAACTTTCCCAATAATTTACCCTCCCACTTCGAACCAAAGCAGAATTGACTGTATAGGTACTATACCTGAAAGCCTTGGTTCAAAGCTTATAAAAAAAGACATATATAAATATTTGTTTTTTAGTTATATTGTTCTCAAAAGATACGAAGACGACCAATAATGGCAACTACAGTAGATTTAAAAAAAAATGACAACAAATACTTTTATAAAGTCACTGAACTGCTTTTAATCGCTAAGAAGTGTGAAAAGACTGTTTTTTCAGTATAATATAAAATAATTTTGCTATAAAAAAAATCAAAATAAAATGAAGATTTGTTAAGAAGCTACTAATAAATCTGCGTCGTTTTCAAACTTTTACCAATTTCTAGCATAACGCAAATATTGGGTTCAATCATCAATGGCTGTTGGCCGGGAATATTGTGAAGTGGCAACAATTTGTTACCAGGTAGCATTTGAATCTTTTATTCAATCAATATTCGAGGATTAGGTAATATTTTGTCTGTCTGTTTTTTTTTTTTTTATATAGATTGGTGCTATCTTTGAGGATTGCTGCGAAAATTCGCACATGTTGTTTGTTCGACTCATTGAATGCAAATCTTTTATTAGCAGCTTCTAATTAAAATTAAAAACTTTTACTTTAAGGAAAGAAAAAACAAAATAAATAAAAATGATTTTATTGTAAACAAGTAAAAAAGAAATTTAAGGTTTGTGTGTGTATTTTTAACAAATTTTGTTAAGTGTAAGTTCGTGTTATTTTCGAAAGCTAGTGTGTTGAGTCGATCTAATCGAAGCTAGGGTAGCCAGCCCTAAGTGCTTGAGTTGTTTGTTATGTTATGAAGTAGCTTAAAAAAAAATAACGCTGTAGGGAAGGAATGACCATTTTTCGCTATCTGGCTATCTATGACCATTCGTTATTGAACGTTTATTATGAGCTTTTAACAAACATTATTTGCGTAAATTTATTTGCTTTTGATGATCATATGTGCGATACAAAAGCTTTCTCTTCTTATTCTTGTTTGTAGCTAACGCTGCTCTAAGCTATAGTAGTTTGATATGGCTCTAAGCCATAGTAATTAAATTTTATATTATTTTTTTTAAATTTGCATTCACTAATATACTTCTTAATTTTTTTTTTTGCTTTTGATATAATCTTACATAATTTTTCCAGCGTGTAGACTTATGCAAATTCTAATAAAACAGCTTAAAGGCAAATTTTTAAGAAATATTCGAAACAGAAATACGAGGGCCGTTTGAGAATTCCGTGAAAAATGAAACAAGGACTAATTTTACCGAAAATGTTTTATTTCTCAATATAGTCTCCTTTTAGCTCGATAAACTTCGTCCAACATTCCTCCAATTTTTTGATCCCATCTGAAAAATACGTTTTCGGAAGGTCCTCAAAATAGGCCTCTGTTTCGGTTATGAGCTCCTCTCTGGTTTGGAAATAGAAAATAGTCGCTGGGGGCCAAATCTGGGGAATATGCTGGATGAGGAAGCAAATCGTATTTCAATTCATGGAGTTTTGCCATGGGAGCTGGGCATGTGTGAACGCGCGCATTGTCTTGATGGAAGAGCACTTATTTCCTCGCCAAATGGGGACGTTTCTTTTTCAAAATGTCTTTGGAACGGTCCAACTCGGCTGTATAGTATTCGCCATTGATCGTTCTTTTCTCTCGGTGGAAGGTAATAGATATAAATTATACCGCGTTCATCCCAAAATACTCCCGCCATTACCTTTCCGGCCGATACACCGTCTTCGCCTTCTTCGGAGTACGTTCGGTTGTTGAAATCCACTGTTTCGACTGTTCCTTTGTCTCTGGTGTGTAGTGATAGATCCATGCTTCGTCCACGGTTATTAATCGACGAAAAAAATCCTTCTTTATCGCCAAATACGCCTTTGAATCAGTCAGACGATTCAGTTTATGGTAGATGATTTTTTGCACAAAAAATCATGCTTGAAGAGCACACGAAATTCACTTTTTCCATTGCCGCAAAAATTCACAAGATCGTCTGCTGTCAATGGGTGCCAAACAAAAACTACGCGTCGCAGCGAGCTGAAATTTTGACAGTAATCTATCAAGAGATGATAGTTGATAGGATTATTGTTGCATTTAAAGTTACTACGAGGGAAATTAAAAATTCACTAACTTCTCAAATTGCCCTCGTATTTCTTTATGTTCCATTAGATTGACACGGCAACTATTTCTTTGTTTTAATGATAACTCAAGTCATACATTTATAACAGAGTTCTTAGAACCAGAGCGACTTACTTGTTTCATCTTTAAGATTTACAATGTCATGGTTAAATTTACCTGCAATGAAAAAAAAAAGAGAAAAGAATTAGTTTGATTAAAAATTAAAAAAAAAACAAGATAATCAAAATAACTAAATTTTTCACACAGCTAAAATATGTATGTTTATACAACTTAATCTACAGCTGTGTGTAAAATAATAGCAGTGCTTTAAGTAAAGTGGGACCCGATATTAAGTATAGTTTTTCCAATTGTTATTTTTCAGTAGCTGTCAACGTTACGAAAGACATCCAACTGTCAAAATATTTAGTAAGGTTTGCCAGTTCGTCTCACTTGCCGATCGTGTGGAAATTATTGAAAAATATTTAAGAAATTCCGTCTCAGTTGCTAATACACAACGTGAATTTCGACGAAAGGTCGGTCGTTATCATGGCTTCAGTGTGCCGGCAATTCGTCGCACCGTGGAATAGTTTGAGGGTGGGTACATTCTCCACCAGACAGAGTTTGGTGCCAATTGAATAAAATATAGCCGCCGTAGTGACCAGTGTCGAAGAAGACCCAGACATTTTGATTCGGCGCCGATCATTTAAATTGGGCATCGCCAGAGCGTGACCAGGCTTATTTTGCGGTTGGATTTGGGCCTACATCCATATAAGATTGTGCTGACGTAAGAGTTGAAGCCGTACGACAATAGACAACGCCGTGAGTTCGCTAACTGATCGCAGGAAATGTTGGCAGAAGATCCGGATTTTGGCCAAAAAATCATCTTCTCGGACGAAGCTTCTTTTTGGCTCAGCGACTATGTCGACAAGCAAAACTGCCATTTTTAATGCGACCACAATTCACATGTGCTCGACCAAGCATCAATGCATCCACAATGATTGACTGTTTGGTGCAACTCCGCCTGTTCTCACGAGCAGCCTGTCCAAAGCCAGAATAAAGGAGGATGGTCGCAGGCAGCGGGTATGCCTACGAAGGAATAGCAATGATCCTTAAAATTTGTTAGCACCCTTATCCCTTACGCTCGACAGACGTACGATGACTTACTTATCTGGCGCTTACAACCGTAGATCGGTTTTGGCCTCATATAAGAAATTGCGCCAGCCATTTCTGTTCTGCGCTTGCTGGCGCCAATTAGAAACACCAAGCGTGGCCAGATTATCCATCACCTGATCCTTCCAACGAAGATGTGGGCGTCCTCTTCCGCGAGGACCACCACCGGGCACCGAATCGAATATTTTTTCGCTGGAGCGTCGTTTTTCATTCGCTCAACATGACCTAGCCAGCGGAGCCGCTCGATTTTAATGCGCTTAACTATGTCTATGTCAGCGCACAGCTCATACAGCTCGTGATTCCATCGAATTCGGTACGCCATTGACGCAGATTGAACCGAAGATTTTGCGAAGGATCTTTTTTTCGAAGGCTCCCAAAGTCTTTTCATCATAACTGCTCAACGTCCAGGTTTGTGCTGCATATAATAGGACGGGCATGATTAGTGACTTATAGAGCGTGAGTTTTGTTCGTCGAGAGAGGGCTCTGCTTCTTAATTGCCTACTTAGCCCAAAGTAACACCTGTTGGCAAGAGTTATCCTTCGCTTTATCTCAATACTGACATCGTTGAAAGATTTAATGCTGGATCCCAGGTAGACGAAGTCCTTAACAACCTCGAAGGAGATGTTGTCAACAGTGACGTGGTTTCCAAGACGCTGGGACTGTTTATTTGTTGACACTAGATATTTCGTCTTATCTGCTTTCACTGCAAGACCATTCGACTCGACTCTTTCGCTAATCTGGAGAATGCTGGAGTGACTTCGCGTGTATTATGGCCAATAATATCGATATCATCAGCATACGCCAGCAGCATAATACTTTATGTATACTTTTACATTGTTTTTATGGATATTCTTAAAAAGACTGGTTAAAACGATGATTGCTATGGTGTATAAAATGGTGTACAAGAGGTGTCAGAGTTGAGTACACCGAGGTGAAAGTATATCTTAGTAGTCTCGGAGTGCCAGTTTGAAAAGGTGGAATGGTGGTGACCACGCGATGTCAGATGCGATGTGGTCTACGCTGTAGCACATCCAATAGTAGTGGATTTTGCCACCACAGTCATCAACGATGTGTGAAGATGTGTCGGTGCGTGTTAGTGCATGTCGAGGTAAATCTCTTTTGCCCGCGGAGACTATCGCAGGGCTGGCCCTTCGGGGAGTATCTTGCTGGGTGTGGTAGTTCAATGTCGCGAACAGGTCTGTGTGATCGGCGTGGAGTTGCGCTTAATCAACCGGGTGGCAATGCCCATCAATTGTCAGAGACGTAAGATGGGTCTCGATTTCCACCAATAAATGTGGATTGTGACACAACTGATCATCCATAAATTAGTGCTGTTGCGTTCCAATACTGGTAACTATCCATACAGTATATCTATTAAATTAGATATACAACTTAAGTATGGTGTGTAACCGTTGTTGAAACTACTATGACGGGACGTAGGTCGCGTCTGGATTCATGGAAGTGACGCCCAGGAGAGGTTGGATGGACGTTGTATTTGCATTAGCGTGGTACTAACGTCTTGAAGATTTATGTGTTAGGCATCAATTCCATGAACCTCGACCCCATTGCCATGGGGCAACGTGAAATTAATCCCATAAGGCAGGTGTTGACGCTTCAATGAAATGGAATTACCTTCTGGCTGTTGAGTGCGGTTTATGGTGGCCTGGCGGCATTATCGAACTTTATTTCTTTCGAAATGAGGAAAGAGACACCGTTATCGTCAATGGTCCTCGGTATAGAGCAATGTAAATCGACTTTCTTAACCGGCTAGAATTCGACAAAACTCGATATATCCGAGCTGTGGTTCCAACAAGACGACGCTACATGCCAGACAAGCAACGCTCTAAGTGGTGAAGAAGATGCGCTTTGACACCCCCCGATTATTTTTTCTGCGGCTAATTCAAGTCCTTAGTCTACGCTAACAAGCCAACCACTTTGGACGAGCTCGAGCCCAACATTCGAGAAGCTTTGTCGAAATAACGCCGCACATATTGGACGGAGTCATCAAATTGGGACCGACACTGCCAGCAAAGTCGAGGCAACCATTTAACTAATGTGCTATTCCATACATAATGGCATGAATGTACCTTCAAAATAAACCCAGAAACAATTTGATATTTCACACCGTTGTTGTTTAATTAATTTTTTTTTTCTATTTTTCTAGGATCCCGAAATTAATGACTGATGAACTTACGCCGAAAAAACAAAATGGCAGATTTTAATTAACAATTTTCAGATCGGACTTTATCCACATAAAAAAAAAAGTGATGCATTCATTGTTGTATTGTAAAGATGCTTTTTGTACATTTTGGGGTTAGGGACAAATTAGTCGTTGCCAGCAGTTTCCATTAATTGCCGACAATTAGATAATATTCTGCATTATTTATGGGTGACATTGAGAGACCCTCCTCGCGAAATGCATTTCAATAAAACTAAAAAAAAAACAAAAATTAGAAAATTGCATGCTAATCCATGAGAGCACTTCAAACAGATCCAAAACGACAAACAGCCCCACATCGCTATAAAGTAAAGTAAAGTAGTTTTGGTAAACAACCAAAAGTATATAATATATGACAACAAAACAAAATAATAAAAGAGGATAAAGAGAAGCTGATTGTTATGAAAAATGCAGGAAAAAATAGTGTATTCGTTATGCAACCACATAAAAAAATTATATGACAGAAATTAGCTGAGAATATAAAAATATTCAAAAGAGTGACAAACGTCATATTTATACAGAAGGCGCAAGATTTGTGTGGACACAAATACTTAAAAGCTCAGAAGAACAACAACTGGTTAAGATTTTTTTATTTTTTATTATTATTTTGCAGGCCGGCATCGCTTAAAACGAGCGCATTCTGTAATTTATATGCAAAGATATGGGGAATGTATAAAACAGCTACGTTCAAATTAAACTCGTCTTGGCTGTTGCTATTGTTGTTGTCTTTGGCAGCAAAAACAATAACAACATCAGCACCTTTTCAATTATTTTTTAGACAGGTTCAACGGTTGCCATCAAAATTGTTGCTGCTGTTGTTTTGAGCATTTCAACGGGCGAGTGTTGCCACACGCGGCAAATTAATGCAAATATAAATTCATGGATTTTTTAAACGATTTTTTTTTGCCCCTTTTCTTTTAAATCAAGCTCTAATTAATTGGAAAAATGCAAATATTGCCACAGTTCAGCCGAGTCCAGTTCAGTCCATGCAGAAAATTATTTATTTCCCACAACAAGAGAAAGGCAGGAATTCTTTGGAGGAATGGTGTGGAAATCATGATGGTGTTTTAAAGTTTTCGATATTGTTACTGTTGGAAAGAAGCTAAGTGGATATTCATAACATATTTCCTTTCACTTTTATGTGCAGAAAAAAAGTAAAAGCCTAGCTTCTAAGATGGAAAACAGAAGCTTGGAGTAGAATAACTTTTATTTTAGAATAAAAGGTATTGTTAGAGGTATAGTTAAGAAAAAGTTAATATAGAGTTAGAGTAAGGAAAGGAGAGGAAAGGAAAGGAAAGGTGAGGAAAGGTAAGGAAAGGTAAGGTAAGGTAAGTTAAGGTAAGGTAAGGTAAGGTAAGGTAAGGTAAGGTAAGGTAAGGTAAGGTAAGGTAAGGTAAGGTGAGGTAAGGTAAGGTAAGATAAGGCAATGTAAGGTTATGTAAGATAAGGTAAAATTAAGGAGGTAAAGGTAAGACAAAGCAATTAAAGTTAAGGTTAAGCAGTTAAAGTTAAGGTTAAGCAGGTAAATTTAAGGTAAGATAAGGTAAGGTAAATGAAAGTAAGGAAAGGCCAGGTAATGTAAGGTAAGGTAAGCTATTGTTATCTAGCGAAGAGTAAATGCCAGAGATAAGGTAAGGTGAGATAAGTTACGGGAAATAGGGTAAAAAAAAGGTAAGGTAAGCTAAGGTAAGTTCAGATTAGGAAAGGTAAGGTACAGAAAGGCAAGCAAGGACAAGGTAAGTTTAGATATGTAAGTATAGAATGTTTTAGTTTAGTATACAATGGTATGGTATATGGTAAGTATGATAATTTAAGGTGAGGTAAGATAAGATGAGGTAAGGTTATGTAAGGTATGATATAAAAGGAATCTAGAGGTAAGGTTAGATAACGTAAGGTAAGGTAAAGTAAGCTTAGAAAAAGTGTCAAAATTTAGGACTTGTAATTTTTTGAATAACCGCCTTTTTTGAATGTAGAAGATAAAGCATGGTAGAGCACGATAAGGAAGGGTTACATAAGGTAAGTTGATTATCAACAAGAGGTGTAAGATTAATTTTTTGAGTAAACCGAAAAATTGTTTGGGTGTCTCTTAAATTTGTATTGGATTATAAAGTAGACACATAGTGATAATGTATGGAACACAATAACTTCCAAATGGCCGCACAGTAAACTAAGCCCATACAAAAATTAACAAAAATAGAAGTGGAGCTCCTATGATAATGAAATTTGGTATGCTTGGTAAGTTTAAGCTACTGAAGAAAATTTCAAAAATAGTTGAAGTCGATGGGTCCCTAGGATAACCTCCCTTGGATCCATATTAATTTTGTAGATTATTTTGAATGGGAAGTACATACAAAACTTGACCGATTTTAACGAAACTCGGTCAGAATTCTAGAAAAATAGAGATATAGGCGAATACTGAAAATGGTCAAAATCGGTTAGACTCTAGAGGTACCCCACTTAAATCTATATTAATGATTAACATGAATTTATATGGGAGGTTCATACAAATCTTACCGCTCCCCGGTCTTAAAGAAAATAGGTCAGAGTGATTAAAAAAAGTGTCATACCTTAATAGATAACCCTAGAGGTACCTCCCATGGACCCATGTATACTAATTTTATATATGAATTTTTATTTTGTAATTTTATAAGTATGTTCAGTAATCGGCAAAAGTCGGTGAATTTTTTACGTGTATTAAAAGAAAAGACTCTCACACACACTGTTTTTTCTTTGTCGATTTGTATAAAAACCAAAAATAAAAGCTTTTTTGATATTTGAAAAATGAGTTTAAAAAATTTTTTTCTAGACTATCAAAAACAAAAAATTTACAAAAATAAAATTGTCCAAAAGTAGTGATTTTAAAGGGTTATAAAATCCAAAAATATTATCTTTTTACTGATACTTTGGATCCTCTTTATCTGAAGTATTTCTTTTACAACGACACCCATTTTATTGAATTCGAGACAAAAAATTTTTGATTTTTGTACACTACACGATGACCCTAATTCTTATTTTCGAAAATTTCAATCACTCTTTCGCATAATTGGGGCTCTATTTCGGCGTCGGCGACTTCAATGTTTATAGTCGGCGACTTTTATTTTGAGACTTTGAGATTGTTTGCGAATGGTTAGCGTAGACCTTTCTCTTAACATAACTCCAAAGGAAGAAGTCTTATGGTGTTAAATCGCAAGATCTTGATGGTCAATTGCTGCCTTCGAAACGCGAAATTACACGACCAGACAATTTCGTACGTAATAACATCATTGTTACGCGACTTGAATGGTACGTCTTAGGGCGTTCAAGATGTTGCTGCCCTAACAATTAAAGAAACCCCAAAATTTTTGCCAAAATTATTGTTGATTCTTCCACATAATCCCCTTTTAGCTCAAAACACTTATTCCAACGATTTTCTAACATTGCGATGCCCTTTGAATAGTAAGATTTATCAAGATCTTCAAAATATGCTTCAGTTTCCAATTCGACCTGTTCATTCGTCACAAATCTCCTTCCCCGGAGCCACCTTTTTAAGTTTCTGAAAAGATAATAGGCGCTGGGGAATGAGGAGGCAGTTCAAAGGGTAACTCGTGCAATTTGCCCATGGTTTCGTTCGATTTGTGAGCTCGAGCTTGTAAAAATATGATTTTTTCTTCGATATAATTTTTTGTTTACGATTTCGTTGTTGAATCGGTCCAATAATTTACAGTAATAGTTGTTGTTAATTGTTTTTCCTTTTTTCACATAGTCGATGAACAAAATGCCACTTGAATCCCATAAAACTGACGCCAACACCTTGCCGGACGTTTGCTGAGTCTTCGTTCGCTTTGGTGCACTTCCACTGGGACCTGCCAACTTCTTTGCTGATTCCTTCGATTCTGGTGTATAGTGGTGGATTCATGTTTCATCCATGGTCACTATTTTATGCAAAAAATCGGTGGGATTTTGTTTTAACATATTCAAATATTGTTCATGTTTTTGTTTAATTGTTAACGAACGCGGCACCCATCTTGCAGTCAGCTTTCTCATACCCAAATGTTCATGCAAAATTGAAACCACCGACCCACTTGATGTGCCTACGGCTGTAACTATCTCATGCACTTTCTCTTTCGTATTGTCCAATACGAAATCGTGGATTTTTCCAGTACATTCCTGAGTGGTCGCTGTTTTTGGTGCTCCTCCATCGTGTTCATCTTTTGTGCTGATTCGACCTCTTTTGAACTCATAACCCAATATTTTACGGTTGAATACGACGGAGCATATTCACCATAATACTTATCAAGCTTTTCTTTTGTTTCTTTCACACTTTTGTTACGCAAAAATTAATGCTTAATCAAGGCACAAAATTCTTCTTTATCCATTTTTATAACAATACCAAAATTTGTTGAATTTAGAGCACAGTAACGTCACTATTCATGGACAAATCGATCTGACATTTATGGTGTATTCATGTTAAGGTTGCCATTCGCCAAAAATGTAATGCATTTGAAGAGTGGTGGTGCCGTCACTTGGAAAACGGCAACATCTTGAACGTCCTAATAGCGCCAACTTGTTGAAGTTTGTTGCTCGTCTATGTCCGTACATTCCATCTCCGAACACAAAAAAATTGTTTATCATGTCGCTGTAGCGCACTCCATAGACTGTAACGGCTCTACCGTTAAAAACTTAAAACAATCTTTTAACCGATAGACATTTCAGAATTTAACTCTTATTGAGAAGTGCCAGATTGAATGTGCTATACAGCCGGAATGTGCTTTACAGATAGTATGTGCTAGAAAGATAGAATGTGCTATACAAATAAAATGTGCTATACAGATAGAATGTGCTATGCTGATGAAATGTGCTCTGCTGATGAAATTTTATTGAAATGTGCTATATAGATTTAACAAACATTTTAACAATTATTTAATAAGGACTAGTAGCTGAAACAGCTCTATACCTTTATGCAAAAAAGTAGAATAGCTTTCTTTATTTAATTTTGTTTTATACTTTAGATGAATTTTGTTACTTTAAATTTAAAAACTGATTTATAAAGTCATGATAAAAAGATTTTGTAAGATTATAACATGTTAAAAGTTAGTAAAAACAAAACTTTTAAAATACTTGCCAAGTGGCATGACCCCTTAAAAGACTGACTTATGAATGATGTATAGAACATACACAATACTGAACTAAATCAATTCTTAAGAATAATATTTCTAAACTAGAATAAGAAGCTAGAATAATAAAAACTTAAGAAACACAATTTTTATAAAATAACATTTTTAATTTTAGGATGTACGTAGGTGGACTATTTAATCTTGAGATATGGCAACACTAATGTGAATATGTCAATTTTGACAATGTCATCGTAAAGTTTACATTTTTAATGGTGAACGTACTCAGAACGTTTTGTCATACAAGTGCTATTTGTGTTGTTTACAGATACTTGGAACATTCATCTTGGTAAAAAAGTGGAATTTAATCGTGAACATGATGATTTTCTACGACTTTCGATTTGGATTAAACCCACAACAGTGTGCCCATATGGTCGCTTCGACTTTTGGTGATGAAGCACCATATTGAGCCACCGTGTTTTGCTGGTTTTCCGAAATCAATCGTGGTCGCACTTCACTACACGACGAATTTCGTGAAGGTCGTTCAAGATCGGCTGTTGTGGCAGAAAACATCGATGCTGTTCGTGAACTGTTGAAAGGAGACTGGCATGTGATATACCGTTAGATAGACTCTTCCTTGGGTATTAGTGGGAGTAGCATAAATTCCATCTTACATGAAAGTTTTGTTCCCTTTGGATACCCCATAATTTGACAATCCTCGGGCTCGCGTCGATTGGTCGAAAGAAATGATAAAAAAATACAATCGCGATGCTTCAAGACATGTCTAAGACATTGTAACAATCATGGATTTATGCATATGAACCCGAAACTAAACAACAATCGACTCTATGGGTCTTTCAAGGCGAGCCATATGCAACAAAAGTAGTTCGTGCTCGAAGCACTTTGAAGCAAATGGTCGCCTGTTTTTTCGGAATAACTGGACATGTCGCCACCATTTCATTAGAGCAACGTAGAACGGTCAATTCTGAATGGTATACCACTACTTGTTTGCCAGAAGTGTTCAGAAAAATCAGGAAAACCAATCGCAGAAGACGAATAATTCTCCACCACGACAATGCAAGCTCTCACACATCAGCTCAAACAAAAACATTTTGAGCATTCAAAACATCGAATTGATGGGTCATCCGCGCTACAGTCCTGACTTGGCACCCAATGATTTCTTCTTATTCCAGGAGATCAAAAATAAGTAGCGAGGTCAACGTTTTTCGACGTCTAAAGAAGAGGTTGATGCATTCAAATCACATCTTTTGGAGCTACCTTAATTGCAGTGGAAAAACTGCTTCGAAAATTGGTTTGAGCGCATGCAAAAGCGTATCGATCTTCATGGAGAATATTTTAAAAAACAATAAAGCCATTTCTGATTGTAAATATTTGTCTATCTCGCAAGACTTAAAAGTCAACCCTCGTATGATAACTTTTTGGAATCTTAAAAGCGTTCGCCACATACAAACGAGCGTCACCCGTATATAAATGAAGCGAAAAATATCGCTTCACAGCGAGTTACACAGATGAGCAGCAACAAGTTAGCAACGCTGCGCATTGGATATATTTCATTAAGAGATTCATAGAATTTTACCTTTAGTTTTCTTCAGTGCTTGCTTAGAACAATTTTTCTTTTGATAACAGCAGCTTCTGTTAACTTTTTTTTTCCCTACCAAACCAGTTTTCCATATTACAAAGAAGAAAATGTACCCGATCGCAAAGTTGGCTTCTTTTCTGGTTACATCGCGTGTTTAACGTCATTTCTAAAGTGATGCGGCGTGCACATGTGTTTCCCCGGGTAAGATGTTGCTATGGATATACATACATATGTAAATGTGGATGTGGATGCTATTGTTTCTATTAGACACCTTATTGCGCTGTTCAAATAATCTAATGTATGTTAACATTGTTGTTGTAAAGTAGCTGCATTCTTTTGTGCTATATTTAAAAGTTGCTAATTGCTTTGAAGAAGCTCATTTATTATAATGTGGATGCGATAAAGTTTTGAAACCTGGTAATACCTGGGCGACGATATGAGAAGATGTACTCTAAAGGTTTGTAAGTTAGACAGATGATGACAGAAACAATTTCAACAATTTTTGCTTTTCAGAATTGAAACCTAGGTTAACATAAAACAAAAGTTTTTATTTAAGAAAAGAAAACTGGAAATAAATAGAAGATGGTGCTGAAATGTTTGGATTATATAGCATTTGCTTGTTGCCACATTTGTTTATATCTAGTAAATATTGAGAAAAATAAAAAAAAACAAAATTTTTCCAAAGCGCCATCTACGAATCGAACGAACGGAATCAGGCGCAAATCATTAAATTAAGAAAAAAAGTACTTCAGCCTCAGCATAAAGTACAACAACAAAGCCGACTGGGTCAGCATCAAGGTCAATTAAACAAACCAATTCAACACGGATGGGAACACTTAAAGATTACAAAGAAGAAGGGAGGAAAAACACAAAAACAAAAACAAACACACAGACAGTTCGGAAAATAGAGGGAAAAACTTGTTCAATTTCAGAACTCTTGAAAAAAATATTGAAAATTTTGCAAGAAAAAAAAAACAAACTTGAAAATGCCACAAAGAGGGCCGCCAGTTGATGAAGTGTTGAGGTGTTAATGTCTATGGACAGACAGACAGAAAAATATGTTTGAGCCATTAAAAATATGGCCCATTTAGAAAATGATGAGAAGTGCTCTTTGAATGAAAGCACCGCAGCAAGTAAGCAATAAAATTAAGTACGTTTTATTAAATTTTATGTAATTGTTTATAACTTTGAAACACTACAAATTCGAACAAGCACTTTTGATGTGTTTCTAATGCTTTAACTTAACTGGTTTTCCCAACAAAATATTTTGCTTTAATTAAGTATTTTTTTTTCTATCTGAGCAGAAACTGTAGCTGGTTTCTGACGGCACACTTGATTAAACTTGATGTTGTCAACTTTCTTTTTTGAAATATTTTTTTTTTGTGTTTTTACTTTCGTATTTACTCAAGTGGGTTGGTCTACTACGTCCATGGGTCCAGACTAATAGGTAGTATTTAGTGTTATTTCGGAATCTAATGAGTTTTCAAATGATTGCGTCATCGCGTTGTTTGAGTTGTTGCGTTTTCGCTGTGCGTTGAATCAAAACCGAAACGATCTATGAAGCGTGAAAAACGTGAACAAATCATTGAGCAGAAATCACTGACAGCACCCGGCGAATACATGAAAAATATCTTGTATCTCAGTGATATCGGGTATTATTTATTTTTATTATTTTCATGTTTTGTTTTTTTTTTTAAGTGAATAACTCGCTACAACAAAGCTGCGTTGACGACGAAAACGACGACGACGACGGCCGTTACTCTTTTAATTAGTGGGTGGATATTATTATGGCGAAGCAACAAACCAAAAAAAAAGCTGTTATAAGAAAATCAAATGTGATATAAAGTATGAATAAAGAGCGGGGGGAAAAAAAATAACGATGGTCCCAAAAATCAAAAACGGGCTATTTATGTCAGTTGATGTATTTAAAGTTCTGCTTATTTTTCGAATGTCTCTATGATATAAATAAGAGATATTGATTGATTTTGATATCTGAGTTGAATATTGATGCATGTATATCAAATATTGATCAGATCATATAAGCACATAAACTGATTTTCTCCAATGTTAGAGAAAATCTAAGTTTCTCGGGAGATATCCAGTTTAATTCTCCAGCTTTTTTTCAATGATGGAGAATATCTAAGTTTTCGGTCTGATATCCAATATTTTTCTCCAAGTTTACTCAAACAATAAATTTTTTTTGAAAACGCCGTAATTTTAGTACTTTTGAGACATAGTTGGCCATGAAAAACATGCAAACAAAATTCGAAAACAAATGAGGAAGTGAGGCAGGTGTTGGAGTTGCTTGCGGTTCGAGGAGGCAGCGAAGGAGGCAGTAAAGGAGGCAGCGAACTTACTGTTCGTGATTTCTGGTTCTGGTACTACCACTGCTGCTGGATCACAAATCTTTAAGTCCTCAACTACTTTGGCAAGTGCACTAAATCGTGAAAACCCCTATTATATTGCCTCAAAATTAGGTAAGAAAATTTTCAGATTGAATCTTATTTAAGTTTTTTTAAGAACTTTGTTATTCGTTTATTTTATCTTTGTGCAAAAAATTGAAAACAAAAAAATACATAGAAGAAAAAAATTAATTTCAGACTGTTTCAAAAATTTTCTAAGTGAATCCCACAAACATAAATTGAGAAAAAGTGGAGAAAATGTTGGAAAACCAATGTCCTAACCCAACGGGCCGGAATCGGAATGTTTCCAACAAGAGCGCTCAAAGAGCGCCAGGAAAATTACAGAAGAAGAAGTCGAAATGATCCTGCTACATTACGCTTTGGAGAGCCTTAGGAGCTATTGAGTGCTATACTTTCACTGCAGTTCGGAGCACAAACGGAGTATTGAGTGCTTTACTTTCACTGTAGTTTAAAGCACCAATGGAGCAGTAGTGCTCTCTTCCTATGACATGTTATGTTAAAATTATAATGTAGACGGGAATATGGATGAAGCGCTTCGTATTACAAAAGGAGCGCTCGTAAAGCTCTTCAAGAGCACTCCAAAGACCGCTGGGAAAATGGAAAATCAAATTGGAATTCAAAACGATATCAACCTTGAGAATAAATGTAGATCTCATTGAGAAAATATTGGTACATATACATTTTAGTACATATACATTAGTTATATGTACTAAAATGGAGAAAAAAGGGTGAAATCCAATGGAGGTCAAGTAGATAAAATGTTAGAAAACTAATGTACCTTTTTCCTGGAGAATGCCTTGTTTCTCAGACTAAGCTCAAATGGATATCTACGCTGGAGATGGGAGAAAAATGCTGGAGATCTGCTTGAATTCCATTGGATATCAAGCAAAATAGCTTATTATCCCACAGACACATACACACAATAAAAGGTTTTATTGACCACAAACCGCGTTTTTGGTGGTAAAGGGTTATACATTTCGGGTTTCAGAGAGTGCAGCCCTGGGTTTTGGCAGTCAAATGGTCATGTCATCCAAATCCATGGTTTTTGTGTAAAGTTTTCCATTTTACAATATGGAACTTTTTATCACCGAATAACGCGTTAAAATTACTAAATCGTTGATTTTTGTTAAGTTGTTGATACAGGACTCTGAAAATCCCCAAGCGACTGTGGAGAAGCCATTGCATCCGCAAGAAGTAACTGTCTGGTGTGCATTATGGTAGAGATATTCGATATACATCGATACATCAAATTTACTCGATGTTTACAATGCGATGCATCGACTCGATCCGATGTTTTGAAGAACTATTGATTTACTCGATGAATCGATGTATTTTAATAAAACTTCGAACGAATTTCAACCAGCTAATGAAATTATTATATAAAAGAATAAATTAAGAAAAATAAATAAAAAGCCTGTGCTCCGCTACTGGCAGTGTAAACACCAGTAACAATTACCAAAGTAAAATGTTTAATGTAAACGTAGCATAAGCGGAATCTAGAAATTGATATTGGCAACGCGAGAAAGAATAAAAACAAAATTAATTTGTTTCTTCTGTCTTGGTGAACTTTGAATAAAAACGTTATATTACATTTGGTTTTACTTGTGTCGTGAATATGCACATTTTACAGATCGAAATAGGGCTGGATTTGGATAGAATATAATGATTAAACTAAAATTTCATCGTTTCCTTGCATGTTCAATTGAACAGGAAAGTAAAGAAATAAAAGAAATAGGATATTAATACTGGAATTTCTATGATTGTAGAGATTTTATTTGACCCCTTTGGATTTTTTTTTTGTGGGGAACCGTGAAGGACCGATGTTATGCCAATAATCCGGAAACGATTCAAGCACTTAAGGCCTATATCATCCAAGCAATCCGTGAGCTACAGCCTGAAACCATCAATAAGGTCTTGAAAAATTGGAGTCACAGAATGCGCTACTACGAAGCCAGCCGAGGCAGTCACTAGAACGACGTTGTGTTCCATAATTATAATTATAAGCCCTAATACATGGAGAATATTTAACTTTGTTCACTTTATTGCAGTGGCGTCCGTGGTGTAGTTGGTTAAAGTGCGTGGCCGCTATGTCAAAGAACTTTGGAAACCCAGGTTCGAACCCCAGCAGCGACAGAAAATTATTTGAATTAAAATAATTTTTCTGTACGGCCGCCACCTCTCTGCAGACAATGGCAAACCTCAGAGAGTAATCAAAATGCCATGTAAAGCTTCTTGAGAACGAGAACTTTCCGTTCATCGCCGTTCGGAGTCGGCGTTAAGCATGTAGGTCCGGTTCTCGGTCAATTGTGTACAAACTTAATAACACGCACAACACAATTGATCATAAGAAGCTAGGTCAAAGTCCTTTCAAGGGCTGAAATGGCCAGTTATTTATTTATTTTATTTATCACTTTATTGCATTTAAAAAAAACTTTTATCTACCCTGTAGTTGCGAAAAAAAAGAAATTCAACCCTACCAAAGAAATTTAAGGTGTAAAAATCAATTTCTGGTTACATTTTTGGGAGGACATTTTATTAATATATTGTGAAGAAAGGTAACTCTAGTTGTTGTTACTTCCAATTAATTTGTTTATTTTCTTTTCATCCATTGTGCTTCTAAACAACATAGTTCTTAATTGAACACACTTTATCAGAATAAATAAATAAATAGAGACTACATTTATTTGAGAGTTGCTTCAATGCGCTTCAATATAAGAGAAGTCAAAGGAAGCCATCAAGGTGGTGTTGGATTTGTCAGACAAAGCGCCGGTTCACAAGAGCAAAATTGCAATTAATGCTCTACACAAGTACGGGTTTGAACCCTTAGTTCATGCTACAGTTCAGACTTGACCCTTAGTAATTATTTTTGGTTTCAAACTAAAACAAAAGACCTTAGGAGGGTAACATTATTAGATGATAACGAGATCGGGGAGGAAATTTCAGCAAATGCAAAAAAAAAAATTTTTTTTTTATATGAATTAGAGAAGTTAATTGTTCATTCGGAAAAATGTGGTTCGATTAAGGATTCGTAAATCCGAAAATAACTCAGCAAAGACACAAACCAATACTTCTTCTCTGTACGAAGTTAAATTCGTACTCTTTTGCAAAAAAGTATCAATGTAACTTCGGATACAAATTTAACAAACGACACTACGAATTTAACTTTATCAATGACAGAATCCCTGAATCTGCAACACAGAATTCTTATAATATGCATACCGATGGACAGGTAATTGATGCACCTTTCCAACGATACATATATCGTTACATTGTGGCACAGTTAGGATTTTGGCCATTGAAAAGGAGGACTCTGTCATTGAAAAGTAGTACCATGAACTTAACATTTGCTACTTTTAAAAAATTCCCAATGGCCAAAATCCTTACATGAAACAACTTATTTGCACTTGTTTAAATTGAAAAATATTTTTTAAAAATTTTTCATAAATTTTCCAACTTTTCTGTGTTTCCAAGTGAATGTCAATGTGATTTCCTTACAAATAAAGTTGAATTCGTAGTGTCGTTAGTTAAATTCATAGAAATGCGAATTAAGCTTCGTTGCGTCGTAAGTTCAATTCGTATCAAAAGTTACATTCGTACTTTGCAAAAAAGTACGAATTTAATTCCGTACGGAGAAGAACTATTGGTTTGTGTCTTTGCAAAGTTATCTTCGACTTTATGAATTTAACTTTAGGCAGTTCGATTAAGGGAAGTTTTTAAGGAAAAAATAAAAATTTATTTTTATTTTGATTTTTATTTATAAGTTAAAATATTGAAGCTTTTAACTTTTGAACAGCTCGCTTCTCGTAAAATCCCTGATTATCTCTTAAATTAAAAAAAAAAATGGTTGTTTGTCAAAAATGTCAAAATAACGCGCTATGTAAATGTAAACACTAGGCAGCAACGCAATTGACAGCGTTTTTGTTTGCATGCCGCATTCCAATGTTTAAATGTCAAGCGTGTTTTAGTAGATACAACAGAATTTATTGAAAAGTTGTATTTTGGCAGTTCATCTCTGGCAACATTTTGAAGTTAGACGCAACAATAGCTCAAAATAATGGCAAAATTAAGCGCTAAACAAATACTTGAGTAGTTCCCACACTTATTTAGTTGCGCTTCACTAAGACGACAATTATTCTGTCGCAATTTGTAGTTCACTCTCAGTTCGGTCGGTCGGTCGGTTTGTCTTGCTCTTGCTCTTGCACAAAAACTTTGAACAATTTAAATATTGTTCAAATGGTACTTTGTACAGACATAAAACAAACAAATTATTTGTTAACAACACAAGTTAGCTCAGAGCAACACAGCGCGAACACAACGATTGGGCTGACTCGAACTCTTCAATGTGTGTCAACCTCTTTTGAATGTATTGCGGCGGCGATGAGTAAGTTTGTTGTTTCAAATATAAATACATAAGATATTTAAAAACAAAGAATATTAAATAAATATTCTAAGCAATACGAGATTCGTGAAAAAACATCGCTACATCGCTACATAAACACAAAGATGCATGAGTATCTTTTTGCTAGATACAAATAAATGTATTTAAGTATGCGTTCATCGAATTATGAACGATAAGCAAACTTAGATAATTTCAACTATTTATAGAAAAGAAACCATACTAGTTAGAAAAATGAAACAGAAATCGAATTATTTGTAGGTGCAGGATAATTAATTAAATAGGATCATGCGTTTTTCCCTTCCTTGATTTTTTAAACTGCCTATATTCGGTAAGGCATACTTTTCAAAGTTGTAAAAGATTGCAACTCCTATGATTTTGTTATGATTGCAATCTTTAAATCATTATTGATTGTAATGATTTTGAAAAAAATCTTGAAACCATTTTTGAATTATTGACTGCAATCAAATATTTGAAGTCATTTCTGATTTCAGTATAATTGGAATCATTTCGGATTTTAATATAATTGAAGTCATGAAGTCTGATTTCGGTGAAAATCGAAATTGCATGATTTCAAAAGCAAAATTAATGAAATCTTTCTCTTAAAGTCACTTAAAGATTTGTTGAAGTCTTGAAAGACATTTTGAAGCCCTTAAAGTCAATTGATCGAAATATTCCAAAATAACTTTAAACATGTCCGACTTAAATACCTTTTAAGGCTGGTTCGATAGAGGAAACATAGAGCTAGCCATATAAAAAGTAAAAAAGAAGTTGGTTGTATACAGTGGTAGACTGGGTACGGTTGAAACATTTTGGGTTTATCGGCCATTGCATCGGGATTAGTTAAGCGAGCGATGGCGGAAATATATTAAATACAAGACCATATATCTGTCTACTAATGGGCAATGTTATTTGAGATCACTGTATTATATTTTATGTGTAAAATCAAATTAAAAAAAAAAAAATTAATTTGTTTAAACCGTCTACATGCCTGGGGTCTTTTCCTCCTATACACAAGAACAGCGAGCGAAGAGCGACGCAGCACGAAAATTCTTGTTTCGACTAGTCGCCCGTTTAGTTTCCTCCTTGTACCCCTCACCTTATCACTCACGGTGTAGAGATATTAGCTTTGTTTCAACCGTCCCCCGTTTCAACCATACCCAGTCTACCCTACGCATTCGTTCAAACGCTTTTGGGTTAAGCACTGTTAAAAAAATTAAAGAAGCCAACTTTTCTTCAGTGTTTTGAGTTTATTTTGTAGCTTACTTATGAGGTAATAAATTCGAAAGCAAAAAACTTAAAAAATATCTACACTTTTTTTCTGATCTTTTTCTGAAATTTAAGTTTTTAAACGCAGAACAAAAAAATAGTGAAAACTTAAATCTATTAATTTATGGATTCTCCAGTTCTTGAAATGACTTCATCAATTCTATTTGGCTTGAATTCGTTAAATTTTTAAGAGTCTGTGACTCAATTTCTACACTAAGGGAAATAACGCATATTAGCATTATCCACGCCTGAGTATAAATTTTATTTAAATATTTACGTGGATAAATCAAATGTTTTCCTAACAACTCCTTTTTTTCCCGTATTCAAATTTTATTTATACCACACACGTACACACATATTCCATACAAGCAAGCAGCAACAGCATCGCACACGTACACACATATTCCGACAAGCAGCAACAGCATCGCACGCAGGTTTCTTATAGTTCTTATTTAGTTAATGTTGCAAGGGTAATATAGCCTGGAAGTTTGGCAAATATGATTTGTGAATGCGATGGTGAGTACGATGCATGATGAAATCATGTAGGGTGGAGTGACAACTCGGTATTTTCTCAATGTCTTGAACCGGTTGTCATTTACCTGCATAATTTACTTCTTATTCTCTATTTTTCTTTTTATAGTTTATACTATTTTTGACATTTGATGCCATAATATTGCACCAACTGTCAAAAAAAGTATAAATTAGAGAACGAAAAAAGAAAATAAAATATATCATCAAATGGCATTTGATGGACGCAGCTCGTGTTAAATATTCAAATAAATTGTTTTTCAATTTCAATATTTTTATATAAATTTTCCTTAAATGCGATAGTTTTATTTTCAAATAGTAAATATTTGAAAGATAATTAAATATATTCGTGCATAATTTTAATATATTTTTTATTAATTTTATTTTAAATATTTTAATATTTAATTTAATTAAAAAAGTATTTAAATAAATTTTAAATATTAACGTAGTCGATTTAAATAAATACGTTATTGGTGCAAAAATTACTCGCTTTTTGGATAAATTAAAAAAGTTTTTGGATAAATTTAATATTTTTTTCCCTCAGTGTACTTATTTTCAGTTAATCCCATCTCTTATTTTCAGTTTAAGTTCCGTGAATGTAAGGAAATTTTTGATTTTGTGCTTTTCGATCTATGATACCTCATAGGTTCTCCATAGGGTTCAGGTCTGGACTGCTAGCTGGCTATTCCAGGAGAAGTATATTGTGCTGTCTAAACCACTACAAAGATGTCTTAGATATATGAATTGATGCATTATCTTGCTAAACAAAGATACAGTTATCTTCCATTTTTACTTCCATTAAATTCACCAGTACATCTTCCAACATTTCGGTGTTTATGTCTGAGTTCATTTTTGTTATAATAAAACATTTTATTTTCCTTCTGCAGAAAACGCTACCCAGACCATAATATTTCCGCTTTTGTGACGTAGATTATGCCAGCAAACAACTCATGGAGTCAGGACAATCCAAATTGAATTTCCTCTTATCAGAAAATATAATAGGGGTATTCTCTATATTTAACATATATGTTAAGTGTATGCATATATGCCGTTGCACGGTGCAAGAATAGGAAATATACAATCCGTGCAATGGCGAAACAAAAATGGCGGAGTATATATTTCCTATTCTTGCACCGTGCATATACTAGGCGTAGATTATACCCCTAATATTGTTATATTCCGTCTTCTTATGCATGTGTTTTCGGTCAAATTCCAGTCTTGCGCTTATTTTATGTGATCCATTCCATTTAATGTAAGGTATTGAGCGTAAGATTCGAGAAACATGTTTCTTTTTTCAGAGGAAGATCGAGTTTTCTCTGTATTTGTGTCTCATTTAATTCATTTTGGGGTGCCTCATATTTTATGGTCCCTATTTTTCTGTTACTAAGTTTCCTCTTTTCTTTTGTGGGCTTTTTGAATTTTTAATTTATGAAAAAATTTTGAACGCATTACGATCTTTTAATTATACACCCAATTTCCCGATTTCAATTTCAACAACTTCGGTTGTGACACGATACAATTAAAATTTTGCTTTTACTTTTGGTTTTAATTCTGCTTTTGATTTTGATTTCGTTTTTGCCTTGGTTTTGGTTTTGCTTTGGCTTTTGCTTTTGCTGTTCCAATTACTTTTACCTTTGCTTTTGCTATTGCATTGCTTTTTTTCTTTTGCTTTTTTATGATGCATTCACATTTACCTTTCCGTCGTGTAATAAATCCATTCAACGTTGGAATATTTGCATTACATTAAGCGTTTCCCTGAGGAGCCTCGTGGCGTAATCAATTTTTTTCTTATTGTTATCATATGTCCGCAAACCTCACCTTTATCATCAATTCATAAAATTTACTGTAGCGTTCCATTTTCCAATTCCATGCAACGTTTTTTCCATTGTTGTTGCATTTTACTGCATAAAGCGGTTGCCACTGTGGTGTCTCATAGAGTCAACATTTTTTATGTTTTTTTTATTTTTATTATAAGGTCAAAAACCATTTTTTGCAGTCTTAAAATAAAATGTACAATTGCCCATTTACTAAGCGAGTAATAGTTTCATGCAACAATTTTGCTTTTTTGTTGCATAAGCTGTTCTCTCCGCGACCTGACGATGTAAGTATTTGTTTTAGTCATAAGATCAAGTATAAATCCTTCATTTTTGTTTTCAAAGATTTACCATGGAGCATCTACTCACGGAGTAATAATTCCATGAAACGTCGTTGCATTACAGTTGCATTTTCGATCTTGGAGCGACTCTCTCCGCAACCTCATAACGTCGTGAAATTTTTGTCTATTTTTAGGGCTAAAAACCAGCTTGAGTACAATATTTTTTACCATAGCACTTATACATAGCGTGTTTTAACTGCATGTAACAAATTTTTAGTTTCGTTGCTTAAACAACATTCACTGCGTCCCGATGTTGGCATTATTTATGTTTATATTTCAAAGTTCAAGGAATTAACATTTTTTGTCTAATCATAACTTTTGTCATAAGACCTTTACTCAGTAAAAAGCTATTCCATGCAACGCCGATGCATTTTGGAAAATTGCTTTTTTCAAATTTTTTGGGAAACCCTAAAACGTAAAGTTGTCACGTCAAAATTGTAAATACGAGTCTAATCACTATTTTATCTCTATATCACTATTCTATTCCTGGTGATATCTAAGCTCAACCGTTTTCGGGAAAATTTTTCAAGTAGGGTTCTTTATTGATCATCATCAAAAAATAAAACCGTTATAACTTCAAATCCTTTACACACGAGTGTGTGGATATTTTAACTTCGGCCTAGCCTAAGATTAGATATATATTTCTTACTTGTTTTTATTAGATTTTACTTTTGTGTGCTACTTTAATATTTACCTTAGCGCCATGCAATAAATGCTTGCAATAAATTCATGCAACGATGGTGCATTTACGTTACATTAGCTGTTCCCTGAGGCACTTCATTCATAAATTGAAATTTTTTTTTCATGTGGCCGTAAACCTCACCCTAATGGTGGTTCCATAAATTTATCGTAGCACCAATAGTCACGAAGTTAAAATTCCACGCAACGTTTTTTCATTTTTGTTGCATTGCACTGCAATTTCATTAAGCCACTACGTCAAATTTTCTTTTTTTCTTAATTTTCATAAAATAGGATATCAAAGTATCAATATTTGCTGTCGTAAGATAAAATTTGCTGTTGGGCCTATACTGAGTGAGTTATAATTTCATGCAACAATATTGCATTTTTGTGTTTCTCAGCGACCTGGTGACGTCATTCTATCGTTTCGATTATTTTTGGTGTAAGTTGCATGATGCAACGACGTTGCATGATCGTTGTATTTTCGATCTTGGAGCGGCTCTCTTCGCGGCTACATGACGTCAAGAATTTTTTATCTATTTTTGGACTCATATCTATCAAAAGATTGTACTCATTGAGATATTTTTTGACAAAGTTGGTAAAAAAAAGGTTTAAAAAAGCCTCTTTTGTCCTCTACATAACCTAGAAAGTAGCCTAAAATAGTAATTTTTTGGCATATAACCAAAAATATCTCATAATTCTGCTGTAATGAAAAAAGACAAAGTGCAGATTGATTCGTAAGTGTGAGGTCCCAAAACCCTGTAAACAGCAAAAAATCTGAGTAAGAAACAAAAAAGGATTCTGACTTGCAGGCATCAAACGCCAAAAAAGCGCCTTGGTTATAATTTAATGAGCACATTTCGTAAATGTTTTGCTTTAAATCAATCGACGGTTAATTTTGCTTTTTTGAAATTTTAAAATTTATTGAAAAGAAAAACACAAGTAATTAATTTGGCTATAGTTGCAGTTCAACGACGCTAGCTAGCTAGCTACATACATCTTTATAGAATTTAGCTGACTGATGATGTTTGAGTCCAATCGATTTATTTCCTGCAATATCGCATCGTGAGTGATGAGCTCACCAGCTATTTACCTGTTGCGTGGGGAAATTTAAAAGTTGACTGACTGAAGTCATAAAAAACAACAAACACAATGCATCTCAATTTATTGTGTATCTATTCGATAGTATAGCAAAATTAAATAAATAACTAACTGGTGGGTGTTAGGTTGCTCGACGACGACGAGAAATGTTGCCAGAACAACTTAGCTCAAGTATCTCGTAGATTGCAGTACAATATCTTAATGAACGATCATGTCTCAAACTGCTGCTTTATTCATATGAATTCTATTCAATTTACTATTTTCAATTCATTGAGTTGAATTCATTCTTATTAATATGATTATTATTATTTATATTTATCTCTAAAATTGATTCATTTAAATATCATCTTGGCATTGTGTGCGAGTGTTTATCTGTGAGTTGTTCATTTTTTTTTTGTAGAATATACAACAGCTTTATACAACCTTAATAATTGTTTGCGAATTTATGAACACTCCTGAGTCAAGTGCAAAATTTTTAAATTTCAAGTCTAGCAGATCTCATGCATTTTGACTGGCTCACTAGCTGGCTATCTAGCCTCGACTTGAAGCTCTCTAGCGTTTAATTTGCTTTTCTAGTAAATCTTAAATGTATCTGTGCTGTATCTTTTTTCATTTTTTTTTTTTTTTTTTGCTTTGTGATCGTATTACGACTGTTTAAAATGCATTTAATGAGTTCGTTTCGTAAGGTTCAAGTGCAAAAGTTTCACTAAAGCATTTACTTTAATTTAATTATATCAATTTGAGTTATCAACAACAAAGCCATTATTTTGGGTAATTAATGTCAGAACATTTACAGATCTCAAAAATCTCAAGATCAGAGATAACCGACTTTATTCTTCATTTTAGCTTAACTGAATGGATTCTGCGGCAGAAAACAATAACCGCTTCAGTTGATTCAAGACTAAACTGAGTTATTGATGTAGCTGTTTTCTAGGCGTACACACAAAATCCAGAGTTTCTGGTATGATCCTTACCAAAGTTTTCCCACGAAAACCAAGAAAGCTTTCATGAAACTTTTCGAAATTTTAGAATCCACTCCACCTTGGAATTCGAAAGAATGAAAAATACTTAAAAATGCATTTCAAGTCCGAATTAGGCTATTTCTAAAGTCAACTACGAGAAAATAGATTTTTAATATTTTGTCCTCAGTTTTGTTTTCGTGGGTTCTTGGGGGTGCTGATTTAAAAAAAAGCCCCAATTGTCTATTCAATTATCCAATACGGTGTTCCAAAATGGCGGTCTTCTTTAAAAACAAAGAAAATAATAACTTGTTACTTAAGAAGATTTGGCGTCGTCTATTACGAGTCCTGCCGTTAAATTTATTCACTTCTTTTTTATAATAACCGTTCAAATAAAGTTGCTTTCGCTTGATATTATTTTTGCCACTCATAAAAAGTAATTTCCCCGACTTATAAGCAAGTCCATAAAATTTTGGTGTTAAAGTTTATTTCTTTAATAAAACTCTTTCAGGCAACACCAGCGCGGCGAACGTGATCGAAGCAGTTGAAACCTTTATTCTTATTTTGTATTTTTTTTGTTTTTTTTTTAATTTTTTAAAAAATTTTAAAATCTTTTAATTGCTTTTTTTAGTTATTTTTACTTTTTTTTAATTATTTTTTCATTTTTTTAATATTTTTTAAATTTTCTTTAATTTTTTATTAATTTTTTTTTAAATTTTTTTTTATTTTTTAATTTTTTTATTTTTTAAAATTTTTTTTAGTTTTTTTTTAATATTTTTTTAATTTTCTTTTAATTTTTTAAAATTTTTTTTTAATTTTTTTTTTAATTTTTTTTTTAATTTTTTTTTTAATTTTTTTTTAATTTTTTTTTAATTTTTTTTAATTTTTTTTTAATTTTTTTTTAATTTTTTTACATTTTTTTTTCTTTTTTAATAAGTATATATTTATAGGCTTTTAAAAATTTTTGTTGCTTTTTAGCTGTTTTTAATTTTTTAAATATTTTTATTTTATTTTTTTATTCCTTTTGCTTTTATAATTATTATTTCTTTAAATTTATATTTTTAATGTTTTGTTTTAATATTACGATATTTTTAATTTTTTCAATTTATTGTATTTAGAATTAATTTTATATATTAATTTAATTGATTTTTTATTTTTTAATTTAGTTTTTGAATATTTTTATTATTTTAATTGGTTTTATTTATTCTAATTACTAAGCTTTTTTTACAAAAAAATCACATTATTTTTTTATATTTTATTTTATTATTTAATATTTGTTACAGGGTATTTTTTAATTTTATAAAATTTTTTAATTATTTTTGTGTTTTTGTTTTAATTTATAATTTTTTATTGATTTTTATTTTATTTTTTAAATTTTTTTTAATTGGTTTAGTTTATTCTAAATATTAACCTTTTTTACAAAATGTTCACATTAATTTTTTTTTTTATTTTTTTATGTTATTTTATTATTTAATATGTGTTAAGGGGTATTTATTTAATTTTATAAAATTTTCTATTTTTTTTTGTGTTTTGTTTATATTTATATTTTTATCGATTTTTTCATTTTTAATTTATTTTTTAAATTTTTTTTTAATTATTTTATTTGGTTTTATTTATTTTAATGGTTTTATTTATTAATCTTTTTTACAAAATTGGCACATACATTTTTTTAATTTTTTTATATTTTGGTTTATTATTTAATATTTGTTTAAGTGTATATTTTAGTAATTTTATAAAATTTAAAAATTTTTTTTTTCAATATTTATACCCCCACGTTTAAAAACGTAAATGGGGGTATATTAATTTTGTCACTCCGTTTGTAACGCCCATAAGGAGGCGTGGCAGGTATAGAAAAGTATACATATTATTGATCAGCATCACCATCCGAGTCAATTTAGCCATGTCCGTCTGTCTGTCCGTCTGTCGTCACGATTACAGCCGTAATTTTCAAGCTATCATCACGAAATTGAATATTTAAGCTTTTATTTAAAAAATAAAGGTCAAGTTCGAAAATGTGCCAAATCGGATGAAAACCACACCTACCTCCCATACAAAGTGCCTTTATCAAAACGGTAAAATCTCTTAGAATTCCACAAAAATTAATATATAGACTTGAAATTTTGCATATTAACTTTGACATATAACAGTTTAAAATTAAGTATAAAATTCAACCAAATCGAGTGAAAACCACACCCACTTTCGATACAAAGTGATTTTATAAAAAATAAAAGCGAATATTTTCTGTTAAAACTATGTATAAGGAAAATGTTTTTACAAATAAACATTTTATTGACGGCTTAAGACTTTGAATATACTTCGGTTCGGACGTGGGGGTATTTTAACTTCGGCCCAGTCGAGGATCATTTCTTACTATTTTTTTTTAAATTTGTGATATTTTCAATTTTTCCAATTTATTGTATTTCTTTAATTGTGCTAATTGTTTTTATTTATCCTAAGTATATAGTTTTTTTACAAAGTTTTAATATTAATTTATCATTTTTATATTTTCTCATAGTATCTTAATATATTTTGTAAGGTTTTTATTTTTATTATTTTTTATTTCTTTATTTATTAAATTTTTTTTTAGTTTTGTATTTAGTTTGTATATATTTACTTCTAGGTTTTAGATTAATTCTAATATATGTTAAAACATTATTTGTTTTATTTATTAAAACATTAGTTGTTTTATTTATTAAAACATTTTTTTATAACATTTTTTAAATATTTATTTGTTTCTTTAATAATTGTATATTCTATGTGTTTTTTTACTTTAATTTATAATTTTTATTGTTTTATATTTTTCTTAAAAATTTCTTTTAAGTATTTGTTTTTTTAATTTAGTGTGGAAATTTGAATATCTATTTTTTTTATTCTTTTATTTTATTTATTTTCAGTTAATTATTTTACTATTTTAATATTGATTTTTTTAACATTGTCTTAATTTTTTTTATTTTTTATCTTAAATTAATTTAATTGGTTTCATTTATCCTAATTATTTAGATTTTTAACAAAATTTTAATCGTAGCTCCAATTTAAATATATTTTCTTATATTAATTTTTGATAAAGTTTTTTTTTATATTTCTAATTTAAAGTTTTTACTTTTTAACATTTTGATTTTTTTTTTATTTTTATTTGTTTTTTATTTTTATTTATTTTTATTTATATTTTTCCTTCTTTTTTTAATGTTTTGCGTAAATTTATGATATTTTTAATTTTTGCAATTTATTGCATTTTAAATTTATTTTATGTAATAATTTCATTGATTTATTTTATATTTTAAATTTATTTTATTTTATTTTTTAATTATTTTATTTAACCTTGAATAAAAGTTCGACTTTTTTACAAAATTTTTGTCTTAATTTGTTCATATTTTATTTTTTAATATTTGTTAAAGAGTTTTTTATTTTTTACTTTTTAACTTTCTTATTTTTTAATTTTTTTAACGTTTTTATTTTTTAATTTTTAACATTCTTATTTTTTAATTTTTGTAAAGTTTTTATTTTTTTATTTCTTAACTTTTTTACAGTTTTAATTTTTTACTATTGTTATTTTGTATTTAATTTGTGTATATTTAATTTTATGTTTTTGAATATGTTCTATTATTTGTTAAAATATTATTTTTTGTATTTTTAAAGATTTTTTATAACATTTTTTTATATATTTATTAATTTTTTAAATATATTTTTGTACTTTTTGTCTTTTACTATATTTTATACTTTTACTTGTTTTATATTTTTCTTAATAATTTTGTACTTTTTAAATAAAAAATTTTTTTTAGATCTTTCCGTTCGTGATTTTGTTTTGGATATTTTATTTATTTTCTTTTTTATTTGTAATTGTTTTATTTAATTTTAAGTTTATTATTTAACTACTTTTATATTTTTTTATTTATTTTATATATTTTTAACATTTTTTTTTTATTTTCATTTTTAATTTTTAAATTTTTTGTTTATATTTAAATATTTTTACTTTTCCAATATTTTTTAAGGTATAATCTTCCTTATATTTCTTATTGCAATGTTTTTTTTAATGTTTTTTATTTATTTTAATTTTTTTTATTTATTTTTATTTTTGTTATTTATTATTTTTTTTGTGTTTCTATTTGTTTTCTTTTTTAATATTCGTTTGTTCTCGAATTTTAATGTAGTTTTATTTCTATAATTTTCTTTTTATATTTTTATCTTTCTTAATGTTTGTATTTTATTTTCATTTATTAAAATTTTTTTAAGTTTTTGTTTTTACATTTTAAATACAGGGTGTTACGTATCAAAAGTACAATCCAAACGCAGTTGATTCTTTGGGTAAAGACAAAGAAAAAAAAATTGTATGGCAGGGAGGTCCATCTCCCCCCTGTTCAGAGTAACAAGGAAAAGTTTACTGAAAATCACTTAAAAAAAGCTGTTATCAGCACTTGGCTTATAAATTCAAAATTATTACAACTAGAACAAAATTAAAGATCATGTTGGAAAGGTATTTAAATAGTGAACTAAGATCTGTTGTACTTTGATAATTTTATTCATACAAAACATTTTTTATAAAATCATTTTTTTAATGTATATTTAAAATTTTTAATTATTTAATATCGATTTGCACAAAAATTCGTCTAGGATTTTATTTTTTCTAGTGATGCAATTTGAATCTCCTATTAGTTGTCTTCAAGTTTCTCGTTCAAAGTTTTTACATAAAATCAATAACTAAAAGGATTTAATAATTTTCTGCTAGACTTACGAATTACCAGATTTTTTGGAATCTTTAAAATAAAAATTCAAATTACTTTATTTTTGAGTGTTTTTTCACTCTTTACTCTTTAAATCTTCGAAAAACCCAAAAGAAAATCGAAAATTTCAAAGTTTCGGAAAAGACAGACTTTTGGTCCCTAGACAATTTGAAAACTTAAAAGCCGTTTATATCGATATAGGTATAAGAGTGATTATCAAACTACCACGAAGTTATGCCTGATAATAAATCCTATTTTACTGGAATAATATTTTTATGTAATAACATTTCTCTCTTGTATTTTTTTTTTTCTAACCGAGAAAGCTCAACCTTAAGAATAGTACATTTTGTACTTTTTACAAATGACCTTTATTTGGCTTGAGTTTCACTGAAGTTTTACTGCAGGTGTGGCGAATATTTCAATTTCAGTTCATATCCAAGTTTTACCTTCGAATGTTATACTAAAGATGACATATTGCAAACTAGGTTGGGTAACTGCGTCAACAATGTTGGAGAAAATGCGCAAGTTCAACAACAAAATGTGACAACATCTATGCAAGTGTGTCAAATGCAATCTTAACGATGTGATTGTGAAGAAAATATGAAACAATATTTGTTTAAAAGAGCGCAGAGAGCAGTTGTCATCAAGTCATCCATGTTCATGACACAAAATTTTATGGAATTTCTGATGTGTTAAAAAAAGAAAAGTCTTAGTTGTTTACAAATAAAAGAGTTCTAACACGACAAGTGCGAGCAGATGGGTGGTATATACATAAAATTTTTGACATGATTGAGGAGGTTGCTTGACATTTCTTGCACTCTACGCTTTAAATAAAAATAATTTGTACGCATGCTGAGGCTGATCGCTTTCTGTTAAATTGATAGTCATAAAGTGAAAAATTTCCAAAATCTCTGCTTCTAAAATTAAACGATGATTAGATACCGATATGGAAGCAAATTGTAAAAATATACAAAAATGATTTATGAAATTCTGGAAATAACCCAAATGAATGAATGAATGTGGCTTTGAAAAAACAAACAAATAAATAAGCGGAAGTACAGCGGCGAAGAAATGAATTTGGGCATTGATGCCATTATGCGAACTATCTAGTAATTATTTTGAAGTCAAACATTTAACGCCCAGATCTCAATGAAAAAAAGGCAGTTGAATAACAGCAGCATTGATTTTTTGTTGCTTATTTGACGAGTTTATTGCAACTTCACCGAATTAGACACAAAATTAGGCGAAATATTCAAATAAAAGCAGCAGCAAGCATGAAACTTGTTGCAGCTTGATGCGAGAAGTTCAAGCGACAAGTTGAGCGAGCAGCGAGGCTGCCAATAAAATGTCAAACCCAACAAGATGACGTTATAAATAGACTGCAGCAGCATTAAACTGTCAATGGTATGAAGAAGTTAACTCATTAATTGAGGAAGCCTAAAAAGAAAACGCTTTTGCATGAGAGAATTAAAGAAACCTAAACAAAAATATTGCAAAATTTGTGAGTTTTCCAAAATTTTCAGCATCTTTATAGAAATTTAAATTTTATCTTTAAAAATTTCCCAGTTGTCAGCAGAACATGGCTGAAGTAGTTGTACACAGCATGCATATTTTTAGTTCTCACATCGTTTAAGTAGGAAAATCTTTAATTTTTTTCGATTTTTTTTTCAAATTATTTTCTTTAGTGAATTTTTAAGGATGGGGCAAAAACATTGACGAAAAATAAAATGCCGCTAGCTATTTTAAGATTGACTGTCGCCGTCGTCATCGCCAACTTTTAAGAAATTGTCTCGTTATTTCGTTATTTGTTATTCTTATTTTATTTGTTGCTCATTTCTATTCGTGATTTACTTCAGCAATTTTTCTGTTGATGGCTCGCATGCTCGACAGTTAGTACATCAAGAATTGAGAATTTTCTTTTTCATTTTCAATTTCCGCTTTGCTGCTGCTGCTGACTCTTAATGCTATTTTCAGTTTGATTTTCCACTCAGCTGCTTTGAACTATACTCAAAAACAATAACAACAACACCAACAATGACAACAAGTGGACAAAGAGGTGGACAAGAGCAGCGCATTAACCGCATTAAAGTGAACTGTAGCAACAAAATGATCCAAAGCCAAAAATTTAAAAATTCTTTATTAACATGTTTGTAGTGGCTAGGAACAGCTAGAAGTAGCCAACGCCGCAACGCACTGTAAACGTGTCCAAATCTAGCTTACCGGCCGGTAGCCATTCGGTCGCACGGTTTTTCCGCTTTAGTTCGCTATTCGTTGGATGCTGCTTCTTTGAGTGTGACAGACGAAAACTAAAAGAAAATACGCAAGAAAATGATTTAACATATAAAATATGTGGAAAAAATATTTCAAAATATTTTAAAATATGGTGGCAGCACATGCATTATAGAGAAAAGTTTATGTTTTATACAAGAAAAATTTATTTAATTTAAAAAAAAAAATACTAATGCACTTTGGGTGTTATAAGAGTTAAGTTATTTATAGGAGTTTAAGTTTCTTGAGAAAAAAAGCCTCAAACGAAGTGGGCAGGAGTGTCTTTTCTCGTCTTAATGAGCTTTTGTTAGTAGTCCATAATGCTGCTCCCAAAAAGAAATCATGTTCAAATCGCCATAAGACCCACCCAAATATATACGTAATTGTCATGTTTTTCTTTCATTTGAAAAGTTGGATTAGTTAAAGGTACTAAAATGTCTAGAGTTGAGTTTCTTTATTGATATGATAAATCTGCCGAAATTTGACAGTAAGTTATGTAACTTGGTTGGGCGGTTTTATCTCACTGTTGATGATATATCGAAATGATCAGGAACGTCGATTTTGCTATAAAATTTTTATACATTACAGTATACAGTGTACACAGTATACAGTATTACAGTATACACAGTATACAGTGGCGTCCGTGGCGTAGTTGGTTAAAGTGCGTGGCCGCTATGTCAAAGAACCTTGGAGACCCAGGTTCGAATCCCAGCAGCGACAGAAAATTATTTTGAATTAAAATAATTTTTCTGTACGGCCGCCACCTCTCTGCAGACAATGGCAAACCTCAGAGAGTAATCAAAATGCCATGTAAAGCTTCTTGAGAATAAGAACATTCCGTTCATCGCCGTTCGGAGTCGGCGTTAAGCATGTAGGTCCATTTCTCGGTCAATTGTGTACAAACTTAATAACACGCACAACACAATTGATCCTAAGAAGCTAGGTCGAAGTCCTTTCAAGGGCTGAAATGGCCAGTTATTTATTTTTTTTTTTTTTTACATTACAGTATAAAACACTTACTGAGTGCTGGCCAGCATTATTTTTTTAAGACTAAACCAATGTTCAGGGGATGCCCCGTGTGAATACGAAAGCATTGAGTTGATTCGCAAGACGCAACATAAAACTGAGGCATTTATTAAATACCTTGGTGTAATGATTGACTCCCGATCAACATTCAAACAGCATCTCCAGTATGCCCACAAAAAAGCATCCGACGCATGTATGGCCCTATCGAGGATAATGCCTAATTCGAGAGGCTCCAAACAAGAGCGCAGGAAACTACTCCTTAATGTAGTACGATCCATCGTGATGTATGGGTTAACGGTATGGGCCTCAGCAATGAAGACGAAGTCTTACCGACGAGGCATTGAATCTGTTTACAGACTCAGCGCACTCAGGGTATGTTGTGCCTTCAGAACAGTTTCCGAAGATGCAGCATTAGTCCTAGCAAGCTCGATACCCATCGACATAGCGATGAGATGTTTCTAACGGCCAATAACAACGCGTTTATTTGGAAGAAAGTTGCTAGAAAAAGAAGCATGATGAAGTGGCGAGACCGCTGGAATAGATCTCTGAAGCTGATGTCCAGCAACCATACCAGCTCATACCGAACAAAGCCGATTGGTGCGAAAGAAATCACGACTTAGTCAACTTCTATCGGACACAGATTTTGAGCGGCCATGGGTGCTTCAGACCATACTTGTTCAAATTTAAACACGAGGTAAAACCATACTGCACACATTGCTCTTCAAATACAATTCAAGATGCAAACCATGCTTTATTTGAGTTCCCCAAGTTCGATAATGCCTGCCTTGAGGCTTCGAACAGGCTCGGGGAAACTGTGACACAACAAAACTTGGCGTCCTTAATGCTGAAAAGCGAAGCGAACTGGTCAGTGGTCAGTACCCTCGCTAAAAGCATAACAGAAGAACTGGGAAGACTTGAGCGTTCACAAAACGCAGTAGGCTGAGTAGAGTACGTCTATTACCCCTTAAACAACGGTTATTAGCCATCCAGTTTTCAGTTTAGTGCTGTTCCCATGCCCCGTGAAGTCATGCTTTGCGGCGGTACCGCGGGGTTTACAAAGGGCCGAAGTTTCAATGCAGAGGTTCAGGTTTAGTGCGTAAGAATCGCACACTCCCACCTGTACGGTGGCATCTTTTGAAGGTTCCCCCTTCGCAAATAAATAAAAAATAAAAAAAGCAATACCCACTGCATTATGTAGTATATAACTCTATTTATGTATATATAGTATATACCCTTATCTATGTATAGTATACAAACCCTACCTATATATAGTATATACCCCTATACTTTATTAAGGCAATGGTATAGAAATGGTACCTTTCGTCGTTAAATTCGGCCCAGTAGCTCCATAATAAGATATTGAAGCCCCTGCCCAAATATGCGAATTGAATTCCATTTTTGGCCTAATATATGAGGTCAAATCTGTACCGTTTGTGTAAATCATCAGGAGTTCAGTAAAATTAATGAAATGGCCAATATTTTGGTCAATATTTTGAATTAGTTCGCAAATTTTAAGGCATTTAGTAGGTATTTGAACACAATTTCGGGCATATGGCCTTCTCTTGAGTTTAACGTAGACACCTACCTTATCGCCTATATATAGTATATACCCCTATACTTAATTAAGGCAATGGTATAGAAATGGTACCTTTCGTCGTCAAATTCGGCCCAGAAGCTCCATATAAGATATTGAAGCCCCTGCCCAAATATGCGAATTGAATTCCATTTTTGGCCTAATATATGAGGTCAAATCTGTACCGTTTATGTAAATCATCAGGAGTTCAGTAGGAGTGAAGTAAAATTAATGAAATTACCAATATTTTGGCCAATATTTTGAATTAGTTCGCAAATTTTATTTGAACACAATTTCGGGCATATGGCCTTCTCTTGAGTTTAACGGAGACACCTACCTTATCGGCTTAATTCTACCACGTCCCTTGGCAAGAAGTCGAGGTTTATGGAATTGATGCCCAACAGATAGATCTTCCGGACGTTAATACCATGCTAATGTTCTGCACCAACGTCCATCCGATCACCTCCTGGGCGTCTCCATAACTCCAGACGCTATAAACGCCCTGTCATAGTAATTTCAACACCGACCATCCTCCTTTATCTTGGCTTTGAACAGGTTGCTCGTGAAAAAAGATGGAGTTCGAGTATATGGCCAACATATTAGATGATCTAGGTGGCCAATTGACACGCCCATTTCTTGATATGATTCCGTCACAAAAAGTTCGTCGCAATAAATTAATAGTTTCACGCGCTGTAAGGCTTGTAGGGCGTCTTGATGCAACCATTTAGCTTTTAGACGGTTGATATTGACGTGGGGAACCAAAAAGTCGCGAACCACTTAGGGGTCGTTCATAAACTACGTTACCGATTTTCCACTTTTTTTTACCCCCCCCCCCCCCTTCCCCCTCCGTTACTCTTCGTAGTGCATTTCAAAACCCCTCCCCTCCCCCCATAAAGTAACATAGTATAAAAAAAAAATAAAAAAATAAATAACTGGCCATTTCAGCCCTTAAAAGGACTTTGACCTAGCTTCTTATGATCAATTGTGTTGTGCGTGTTATTAAGTTTGTACACAATTGACCGAGAAGTAATGTAGTACATATATCAAATAAAAAAATGAATTGATTAAAAAATATTTGAAAATATATTTAAAAAATATATTACCTTGACTAGCTTCTTGATAGTTGGCTATCATGACTAAATAATTTTAAGAAAAAATTTTAAAAATCCACTATTATCATCGATAAAATTATTACATCTTCAATCCGAGAGTCGATGATATCAATCTTTGGGGACTCTTCGAAATAGAAGAGAAAGTGTATCCCATTCAAGAATTCTTCAACGGATTCTATATTGACCCATTCAAGTGTATCCTCATTTCTTATGCAAAGAAAGAAGAATTTTGAGAGAAAACCCGTAAAGGCTGCACCTGTGCAGCAACAAGTTCAGTGTTTTTATGAATATGCTTCCTTAAAATTGATTTATTTAAATAATATGTACTTTTTATATCAACTTATTTCAAATTAAATAAAACTCACTTATGAGAATTCATTGATGTTTTTGAAGCGAAATACAAGCCGCAATACAAATATAGGACATCAATCTTGAACTGATTTCAGGATTTCAATTTTTTCAAGTTTTTTTTTATTTTTGGTCACGTTACTATATCTGAGACCCCCTCCCCCCTATCGTTACTTATCGTAGTGCATTTTAAAACCCTCCAAACCCCTAAATTGGTAACGTAGTTTATGAACGACCCCTTACTTGTAGCGCTCACCATTGGCGGTTACGTAGGCTCCGCCTTCAGTTTTAAAAAAGTATGGACCAATGATGACTTTGGCATGCAAACAACACCAGACAGTAACTTTTTCTGGTTGTAAGAGAGCCTTTAGAGTCTATTCAAAATTGTTCTCACTCCATATACTTCCATAATTTTGCTTATTTATTATGTACGCGTTAAGCTAGAAATGTGCAACATCGCTGAACTTCTAATTGATTTTCACCCTATACACCGAACGTACGACGCAAACGATAGTCGAATGGCTTGAATTCCTGCACCAGTTGGATTTTATACGGGTGTAGGCCAAGGTATTTCCGCTAAATCTTCCACATAGTGGACGGACAAAGTCCAACTTATTGAGAACGCTGTGGAATCGATAAATTTGGGTCCTCGGTCACACTCACCTCTAAAACGGCGATGGCTTCTTCGGTACGTACGGTATGAGTTCATACTGGATGAATATTGTCCATAAGAGTAAACGTAGACATAAATCTATTGAACATGTTGCGTATAACCTGCTCAGATGGACGACTATGCGCACCGTAATGTGTCCGAAGTAGTCAGTAAGTTTGCCGCACAGAACGCGAATTTTCCTGATTTGTAAATGTTGTTCGAGTGTAAGTCTTTGCATGGTATTTTGCATTTTGCAAACATAAATGTCAAACACATGTGCTTACTTTGACAACTGGTTTCACAGCTATCCCTCTAGGAAATTTCATACCTCAAAAAAAAAACACCCGATGCACTTGACCGCTTCTTTCGACACATCGAAAATCTTATCATTCCAAAGAAGATCGGGGATTAAATCGATATGCCTAGAACGTCAGGAGCATCTGAGTCCACAAGATCTACATAGTTCATATCGAGAGGAGCTAAGACATAAGTTAACAGGCAACATCTACTCTGTTCGCATGCCCCGACTCGGAGATTTTTTCAAGTCAAGCTCGGATGTTTTTTGAGAGAATATGAATGACATATGCTTGTAACGTCTGCAAACGAATGAATTGGGTTATTAGTCAACGAAAGAAGTTCGTTGATAAAATCTACAAAAACAAGGTTGGCTATAGGACTGAACCCTGCAGTTCTCCGGCACGGTCGACGACGACATGGATCGACCTGTCCTTAAGAAAACATGTGATCCATCAAGCAAAGTTAGTACCAACATCATATGCAATTAGTTTTGACACGAGAGCTTTATGCCATACTCGTTTAAATGCCTAAGAAATATCCAGAGTAACAACCTTGCTTTGAGCGAAGAATTGAATGAAACAATGATTTAATTTCTCAGTGAGGAACGCCATAAGATTACCAGTAGAGCGGACTCTAAGTTCCGTAGAAGTTCATTAGAAGTAGAAGTTCATTGTACTCTGCATGACTTTGGAGAGCGTAGAGCATATCGCAATGGGTCGGTAATTCTGTGTTCGTGGCATCGCCCTACTTTTGTAATGGTTGAACGTTCACGATCTTCCAACAAGATCAGTGGCGGATCTAGGATTCGCCACAGGGGGCTGAAACTACGCTTTTGTATGCCAAAGGGGGGGGGGGGAGTGAAACTTTTTTTTGCTTTTTTTTTATTTTTGTCCCATACAAAATATTCTCCAAGGGGAGGGGCTAAAGCCCTTTCAGCCCGTATGTAGATCCGCCACTGAACAAGATGGAAATACTACTGTCTCCTGTATTGTAGGAGATGTTGATAAAGTTTACATGGATCGAGCCAGTGTAGAAGCATCATTTTTTAGCACAATTGGTGGTACACCATCTGGGCCAAAAGATTTGTTCATGTTGAGGTTTGTAAGGACTCTTTTAACTGCGCTCGTCCTAAAATATATCTCTTGCATCGAAGACGTGGCTGATTGCTAGCCGGGTTTGTGGAATTTTGTGCAAACAATCCAGCGAACAGGTTCGCTTTATCAGCCAATTCAATAAAGTCTTGGTCATCCTTTAAAAGGAATCCATTAAAGGAATTGACGAAGATATCTAATTTTTAACTCTTTAAATTACGGTTAAAATTATTTAACGCAGCCCAATTTGCTTTTCCATAAATCGAAGCGATCCTCATCAAGACTTTAGGCGTAGAAAGGCATAGGTTAGAATATGAAATAGCAGCGAATATGGTGCAGTAGTCCGAATTACCAAGAGGTCACCATAGACAGTCACATCAGCATGCAATAAAATGCAAAGTGCATTTTATTAGTTATACAACCAAAGTATTCTGTAGCTAAAAATAAATAACTTTCGAAATATCAAATGTTCAACGGTTAAGTTCAATCTATTCCATTATTTTCTAATGTGCTCTATTTTAGTTACCCGCCGAGCCTAAGAATTTATGTAGATGTCAAAGTGTAATGAGGACGCGCAGCACTTGAAGTAAATTTTAAAACTTCCTCATTTTCTAAATTGTTTCTAAATCAGTTCGAAATGTTTTTTTTTTTTTGTTTAATTATTTAAATGGCGCTTGAACTTCAATTCTTTGAAATCGACTAAAATGAAGCACCGAGTAAAGAGAGAGCGAGTTTTAAATAAACAACGTTGATTTATTTAAAAAAAACTTTTGTAAAATGAAAACTAACAGAAGTATAGTGAAAAGCATTTAAAGAAATATAAATAGAATTTGTGTTTAATTGTAATGTCAATAGAAAAGAACGAGGGGGAAAAAGGAGAATAAAAAAATTATGCAAACAAGAGCCAATTTCAAAGATGTTACCCGCAGGTTGTTTTATAGCCTTTTGGCGTTTGGTAGCTTATTGAATATTTTGATTTCTAGAGATTTACTTTACACGCAGCAACAACTTCTGCTTCATTATCATGTTTATTGTTTCCACAGCAGCTTTATCACTAACCATAATCATCAACATCAACATCATTATCATTAACATCATCATCATCATCACCAACGTCGGCCAAATTTGTCATACGTGTCCAACTCGCTAGCTGACTTGATATCTGGTTTATAAATTCCCTGAAGACACTGCGACAGAGTTGAAACGGAGAGCTTTCGTTGCGTTGTGCTGAGCTGTTGTGAAGTTTATCTGTTGACCAATTCGTTCGATTTACAACGACGTCTACTCTGAAGACGACTTTCACTGAAGCGTGCAGCAATCAAGTTTAATGAAGAAAATTTTTTTTAAAAATCCCAAACTTGTTTCTTCTAAGACGAAGAACAATTTTTGAGGCGGCTTCATATAGAGACAGCCTATGAAGTGCAGAGTTGTTCACGCTGTGTGTATTTTGAATGTTTATCTTTAACTATGTTTTTGTACGTCATCCGAATAGCATATCAATTGTTGATTCAATATTTACCATATGTCCAGGAGAAAAACTTGAAGCTGAGAGCAATATTTTGGTGATTTAAGGTCTATTTTCTTTGTTAACGATTTTACAGCTGTGTTCGATGAAAAAGCAGTGGGTGCTCACTCAATAGAAATTTTAAATTTGAATTTTCATAACTGGATTTTTTCATTATTTTTTATATATCCAAGCAGCCATGCTATAATAGAGGCAGAATAGAAAATAATAAAAAACCTTTTCCAAACATGTTTTGTCCAGATTAATTTACATGTTGGGTTGTAAAACTGTATCCTATGGAGCAATAAGTAAGAGTTCTTTGAAGTTACTAGAAAAAAAATTAAGCTTAAAATTTGCGTTTTCGAAGACTAATTGGAAAATTCATACAAAGGTAACACAATTCTAAAACTTTTAAAGTTTTCTTTTTTTAAAAACTTTGAGCCAAGGTGTCCTTTTTATTAAACTCTGATTTGGTTCGAAAATGGTGAAATTGATAAGTGGGACAGAACGCGATAATTAACTATATGAAACAAGTTAAGGATAGGATTAGGATGTGGAGCGGAAATGAATATATGTATGTTCAAAAAATTAAAAGCAAACTGCATATTAAAAATATTTTGCAAAACTTTCCATATCCTTTTCATTTCCCACTAATTTTGTAATAAGCTGTAATCTAATTTGATCTCATAAATAAAAAAATAAAATAAGTACTCTATCATGAACCATTATTGTAATCCTTTTTTTTTTAAAGTAGAAAATTATATAAGAAACTTGCAATAATTAGATCTGTTTCCGTACAAAGCTGTCTAAGTCCGAGCGACCAAACGCATCTTTGTGATTGTCAAAATCAATGAAAAGCAACAACAACTTCATCGGCTTTACATGGTAGAACAAACACGGGCTGCTTGTGCTCTTTTTGTCAACCATAACTGTCAAAATAGCGAAAGAAAGCAAAAGATATAAAAAAATAATTTTAATGAGAATAATTTCGATTTGACAGTTCTAAGTCCACGCTCTCTCCCTTGCATCTACCTTCTTTATTTTACCCATGATACAATTACAAGGTAGGCTCATATTTTGTATGAGCTGTCAACTTCGATTTGTCATTTATGGGTACTCGCTCTCACCCTTGCGACAACCATATTAATTCAACTATGTAAATAAACCAGTGGCTGTCATCTTAGGCTCTTAAGAGCTCTCGTTTCAAACGTATTCTGATGCTCTTTCGCTCATTCGACAAGCAACACTAGTAGCGAAGCAGTATTGTTTCGGATGAAACGCAATTTTATTGTCTCACTTTAGCTTTTTAACTCTACCGACCACTGATATAAAGCAACCAGTCCATTAAATTTTTATTTATTATAATTCTCAAAAGAACAGCTGTTGTGCTTGAAACTTACTTCAAGTCATGATAAAATAAACAAGGAAGATGCAGGGCTGTTTGTGCTCTCTTTTTGTCAATCATAATTGTCAAAATAGCGAAAGAAAGCAAAAACAAAAAAAAAAAAATTCAACTGCAAGTGATTTCAATTTGACAGTTATGAGTCCACGCTCTCTCCCTTGCATCTGCCTTCTTTGAAGTCGAGCTTGAAGTCGTTTCCGTACTTTTTGACAAATTTTCTCATTTGTCTCCAGATAATTGAATTACTCTCTATTACTCGAACTTTGCTTGAAGTAAGTACGGAAACAGACCTAATATAATTAGTACAACCCTTTTTGCAATGATTTGGAAACAGTTACAAAAAGGTTAAAATTATACTTTTACCTGTTATATAAAAATTATGATAACGATATTAAAACACCATTTTCTAACTGTGAAATAAAATCTTATTTATTTCAAATTATAGTTAGGATTTTGAAAGAAATTAATAAAAGGATAAATAAGGGACAAAAACTCTATAAAAATAAATAACTGGTCATTTCAGCCCTTGAAAGGACTTTGACCTAGCTTCTTATGATCAATTGTGTTGTGCTTGTTTATAAAGTTTAAGAACCGGACCTACATGCTTAACGCCGACTCCGAACGGCGATGAACGGAATGTTTTTGTTCTCAAGAAGCTTTACATGGCATTTTGATTACTCTCTGAGGTTTGCCATTGTCTGCAGAGAGGTGGCGGCCGTACAGAAAAATTATTTTAATTCAAATAATTTTCTGTCGCTGCTGGGGTTCGAAGCCGGGTCTCCAGGCTCTTTGACATAGCGGCCACGCACTTTAACCAACTACGCCACGGACGCCACGGACGCCACAAAAACTCTATAGTTAAGTATATTTTTCCAAGAAATAATTTTTCTTTTGTTCTTTCTATAATTACTTGTTAGCATTTTCCAACACAAATGTTTCACAAGCTTTTTCCAAGCTAATAGCTTACAAACGTAACCTTGTCATAAACTTAATGTTTCTCAGTTACTAAGAAACAGTTATAAGAAGCTTAGAAATATACAAATGTATTTTTTCTGATTAAATAACTGTCTATATTAATAATATTATACCACTTTTTTCTATTTGGAAAGAAACTGTGACATAAAGCTTACATTAATACTTATTGCAAAGTAAATAGCAATGTATATAGTAAGGAATATTTTTTCTTTCGCTAACGCTATAATTACACTACTCCACAAATTTCCGAAAACTTTCACCACAACGAATTGCGATAACATTTTCTATAGTAAAATTTTCCATAGAATCCGAATATCGTAATGATTTTTTTCGATTGGCCCCAATATTTTATTAAAATGGGAAAATTCAAAAAATCCATTATTGGGAACACATAATTCACATAAATGCTTGTAAAATCTTACATGTTCAGTCGATGAATTTTAATTTAATTGCATGTAGTAGAGGAGAGTCAGATAAAAATTTGAAGGTATAATATGTGCCAATAGCGTCAGTGGTATGGCTGTTATGATTGAAAACAGGTGAAAAAATATCACTTTTTTTGTTTTTTTATAAATATTTTTTATGTTTGAAGCCCTATATCTCGAAATAATTATATCGGAGAGAAAAAGTTAGCCCTCTTATGTGAAAGAGAATTTTATTTCAAAAATTTTAAGTATATACATGTCTAAAGAAAAGTCATAATTCACTAACTTCTTTAACATCAATGCAAAAACCATTTTTTGTTAAAAAAATATTTTATTGGAGTTAAATTAAGAAATGCATGCATACAATGATTTGTTTTTTACCATAAGGTAAAAATGGGTCGCTGAATCCAAATCTGATGTCAGAATTTCAAAATTATGATATTTTAACAATAGGGTTGCCACCTAATAGTATATTTTTTAAGAGTTTTAAACATTAGATATCTTACAGTTTTAGGGGGTCGCTGATTTCGAATCTAATGTCAGAATTTTAAAATTTAAGATGGCTAATAGGGTTGCCACCTATTTTTTTATCTTTACGAATTCGGTGCTGGGGCGAACACTAGGTAAAAATGGGTCGCTGAATCCGAATCTGTTGTTAGAATTTCAAAATTGTGAAATTTTTAACCCTATAGGATTTCCACCTAATAATATGCTTTTTTAGAGTTTTAAACATTATCCAATAGTTTTAGGGGGTAGCTGATTTCAAATCTGATATCAGAATTTTAAAATTTAAGATGGCTGATCGGGTTACCATCTTATTTCTTCTATTTTTACAAATTCGGTGCTGGGGCGAACACGAGGTTTACGTATAGGGTTGCCACATTTCACAATGTTGACATTCTGACAACGGATTCGGATTCAGCGACCCATTTTTACCTAGTGTTTGCCCCAGCACAGAATTCGTAAAAATAAAAATAGATGGCAACCCTATTAGCCATCTTAAATTTTACAATTCTGACATTAGATTCAAAATCAGCGATCCCTTAAAACTGTAAGATATCTTATGTTTAAAACTATTAAAAAATATATTATAAGGTGGCAACCCTATCGTTAAAATATCATAATTTTGAAATTCTGACATCAGATTTGGATTCAGCGACCCATTTTTACCTTATGGTAAAATACAAATCATTGTATGCATGCATTTCTTAATTTAACTCCAATAAAATATTTTTTTAACAAAAAATGGTTTTTGCTTTGATGTTAAAAAAGTTAGTGAATTATGACTTTTCTTTAGACATGTATATACTTGAAATTTTTGAAATAAAATTTTCTATCACATAAGAGGGCTAAATTTTTCTCTCCGATATAATTATTTCGAGATATAGGGCTTCAAACATAAAAAATGTTTATAAAAAAACGAAAAAAGTGATATTTTTTCACCTGTTTTCAATCATAACAGCCATATCACTGATGCTATTGGCACATATTATACCTTCAAATTTTCATCTGACTCTCTTCTACTACATGCAATTAAATGAAAATTCATTGACTGAACATATAAGTTTTTACATCATTTATGTGAAGTATGTGTTCCCAATAATGGATTTTTTTGAATTTTCCCATTTTAATAAAAAATTGGGGCCAATCGAAAAAAATCAATACGATATTCGGATTCTATGGAAAATTTTACTATAGAAAATGTTATCGCGATTCGTTGTGGAAAACCTTGTTGAGTAGTGTTATTTGTTTATTTTACATTATGTATACAAATGTTTCACAAGCTTATTCCAAACTAGATGCTTGCATACGTATGTTATAAGCGTATTCAAGCATATTTAACTTGTTGTTATGAATCGTATTCTATCTATGCATTACAAAAACAAATGCAAGCTTTGATACATTTTAAGAGAATTTTTTAAAATTAATCGTTCTTCCCTAAAAGACAACCAATTCTATTAAATACCAAGAAAACCTAGAAAATCGCGGTAAAACCAGATAAAAATCTTAAAAAGTTTCAGCAATTTAAAAGTAAACTTTAGCATGAATAAGCAAGTTTTAGATCAAAGTATTAGTGTCTTACCTTTACACTACCTTTGTTCAAAGTCCCAAGCAAATTCTTCATATCAACAATAAACACGTGCTCTGAGATAAGATTTTGGCGAATTCACTGGTTGACCCTCTTTAAAATGGAAATGAAAATATTGACAAACTAGTTTAAAATTGTGATTGTGATTTCTAGTAACACAAGGAAACCTTTATGAAGACTCGCTTGCACGCCATAATCATCTAAGTACACCTTGAAGACCATTTTATATATAGGGGTGATCAAATTAAATTTAGACTAATTTTTTGTGGAACTTCATTGGCTCGAAAATTTGGATGTAGAACACTATGACTCGATTTTTGTAAAGAAACATATAAAAAAATAATGTTTAACTAGCGACCCCCGGTGCGCGCTGCTGCACCCATCAACTATAAAAATAATAAAAATAAAAATAATAATAATAATAATAATAATAATAATTTGCGCTGACCGCTGACGCCGTTCATTGCGTTCTGTGTATATATATTCGAAGAGTTTTGTCGTTGTTTGCAAGTGCTCTATCAAGAAGAGGCAGAATAAAGTGAAATGTGAGCGGAAAATCGCAATAAAAAACTTTTATGTATCTTGGTTACCTTTTTCTGGCTTTCATTTCGTTGTTTTCAGACGCTATATTAAAAAGAGACAGAAGAGAGCGAAATGTGAGCAGCGAATAGTTTTGCTCTGAGTTTGAAAGGTTGTTGTCAGGTGCTCTATTGAGGGAAAAAAGCAAGAATTATGTGCAAAATTTAACTCGCTGCAATTTATTTTAAATAAATTTTTATAAATATATATAAGATGAGTAAAAAATCCCACTTTTCCAGCAAGATAATGACCATACTAAGGGTCAGACGATTTTCATCTAAAAATTAAGATGTCAATATAAAAATAATGTGATTGTGCCTGGATATCTCAATAACTGGGCTAAAGTCACATTAAAAACCTTTAATAAGATGTCAAAAAAGCTGTGGAAATGGATGGATCTCTAAATATACATGGAGTGTGAGAAACGGTTCAATCATCCTTGAAAGCGAAAACCTTGGTAGTTACTAAAGAGCTGTACAAGCTCAATAAAAATTACTTGTAAGTCATCTGTTATGATTTCAAGTACTTTGTCTCTTGTGCAGCAACATTTAAAAACAAACAGTGCACTGAGTATTTTAAATGCATTTAAACACTGCACAAGCAAAACAAAATTACATCCAAGCACAGAACTATGTAAGAGAATTGAAGTAGAATAAAGAAAAATATTATAAACTAGTCAGAAATTATCTTCGAATGGGCCGAAGTTAAAATACTACCGCGGTCGAACCAAAGTACATATATTCAAAGTCGTAAGCAGCCAATATAAAGTTTTGTATTGGAGGTAGGCGTGGTTTTCACCCGATTTCACCGATTTCATACTCGGAGTACATATTAAATAGTTATCAAAGCTCATATGGAAAATATCAAGTCCGTATATTAATTTTTGTGGAATTCTAAGAGATTTTACAGTTCTGATTAAGTCACTTTGTATGGGAGGTAGGCATGGTTTTCATCTGGTTTGACTTATTTTCGAACTTGATCGTTATTTTTTTAATATCAAGCTTAAATATTGAATTTCATGATGAATTTCATGACAATAGCTTGAAAATTACGGCTGTAATCGTGATCAGACACGAATATAATCATGATGCTGATCACGAATATATATGTACTTTTTTATATCTACCACGAATCCTTATGGGCATTATAAACGAAGTGACAAACTTAATATATCCTTTTATTTTTTTTAAACGTAGGGGTATAAATAAAAAACTGCACCGATGCACTTTATTTGGTTTTAATATTTTTTTTTATTTGTTTCATATCGGCCGACACCATTACGTGTGCGCTGTTTTTTTGCATTCATTTTCAAGATAGTCTTTTTTTTATTTTTTTAAGGTTAAGTTATCATATCGAAAGACCTCCGCTACTTGTGTGTCTCAAATTTGGCTTCCCCTTTAGAAAAATATACATTTTTTTTATCTATCTTCCTTTGTTTGCGAGATATGTCGTTTTTTATAATTTTTTAAGGTTATCGATTATCGTATCGATCGACCCCCTCAATATAGTTGTGTGCTCCTTAAGAAAACTGAAAACGATCACTGCAAATATTTCGATGCTGATGCATGGAGCACGCAGTGTGCTCACTATGATTTGCCGTTGCTTTTACTTCATTTGTCGCTCTATGTTGATATTTTAAAACTCAAGCCCTGCTTCGACAGTAATGGAAAGCTCTCGCCCGGGAAACTAGCATTGTTTGAGTTTTAATAAATTTTTTCCAAGATGATTCCTATTGATCTTTATATCTCAAAAAGTTCTGGGCTAGCAATTCTTTTAACAACAAAACAGCTAGAAAATAACGACTATCATTACAAATCCGGCTTGTTGAGTTTTTTCTGTCCATATGTTACTTTTTTCCATAATTTATATGCGACGAAGGATCCTTTTAGGCTCTAATGGTGCTTCTTCCATCACGTCCGGTTGGGATAAATAATAAATTAAAAACGATTTAACTGTGCTTGTTCTGCTTGACTAAAAAGCAAAAAGCTACCATACCAGACTCATCCCAGCCAACCGCCCAACAACTGCTCACATGAGCTGTTTATCTTAGCATTGCAATTTTTATTGAGGGTGTTAGAAATTTTTTGTTGCTGTTTTTATTGCCTAAGGTGTTGCATGCAGTGATTGTTATACATAATGTAGAACTAGATTTAACCTTCGGCCTCTGGATGCAGCCTCCACCCAAGACCCACACACACACACACTCAGCGGCCACCCACTTCTTTTTATCAATCTCCCAAGTTTGAGAAGGGTTATAAAATAGTTTCGTCTTTATCTTTGACTCACCTTTTCTTTGGCACGTCCAGCGTGTTTTTGCATTGACTTGGCTAACATGGTTCCTTTGCTCTCGGCCATCGAACACTTGTTTCAATATATTTTAGTTAGATTAGATAAACTTTTTGCGTTTTTTTTTTTTTTAACTGATTATACTGTAAATTTGAACAAGACAAATTCACACACGATGCACTTTTTTGAAAAATATAGAAATTTATTTAATTTATTTTTTCTTTTAATTTACTATAAAAAGTCCACGTTACTGCAGCGCACTACAACGACTCGGAAGACAGTGGAAATGAAGACACGACGAAGGCGTACAACGAACAGCGACGACGGATGCGATGCGACTCAAACGGCGGCAATTCCTCAACTCAGCACTACTCTGTTCAAAAGCAGCGAGCGAACCCACCAATAATTACGACACGCTGTTCAGCTGCTGGCGGACGAGCGGCGAGCCACTCTCGGATCTCGCTTGGATTTGGATTTAGCGCACACACAAATACAGAGCACAATAACAGCAGCGCAAAATTACAGCTCCAACGTCGCTTTGCCAGCCACTTTGCAATTGTTGCTTCTTTCCTCTTCCACCGATTTAGTCAAGTTGCTTTTAATTTGGATGTGGTTCTGATAGCTTCTTCCTATGATTCTTCGGCTTGTTTTGTCTTTGCTTCTGGTTGGAATTTTAGCGGAGAGATGTCAAAATTGTCCGTCCCTAGCGTTGGGAGAGAATTGAGATACGGCATGTTGTTGTTCAAGTTGCTTAATGGAACGCGATGGAGTGCGACTAGCAGCGAGGTGTGCCATTATGTGGATAGAATTGAACTTTGCATGGCTATATTATAGGAATAACGCTGCGGCCACACGTGCAAGTAATCACTTGCAAGTAGAGAATACATATTAACTTCGAAAAAATTCGAAAATTGCTGCAAGTTGGTTTAGCGACCACATGTGCAAGTGCAAGTTCATTTACAAAATGTCATCGAACGCAAAGGTTCTCGCTACAATTGTAGTATTGCGAGAGCTGGAAAAGCTACAAAATGAAAAAAATGAAGAAAACAAGTTACCAGTGTGCTTGTTGTATTAAATTGTGAAAAATCTGAGTAAAATCTCCAAAAGATTAACAAAAACAACACTCTTGTCCCCTTTTTGACATTTACTTGCAGCAAGTGTCAAAATCCACTGTCTCTGAAAATTCGTTGATAGTAGCGCTGCAAGTCGGCTGCAAGTGCGAAATTGCGAGTGTGTTAGTAAAATTATTTTAATGTATATAGTTTTTCGAACTTGCACTTGCAGGTGTGGCCGCCGTGTAAGCAAGGTGCTAGTGATCATTTAATTTATGGCTAGAATGAGTGAATCAGAAAAATATATAATTTTGTATGACGGGTTTGAGAGACTACGATTTCCGGGTTTCTTTTTTTTAATATATAACTGATATTGGCAAATATATTAAATATAGTGGCGTACGTGGCGTAGTTGGTTAAAGTGCGTGGCCTCTATGTCAACGAACCTGGAGACCCGGGTTCGAATCCCAGCAGCGACAGAAAATTATTTGAATTAAAATGATTTTTCTGTACGGTTGCCACCTCTCTGCAGACAATGGCAAACCTCAGAGAGTAATCAAAATGCCATGTAAAGCTTCTTGAGAACAAGAACCATTCCGTTCATCGCCATTCGGAGGCGGCGTTAAGCCTGTAGGTCCGGTTCTCGGTCAATTGTGTACAAACTTAATAACACGCACAACACAATTGGTCATAAGAAGCTAGGTCAAAGTCCTTTCAAGGGCTGAAATGACCAGTTATTTATTTTTTTTATTTATATTAAATATAGAGCTGATTGAAAAAAAAACTGAAACTTTTTTACATAGAATTAAAGGTAAAGCTTTATAAGGCCATCATACATTTTTTTTTCAAAGATTGATCTTGGATGCATACATGGCAGAACAGTGGTGGATCTAGGATTCAACAAAACAAACAACAAAAAACAAACAAACATACTTCAATCCAATGCTTCAAAGCAGTGTCGACCGCGTAGTACACACGAGTGTGGAGCAACACTTTGTCTTTTTACGTATACACGAAAGAGTAAATGAGACAAAAGCTATTGTTGTGGTCGACACTTCTTTAAAGTTAAACTGTTTTCTCAACTCGAGAAACGAAGTTTGCATTGACGACACGAAGTTAATTCTACGAACTTCATAAACAGACTTGAAAATAAACTATTTGTAGGCAAAATAATTGCTTTTTCCCTACATTTCAAGTTTCTACATTTCAAGTTTTCTATGTATCATTGGCGACTTGATTTTGCTGCCTATGATTCGCGCAAACTTGTTGCTTGCCTGCCTCGACTTGCAGGAAGTTGAAAAATTAAAGGAACTTGAAATAGCAAATGAATACATTCATGCAGATCTCTGATGTAGATCCGCCACTGTAGTAGAATAAAGATGGCAGATGCAAGGTAGAGAGCCTGGGCTCAGAACTGTCAAATCACAATTATTTCAATTTGAATTCTTTTCATGTATATTTTGCTTTTTTTCGCTATTTTGACAGTTATGGTTGACAAAAGGAGAGCACGTACAGCCCTACAGCATCTACCTTGTTAATGCTACCATGGATGGATGTATAAGATTGTTGAGCTAAACACGTTGAGTAAATGCACTAGAAAAATAAAATAATACCAAAGATAGACAATTTTCACAACGCTTTCACCAAAGACGTACATTTTTCACATCGTATTGAGTGGATCAGTAGTGGAATTCCCAAAAAGTTAACGATACGAAATCGTTATGGTTAACTAACGACGTTTGTAGTTTGCAATAACGAATGTTGTATTCTCAAAACAGTACTTAACGACAAAATTCTTAAAATGTAACATTAACAATAGGTGTGTTTTTTTGGCATCGCTATATACGCTTGTCCAAAAAAACGCTCATCGGCGCTTAATATTTCGCTTAACTTTTTTCTTAAAAATTTAGCAGCATTGCGTGTTACTGTCAAATATTGGGTGATATAATAATGGGTGATCCAAGTAGAGAGACTTTTTTCAATAGTCTAAAGTTTATGCGGACAATCCCGCTTCCATCTGAGACGTAGCCGCGGCCAACATTTGATAAACATTGTCTTGAAAAAATAAATGCCAAAAAATGTTCTTTCAAATGATAATACATATTCCTCATTAAAATTGAATTTTCCGTGTTTTTTTCTTAAAAAGGTAGGGAGCATCGAAACGGATCACCCTTATTTTATTTTTTTTTTTGTTTAAAAAAATAAATGCACAAATTTCTACTGTTTAATACTTTTCGATACCAAACGTATTTACAGTTTCTTTTTAATCTCCGGAACAGCATTAAAAAGGTAAGCAACCAGACCAATTTCAGCGAAGATTGGCACTTCGGCATCCTTTAGTCGCTTCACACAATAGTTTTGGAGTCTTTCATACCAGCCAGATGTTGAATAGCGCCAGAGATTCCTACAGCAAAGTATAGGTCCGAAGCTACAATTTAGCCCGTCTGTCCGATTTGCATGTCGTTGGGCACGAAACCAGCATCGACAGCAGCACGTGAAGCACCGACAGCAGCGAAAAAACTTGTCTGCCAAATCGTACAGCATTTTGAAGTTGTCGCCCGATTTGAGGCCACGACCACCCGATATAATCACCTTGGCACTAGCTAGCTCAGGGCGATCAGACTTTGTGAGCTCGGACGAAACGTACTCGCTTAGACTTGACTTGAAATCACCAGTGGGCGCCTGTTCGATGGCACCGCTACCACCGTCTGCAGAGACAGCTTCAAAATTCGTGCCACAAGAACTTTTGCAACACCAGACACCTTAGAAACAGCTTCGGAAACGTGTCCGCATTTGGTGCTGCTACCAGCAGTTACGTCGCCTCCGATTTTCCTTGCTGCCGAGATTGTATTCAGCGTTACAGGATTCAAAACCTCATTGTTGTGTTCAGCCACGACGAGGGTGCTTTTGCAACGATGAAAAACACTGCTGAGCAAAAGGTTTCGGGTGCTGGCGCTGAACATATTTTTTATGCTTAATTTTTTGATGCTTTATTTATTTTTCTGATATAGACTTTTTTTCTATCACCGGTCTGACGTAAACATGGTTGTTTTCCAAAAAGTGCTGCCAATAAATTATGTAAAATACCACTTTCTTGATCTGGCAATAGTAGCTGCATTCCCGTGGGATTGGATCAGATCAAGTCTCAGTGGAACAACTTTAGTTCAACTTTATAACAATTTGGCACCACTGTCTTGAAACAGCTGTTTGATAACAATAGAAATCAATACAAAACAGCATACTTTAGATTTGCCAACTATGTTCGTTTTTAACAAAAAATGCATTAAACTTGGCAGCATTTTCAGATCAGAAATAGAGCCAGGAAAAGAGCTGGTTCTAAATTTTGTTTTTGCTTTGTGAATAAAATAGAGCCGCGCTCTAGATCAACGGCCACGGGAATGCAGCTAGTGTTTCTATCGGCGACTATGAGCTAAGCGGCTATAAGTATCCTGTCTTAGCTAAGCAATTATTTGTATGAAAAATGTTGTTAAGCGTATATAGCGATGCCAAAAAAACGCACCAAATATATGCTACAAACGTCGTTAACAGAAATCAAAAATATGGCAGCACTGTGCTTTTTTGACAGCTTAGATAGGCCTTTTCGATAGATACATGCTGAATGAGCCAAGCAGCCATAGAAATGAGAGATATTTCTTATTTCTATGCAAGTAGCAGACAGCTGCATCGCAGCCATTAGCAGAGGCAGCGCTGATGCAAGCAATTGCTTGCGACCGAATTGCTTCTGCGCTTAAGAGGCTGTCGACTTCGTTTGAGCGATTGCCTTCAACGAACTTATAATTGTTAAAACTTTTTTATTATTTTACTTTTATTATTATTTTTATTATTAATGCTTTGAAATGTGCCTTTTATCTGTTAGTTTGATTTTATTTAGTTTAAAAACTTTCCTTTATTTTTTTAAACTTTAAATAAAAGCGTAGAAGCTATTGGAAATAAAGTTTATAGAATTATTTTTATTTTGATATTTTAACCATGATGGTAAACATATGCCTAGTCGTGTTGTGGCCATTTTATGCATATTATTTATTTTTTATAAAATCACAATCGTATGTAAAACAATCGCTTAACGTTGTTGTTTAAGTTAGCGACGCTGAAATATTCGTGGTTAAGCTAGCTACAAATAACGTTAAAGAACTGTCAAAATTAAGGACAAAAATAGCTAACATAGATGTTGGGAATTCCAGTTAACGATGATTGTAGCAAAGGCCAGTTAACGATAACTATAAACGTCGTTAACACGTTTGGGAATTCCGCTACAGAAACTGATATTTGGGCCTATTCGGCGAAATCTGTTATTCTGTTACGCATTTTCTGTTATCAATCGTAACAGATGCCGATCATAAAAGATCTGTTAAAATTGGTATTCAGTGTATCGAACTTTTATGGCAACCTGTTATCAATCTTCGAAAATAAAAATCTATTACAATTCCGTTAACTTCTGTTATGAAACAGCTGATTATTGTAAATAAATTTATTCAAGCAAACAAAATGCAGAGCGAAAAGGTAAGTTAAGGGATGTTTTAGGCAAAGCTAGTTATAAATTAAACAATTTTTTTCTACAGCTGCCGCTGCCTTCATGGTTGGTTCAATGCCATATAAGAAGGTTATGGAATGCAAGGATTTGCTCTCGGCGAACGTGAAAATGCATAAGATGCAGGGACAGGCGGTGGATCTACATGCACACAAGGATGTTAAGGAGCACAGATTGCTGTAAAAAAATCATTTTTCGACTAAATTCCCTGATGCTAGAAATGAGACAGTGTGCATAAAATCAGTCTGGGATGCCGACTTACTGCAGGGAAAATTTGATGAGACCGTGCAAAAGCGTGGCGCTGCTGTGATTTCCGCACGTAAGATGTTTTCTGCCGCTAAGGCAGCCATCATATGCACGATTGGTGGCACGGCACTCTTGCTGGTCAGTACGTCTTACTTGTCATTTCGGATGGCAGCTATGGAACGCCCAAGGATTCCAACGCATTCCCTGTTGTAATCTCAAACAAGCAAACAAATTTTTTAATGTTTGCAGATCAACACAATGGGTGTTGGCTTTAGCATTTGTATTTCGTATTTTATACTTAAATTTTATAATTGTTTATTCAGTGTTATGAACACTATAAATGTAAGTTTAATAAAATGTTTTTATAGAACTTAAATATTTAAAAGCAGTAAGAAATGATCTTCGACTGGGCCAAAAAACCAAAGTATATTCAAAGTCTTAAGCAGCCAATAAAATGTTTATTTGTAAAAACATTTTCGTCATAGTTTTAATAGAAAATACTCGCTTTTGTTTTGGTTTTTATTCGATGGTTGAATTTCATACTCGAAGTACATGTAAAATATCAAAGTTCATATGCAAAATTGCAAGTTGAGTGTATATTAATAAAGATATAAAGATAAAAAAATCATATTAATAACGATAAAAGCTTAAATATCGAGTTTCATCATCACAGACTTTGGATGATCCACGATTGGTTCCAATTTGCTCATGATTCTTGTCCAATCGAAATAGCTGCACGAAGCGCACATCAGGAAGCTCGAATGGATTGCTTTGAAGCCGCAACTATAGCAGAGTTGCTCGATGGTTTCTTCTAAAAAATTAAATTGAACATAAACATATGCATATATTTATACTTAACAATTAGTTTACTTACATTTTTCGCCTTTTTTCAAAATTTCTTATTGAAATTCTCAAATAAATATCCATTTCAGAAATAAACTGACACTTTAATAGAATTTGTTATGATAAAAGACTCAAAAATCTGTCTGTTATTCTGTTATGGTTTTTAACAGATTTCATAACAGATTTTGTCGCGCTGAATACCAATTATAGAATTTGGAATAGATTTTTTGACAGTTCGAAAATCTGTTATGATTTTTAACAGATTTCATAACAGATTTTGTCGGGCCGAATATGAATTTAGAACGCATAGCAGATTTTTTGACAGCTAAAAAATTTGTATGGGAAATCATAACAGAATAACAGAATTTTTTCATAAAAGATTGCGCAGAATAGGCCCAATTATGCGTTCAATTACCCAGCTAGACAGCTCTAACGTAGTTACAAACACAATGAAACAAAATTTGCTGTTCACTAATACACTCTTAAATTTTTATGTCATGTTAAACAAGGCAAGTTGTATGTGCTTACATAGCTTGCTCCTTTACGCAGCACACAAGCTGAGGATGTGAAAAAAGTAACGAAAAAACTTCAAGCGATGCAAGCGTAAGTCAAGCAATAAAATAATATCCTAAGGGCCGTTTTCTCAATGTCCGGTTAGTGTAGCTCTTAACCAGGAGATAGCTAACCATACGATAGCTAAAAAAACAATTTCGGTTTCACCAAGTCTGATTAAGTAACCTTCGGTTAAATGATTAATTGTGAATTTTTCAATTGTGAATACGCTAAAACTGCATGTCATCTATTTTGTGTTTACGTTTTTTTGTGATTTTGTACCGCGAAATGAAATAAAAGTGAAAAAACTCAACAAATTTCCAAATTTAACTCCATATGAAGAAACATTTCTTGTTTTTGAATAAGTGTGTAAAATACATATAAAATTGTTTACTCTACTAAGCTGCACTTCCGATTAGTAGCTAACCGGAACCACAACTTGCCGTTAACTTAATCAGAACCTAACCGAACATTGAGAAAACGATTTTTTATTAACCGCTGGTTAAAGTTCTGGTTAGTGCTTAACCGGACATTGAGAAAACGGCCCTAAATGATGCCTTTGGAATATGATGTCCGTGGCGCGTTGGGTAGAATGCGCAGCTTATGTGGCAGAGACCGCGGTTCAAATACCGTCCGACACCGGAATGTTTTCATTGAGTTTGATTTAATAAATTTAAGTATATATATATGTAAAATACACTAAAGAGAAATATGATTATTAAAAATGGCAAAACTCCTTTCTAAATAAATGCAAGTTTTCCTTGCTAGAGTTAAAAAAAAGCCAATATTTGGGAGATATTTTTTTTTTATTTTCTTTTAATGTTTTGCCTAATTTTACCTTTTGTAAATACTACCCATTAATAAAAATAACAAAAAAACACTTCTAAACAAAATTATAAGAAAAAAAAATTTGGTTTTATTTGGTGAAGGGTTTGAACTCGCGTTTGTTTGCATTTAAGGCCAGCGCTCTAACCACTACACTATGGTGGAAAAATTTTGCGGAACGCTAACTGTGTACTTAAGTAAACAGCTGAGTTTGTTATTAAATTCTTTACAGAATTTGTTGTTAGTGTGAGCAGAGCAGCTGTAGCTTTTTGCAATGCTTAAAACATATGTGGCAGACAGAGATGCCAGATCACACGGATAGACAAAAAGGCGTTAGGTTTTTCCCAACGCTAGAACAAACCTAACGTAATTTGTATGGAGAGTTTTATATGAACCTAACGCCTTTGGCGTTAGGTATATGCCATATATATGGCATATCTAACAGTTAGGTGTCCGGCTGGGTATGCGACCTTAACATTTGAACAGTTGTACCTGCTGAACGCAGCCATTGCAAGATGTCAAAAAACTAACTTTGAATTTCGGAAGTATCGATGAAACACAGGGTGAAACATACAAAAATGCAGAATAAAAGTGTTTTATCTATTGCATGGAGAAAAGTTGATTTGTTGCTTTTTACAAAGGCTTTATTATAAAATATATTTTAAGTACCTTAATACTGCAATTTTTTAAGAAAATAACGTTTTTATCAGTAATAAAAAGGAAATATAATATTAAATCGCTTATAAATTTAAATTTATTGCTAAATTGTACTTGATTTGAATATTTTCTGAAAGATAATTTAATTTTCTTTGAAATAGCTCTAATATTTCAGATCCAATGGATAATGGCAGATAAATGTTTTTTGAGCAAATTTTGTAGCAAGGAAAAAAAATCTGTTTGACCAGAATTTTCTTTTTTGTTGTTCTCTACCAGAAAACACTTAAATCACGGCGCCCAGGAAATCGTAGTCCTGCCTTCTTCTTGTTTACTTAAGCCAATTTTCGGAAATAGGAGAAATAGTCCTATCTACATAGGCCAAGTCCAGTAATGATTTAGTATTTGGATGACGATCAACTTGAGTGCTTTTATGGATCTCATAATTCTGAAACCGCATTTGAAGTCTAAGTACTGTGCTCTTGCAGTTCGTTGTGCCTTTATTCAAGTAATTCAGAAATTATACTCCTTTTCGATAACTTTCTTGCCACTTCCATACTAAAAATGTATCTATGCACTGGACCCTTGCAAACAAGTTCCAATCGCGAAGCAAATACTTCCATAAAATGATTCATAGAATCCAATCTCGAGCAAGCCAGTAAAAATCGTTAGCATGAACCAGAATTATAACAAACGGGGCTTGCTATTTAAATTTCTGGCCTAATAATGAAAAAACAAGTATGATCAAAATTGGTTGTTTCAAAAAATATTCTGTGTTGTATTTTAAAAAGGTCAATACACTTTTGCATGTGTTTGAACCAATTTTTTAACTTTTTCAAGTTTTTTTAAATGTGTTTGCTCTCTCTTTTTTGTCTTTGTTTGATGAGAGCTTGCATTGTCTAAATGAAGAATAATTCGTCTCTTTGACTTTTACCGATGACTTATAGCAAGAAATGGATATGTATCCAAAATTGACCGTCCTACGGTCCTCTAACGCCACATAACCAGCAATGCCGAAAAAATAGACAAACATTTGCTTCGATGTGCTTCTTTCGCGTACAACTTTTGTTGGATTAAGCTTGTTTTGGAAGACCCATACAGTCGATTGCTGTTTTGTTTCGGGCTACCATGCATAAATTCATGATTCGTCACCTGTATTGACATCATACAGCCTTTGATGCACTTTCATCGTATTCAACACTTCCTTGCATCAATCGACAGGAGTCTTTTTTTATCGTTTGCCAAGGCCAGAAATATACATAGCAACCTACGTACTCATCAGAATACTTCTCGGAGCTTAGGCTTGATTCTATACTCTATGGCAAATTGTCTTGATTTTAAACAAAGTTTTGCTTAAACAAAGTTTAAAAATCCTTAACTGAGAACAACGGTAATTCATCTCAAAAAAAATCTGTGTTTCACTTGGTGAGGCAAGTTTAAATTGAAACAAAGAAATCTTAGGTTTAAAGAAGTTAAACTTTTACAAATAGTCTCCGAGAGAAAACATATTTCAATTTGAATTCAACTCAAAACAACCAATCATGAATGCAATGGATAACTTGAGTTATCTTTCTAGGGTGCTAAACATTTATTTTCAATATGTAATGCTAATTTACAGTAAATAGTACACCTGTCGAAACCTTTGCTTAAAAAGGTGAATTTCACGATGAATGGGCAACAGCAATAACAGAAGAATTTGACTTCAATAATAATTATCTTCGTTCGTCTTACACTTGTAAAAGGCTCTTTGTGTCACAAATGTTGATGTAATATTCATAAATAAAATTTAAACAGGTTTCGGAAACGGTCGATAAAATGTGATAAGTTACGAAAATAATTTCAATTGTGTTTCAAATTTTACCTCAGGTCAGAAAGTTTAACTTTTTAGATGAGTTAAAGGGCCTATTATCTCAAATAGTTAGTCTCAATATCTAGTAAACATTTTTATAACTTAAAAACAAAATAGTACACATTTTTCTTTGTAATGATAAGTGACTTTTATTTTTGTCATTTAGTACAATTTTTACGGGGAATTTTATAATAATAAAAATGTCTTACAATTAATGCTGGTTTTTAACTTTATGTCGATTTTCAACAAAACGGTGTCAGTTGTAATTTTTTGTTCCAAATGAAAATGTTTATTTTCTTTTTTTTATTTTGTTGGTTATTGTTTTCTAAATAATTGCGATGCATTAATTTTATTTATGTGTGTAGAACATTATTAAACATCACTTTATAGAAAAAAATAAAACAGCTAAAATAGAAAAGGGTGACCGTTATTTTAATTAAAAAAAAATGATTCCAAAGAAAAATTGTATATAGTATAATTTTGAACAAAATTTAAAACAAATAATTTGTAGGTGGGCAGAAAAGAAGGAATTCTCAAGTGTAACAACTATACTTACTTAAGAGTTTTAACTATTTATTGGAAGCAGCTAGGGGCGCAGTTAAGGGAATGGTTTTAGAGAGAAATGTATTTTGAGTTTACTATTTTTTTTCTTCTTTGTTTTTTGGGTTTATATTCTGAATGGATTAAATTTTATTGTTTTGTAATCATCTTTTCTGCTTTAAATGAGATTGATTAAATGTTTGAAACAAACTTAAGGCGAAGTCATTAAATAATAAACATTTTACATTTTACACTATCTTTTATCGAAGTTTTCTTTTGCAGTTATATAATGTAATCGGATGTTGATGAGAAACATATAAGATTTGTTGTTCATGCGTACTTCATGCGTACTTCATGCTCACTCATTAAAAACATTTCCTTCGCTTTGATCTCATAAATCGAGCTTATAATAGTTGTAATGTTTAATGTTTTGCTTTTAAAATGTTATCATTTTCTCTTAAAATTTTTGTATTTTAATTTTAAGTAATTGTAATTGTTTTTGTTGTTGTTTTTGTTATACTTGTTTTGTATGAAATCCTGTTTTCTTAAATGTTACGTGGTTGTTTTTTTGTTTTTTGATTATTTCACAAAACGAAAAGAATATTAATATTGAAAATCATAAAAAACTATGTGAAGTATAAATGTTGATGTAGATTTAACCGTCATGCTTTCTCTTCTTGCCCCGTGACTGAGGTTCTTCATCTGCGGAAAGATGTTATAAGCAAAGCTGACACATAGATCTGAATTCAAAGACTTACCACCACCAGCTTCCTCGCCATCAACTTTTTTTTCAGTTGCTGCGGTGGCCGATTCATTGGCATCACCATCAGCTTCATCCTCATCGGAGTCTTCATCTTCATCATCTTCTTCTTTCTCCCAATCCAAATTATCATCCTCAAGATCGTCATTGTAGACCTGCAAAAATTACAATTAATTTAAAAAAAAAAGCTTTCAACGCGTAATATTCAATTCATACCTCAGCTAATGAGACATTCTCCTCATCATCACTGTCATCATCGTCATCATCGTCGTCATCATCGTCATCATCAGTATCATCAGAATCTATTGAGTGAGAGAAAGAAAAAATGTATCGGTTAAATAAATATGCAAAACTAGCAAGAAATGCTTACAATTAGCCGCAGAGGCCAGATTTAATATAGCTAAAAACCAATATAATAGAATGGCAAAAGTTTTGGATTCGTTGATATTGTTGTTGTTGACTCGGTTGGATGTGTCATTTGTTAAGCCAACATTATCGCTTTTAGCCAGCGTCGCTACATCATTGATAGCTACTGTTTTGCTTTGATCTTCTTTGATATTTAGCTCTTTTAAATATTCATCTAAGTCGTCCGTTTCTTCGGTTACTATCGTCTTACTATCGTTTGCGGTTGTTAGCATTTTTGCCTCTTTCTTTGCCGCCACCCGCTTCTCTAATACGGCTAATTCATCCAAATCAATTTCAATACCATTTAAACAAAATGCATTTTGTTGTTCTGAAATAAATTTCAGCAATGAAATGAATACTTGGACAACAGTTTTAATAAGCTACGCGCAAGCGTGACAGCAGTGTGAATATGATTAATGAAAATGAATGCAGACACTTGATAATGTGTGATGAGGATATTGGTAGTATTCAATAGACGTTATTAGATTTAACTCAGCGGGCATTTTGAGCAACCTCAAACCTTTTTGGAATTTTTTTTTGTCTGGTGTCAAAATACAAAATTTTTAAAATGCACTTTATAATTATAATTATTTTGTATGGTGTCTCTAATTTGCATATAATTTGGCTTTTTCTTTCCTAATTTTATCTTGTTCTAAGATAAGCAATCTCCCACCCTGTTCAATAGGTCTGGCTATATTTGGAAACTTGTCCGGGATATTTCGTCTCTATATCAATATCATCGCATTTTAATCCTAGTAGAGTAGATATTTGAGCGGCTCGTGTGAAAGTTATCTTATGTTAGCCATACACAATATAATCCAATTGTCAATAAAGTCTTTCAATTGAATTGATTATCGGTTACACACTGTATACACTGAATTGAAGGATTTTTTCTTAAAGAAATTCAAATCAAATTAAAGATACATAAAGAGAATTGATTACTTTGAGATAGTTTGAGAATAAAATGGTTTGGCGTTCAACTTATCCGTTTTGTTGCGACCAATATACATTCAGTATTCTGCAAAACAGCTGTCAGATAGCTATCCTGAAACTACATGTAAAAGATCCAAAGAAATCAGTGGCAATATGTTGCCATGGGTTGTTTGGATGATGGTACATTTCAGAGGTTCGATTACCAGTATAAGTGGTACCATTCAATGGTTCATTATATTTTATTACATCTTTCAGAGTCGAATATTGAAAATCAATTGATATGAATAAACCAAAATAAAAAAAAGACCAAAATACCTAATTTTTTTACACTTCCTCGCGCTATAATGCCCGCTGAGAAGTTGAAAGATAAAAATAATTTGGTGTACTGTTTTGCCCTTTTTGAGTTTTTTTTTTTTATTTCGGCTAGCAGGCAGCTGTTACCGTAACGGAAACAAACTTAATTTTTGCAGTTACAATGAAATAGTGAATAAATATTTTTGCGAAAAAATTGCAATTATTTACTTTTAAGAATTATTATCCGAGAAATTTTTCAAATATTTAGTTAAAATTACACAACGCTTATCTTAACAAAAAATCAATTTGTTTACACAAACTCACCATCGTCAGACAGGCTTCCAACGACTTCATCCTCATCATCGCCATCGGAGGGTGCTTCGACATCATTACAATCAAAGCTGCAATACAGAAAAATATATCAGTATAAGAACCACATCCCAATATATGTACCTAATCAAAATAATCATAATCATTCAGTTGAACTTACCCATCCAGGAATTTCAATGAAGGCAACATTTTAAAGATTTTATCCCGATAATTATCGATTTGTGTTGCTTCATTGTTGAATAAATCCAACACTGCAAGATTTTTAAATTCTTCCAGTGGTTTGAGGGTTTCCAAATCTTTGATTTTATTTCCAGACAGATTAAGATATTGCAATTTTGGACTGGTGGTCAAGTAGTTGAGTCCATTCCATATTCTGTGAGGATGGATGAGAATATTAATGTCAAGAGTTATTTTTTTTTTGCATTGAATGTAAAATTGTACCTGTTATCAGAGAGTTCCAGTTTTTTAAGGTTAGGTAGTTTGGGGAAACCTTTTAATGTCGTTAGTCCAACATTGATCAAACTTAAGGCCTCCAATGCGGTGTATTCGTCTGTAAGACCAACAATAAAGGTACTCCTGCAGTTATCCAAGTTCAATTCTGTAATCTGAAATATGAAAATATAAGGTTAAGTTAAGATTAGGTTAGAAACAAAATTAACATTATACTGTTTATAGAGAAAAATAAATAATATTTCTCTATCACAGCAAACATTATTAATAATCAACCATACTACATAAAAAAACCACGCCTTCTATAACAAATATTAGGGCCCAAAATAAGTTCTGAAGATATTATGTATTTTAAGGTATACTTTTCTGAAAAAAAAAAATATGTAAAGAGGACGAAACTAAATATAAATAGAGTAGCATCAGAGGCATAACGTTTTGCAACGCCAAAAGGCCTTATAACTTTCCAGAAGATTTACTAAGCTGACATACTTCAGAGTTTTATACACAATATATACTCCATACATAGCATGTAAAAACTTCATTGTTAACAATTCGACAATAAAATAGTACTTTGTATATCTTGATAGTCTTAAAAAATTCTTTTGACATTTTTAGAGGTATTCAAAAAGATTGTATAAATATGCCGACCCAGTACCGCGGTTTAAAAGTCAAATTCACAATCGATATTGATTGTGGACCTTGTTTCAAGACCTAAGAAAATGGGTTCTTGTTGATTGAACAAGGATGGTGATTCTTCTCTAACGTTATTTTTTAATTATACAAAATTTTTCTTTTATCCCCAGTGAGATTTGAATCTGGTGCTGATGTACGAGGTAATGGTTTTTATCACTCGTCTATCAAATTACAGCTGCGTCGATTCATTAAGCATTTTTAATGACATAATTTTGTATTTTAGTTTAATTTTTTATTTTACAGTATATTTTTACGAAATTGGTTGTGATTGCGCAAGTCTTAATTGAAACAAAACACGGTTGCATTTTGTTATCGTCCAAAACTTTCATAAGTGAATTAGTTTTGAATTCTTAAACGATTGTAATATGAGGTATTTGGTGTCTTAGTACGAAGTTTTGAATGCGTCTCGAAGCCATTTAAAGTTGTTTTTTCATTTTTTAAAACGTTTTTATTAGCTTCACTTCATTTGTCTGTCCCGTACAAAACTTGGAATCGATTTTTGACCAACTTCCCGATGAGCTAGAGATTTGAAACTTAAAATGTAGCTCAGAACTGGATGACAACATAATATTATCTAATTTGTTTGTCTGTGCGTTTATTTGTTTCGCTAAAATGCGAAATTATTTGATACATACACACATACATATTAAAAATCAAACGAAAAAAAAATTGAAAAGCTTATTGACATTTTCAAATTTCAAAAATTCACAACTGAAGTAAATTTATTGCCTCATTTAGAACATATTTTCCTGTGAGTTCTGTAGCTCAAAGCGTAAAGCGTTCGTTCGCCTTATTATACGCTAGGTAGTGAGTTCGAGCCTCAACAATGTAAATGAAATTTTTGTTTTTTTTATGAAAAAAAAAATTCAAATTTTTTCAAATTCACCACTGAGGATGAAAAAAAAAAAAAATTGTAAAAAAGTAGCTTACATAAAATTTTTATACCCCCACGTTTAAAAAACGTAAATGGGGGTATATTAATTTTGTCACTCCGTTTGTAACGCCCATAAGGAGGCGTGGTAGGTATAGAAAAGTATATATATTATTGATCAGCATCACCACCCGAGTTGATTTAGCCATGTCCGTCTGTCTGTCCGTCTGTCCGTCTGTCGTCACGATTACAGCCGTAATTTTCAAGCTATCATCACGAAATTCAATATTTAAGCTTTTATCTAAAAAACTAAGGTCAAGTTCGAAAATGAGCCAAATCGGATGAAAACCACGCCTACCTCCCATACAAAGTGACTTCATCAAAAAGGTAAAATCTCTTCAAATTCCACAAAAAATAGTATATGGACTTGAAATTTTGCTTATTAACTTTGATATATAACATGCACTTTGTGTATAAAATTCAACCAAATCGAGTGAAAACCACACCCCCCCCCCCCCCCCCCCCGATACAAAGTGATTTTATAAAAAATGAAAGCGAATATTTTCTGTTAAAACTATGTAGGTATAACAAAAATGTTTTATACAAATAAACATTTTATTGACGACTTAAGATTTGAATATACTTCGGTTCGGACGTGGGGGTATTTTAACTTCGGCCCAGTCGAAGATCATTTCTTACTAGTTTTTATTTATTTTTAAAAAATAGTTTGATTTATTGCTATTTAGAAAATATTTTTGTGTAAATTCTGTAGTTCAGAGCGTAAAGCGACCGCCTTAGTATACGCTAGGTAGTCAGTTCGAGCCTCAACAATGTGGAGTATTTTTTTTTTATGAAACAAATTGAAACCTTTTAAAATTCACCAGTGAGGGTAAAAAAAATTGTAAGAAAGTAGTTTAAAAAGAAAAATTTTTGTTATTTTTAAATAGTAGTTTGATTTATTGCTATTTTGCTATTGCCTTTTGTGTGAGTTCTGTAGCTCAGAGCACACGGCCCTTGCTTTATGATCGTGAGGTTGTGAGTTCGATCCTTAACAATGTCAATGACGTTTTTCCGGTTTTTTCGTATTTCATTTTCTTGAATAAATTATTTTGTCACCTTCATCGTAAATTTTTGAAACTTCGTATTTCTTAAGTTTTTGATAGAATTCAAAAGAATTTTGAGAAAAAACAAATACAAAATTAAAAAAAAAAAAATATTAAAGAAAAATTTATAATGGTCAAAGAAACAACCACAATTAATATCGGGAAATTATCGATACATTTTAGAGAATTTGGTGTCCATTTGATTATTTGTTTTCAGTATCATTTCGATTGAACTGATAAAAACATAAAACCCTCAAAATCTATTGTAAAAATTAAAAAAGACTAAAAACCAGAAAATAATAATTTAAGTAAAAAAAATTTTTAACATCCAACGTTTTTAAATCCAACTAAGAAGTATAAAATAGTTTGTGGCGTCCGTGGCGTAGTTGGTTAAAGTGCGTGGCCGCTATGTCAAAGAACTTTGGAGACCCAGGTTCGAACCCCAGCAGCGACAGAAAATTATTTGAATTAAAATAATTTTTCTGTACGGCCGCCACCTCTCTGCAGACAATGGCAAACCTCAGAGAGTAACCAAATTGCCATGTAAAGCTTCTTGAGAACGAGAACATTCCGTACATCGCCGTTCGGAGTCGGCGTTAAGCATGTAGGTCCGGTTCTCGGTCAATTGTGTACAAACTTAATAACACGCACATCACAATTGATCATAAGAAGCTAGGTCAAAGTCCTTTCAAGGGCTGAAATGGCCAGTTATGTATTTATTTTTTTTTAAGAAGTATAAAATAATTTCTGCTAGAGTGGGGCTTTTAGTGCTCATAAAAACGTGGGGCGCATGCTATAGGGAATATTTAGGAGTTAAGAAAACCTTGGTAACATACTAAAATTTTTATTTGCTTACAAATAATTTCTCATAATTCATCAGAGATATGCATAGATAGGTATAGGAAAATTTTTAACAAAAAACTCGTCAGACTTCATAACATTAAAATTGAAGAATTTTGAAACCCAAGTAGAACTAACTGGACTGAACGCAATAGATGTCTGCAAACTTGAATCTACCATCCATGCAAGGGTTTCTATCCTGAGAGTCAAGGGACCTGAGTTAAGAAATCATTTGTTCCCTAACGTACTAGAATTGTTAATAACACTAATTACTATTCTCTATAGCATGCGCCCCACGTTTTTATGAGAACTAAAAGCCCCACTCTAGCAGAAATTATTTTATACTTCTTAGTTCGATTTAAAAACGTTGGATGTTAAAAATTTTTTTTTACTTAAATTATTTTTTTTATTATTTTTTGCTTTAAGCCAGGTATTCAGGTATCCAAGGCTGTATTGATTGAAAATGTGGATATAGGCCGTGTGCTATTCGGAAACTTTTCACTCGGATGATGAAATTTTGACAGTCTGAAAGAGAATATTTGGCACTTGTGAGGTGAATATGATTGTCAAAAATTCATGTAGCCCCAGGGGCTAGTATAATTTTTGACAATCGGAAAGAGAATTTTTGACACAAGCAAAAATGAAAAAAAAAAACACTTGTGAGTTTGTGAGTCGTAAAGCAGTTAAAAATTTCGTGTTTCCGATAGCATAGCAACCAGAATCCCTAATTTTCAATATATATCAACAATTTCGCAAATTAAATTAAATTCTTGCGCTAATGCACTACCAAAATCTAAAACGTCAACATTTCTAGTTGTCAAAATTTCATCGTCCTTTTGGCACAGCAAAAATTACAATTTTATTTCAACAGACAGAAATTCTACCACGAGTGAAAAGTTTCCGAATAGCACACGGCCATAGATAATTTTATGGTATTTTTCAACGATTGTGGGATGTGGTAATTTCCATGGTATTTTGTGGTAAAAATCTATAGCGTGGGAAAAGAACTTAAAAATACCACAAAATATCTCAAAATACCACAAAATACCTCAAATTACCAAAATATCTCAAAAGAAAATTTGAGTAATTTTGTGGTAATTTGAGGTATTGTGGTATTTTGTGGTAATTTGAGGTATTTTAGGGTATTTTGAGGTATTTTGCGAGTGTGGTGATTTGTGAGAATTGAGTGTGAGGAAAAGAGAATTTTGGTGGTAATTTCATCTGGTGACACTGGTCAGATGTTCTTGTACTACAGGGCGGAAAGTTGTAGAAAAACATGTGGAAACATGAAGAACCGTTACAGCATAGACCAATGACTGGACTGAATTCGAACTTGGGACTCCTGGACAGCAGAGTCAAGTGCTAAATCACTCAAACTTTATACGAGTAACTCTGGACGGCAAAGCCTTTGGAAATTTCGGTCATTAGGCATATCCAGGTATATCAAAAACTCTATTTTTCGATGAACACGATTTCTCAGAAACGAATAAACTGATCTTATCCATTTGTGGTTTTCCTATCACAAAAAAAAAAAAAAAAAAAAAAAAATTGCCAGTTCAGTCCTTGAAAGGATCTTGACCGAGCATCTTATGTGACCGAGCATCTTGGCCGATCAGTCGTGTTGTACGTGTTATAAAAACTGGTAAACTCCGAATTTACGTTCTCGTTCTTAGGAAGCTTTATATGATATTTTCTCTACTCTCTAAGACCATTGTCTGCAGAGGTGACAAACGTTTACAAAAATTAATTTCAACTAGCGACCACCGGTGCGCGTTGCTGCCCCCAGAAACTATAATAATAATATTCTTAGGTTGGAAACTCACTGCGACAAAACAGTTTCAAAACAGTTTTCTACACACTAGTTCAAATGAGCGTGCGCGTTGCTGCCCCCAGAAACTATAATAATAATATTCTTAGGTTGGAAACTCACTGCGACAAAACAGTTTCAAAACAGTTTTCTACACACTAGTTCAAATGAGCGTGCGCTCATTCTGTTTTAAGACGAAAACAAAACTTATTTGTCTGGCGCTATGCAACTTTACGGAAAGTGCAACATTGTAGAAAACTGTTTTGTCGCAGTGAGTTTCCAGCCTTAGAGTTTTTTGCAAGCGCTCTATAAAGAAGAGGAAGAGTAAATAAAGTGAAATGTGAGCGGAACATTGCAATAAAAAAAAAACTTGCATGTATCTTGGTTGCGAGTGTTCAGCGCGAGCGGCTTGCGAAAGCTTTATATTTTCTGACTTTCATTTTGTTGTTCACATACGCTCTATTAAGAAGAGACAGAAGAGAGTGAAATGTGAGCAGCGAATAGTTGCTCTGAGTTTGATAACGTTGTTCTCAGCTGCTCTGTTAATAAACGAAAAACTAACATAACAAAAACAATTATATGCAAACTTTAATAAGCTATAACTTAAAAAATATAAATTTTTAAGAAATAAAAAGTCCAGTCACATCTACAGGCACATCTACAGGTCTAAACCTATCAAACCATACTAAATTTATTAAGATTGGACTTGTACTTAAAAAGCCTTACGCCGGACAAAATTTGGGTTTGCGTAATATATATAAGATTGCTAAAAATATCTATATTCGAAGGAAGGGCCTTACGGTTCTTAAAATTTGCAATGAACGTATCCACAAGGTAATATTTGCAGCAGATTTTACCGAAACCTACTGCTTAACAGTTGAAATATAATTGTTTTTATTATAAAGAAAAAAAAAAATAGAACATTTGATTTTACCCTTCGAAACCCATGTTGCCCTCTAATAACATAACAGAGATCAGACTTGATATTCAAATTAAAAAAATCTTACAAAAAAGCAATATATACGGTAAAAATCCCAAAAAATAATTTTTTTCCAACATAAAATTTGAAAGATGACTATAAAAGTCGCTTGACAGCAGTGGAAGGTTGATTTATAGAAATTCAACTCTAATTAACCTACTTGTGTGACTAGCCATGGTCAACCAATATCTAGAATCAAGTTTATTTAAAAAATTTGAAACGCTTTTTCACTAATTTAAATCCCACTGTTATCCTCACTAAGATTGGCCACCAATATATGATAGCCTTTCAATTTGTCACAAAAAGTTTGCTTGAAAATTTTCTCAATTGTAGGTAAAACCATATTACCGACGAAACCCCAATAATTTATTTTAATGACTCAGTTACTTAAACTCGCATAATCCTTTCATATTGAAATTATTAACAATAAATTAAGAATTGCAAGCGTTGTAAAGGGTGTTTTTTTAGAGGTATAGAACTTCGAATTGAAATAAAACACAAGAAAATCGTTTTAATGTCCATCAATTTGGCTTTATTGGAAGGATAATTTTATGCCATTAATGTTTAAATATGATTTCGGGCATGTGGCCGCCGCGGTTGGCTCGAATAAAGCCAATTCTACAGGTCCAATTTTCAACCACTTTTTCGAGCATATGGGGCCGTATGTCGGCAATAACGCCACGAATGTTGGCCTCCAAGTCCCCTAACGTTTCTGGTTTGTTGGCGTAGACGAGCGACTTCACATATCCCCAAAGAAAATAATCCAATGGTGTCAAATCACACGATCTTGGTGGCCAATTGACAGGTCCATTCCGCGAAATTATGCGCTCATCGAATGTTTTCTTCAATAAATCGATTGTGACGTGCGCTGTGTGGCATGTAGCGTCGTCTTGTTGGAACCACAACTCATCCACATTCATGTCATCCAATTCGGGAACAAAATAGTCGGTTATCATGGCTCTATACCGGTCTCCATTAACGGTAACTGACTCTCCAGCATTATTTCGGAAGAAGTATGGCCCAATGACTCCACCAGCCCAAAGAGCACACCAAACAGTCAGTTTTTGTGGATGTAATGGCGTCTCAAGGATCTCATGTGGATTCTCCTCACTCCAAATGCGGCAATTTTGCTTGTTGACGTAGCCATTCAACCAAAAATGAGCTTCATCACTGAATAAAATTTTGCGATGAAAATCAGCATCGAGATCAATCTCATTTTCGGCCCATACACCAAAATACACGACGCATTGCATGGTCTCGCGGCTTTAATTCTTGCACAAGCTGGATCTTGTAAGTTCGCAAGCCAAGATCTTTGCGCAAAATCTTCCATAAAGTTGATGGACAAAGCTCCAATTGCTGTGTACGGTGGCGAATCGATTCATTGGGGTCCTCTTCAACATTTTGCTCTACAGCGGCAATTGTTTCTTCGGTGCTCACTGTTCGCCGTCTCTGCGGATGCGTATTATCAGATAGAGTAAACGTAGTGCGAAAACGACGCATGGTTAACCGGATTAATTGCTCTGATGGACGATTATGTCGACCATAAAATGGACGGAGCTTGCGGTAAACTTCGCGAACTGAACCATTATTTTCGAAATAAATTTGCACGATTTGCAAGCGTTGTTCTTTTGTCAACCTGTTCATGATGAAATGGCAAACCAAACTGAACATAAATGACATTAGAGTTGCCAGATTTGACCACAAAATGCCAGTTTTATCTCTATTCGAAAAACAAACCCCTAAAAAAAACACCCATAGCACACAATAGCAACCGTGGCAAAAGACCCCAATTCGCCGCATTTCATTACCAAACATTGCGAAAATGAAATACAAAACGGACAAGCTAACAAACAAAACAGAAAACAAGATGGTGTAAATTATCAAATTTTCACCTTGTTGCTCAACTTTAAAGCAAGTGCGAAAAGAAGATGAAGCTAGTCGCTATTTTACAAGCGTACAGGGTGGACGACGCCATATTGCGTAGCCTGTGATTAACGCGAACTAAATAAAATTTTTATCATTAACAAAAAAATCGATTTTGAATAAATGATGAAATGTTTAAACTTAACTCAAGAGTTACAAAAAATGAATGTGATAAATGCACAGAGTAATGAAGGGAGCTGAAAACCATAATTAATGCAGTAAAATGAGTTGGGGAAAAACTCATGCAAATGGATTTATGTAATTTCAGGAAAGCATGAAGAAAAATCTAGGGAGAAAATTCAAGACGCATACCAAAGATGGCGTCGTACGGCGAAAACAAATTCAATTCAGAACAGAATAGTGGGCAAGGCAAAGAAGCAAAAAATTGCTATACACAACATTTCAGAGGAACGCATGGATGTGTGAAACCGAAACTTGGTGCCAAAGATAACAAGATGGGAAACTTAAAAACATAACCTCAAAAAAGGTTTGCATGTATTAGTGCGACGAAAAATCAACCCTGAATTTTACTCTTGTTCTTCATCGGCCGCAAACTCTCAAAGAAATCACTTTGCAACCCCTGAAAATAATGCAAATAATCTGTTTATTATGATTTAAATATTTAAGTTGAGTTGCAACAAACTGTTTGCAACCAAAACTGATCACTAAGTCCCTTTATTTTAGTCCATACATGCGTTTAAAGTTTGTCAATTTCTTTAGTTGTTGTATTTGTCAACATTTTTGAAAAATTTTTATTTTACACAAACCCCCGCTATTTTACACAAACCCCCGCTATTCGAGGTGAAATTTAAAAAAGGAACGCTCTTGTTCTTCTTCTGCTATTTTCTGCTGAAACTTCGTTTACAAACAAGAAAAATAATGTATGGATTGAGTGTTTGAATATTTAAATCTTTAAGTTGTGTTACAGGAATCTATTTAACACTCAAATAATTACATGCATTTTCTTATTTTATTCTTAATCGCCAAACAAAGTTTGCAAATTTTGGCACTTGTTGTATTTGTAAATGGCTTTTTATTTTCACCACGGTCGTTTTGTAAAAGTTCTGTTATTTTTCATCCCATGAGAGTTGTCAACTATCATTGTTTTCTTTGAAAATTTGCTTGGTTGGAATTAATATTGCTATGGCGAACTAGCATTTGTTTTATCTATAAAATTTTTAAAATTGCTTGATTATGTATTTGCGTAATATATTAAGTTGAAAGTCATGATGATGTTAGATAAAAAGTTCGTTTAACTATTTGACGGTGTTTGCCACAGAGTAGGCTTCAGTGAATATTTGTTCCAAGAAATTAAGGGAATTGCACCATAATCTTGCTGCATCAACTGCAATAGTGATATACTTGTTGGTCTTTTCATTAGAATAAGATCATATTTTATACTTAAATTTTTCAATCGGGATGTATCTGAGCCAAATTTTAAAAATAAATTTGTATGTGTTTTACTTACTTACTGACTTACTGACACTTATTTTAACTTATTTTAACAATATTATTAAGTCATTGTCACTTATATAAACTTATATATACATTTGATTTGATTCATTGGAGTTCAAAGCCAATAAAATATGTTTTAAGCCTCAAGAGGTTATTATTATTGTATGAATTCTTTAAAGTATTTCATTACATAATTTTTGGGTGACATAGGCCTGCAGGGGAACCGAACACCCAAAAAAATCAGTAACGCACCAAATTGCATACCTAAAAGGTGGTGTGGAAATGCAATTCAATTTTATTGGCGTTTATTTTTCCATTTGTCACATATTACCCCATTATTTGCCATATATATTATTTCTTCCATTTGTGTTCCTACGGCTGCTCAGTCCGCAAACTTTTAACTCCAATTTCTATCATTACTTATACTTTCTGAATTTTACGGGAATACCTGTTACATTTATGGAAATATTCCGAACACTTAATTTTAACTCATATAGCAATAAGAAATTATGAGCAATATTTGAATATTGAAATTATGAATAAATTAAGTTTACAAACTTATATATTTTGACTTCCGTAGACCCAATTGATTTCCTATGATCATCGTTGTAGATTTTTAAGAGAAATTTACGCATAACTATCCTAAAACAGATATAATAATTAAAAACCTAATAAAAAGGAAAAATTTAAAGCTATCCTAAAAAAGATAAATTGGCAACACTACTTTTAACATACTAATGGAAAAAAACATTTCATTCATAAATTCACCCAGCTGATATTATTAACCTTTACGTTACATGCACAAATATTTTGCTATTCTTAAGGAAATAATGTGGTTTTTTATGTATAAAATCTTATTGAAAATTAAGCTAAAGCACAAAAATAAATATTTTTAGCATATATAAGAATATTTAGAGAACTTTAGATATTTTTGTTTTCGTTATAAAGCCAATCAATAATAAACGTGTTGGAAGGGTTAAGGAACATAACCCGAAACTGACATATTCACCTCACTATTTGTGGTGAAATGGTTTCTCTCGTATGTGTGTTTACTTTTTGCAATTTTTAGATTCCCCACAGAAGTTTCCCATCTTGTTATCTTTGCTTGGTGCACAGCGAAGACACCAATAACAAAAACAACAAGGTGTTTGACGTTTTAGCGCAAAGTTGTTGCTTTTTGCGCTTCCATTTTTGTAGCGATTTTATTTTCCTTTTTTTATTGTGGTAGATAAGGAATGTTTCGTTTCAATCCATGTGCGTTCGCTGGGTGATGTTGCACAGTGGTGTGCGTGAGTAGCGTGTAAATGTAATGCAATGAAAAAATTGCAAAAACTTTTTAAGCAATGTCAACTTTTTAAAAAAAAGTGGAGGGGGTAGATGAAGGGATGTGAGCCGACCTGCTCGGGCGGTATTGGCGCAATGCAATATAATCTCTAACAATGCTAGAGGATTCGCAATGTACTTTGATAGCGAGCAAAATTTGTAAAGGCGATTTCTTGGCTGCTTATGCATCATTATTACCTAATTACGTCAGTCAATAATGTTCAGGTCGTTGTCACATGGAACAGGTTGCCATGTTTTGCTTTTACAAGCTATGGTGGGAAAAAAGAGTTGATATTAATTCAGTTATAGGAACTGTATTGGTAGATCCTGACGCCACTATGCACAAAAATTGAATTTAATTAAAATGAAATGTTCGAAGGATAACGATTTATTGATACATACTACCCCCAAAACTAGATTGTCTTTCTTGGCAGCAAAACAAGGTTAACGTATACAAACAAAGGGGAGGGGGCCTAAAATAATTGCACACTTACTGTGGAGGATTTACATTCTTTCAAAAATATGCTTAGAAAAAACATTGAACACGAAGACTCAAATTAATGTTATGAATAGGTGTTCGACGATGAGGTCAACGCAACACCCAAAAAACTTACGTCATATCGTTATCAGGGCCGGATTTGGATTATTGACGCTTGTTGAGTTCCACTAAAACAATCCTAAAATGTACGTCAGTCGTTGACATCAGGGCTGTATTGAGGTTATTGACACCTCTAGGCAACTTGAAAATATACGCACCATTTATAAAAATTAATGAAAAATTGCAAAGTAGAGTGGAATTTATGCAGTTAGTTCCAAACATTTTAGTTATAATTAAAAAATTATGTTTTTCGATGTACCCATGAGTTCTATCATATGCCGCATATGCTCGAATTGTGATACAATGTGCCGTAGAGGGAATAAAAATTGTACACTTTTGGAAAATTTATAAGTATGGTAAATTAACATTGCATTATGGTATCCAAAATTAAAATTACTTTATTCCTCGAGTGAAAAGTTTCGTGTTATTAAGTTAATGGAGTTTTTGGACAGGGTTCGTATTTTAGTTATTTCATAATTAAAAGGACTTTATAGAAAATAAATATATAATTTAGGATTCTTTCTGACATTTGCAATTGTCGGTGGGGGAAGTGAAAAGAAAAATTAATTGCAATTAAAAAAATTTTCTGTGTGCTGGGGTTTAACCAGTTTAACCAAACACTAGCGCGTTTAGTCTTTAAAGCAAAAAAAAAAAAAAACTGGAAATTTAACGAACACATTTACTTTTGGCCTGAATATTTTCGTAACCCTCCTTTAACCTGCAGACGGCCGGGATGATGCCGATCGGCATCACTTCAAGGACGGCCCACACTGCTAGTCCATTGGTAACTTTTTGTATTGAAAAACTTTTCAAAGTATCACTTTTGGACATTCTAAAATGCCGGCCGCCTGCAGGTTAAAGAGAAAATTTGCACAGTTTTCTCAAATTGTCTCTAGCTCTTATCTTTCCACCGTTCTATAATTTTTCCTATTATACCATAAAATAATTCCTATTCTATCCTATTATTTTTTCCTCTTATAAGAATAAAGTTTATTTAAAGTCTTTGAATATATTTAGGAATAACTATGTATATTAGAAAAAATATGAAACAAACCTTCCAAGTTTCAATTCAACTTTCAACAAATCCAATTCAAATTTTAACACTTCCGCATTTTAAACTTGAAATTTAACTATTTAACTAAAATTTAAATTGCAAGTGTATATTTGAAAAAGGTTAAGTTTTACTAGTGACGCCCCTTTCGATTACTTTTCGTGCATTATAGTAAATCCGGGCCTGGTTGACTGAGAAGTTGCTATAACTATAACCTTAGAATCAACTCAATTTTTAAACAAATTAACTTCAAATTAGACCGGAAACTACGAGTTGAAAATCGATTTTGAGCAAGGAGGTTACGCCTGTCAATTCAATACACGAGTTTGTTACTTCCAGCTACCTACTAGCTTGCATAACGTTCACAAATTAAGAGGCAATGAATGCATTTGATGCATAAACGAGACCTTAACACTTGGAATGTGAAGAGAGTAAAGTTAAACCCTTTTGGTTTTGGAGCAGTGTTGTGACAATGACAAGCGTGTTGTCAAGAGCACAAAATGAGCATTAGCTCAGCTTAATTTGTGACTAACAACAAGCCAAGGAGAAGACAAATTTTGTCAAAGAAATAAGAAGTTGTACAAGAGTTGGTCGTCGGTCATACAGCCAATAAGAAATACATGCTCTTTCAACAAACACTAAACCTATTAAACGGGTAGCAGAGAAAGGAAGGAAGGAAGAGAAGGAGTACAGAGTGTATTTATAAATGAATGTGTTGAGTGCTACTACCATGGCGACTTGGTGGCTTAGTTTATGTGGGTATTAAGAAAAAACTAAAAAACTGCAATGCTAGGCATGTTTATGCTCTCTAAAGTAGAGTATAGGGGATATTTTTGCTTTAAAAGTAGCTAACAACGATATTATCGGCAGGCAGATTGAGTAGAAGGCGACTTTGATGAAAAGGGCTTTTGAAGACGAGGGAGATATGTGGGACGCTGCATAGTTGTTGTTGCAGCTTGTATTGTTGTTGCAGCTTATAAAATTGTGTGCTGCAAAAATATGTTGTACATACTTTTTAGTGTCACATAACGTATTAATAATTATTCAAGCTGCTTCTTGAGCAGAATAGTTAACGAGGAGGGAAGCGCCTTAAAATAGACAAAGTAATTCTTTGCATCAAGTTACTGTATTAACTGCAAGCCACAATCTAGTCAAGCAACTGGATACGAGTGCGAAATCTAAGATATATTTACATATACTATTTGAATTCGAACATGTATGACTGGTCAAGATAGATGATAGATGCTTAAAGCAATGGCGCAGATGCATTGTAACTGCTAGATCTTTTATATAAGCTTAGCTTGAGTTGATGGCATTTAAGATACTCGTAAGAAACCAATCAAAATGGACTTCGCACTCAAATGAGTGAATTATTCCTAAAATTGAGCAAATTATTAATGAACCTCAAAAAATACGAAACTCAAAATATCACAATTTTTTGTTCTTATTTTTCTTTCTTAGTTTTTTGTTTTTTGCTTTGAGTTGAACGGGGAAGTGTTGTCGGCTTACGTTGACCATGAAAACATCAACAAATTTTAAATATCTGTTCAAACAGTAAATCCATCTATGTTTTTTTTTTGTAAAAACGCAGCAGCAAAAAAAAAAAAAAAATAAAAATACATCTTTACCACACGTTGAATTGGTTATTATTTCTTACTTTGAAGTTTTGTCTTCTATTGAAGAATAGTTTATTATTTCTTACTTTAAAGTTTTGTAAAATAAAATTGTTCTAGACCGATGATTGCAAATCTCGGAGGTCTCTTCAGAATATGAACATTAGCCGTTGAACATTAGAGTCGGCATAAAAAAATAAATATTTAATAAAACATTTGATCAAAACTTGCTCGAAGTCCTTTCAGCAACTGAAATCTCCTGATTCTTAAAATTACTGATAAAAGATTTGGGGAAGTAATATTAAGTGGTTATTATATGAAGATGAAATTAAAGCAGCCAAAATCTTAAAGTTTAAATTAACTTTGTAGGAAAAATGTCATATTTTGCATCTGAACAACACTTGAACGAAAGAAGACTTAAGGAAAATTATATAGAAAACCTTAAGTCTTTTCTTTACTTAGTTGCTTATTGTTTCAACTAGGGTTCTTTTCACAAGGAAACAAAAACAACTCTGTACTCCAAGTACGTCCGTCATACTGATAATTAGGGTTGAAGCGTAGTATATGCACGTATTGTTGAAACGGATATTTAGCATTTTAATGTGTCTCTAATCATTTATTTACTTGCATCAATAAATTATTAAAATTGTTTTGCTGTAGTTCTGATATTTAATAATTTGAATTTGGTTTTTTTTTTGTGTTTTCTAAATATTTTCTAATTCGTTTCAAATTCACCAGAACAAGACTGACCGATTTGAAACGGAATATTTTGAAATCTAATTATAGAACTTTTTAATTTCGTAAAATGAAATGTTTGAAATATTGAGATTGAATCGAAATTCAAAACATCATATATCGTCATCAATTTCAATATCGATCAAAAATTTATTGCAGAACATACCTGATAAATATACAGGGTGCGGTGGGGTGAAGCGTTTCACCTGAAATTTCAAAGTACAGGTATATTAGCCGTTCGGTGTCGGCATATAACTAGTGGGTCGAGTCATTTGTGTACAAAAACATTTAATAATACGTACAGCACAATTTGATCAAAACAAGCTCGGTCAAAGTCAAGGGGAGAAATGTTCAATTTATTATTATTATATCGGTAATAGGGAAACAAGTTGCATATATAGTTATATATATAGCAGGATTCAACAAAAATTCTTTAGGATTTGCAGCTATTTTAAAATTATCGAGTTGTTTTACTAAAATTAAATTTTCTATTTCGAAAAACCATTCAGTCGATTCATATACAACTTTTTAACAAATAACAGGGAGGGGTTTAAGTTGTTTTTGAAAAAAATACCATAACAAGTCTTTAAGTTAAGGTATTATATAAAAATACTAGATTCTTCAATTTCTTACATTTAAAATCGAAACAACTCTGTATGTTTTGTGATTTTGACCATAAGCAGTGTAGATATGAAATTTATTTTATTGGAAAAACCAACAGGTTTTTTTTTATATTAAGTTTTGTTTTTTAGAAGGAATTTTGATCTTTTTTTTTTACTTTAGACTTTTTTTTAAAGGATTAAAATTATAAATTTTAAGAGTATGTACTTGATACTTCAAAAAGTTTAGCGCCAAAAAAATAAAAGTAATAAGAGCTCAAAGTTGCCAATGAGAACAAAATTAATCCAATTTTGTTAACTTCTGTAATGGATGATTAAGATTCAAGGGTCAGCTAAAATTATAGAATTCTGTTAAAAATCCTGATGTTTGATCAGGAATGAAGTTAGGTTCAACTTTAGAATTTAAATTTATGTAATGTACGCTGTCATCAATGAGAGACAATAGAGAATATTCTTCTGTTTTGCGTCGAATATACCCTCAACTCCTTTTTAACACGGTCATTTTTGCATGATTTTGCAATAACACGGTTCACCAACAAAGTTTTTTACACGAATTATTCGATTTTGAATGACTAATAGCATCATTTTGTAAATCCCTGCACATCATTTTACGCTGCGTTGTTGAAATTCGCAATTTATAAAACGCAACACTGCACGCCGTGATCTTCAGCGTTGAGTAACGCGATAGCGTAGTGAAAACAGTACAAAGTTCGCATTTTATAAAACGCTGCACTTGAAATTCGTTCACTTGAACTGTCACTTTCATCACTTGCTCTTGAGCTGCCGTTAGAACGAATAAGTTAGCATTGAAAGGGTAATAACTGTTTGTTTCACTCATATATTCTTAAATGTTTACATATATCGTTTGAATATAGGTTAAAGACAGCAACAACGAACCAACAGTTCGAAATGTTGCTAAAAGAAATAAAAAAACTACCGCAGGTAGCAAATGTGTACGCCAGTGTTTGGCGTTTATATTGCAATTTCAATTTAATGATGGCTGAAAAGAACAGCTGATATGGTTGCCAACAAGTCAGAATTTGGTGAATCTTAAATATTTCAAAGATTTGCAATTATGATGTTAGTTTTATTTTACATGTGACAACCCTAAACTGTTGTTGACTGACAGTTCACCGTGGTAACGTAACATAGCTAACGCAATAACGTAGTGATTAATAAAATGCAAATTTTTAATCCAAGTGATGCGCCGCACAGTGGGATTTCTTCATACAAGCTGCTGCAAAAAATCGAAGGAATCGAGGTAGGGCTTTGAAATTTGGCACACATATCTCATATTGCCAAATTAGATGAAAAATAAATTTTTGTTAAAATCCGCCCACAACCACGCCTACCTCCCATATGACGTAAAACTAAAAGACGTTGTATTTTCCTTATTTTCATATGTATATTAATAAAAATTACTACCAGTGGTTGCATTTGAGTCCTCAATTATATTAAAATTTTAAGTGCCACGCCCAACGCCCATATGATAAATTTAATTTTTCACGATTTTCAAAAAAACAGATTTAAGCCTTTGTAGTTTGTGATCGATGCCAAGCAGCACTTACATCTATATAAATAACTAAAGACTAATATGTTAGCTGAACATTTGCAAAAAAAATTAGGGGGCCATGGCTTAGCGTTTTTTTTTTAATTAACCAATCATTGCAAATAAAAGTCAAATTTGTACTATAAAATTATATTATAAATTATAAATTTTATTCTTCAACTATCATTTCTTTAACTACATCATCTAGTTCTAACAGATTTTTATGCGGCTGACGTCTTATACTACTTATATATGGATCAGATGATGCAAGCAGACGATGGAAAACATCAGTATTTGTTGCAGTTCTATTGCACTTTCTAGAAAACATTAATCTATAGTTTCTGTAATCTTTATTGCGTGCTTCTTCTGCTTCCTCGGATAGCATACCAATAGGAAGTACTGCTGCATCAATAATGTCCTTTCCATGTATAAGTACTTTATGCACAGTAACAGGCATAAAGTACCACTTATATTTTTGAACAAATAGCTCAGCTGTATCCCATGCAAATTTTTGAAACTTCACACTATCAACTTTCTGTCCACACGTTATTATCTGCAGAATGATTCGGAAGCGATCTATTAGTTCTTCATTAACACCAGTATTATCAGCAACAAGTGCAGGATTGGAGAAGAATGATACAGAAAATGAACTCATTTTAATAATTATTTTTCACAATTTTATTACACTTTTGGTCTACCAAATTTTATTTACCTTATCATATGTTTTTGTTTTTTATTTTGTTATGCTTTTCTTTGGAATTGCTGTCAATCAGTTATTAACAAATTGTTGCTAAAGTGTATGCCTAAAAGTAGGCACACTTTTTTTATTACATTTAATTGCAAAATTTCGTTGTAATACTATTGACTTTTTTTATAAAATTTATGCGTTTGTAAAATATTGAGAAAAGTTGGTGGATTTTTTTGAGTAAATTTAAAGAAGACAGTCCCACCTTTCATTTTTTTGCAACCAGAACACAACGATCGATAACGCTCACCTTTTTTTTGTCCAAGAAAAACTAAAAACATTGACTTTTTGAGTGCCTTCAAAAAAGAACCTAAATATATATTAAAATATTACGGTAATGCAATTCCTTTACTTCTAAATTAATGCTGAAATACTATATTTTTCAAATATACTTACATCATATAGATACGAGAAAAAGAAATTATGTTTCCAGCCCATTGAAATGGGATGAAAATCTAAGGCAGTTACTGCAGAATTTCGTTTAGGTGACTTTACCGCGTTATTTTGTAAAAAAAAAAATTGTAGAAAAAATTGTATGATGAATTTATCTTAATTAAACAATTCTCTACAAAACTGCATCATTACATTTTTGATATTTTACACTCAAAAAAGGGGGTTTTTGCAGCCAAAATCCCACAGTGCGCCGCGTTAGCGTTGCGTTTCATCACGGTGATTTATAAAATGATGCCATAAAAAAAAAATTGTATAAAAGGGTTCTCCCGGATTTTAATCGTTCAATCACGGGGTAACCGCTGAACTGATTTTAATAATTCTTTTACTATTCAATTGCTATAATAAGCGACCCTGCTACTGGGTACAACGTTTTTGGTGAAACTTTTTATTTAACCCGCATCCATCGGAAATTTCTAGAAACGAAAAGTACGTTGTGCATCAATTTGATGCAGATACAAAAAGACAATATTATTCATTGGAATATTTTCAATTTATTAACTATTCTAGCGCGATAAGTATAAGACTATCTCTAACTGTAGAACTGCTCACTTGTTTATTTTGATATTTTAGGAAGGAAGCCAAAATTTTGAATTTAAATATGCATATTTGTTTTTAATGTATGAATGACTACAAGAATTTGCATCAATTTGATGCAAACGATGGATGCGGGTTAATGATTTAAGAATTCATGCATTTTAATCCATTCTGCCATTCTGCCATTGTATAAGCAGCAAAAAATAACAGCAAACAATAACTTTAGCTCTTTGTTGAGAGAGAGGTGAACGTCTACAACTCACCGCGCTGCCATCTTAAGTGGATAGTTGCACTCAGTTAATTTCTGCTGCGGTGTTGCCATAAGTCCAATATATCGTATTTATTTTAATTTTAGATGAAATAAATACTTTTCTTTTTTATTTAAGATGAAACTATTTTTATTTCAATAAGAAGTCACTCTTTTTTTCAATAAGAAATATTCTCAAATTAAATAAAATGAATTAAACATATTTGGTTCTAGAGTGTTTATTTAAAATATGTTTTCATATCATATTTATACTCCCAAGTAACGCTGGGAACGGGTATGCTAGTTTGAAATATTTTTTACATCGCTTTTACCGTGTCGATAATAAATGTCTAAAGCAAGAACAGAATATTTCGAAGCGAAAAATAATTTCTAATCCTAACTTAAAAAAAAATCCAAGTCTGTACTGTATAAAAAGAGGCGACGATCCCACATTTGTTGGCAACAATTCGAAAAAAGCTAATTCTATTAGTTTTTGTTCAATAAAATTGAATGTTATATTGAAATTATTCCTGTTTTTGCACGATTTTGTGGGTAAAATTTAAACTTTTTTCAACTTACATGATTTTTCAAAGTTTTGGGACACAGTCCTAAATTTACCATGTGTCGCTTGTAATTCTTTACACGATTTTTTTTTTACAAGTTTTAATCAGGAAAGTATCTACCTTGTAAAAAGAGAGTTGAGTGTATTGATGGGCTAAGAGTTGTTTTCTTCTATTAACTGGTGTCATTACTACTAATACCACGGCGTCTCGTAAATACATTTATTCTCGAAAAATACTTATTAAATTTCTCACATTTCTTATACACTTTAGGCATTCTAACTTATTTTTTGAAACATTGGCAAAGTTTAGAATAACTAATTTGAACTTGCCAATTAAAAACAGTCTCGTATTTGTGGAGTCTACAGAGGATAAAGTATTCTATCCTTCAACCAAAACTTGATTGGGGTAATCTTTCACAAGGCAATCTCCGTGGGAATTAGAATTTATATTATATAACCCGAATTATAACCTTATAATTCCAAAGATACGAGGCAATTTCATAACTGTTTTTGTGGCTTTCAACCTTGGGACACGCCGAGAATTTTTAAGGAGTTAAATATTTTTTATTATTCAATAGCTTATGAAGCAGTTGTTGCTAGGTGATAAAAACTAGTACACAAGCTGCCTATAAAATAAATCTTTCGCATAAACTTTGAAAGTCAATATGAAGATATTGAAAAAATTTATTTAGATTTAAAATATTTCTCCACATATTATGTAATTACGTGGTATGCCCAAGAACTGACTCTGGAGTATCAATACAATAATAAGTTTTAATTGGCTATTGCTTAGAAAAAAAATTGCTTTGGCTATTGTGCAGAAGTCATGGGTGCCAAAGAAAAAAAGGCGATTATTTGTTGAATCAAGTGATTATTGGTGTATGTATATGAGATTTATATAACGTCAGAATTCTTTAGAGTATTAAGGCTAGTCTTAAATGAGTATTCGAGTATAATAAGTATAGTCCGAGAATTGGGCCTCTTCTTAGTACTCTCCGAAGTATGAAGTCTTTTCTTCACAAAGATCTAAGGCGCAAATTTTCGAAACTAGGTTCCAACTGATACTGATTATTAGTTCCGACATCTTGAAATTGCGCTCTTTCTTAACTTAAAAAAAATATAACTTTATTTAGATAATTAATGTTTTTCTGAACAATTTGTTCTTTTTTTAATTTTTAAACATAAAAATTCGTGTGAAGCGTACCGCCTTTGACTAGAAACGTTATACTAAAGACGACTACATTATCTAATTAATGTTTACAAAGTTTTTTAAACTTTTTAATTAAATTTTGATAAATATAAATATTTTATTTATTTATTTGATAACATGGCTTACAATTACAAATAAATATAAATAAAATCATATGATAAAAATTTATAAAAAAAAAATGATATAAACTCACTACTGTTTAGTTCCTAAACTCCTATCAAATTGATTGGAGTAGCAAATAATTAAGAAATTTCCGAGTACTTTTTTTTAAATCAATTTGAAACCGAATTCTAAGCAGAACTCGAAATAGTTTGGTTTGAAACTCGGCAAAGAAATCGGCCGTAAGTTGAGAGGAAGGGATAATCAAATATGGCGACGAATGTGTTCAAATTTTTGTCTTAAGTTGAGCACCAATGGTCTTTTTTGTACTATTGCTCTAAGCATTTAAACTAACATTTTAATGTTTGTCGTATGGTTCTATTGCATATTCTTTCCATACGTGTAGCCCATTAATTTCTTCCTGATAGATTTTCGGGAGCACACACTAAATCTGTTAGTACATTCATTACATACTGTAGGTTGAACTTTTTCTATATGCTGCGTTTCCTTCAACACCTTAGCCTTAGTGTATAAAGCACGAATCTCTAAACATCATATTTTTTAGAATCCTTAGAATCTCTGCTTAACCTGCATTCGGCCGGGATGATGCCGATCGGTATCACCTCAAGGTCGGCCCACATTGCTAGACCATTAGGAACTTTTTGTATGGAAAAACTTTTCAAAGTATAACTTTTGGACATTCTGAAATACCGGTCGCCTGCAGGTTAATAGTTGGAACAAAACTACTAGAGCAAACCTTATGACCTTAGGTTATAGTTCTTGATTTTCATCTTCATTTCGGAATAAAATTTTGTACTAAAGAAAGTACTTCTTATTTTTTCCTGCCTATATATCTGCTCTTTAAAATATTACTGGAATATTACATAGCCTGTGTCCGTCTAGAAGGAATAAGATGTCCTATAGTAAAAATTTCATCGGAATCTGTCGAGTAGTTTTCGAGTTTGTCGTAGTTGTTTGCCTGATAGATATAAATGAAAAATGAGTACTTAGTACATGCGCCAGAAAATTTGCTGCAACAAAGTTTTTCAAAATAATTATTGTCAGAGACGCTATTGACTAAACAATATTGATTGCAATTAAAACTGATTAAATCAATAAATGGATCCCAATAAATTTGGCGTAGTTGCACTCTGCAGACCAACTACAATTAAAATAATGAATCCATAAACATATCCGAATATTCATGGTAATTATTTACTCCAAGTTATTATATAATCAATTTGTAAGCCAATGCAAGCAAAATGGTTGGCTTCTGGCATATCAACCACAGTTAAAATTCTGACCATACTTATATGTTGCACATGATTTTTCTTAGTAAATTACTTTTAATGCGAATAGTTATTGAACGCTGAATTGCGTCTTATTTTATTGTCACTTATGTAAGCAGGCTGTTTCTGAAGATTTCAACGCAAGTAAAATTTTGGATAAAAAATGGGCAGAATTTAGTAATGGGCTTTGAGAAGCCGCCACGACTTACCTGATTGGCCTTGCGTGCGCGTTTCTCGAGTTCTATTCTCTTTTCCATTTTGTATGTGTGTGTTTGAGTGTGTGTGCTGCTACTGCTTGAGGATGAGTTTTACAATGCCAACTGACCGAGATTAGAAATTTTTCCTTAATTTCCGGTAGCCAAAAACTTTTTATTATCAATTTCAATTTTCTTGCTACGTAGGACTGTGTGTTGTTGAATTTAGCTGATGGACGATTTACAGTACAGTGGTATGTGTGGGTCGCGCTGCCGCTCCAAGTTCACCGTCTGCAGCGCGTTTCAATCTGCTTCTTCCCAATGCGTTGTTTTATTTTTCAATCAAGAAATAGTACGTATTGGTGGGAAGGCGGGAGGGGTGGGTCAAAAAAACAGATATAAAATTATTATAAATAAAAAATCGCAATTGTATGTCGCTAGCCGAGTTTTAATCTTCAGAGCAATTTTCAACTCTTTCTAATTAAACTACAATTTCTTACCTGTTTGTTGTTTGTTTAAGGCTGCTTTGGTTGGCAGCTTTGTTGATTGTTCGCTTTGCTGCCGATTTATTGTTTATTGAATTAATAAAATTTCAAAACTTTTTAAATTTTACGGGGATATTTAATTTTTAACAATAATTAACACGCTCGTGTCGGTCTTTCTGCTGCTGCTTTTTTTTTCTTCTTCTTCCTTGCTTCGCTGTCTTTCGTTTCGTTCTTTTCTACATTCCGTTTTGCACTTGCTTTTGCGTGCGTGCGTGCGTGTGTGTAGGTTGCTTTCTGTGTTTCGTTTTCATTTCGACTGCCGATTTTTATGAATTCGCTTGGGTTTTCTTTGTACGCAGCGAACAACGCTGTATGTGTTCCATTTGGTTCTTGGAACGCAACGAAAATTGTAGAAGTGCGCTTAAAAATATATCATTTCCGTTTTGGTTCCGTGTAGATGTCAGCCCTGCCAATGATGACGACATATTTTCGCCGCGGGTGCGTTCAGAGCAATAGTAGGGACAGTCGAACAAATAGCAGAATTACAATGCGGCAGGGGCAGCGTCAGTAGCAGTGTCAGTGGCAGTGACAGTGATCAGCTGTTTCGTATTTTACTGCCTGCAAATTACAATGCAGCAATGGCAGTATCAGCGACAGCAGCAGTGTAATTTTAATTTTGAATTTTATCGTTCGTTTGCTTGGTAGCACTGTGCATGATACAATAAGAAGGTAGGGTAAGGAGCTTTGACAAGACCTACTGCTAATGTCAAAACCATAAAATACTGTGCTACCATATCTTAACCCTTTCAGACCGTGATGCATCGTTTGTGCGGGTGGGTTCTTTCTTTAATATTTCCACTTTTATTTAACGAATGTTATAAAGAACGAAATGAATCGATTGTGCTTGTTATTGTTTACTTTTGTTTCTATCACTGTTCCGCGATTCGCTTTACCCATAGTTGAATAAATAAGGTTGCCTCGTGGCTGATCGTACTCTCTTCTCAGTACCCATAATTGTCAAAATCAATGAAAAGCAACAACAACAATTTCAACGGCTTTTCATGTTATTAATTTTCGTTTTCAGATTTTGTATGAGATGTCAACTTCGATTTGACATTTATGGGAACTCGTTCTCACCCATGCGACAACCTTATTTATTCAACCATGGCTTTACCGTTACTTGAACACGCGTGGAATTCTTGATTAACTTTTTAGTTTTGTCAAAATGAGTCGCAGAGCTTAGTTGTGTCTAAATTGCGAAACCTAAGCATTGAGAATATTTTCATACCATATAACGACCATATATTCCAAAAATCATAAAAAAATGTTCAGTAGATAAGCGTCGGGTCTGAAAGGGTTAAGAAAAAATCCCATGACAAATCCATGTTTCATGGTTTCCGTAAGTAAGCGTTTTATATAAAATGCATTGCTGAAAATATTGATAATCGAGGAACTTTTAAAAAAAAGTTGATTTATCTTCAACAGTTCCACTGTCTTAAGAAGACTTAACAAAGTTTTTTTAAGATATTGTATGCACCTTGGTTGAATAAATAAGGTTGTCTCGTGGCTGATTGTACTCTCTTCTCAGTACCCATAATTGTCAAAATCAATGCAAAGTAACAACAACAACTTCATTGGCTTTTCATGTTATCAATTTTCGTTTACAGATTTTGTATGAGCTGTCAACTTCGATTTGACATTTATGGGAACTCGCTCTCACCCATGCGACAACCTTATTTATTCAACCATGGTATGCACATTAGAATAAAATTTTTAAACAAGAAAGAAAGAATACAAAAAGATAAACAAAAAATTATGGGCAATACGAAATTAGAGAAAATAAAGCTATAAAATGACTATAAAATTCGTTGTTTCCAATATAGGCACATTGATTCAAATTTTTCTTATTTACACTATATATATAATTCCTTTTCTATGTGTTTATTCCAAATTTATGAAATATAGAGAAAAGAGGCATCGCTAAAATGCTTTTTGACATAAGCAGTAGGTCTTGTCAAAGCTCCTTACCCTACCTTCTTATTGTATCATGGCACTGTGCATGATACAATAAAATGGCTTACACATCGGCGAATCTGTTCGTCGAACAATATGGCGGCGCGAACGTGTGTGAAAAAGCTAGCGTTCAAATTGAACGAACCTGTTCGTCACACAAGCCATTGATTTTTGTTGTTTTTTGTCATCGTTTTAGACAGCATCCCTTGTTCGACAGAGAAAATCAAAAATTTTTGTAAACACGGCCAACCGTGTAACAAACTGTATGACAAATCCATGTTTCATGGTTTCAGTAGGTAAGCGTTTCATATAAAATGCATTGATGAAAATATTGATAAATGCGGAATTTTTAAGAAATGTTGATTTATCTTCAACAGTTCTACTATCTTAAAAAAAAAAAAAAATAAATAACTGGCCATTTCAGCCCTTGAAAGGACTTTGACCTAGCTTCTTATGATCAATTGTGTTGTGCGTGTTATTAAGTTAGTACACAATTGACCGAGAACCGGACCTACATGTTTAACGCCGACTCCGAACGGCGATGAACAGAATTTTCTCGTTCTCAAGAAGCTTTACATGGCATTTTGATTACTCTCTGAGGTTTGCCATTGTCTGCAGAGAGGTGGCGGCCGTACAGAAAAATTATTTGAATTCAAATAATTTTCTGTCGCTGCTGAGGTTCGAACCTGGGTCTCCAGGTTCTTTGACATAGCGGCCACGCACTTTAACCAACTACGCCACGGACGCCACCGTTGGTTCTACTATCTTAAGAAGACTTAAAAAAGTTTTAACGTAGAATACGTTATACGGGGGTGTTAATCTGGAGCACAAAATTTTGAGAAAATGTTTGTCACTTTCATTGTAAGTTTTTAATACTTTATGCATGCATTGAAGAAAATTCAAGTATGGTCGTAACATATTTAATATGTCTTCTTTTGATTTGCATTTAAATAATCATATTGCTACATATAATTTTTTTGATTCTATAAGTAAATCAAAATTTAACTCCTTCAAATTTTGTATTAATTTTCATTTGCTTTGTATTTTATGTATTATAACATCATGTGTAAGAGCAGTACGATTATCTGTGTGTTCATCACAGAACCAGTGTGAGAAAGAGAAGAAGTATAATGACCAAGTAGCGAACGACAACCATGATAAATACAACCATGATTTTTGTTTGTCTTTTCTTTTAATATCAAAGACATGCTCCATATGCGCCCTTTGTAGCATTTTTTTTTATGCGGCGGCCATTTTAAATCCATAGGAATTCTTAATTTTTGTAGAGATTGTCTATAGTTCAGACACAAACCTTACAATCATAAGCAGAAAATGAAAAAATGTTTATGAATAACAATGTTAGCAAGGTTGCATAGAAGCTGCGTAAAGCCTTAAACAGTGCCTAACTAAACAAGCGTTTAAAGGTTGTTTAAGGAAACCTATTGAATAAGGCTGTTAATGACTAACGTATTCTACGTCTGACCTATGCGCCCGTGTTATCTAACACAGGCTTGAGCTTTTTTTTTTATAAGATATCGTATGCACTTTAGAATAAAATTTTTACACAAGAAATTAAGAATACAAAAAGATCAACCAAAAATTATGAGAATATTAAATTAGTGAAAATAAAGCTGTAAAATAACTTAAAAAATTCGTTGTTTCATTTATAGACACATTGATTGAAATTTTTCTTATTTACCCTATATAAAATCCTTTTCTATGTGTTTATCCCACATTTATATGATATATACAGAAAAGTGGCATCGCTAAAATGCTATTTGATATAAGCAGTAGGTCTTGTCAAAGCTCCTTACCCTACCTCTTATTGTATCATGGCACTGTGGCAGAGATAATGAGATGGGAAACTTCGTTTCTATTGTGAATTCTGTTGATTTTGACAGATAAAAATGCTTGTTCTTCAGTTTTTTTTGCAATCACGTATTGTGTATGTGAGTTCACCTCATATTTGTCAAAAATAGGTATTACACCCAAAAAAGTCTTCCATATTTAAAAGAAAATTGTTTTTAGCTGAGCAAGAATATTGTTAATAATAGTCGATAAAGAACTTTTTTTAACATAGAAATGTTAGTTTTGTCAATCTCATTTGTGGAGTTACTTTGATAACAGACAAAAATATTTTTGATAGAAAAAAATTGAATTTAAAATGAAAAAATTGTTCTATTTACAAGTGGTGTTGTTAACAGAAAAACATAATTCAATTTCTTTCAAGAACAGCTATATATTTGTTTTAAAAACTCTGTTCTAATTTTTAAATGCATGAATTTGTTTGAACAAACATTGTAGGCTAGCTTTTTCCTATGTGTACAGTGGTGGCTTAGCTGTCGAAAGTGAGATATTCACCAGCGCTCATGTCCATCCAGAGGGGTGAATTCATCGAGAATCCATCGAGAGGGGTGAGTTTGTCATGAAATTTTACTAACACATGTATAACATTTGCATTAGTATTGACTGCATTTTAGCATATGGCTATCTCCTTTTTGCCGAAGTTTCCAATCTCTTTATCTCTGACTGTGGCAGTGGCAGTGAATTTAGAAATAGGGCTAACCTCGGCAGTACCATGGTATAATAATACATGGTAGCATTGACAACTGCTTATTTTCTCTTCAACAGGAAAACATAAACTGTCAAACACAGCTTGTTGTGCAAATACATCAGCAGCTGCTGTAGTTGTTGTTTTTTTTTCACTTCAAGGTTTTCAACATTGCTTGTGTTTTCAATGGCGGATTGTGAGCGCTCTCTTTTTGAGTATATTTTTTGACAGAATATGTTTTCCCAAGCAACTGTCAATGCTACCTTGTATTATTATACCATGGGCAGTACCATGATACAATTACAAGGTAGGCTCATATTGGAGAGCAGGGTGCGCTAGTTGTCAAAATCAGCTGATAGCTTTTAGTTTTTCTTTGTTGTTGTTTTTGCTTTTGTCGTTTGACGATTGTGGCTTCTACAGCTTTGTTGTTGGAAAATTTCACAATTGAGCAGCCATTTTAAAATGAGCCTACCTTGTAATTGTATCATGGGCAGTACTGTTTACTGCCGCTGTTGTAATGTAAGTGCTACCATTCAACAACATTGTTCCTAAAATAACAGCTGATCACTGCCACTGCCACTGCCGCATTGTAATTTCGCTAAAAGAGTGAACATTTGTTATTTTAATTTGGTTTTCAGTTTGGCTTGTATTACACGGTAACCATTTGATCGGGTTTCAATGAATCATTGTTACTCTCTTCCACATTTTGCATGCTGGTAGGTAACGCGGCAGAAAAAAAAAACGACTAACAACTTTTGACGCCGTGGCGCCCGTGGCGTAGTTGGTTAAAGTGCGTGGCCGCTATGTCAACGAACTTTGGAGACCCAGGTTCGAACCTCAGCAGCGACAGAAAACTATTTGAATTAAAATAATTTTTCTGTACGGCCGCCACCTCTCTGCAGACAATGGCAAACCTCAGAGAGTAATCAAAATGCCATGTAAAGCTTCTTGAGAACCAGAACATTCCGTTCATCGCCGTTCGGAGTCGGCGTTAAGCATGTAGGTCCGGTTCTTGGTCAATTGTGTGCAAACTTAATAACACGCACAACACAATTGATCATAAGAAGCTAGGTCAAAGTCCTTTCAAGGGCTGAAATGGTCAGTTATTTATTTTTTATTTTTAGCAACTTTTGACATTTCATTCAGTTCATTACTTTTTCTTCTACATTTTATTCCAACAAGGGCTTCCCACAACTATTTCCTTTATACTGTTATATTATAATAGTAGCAGTTTTCTTCAAAAAGTCGGTATGAAACCATACAAAATTCAGCTGTTGCAAGAACTGAAGCCGAGTGACTTACCACAATGTCGTTTGTTTGGTGAATGGGCATTAGAAAAGTTGGATGAAGATCCACTTTTTTATCGAAAAATTGTCTTCAATGACGAAGCTCATTTTTGGCTCAATGGGTACGTCAACAAACAGAGTTGCCAAATTTGCTCTGAAAAGCAGACAGAAGCTGAAGCAAGAATGCTGCTGGTTTGTCGAAAATCGCAACGTTACAGTCAATAGCTTTTTTCCCAAAATTGCAGAAAGGACTACGTGAAGACGGTGCCACATGTCACACGGTGGCACGATACCATGGACCTATTGAGAGGCAAGTTTGGTGAGCAATTAATCTCACGTTTGGAGTAGTCCAATGGCCACCAAGATCATGCAATTTGAGACTAGCCCCACTAGACTATTTTTTGTGGGGCTACGTGAAGTCTCTCGTGTATAGGGACAAGCTGGCCACAACTGCCGCCCTGGAAGACAACATTACAGATGCTATTGGTGAGATACTGGCCAAAATGCTGGAAAAAGTATGCAAAAATTGAAGCTTAAGCATAGTACAGGGTGGGCCAAATACAAGTTTTTTTAAATGCAATAAAATCAACAAAATTACATTTTTTCCATGTATTATGGCTTTATTAGTAAGAGCAAACATTCCCAATAATTATGGAACACAACGTCGTTCAAATGGCTGGCTTTGCAGTAGCGCATTCTGTCACTCAAATTTTCAAAGACCTTGTTGATGGTTTCGGGCTGTAGCTTACGGATTTGAATGCTTGAATCGTTTTCGGATTTTTGGCATTGCAAAGGTCCTTCACGGTTTCTCACAAAAAAAAAGTCCAAAGGGGTCAAATTGTAGCTCCGAAGCGGCCAATTGACATCGCCAAGACGGGTGATAACACGATTTGGGAATTTGGTGCGCAAAAGATCGATTGTGGCGCGCCATCCTGCATGAACCAGAGTTCGTCCAAATTCATGTCTCTAATTTCAGTAAAAAAAAAGGTAAAAACATGGCTCTGTAACGCCCACCGTTGACCGAAACGTTTCTCCCAGCCTGATTTTCGAAGAAAAATGGACCAATGATGCCACCACTACACAATCCGCACCAAACTGCCACTCTCCGTGGATGCATCGGCTTCTCGACAATAACGGTTTTCCGAGCGCCAAATGTGGCAATTTTGTTTGTTAACGTAACCGCCCAGATGAAAATGCCCCTCGTCAGAAAAGATGTTTTTCGCCTAAATCATCTGCTTTTCAAATAACGCACTGTTTGGGCTTCTTTTAACGATCGAGGACGCTTCGCAAATTCTTAGGAATTTGATTGTATAAAAACACAAGATTTGAGTCCAATAACCTTACAATTTTAGGTTCGAAAGACTACGGCTTGTAACGTTTTTTAATCCATGCTGTTAACATGGTTTTCATTACAACAAGACAAAGAATATGCATGTAGGCCATGCTGAAGGATTTTACTATGTCTTTTGGAAGTTTTTCAATTCGCATGTGATCTGTAATAACGTGATGTGCTTTTTCTGTGTGTGCACGATATAAGTACGTGAATCTGTACGACCCATGCAGTTTTGAATTGAAAAGATGATTTTGTGGTATTTCGATTCGCCTTTTTGTGTTAACTTTGGGCAGTAAGGATATCCAGAGTGCGCTTTGATTCCTAAAATATAAGCACGTGCAGGTGCATCGCACACGAATGCTCTGCAAGTGACAGTTATTTTTAAAAAATATCAATATTTTTAAAAAATAGCTCCTTATCCATTAACTGCAATAGCTCATCAACGAAATTTTTTAAAATATAACCAGCGTTTTCCGCCTTACTATTTCTACTATAAGCTTGACAGATGTTTCCTATCAGATGCTGCTATTTCCACTATTTGACAGGTGTCGTAATATCGCTGTCGTCGTCAATGAGTTCAGTGCATCTAGGCTAACACAGGGTGCATCGAAGAAGATAAAAACTCAGTTACTAATAAGCGTTCTCTCTGTCAAAAATAAATTCCGGGTAACTTTCTCGGCATAATTGGCAGTATAAGTAGGACCTAAGAAGCTTGAGTGGATCACAGTGAAAATTCATGCAAAGACTACTGATGAGTATGTGTAGCGGCCAACGAAACAGTCTGTATAGTCAAGCTGTGTGATTTGCTCTATACAGAGCTGTCAACATACTTGGCCTAAAGCTCAAATTTATTTTCAATATAAATAATGAAAGGTCGTATTCAGATATTAAGGAAAAGAAAATCTGTTAGAGCTTTTTCCACGCCATACTGAAAAAACTCCCCCAATCCCATTATAATGATTGGTTGCTCTTTTGGTGTATTTTTAAGAGTTCAAGCTCATAATGGAAGTTCTGGACAACAAATGGTCAACCGCTATGTTTGCAATATTGTGTTGTATTGTCTATTCGTTCAACTTTTGCCACAAATTGTCAGACGCAAGGCATATTTAACAAGGTAGACTCGTGTCGGAGAGGTGGGTACAGCAGCTGTCAAACACAAGAAGAATATAAAAATAGAAAAAAAAAAACAGCGAATAGAAAACTGTGCTTTTATTCTTAAACAGCCGATTTTGACATGTGCTGTACCCACCACAAGAGAGAGTTTCAACAACTAACACTACCTTGTTGTATATACGTTGGTCAGACGGATCAGAGATACAATCGTAACCTTCGCTATCACTTCGTCTCAGCATTTGCATATTTTCGTCAATCATTGCCGTCAAAAATATCTAAAGCTGATGTCGCTTTTGCTCTATTGTCTGATCTCTCAATTGTCGTATTTTCAAATAGCAAATTCGCTATTTGCTCACTGTCAAAATGCAAATTTTACTCACAATTCTCGCTGAATTTATTATAATTTTATACATTTTCAGGTTAGGTAGGTTGTAAATGCTTTAGTGATGTGCAAAAACTCACAAACACCTTGTGGATTCGTTAGTGATGTACCATATTTGATGATGTCACATTTAAATCAAATTTGAGAAAAAAGTTCTCAAACCTTTGACTTCCCAGTAGGAAAAGCCATCATCCCAAGATAGCTTCTTGGTACAGCCTTTAAGACTCGGCGATCATACCTCTTCACTACCAAATGGCATATCTTTTTTTGTATGGAGCTGCTACGTAAGGGGTATTCATCCCTTCGTCACATATTCGAGCACGTAAGAAGTGATTAGTCAAGAATCCGATTATATTCTTTTGGCAATGAAGGAAGGATATAGATGTCGATGTCGATATGGATATAGATTTTTTCTTTTTTGTTTTTGTTTTCCACTTTTGTTTTCTATTTCGCCTTACAGAATGCTGCAAATTTGTCGAATTTTGCTTCATTTCGTGACCGTTGCTTGTAATAATTCTTCCTATTGTCAATATAAACAGATACACAAGGTTTTTCTAATGATGACCAGTACCTTTTTCGTATACCGCCCACTTTTTTAAAAGGGTACCTCCATGGTCATGGTCTCTATCTGTTGACAAAAATTACGGCAATTTTAAAACAAAAAAAAGAAACCAACGAACTTGATAACCTCTTTCTTTTTGAAGTCTGTTACTTGTGCATTTTTCACAATTTCTTTCCAAACCATCGCTTTGCAGCTGCCGTGCTCATAAAAAATACCTGCCTTTTTCCAATACTTGAGTCAATAAGAAAATATAGATCGCTTTAGAGAGGTGTTCGCCTACTTTCCGACTAGGTTGTTTTTGCTGGGAATCAACGTATACTCCTTATGCAGAAAGCATCGATGCATAAAAATTTGACAGATGTCATTATGTTCCGCCATCGACAATGAGTTCAACATATGAATGCTATCATTCGAATGGCATTTCAAAACAAACCAAGTCAATTCTACATCAAGTGAAATAAGTCGGAATAAAACTCAGTATTTTTTTTTTAAATTTCGAGACCAGTTGGCAATCATGTTTGTTGATATAACCAACGGGCTTCATTTACACTTTATTTTCCTTGTTTGATTTTTCATTGCTTTTTGTTATGCTTCAATAATTTTTGTGTTTTTCTCTTTATAATTTTATACTTTTAATTTAGCAACAATTAACATTTAGAATCGTTTCTTCTCATTCTTATATTTTACATATTGACTAAATATTATTTCATAATAATTTTAATTTTCATTTTCATTTTGCAGTTAATGTTAAGAAATACTTTTTTTTGTTTTTAATTCCCTTGGAATCTTTAATAAATTGATTTGACTTTTTGTTTATTTGTTTGTTTGCTTGTTTGTTTGTTGGTTTTAATTGATTAACTACTTTTATGTATTTGTAGTTGTTCTTGTAATTGCTATCTGTAAAAACTACAAATTTATTTTGTTATTAATTTTACTCGTTTGCTTACTCAGTTAGTAAATCAGTTATTCAGTTAATAATTAATATTAATTGTTTAGTTTTTTGAAATTTTATTGACAAATACAGTTTTGAACGTAGTCAACCAACAGAAAAAACGTAAATATTACAATTACTATAGTTCGCTTAGTTTCTTTGCTTTTCTGTCTTTTTTTGATTTGTAATGCAATATAACTGTATAATCTCTAACTGTAGATCTCTCTATCTCTCTCTCTCTCTCTTTCTCTCTCTTTTCATCTATCGTCTATCGCTTTAACAAATTTACAACAACATTTCAAAACATTTTTTATACTTAATAGTTTTAATTTGTAGTGAGATATTGTTTGTGTGTGTGTGTGTTTTTATTTATTTCTACCAGCTGCAATATTTTCGCTTCCAATTTTTACTTTTAGGTTTTTATCAAAGTTGCTTTTTTTGGTAAATTTTATTTTTTTTTATTCTACCTGTGTTTTAGCTTAAAGCTGCAATTTACATGGATTTTAACGTATTCTTCTTGAAGTATTAAAACTATCTCAGTTGAATTATGGCTGAAATGATTTCTAGTTAATTCCTTTTTAATTAATATTCAACACTTGGTTTTTTTTTATTTTTTTATATTTTACAGGCACAAACTCACGCGAATTCACAACTTTTTTTATATAAATTTTTTTGTATATAAAATAATTTATAGCAAATCATAAAATTTGTTGTAGTTCTTTTTTTATAAACTAAATAATTTTGTGTTTTTTTTTAACTAAAAATTAAAATAAAAAAATTAAAATTGTTAGAATATTTTTCTATTTTTCATGCTGAAACCGCTAGTTTGCAAAAATTTATAACGATAGCTTCAAGTTTATTCATATATTTACATTACAAAATAATCGTTAAATTTAACGGTAACTGTTATAGAATTTCGATTTCTCCATAGGCAGCGGCTAAAAATTTCTGTCTCTTTTACCTTTACTAGACGAACACTTTGAAGATTGTTATGATCAAGGATTAAAATAACTTGAGTTACCGGTCTGATATATTTGGTCCTTTAAGTTAAATAAATCATTTACTCTGCTGATGGAAAGTTTTTACGTATTTATGTTGATCAATTGATGCTGATCTCTTAGGCTTAAAAAGCAAGTCAAAATATACTCAAAAAGTAAAAATTAAGAAAGCTTATTTTAGAATTTGTCTACTCATTTTTCTCGAAACTTAACGCAACAACGAATACAATAATTTTACCTTCAACTGACCTTTTATCTTTTAACCCCTTCAGCAGTTAAATAATTTTTGAAGCTTACAAAATGATACAAGGTATTCCCCAAATTTAAAGCTATTTGTAAATAAAAAATTACGAAAGCTTCCCCAGTGAACCAAAATGACCGTTTTCGAATTCCTTTTCGGAAATCATAAATGAACCCTTTATGTATCATTTGTCTAACATGCCTCTCAAAAATGAACCTTATTTTGTTCGGAAATGAGCTAAAAAATAACCATAAATTGTACTTCTTTCGTTTAAAAATGAACTATAGACATTTTTTTTTCGGCACTTGGAAATGAACCCTTTTTGTATCAATCGCCGGACTGAATTTAATTTACTATTATAAAAATATCAACACAGGTTTGAATTTTTCCTTGTTTTCTACTGTAGTACTTTTTTTAACTCATTTATGAACAAAAAATTGTGCGTTTATAAGAAATTGTTTCTACTGATATGATAAAAAAGATACAGTAGTTTCGACTATGTCGTAACACAAGACGTAGAATTAGTCAATTCGCTTTTGATGACATCTTTTTTAAAAACTATTTAGCAAAATATTTATTCCATACACCTGAGCATATGACCTTTAAAAGAGTGCCGGAGAGGGTTAATATGTATGACCGACCCCCATTACTTTTGCAAAAGGAATATTTTTGCCGTCGACACCTATTCCCTCCGACCACTCCTTAGGGGGGCTCCCATACAAATTTCATGGTTTTTGTTTATTTATTCCATACACCTGAGCATATGACCTTTAAAAGAGTACCGGAAAGGGTTAATGTGTATCACCGACCACCATTACTTTTGCAAAAGGAACATTTTTGCCTTTAACACCTTATCCCTCCGACCACTCCTTAGGGGGGCTCCTATACAAAGTTTATGGTTTTTGTATATTTTTGCCATACACCTGAGCATATGACCTTTAAGAGAGTGCCGGAGAGGGTTAATATGTATGACCGACCCCCATTATTTTTGCAAAAGGAACATTTTTGCCATTGACACCTATTCCCTCCGACCACTCCTTAGGGAGGCTCCCATACAAATTTTATTGTGTTTGTGCCGGAAAGGGTTAATATATATTATCGACCCCATTACTTTTGCAAAAGGAACATTTATGCCTTCCCTATAGGGAACCACAATGGACCAATAGGCCCCCGTGCAGGCAACGTTAGGTTGCCCCTCCCTTCTAACCTAACCTAACCTAACCTAACATTTATGCCTTTAACACCTATTTCCTCCGACCACTCCTTAGGGGGGCTCCCATAAAAATTTTATGGTTTTTTTTTATTTATTCCATACACCTGAGCATATGACCTTTAAGAGAGTGCCGGAGAGGGTTAATGTGTATAACCGACCCCCATTACTTTTGCAAAAGGAACATTTTTGCCTTTGACACCTATTCCCTTCGACCACTCCTTAGGGGGGCTCCTATACAAATTTTATGGTTTTGTCGATAAAACCGGAAACTGTCGATAAATAGGTAGCAAGTTTAAGCAAACAAAAACATCAAATGTTGGCTTTATATTTCATGTAATTGTGTAAAATTTATATAAGTTAGAGAGTTCTAACATGAATTTTTGTCGCATTGAGGATCAAGTAGACCAACAAATGCCAACATCAACATTGTACGATCAGTACTTTAGGCCCACCAAAGGCTCAAAAAGTGTTATAAACACCGACACCTGATCACTATCAACCACCCTACTTACCTCCGAGAATGACGTATTCTACGTCAAAAAAATGATTACTTTTTGAACTCGTTTAAGAATGCAAAGAAGAAACATTTATGATTCATTTCTCAATTTATTTATGAACAAAAATTGTTCATTAACGAGTCATTTTTACCTACTAAAATGATAAAAAAATGATTTCTTTTCGACTCAGAAGAAGTTTTTTATGAATTTCGCAAAGGAAGTTATTTATGGGAAAAGTTTTCAAGAATCTTCTAAAATAAAAAAACAAAAATTGAAAAAAATTCTACCTAAAAACATTCGCAAAACCTTCGCTTATTTTATTTCAGTGGGTCATTTGAACTTTTTGGTCATTAGAACAACTGCATTCAACCATGAATATGACTTTTAACCCTATCAGATGTAAAATAATCTTTTAAACTTAAAAACGAATGCAAAGTTCACTTAAAGTATAAAAAACTTAAATGCTCTCTGGAATCAAATCATAGAAATGGTTCAATCATTTTTCTCAAAATTCGACACAAACGACGAATACAACAAATTCAACCATCAAATGATCTTTTAAATCCTTTAACTCGTTCAGGTCTTTACTTTTTTGATATTTTTGGGTCAATCAGACATGCTGAAGAGAACTGTTAGAACAAAACTATTTGTTTTTGGTTGCAGAGTACTTACTCTACGTGTTTGTTTTTTTTTTTTTTAGAAAAGAAATTATTCAATGGTAAAACCTGGTCAAAACTGGTGAAAACAAGGACATTATCTTACTAGACCCAACTTTTCAGGAGAGCTAAATAGAATATAAGTTTGGGTAAATTATATTGGTTTTCAGGTTGAGGTTGGTGATACTGCCCAGACATGTTCTGAGTATTTATAGTCAGTTTTAAGTCGTTTGTTAAATCAGAAATACCAAAAAAAGAGATTTTCACCAACCTCTACCTCCTTAAAGAAAGAAAACCTTATTTTAAATGGAAAATATCTCAACATCAATATCTCAAAACTTTGATATTTGCATGCTCGTACTTCAAAATGCTACAATTAAGCTAATTTTTTCAAATTTTTTGGCGATTAAGGTGTCCTTTTGCTCAAAATAATTTCTAATTTTAAGAAATGTAAAAAAATGCACTTTCATTTCAGGAAAATAAGGTCCCTTTTCCTGTGAAAAATCACATACATTGATTTTGCAGGTTTTTGAAATTGTTAAATTCGAATTTTTTGTGAAAAACAAAGATTTAAAAAAAAACTCTTAATTTTTTGCAGATTCGGTGCAAGAGTCTTTTCAGATATTCCAGAAATAAATATAATTTTTACTGTCGACAGCTATCCAAACGTAAATATAGATATGATAGAATTTCGTGTGAAACACAAAATATTAGATATCTCAAATCTGGCCCCCATGGTAGGGAGATTGGCAATTCGCAGCCGTTCAATTGAAATTTTGATCATATATTTGTGATCTACGATCTAGTAAGTCTTTGTTGGTCACAGCCTTGGAATCAGCATTTTTGCCCTATTATAAGCAGATTACCCGTAATCAGAAATTTTACAGGAATATCGTGATGAAAGACCCTTATAACCCTTACTTAACAAATTTCATCTAGATCTGTCTCCTAAATTAAATGCGCTATTGAAAGGGTTATATGCTGGGAATAAAACAAGAACAAAAGTGTCACTTAGCTTTTTTAAAGTTTTCAGCGTAAAAGTTTCCATGAACCATAGAAGTTTTTAGCGAATAAACAATACAATTTAGAGAAAATGTAATCTTTCCAAAAGTTTTCTCTGCAGAAAATTGTCTCTTAAATTTAATGTGGTTTAAAACTCTTCGGGGATAATAGTCGGACTGGAGGGAAATTACAAACTTTGACAATCTACACAAAAAACCATTAACACAAACAAAAAAAAAAAAAAATAAAAAAATAAGAAAAAAAAAAATAAAAAATATATAGAAAAAATATAGAAAAAATGTCGGATCAGTTCAGAGAAAGATTTCTCTACCACAGCTGACCTGTGCAGAGTATTCAATGCAAAGGTATAACAAAGAAACGAATGGAAATTTCAAATTCTTAAAAAAGGCATCGTAAGAACTAGTGTCTAACCTCATATGAGGTAATTTCTTCAGATTATATAGGCCTTTAAATGTGTCAAACTTTAAAGATCAGTTAAAAACTTCTGTAGCTATTGTCGAGAAGCCAGTACGAGTGCTGTTTTGTGGAAACTGAAGGTATTTTTATGTACCCGAGGCTTTGAGTTATAGACCCTGAAAAAATAATAAATTGACCCTTGAAAGTACTTTGACCAAGATTCTTATGATCAAATTTTGTTGTGTGTGTTATTGAATGTTTGTACACATAAGATCGAGACCTACTAGATTTATGTGGACAACAAACGGTTTATGTGCATGTTCTCAAGAAAACTTACATGGTATTCTTTACTCTCTGAGTTCGCCATTGTCTGCAGAGAAGTAATGGCCAATCAAAAAAATTAATTTCAGTTGAAAAAATTCTGTCTGTTGGAGGTTTTGAACCTCGGACCTCAAGGTTCGTAAAGTTTGCATTGAACGATCCATGCCCGTTAACACGTTTGGCCAGCTCGCCACAGACCCTCAAGATTATATTAATATACAATAGACTTCTAAAGTAGGTCAAACAAAGCGAAGATGCACTTTCTTCAAATTAAATTAAACTTTTTACTCTACAAATTCAGTATTACACTTAAAATTCAAAATTCAAGTGGTCTTATGCCCTCTCTGGGACAAAGTCACATATAATGTGCCTACTCGAAAAGAGCCTGGAAAATGAACTCAGACTTCAAAGCCAGAAATAAAGCTTAGTTAAAAAATAATTTAAAGGAGCTTACAGGAGTTTGGATTGAGGCAATCACTCATTTGGAAGAAATAGTATAGGTACCAAAACATCGTACCGCTTATTTGCGTCTCCAATTCTAGTAAAAATGTTTATAATGAGGCAAAAATTTCGAGTTCCCGAGTCTCTGATGCATTGAAGAATCGTTGTGGTAGGATCTACGTGTAATTTTGATGGTTCTTTTTTTTTAATTTTGAAAAACCAGAAATCCTACTTTTAAGAAATTCTCAACATATAAAAGTACAAAATTATTTAATTCTAAAAAAGCTCAGTGAAACCACTATCTCTTTTAGTACAAGCTATATGCATATCACTACTATACTAAACAATAAAAGAGATAATTCTAATGTCTGCGATTTCACCTCTTACCGAATTCTCGGCACACAATCCTCAAATAATTTGGCGTTCCTTTTATCACTGTTTTATACCGCCAGTATTGACAATCGCTCACATTTTTTTTTAATCCTAACAAGAGGAATGGGAATATTACTTTCTAATATTATCGAGAATGAATACTAATGAGAAAATCATGAAGATGAATAATTTATGGTTTTCTAGATAAATTAGCGAAGACTATCGCAAACAATTTGTGAATCTTAGCTTAAAAATGACACTTACTAAAGTTAATACTGAAATTTTTGAAATGCTGAAAACATTTTTGCTCTAATCCAGGTCCATGGCAATAAGGGGGGAGGGGGAAGGCTATGAATCCAAACGATTTCGTTAACGATGAATGGGAACCCTAGAAGAAGACAAAACAGATTCGAGTCACATCCCACTTAATGTTCTGCATTACAATAGTATCAACGAGTATTGCTCACCAGTGGGAAAGGAAATCATTGAGATTAAAAGAAGGATAACTCTTGCCAACAGGTGTTATTTTGGGTTGAGTAGGCTATTGAGAAGTGAGAAGTAGAGCCGTCTGTCGAGGAATAAAACTTACGCTCGTCAAATAATAAGACGCCCGTCCTTTTATATGCAGTACAAACCTGGAGCAGTTCTGATGAAAAGAATTTGGAAGCCTTCGAGAAGCTGATTGGACCCATAATAATATTATGCAAGGTAGGAGCGATAACTGGCTATTTTCTCACTAGTGTCTTGCACCGACTGTCATTTGCCTGTATATTTTACTTTCTATTTTCTTTTTTACTTTATACTTATAAATATTTTATACTATTTTTGACAGAAAAAACTGTCACTCCTACCTTGTATAATTGTCCAATCAGCGTCAATACCGAGTACCGAATTCGATGAAACAACGGGCTATATGAGCTGTTCGCCAAAATCGACAGTTAAGTTAAGCGCGTATAAATCGAACGCCTTCATTGTCTCGGTTAGTTGTGCGGATAAAAAACGACGCTCCAGCGGACAAAATATTCGAATCGATACCCGTTGGCGGTCAACGCAGAGGATAAGGCCAACATCTCCGTTGGAAGGACTAATTGGCGCCAGCAAGTGCATAATACAAATTCTTGAACGAGGCCAAATCCAATCGACGGTTGTAAACATTAGATAAGAAAATAAGCATGTGAAAGCAATGTGGCGGCCGTGGTGCAGTGGGCAGAGTGCGTGATCCATACGCCAGAGAACCCTGGTTCAATTCCATCTAACACAGAACTTTTTTTCAATTGAATTCATTTTTTTGTTCAGCCGTCACCTCTCTGCAGACAATGGCAAACCTCAGAGAATAAATAATGCCATGTAAATCTTCTTGAGAACATGCACATTAGTCATTCGGAGTCGGCATAAAACTACCCAGCAGAAAAGTGGACCAAATTTGAAATAGTTCTGAACTAGTTCCAAAAAGGACCAGTATTAGTTCCACTACAATACCCTTTAACATTGAACGAACTGACGCTTTTTGCGGGTTGATGTCATTGGAAAAGACAATTGTCCCCAGAAACACTCCTTTTTCCCTATATTTGAACTAGTTGCATTAGGAACATTTTTAAACTGGTTGCTTTTGCAGTAGCCTGAAAGTGGTTCTTTTTTAACTAGTTTTAAAGTGAACATATCAAAATTGTAAGAATTTAGTGCAATGGAAAGGTCCTAAAGATCTCATTTGTACCATCTTTTCCATCCACAATCCAGAAAACATTTTGTCTATAAACATTTTTTTTTTATTATTTTTTCTTGTGCGCAGCAAATTTTAAAAAGTAGCCAGAACGCGTTTATTTTTGTCAGCAATACTTTTGAAAACAAAAGCAAGGATAACTGTTCTACACTGAACGCCTTTTGTACTTTTTCAGAGCTACTGCGAACAGCGCTAGAAATGAACTAGTTCACTTTTTCAATTGACTCCAAAATAACTGCTGGGTAGTGGGTCCAGTTCTCGATCAATTGTGTTCAAACATTTAATAACACGCACACCACAATTGGATCATAAGAAGTTCGGTCAAAGTGCTTTCAAGGGCTGAAATGGCCAGTTTATTTATATATTTATATTTATTTAAGTAAAGGGAAGGAAAATCACAAAACGCTTGAAAGAGAAAATGACAACATAAAAGATTGTGAGAGCAGTTCAGTTTTAGTGAGGAAGAGAAAGGCTGAGTCGTCTGAATAATGAATCAGAGAATGAATAACAGAGAGATGAATAAGTGAATGAAACAGAAAATATGATTTTGAATGGTTTGACAGCTGGAGCGTTAAATTTTTTGAGAGAAGTAGAAAATTCGAGAAAACTTCTTTATTACACCATGCCTAAGGTTGTCAAAATGATGGTGTAATTAACAAGTTGAACGCGATGTTTACAAATTTCCCTATGATTGTCAAAAAATTTTGACAAAGAGAGAAAAAAAAAGAAGCAAACTGAAGAAAAGTGTCAAATCACTTGTACTCAATGAAAAATTGTAACAGATTGTCTTGAAATTTTTGCTTAGAATTTACCATCAGCTGTTTTTGACAAGTATAGGTAAAATTCTTTTGAAAGAGAGGTGAAAAATTCGCATCACCTTGTTAATAACACCATGGTCCAAATCTATTCATTAGTGTTAGGATTAGAATAGAAATTAGAACTAGTGATCAAGTGGAGAGAATTTGTAGAAAGTATTAAGTTTTATTTTTTGACATCAGATAAAGGAGTACCCAATAAAAAATATAACATAAACAAAGATACATTTTAATTTTCTGGCTGAAAAGAATTGCTAAGAGCTGAATTTATCAAAAAATAAGTTTGCGGCGTCAATTGTTTTATTTGTTTCGTTTTTGTTTTGGTGTGTTCCAATTTTGTTTCACTTTGTTTTGGAGAGAGAAAATGCTTTCAATATTCTTGTATTCTGCTCTTTTTTGTGCGTCGTATACAGCAAACCCACTCCGATTACCGCTTACTTTGTAAGGTACATGTCATCAGTGGTTAAGTCATCATGTCTGAACAAATTTCTTAGAGAATTGCTGACGAACGTTGGATGCCTGAAGGCTTTGGACTTGTTATTAGGGACAAAGTAGGTTTGGTCTTGCTTTTAAATATAAACCATTGGGAGGTTGTCTTCAATTTCAAAATGGTTTCTTAAGAAAAAATACTCTTTAAGCGAAAGAGTTCATACCTTTAGCGCGTTCATGTGCAAAACGTATAAATATCTTTAACGTTAATTTAAAAAAGAAAACTTAAGTCATATAAGCATACATTTTTTAAAAATAAAATTAAATTAATGTAAAAAATGCAACATTTTAAGAACATCTACCCTGTATCAGTTGTTGTTATTGTAGTATTTTTTATATTGTGACAAAATTTGTCTATGAAATTTTAAAATAAAGCAAAAAACCAAATTAAACGTAACCATAAATTTAGCTAAACTTATCTCAAGTTGAGTATAACTTATTTTTAAAATTAATTTTCCAATAACATAGATTTTGTGTTTTGTTTTTAATTTATTTTTTTTTGTCTTAAAGCCACAACAATTTTTCTTTATACTCAAAAACATTTTGCATAATTCATTATTAATTTTGTGTTTTAATTTTAATTATTTTACATACAATTTTAAATAATACAAGCTCGCCATTTTGTTCTCAATAAACAACTTATAAATAATTGTTATGTTTTTGTTTTCTGCTGTTAATTTAAATATGTTTTTTTTTGTAATTTTTTCCTAATGATAAATAATTACCTAATGGTTTGTAATTTATCTATAACTCATCAATTTTTTTGTTCTAGTTATACTTAAGTTTTTTGTGTTTTTTTTTTTTTTTTTGTATTTTTGGGGTGTGGGGGTTTTGATTAATCTTTTGCTTTCATAACAAAAATTCTACTACGTTATCTTTTTTACCTTTATTATATTTGGTTTTTAAGTTTGTAACAAAATTTAATTATTTTCGTGTTGTTATTATTTTATAGTAGTTCACTAAATTTCTAGTTTCTGCTTGATTTTTTTTTAGCATTTTTAAGTATTTTTTCTATTATACAGTTATGGACAATAAAATAGAATCAAATATTTTCCTGATAAAATTTGGTAAAAAAATCAAGGAGATTGATTTAAAACCTGGTAAAACTTTTTTGTTTTATTTTTAAGTTTATTTTCCATTTATTAAACATCTATTTGAAAAGTAAAACAAGTCATGTGTTCCAAAGTACCACTTTAAAAAGGACAGCTTGAAAATTTAACTGACAAAAAAATAGAATCATTTAACTAGGACTTAAAAATAATACCATTAAATGTATAAAAACGTAAAACTACATTAATATTTCGTTGCACAACCTTTATTTGCAAGTACAGCGGCACATCTTTTTGGCATTGATTCTACCAGGGTATTGCAAACATTATCTGGAATAGAGTACCAAGCTTCTTTTACTTTTTCCCAGAGCTCATCCTTATTTTTTGGTTTAATGGGTCCAAGCTTTTCCTTGACAATCTTCCACAGATTTTCTATCGGATTTAAATCCGGCGACTGCGCGGGCCACGTCATAACATCGATTTGATGTTCCTGTAACCATCCTTTAACAAGACCCGAAGTATGTTTCGGGTCATTGTCGTGTTGGAACTGCCATATCAAAGGCATATTCCATTCGGCGTAAGGCAGCATGACATCATTTAAAATTCTGACATATAGATGTCGGTCCATATTTTCTTTAATCCAAAATATTGGCCCAACACCATACCACGAAAAACATCCCCATACCATGATGTTTCCTCCTCCATGCTTAAATGATTTTGTGGTATATCTAGGGTTCATTTCAGCATTTTTTGGACGTCGGACCCAGATCTTTCCATCATTTCCAACCATATTTATTTTGGATTCATCAGACCATAGTATTTGTCGCCACTTTTTTCCATTTTCTTCGCCAGTCCAATCGCAGTGCGTTTTTGCAAACAGAATCCGATTGCTTCGATGCCTTTTTGTGAGCATTGGCACTTTTCGTGACAATCTACCGAAGAGATTCTTTTCTACAAGACGGCGAGCCACAGTTCGTGAAGAAATATTTAGAGAAATTTCTTCTCTTATGGCTGCAGAGGACTTAAAAGGATCACGCTTTGACAAAATCTCGATGTAATCATCATCCTGTGGTGTTGTTTTACGTGGACGGCCTCGCAGTTCGCAATCTTTTGAAGGCTTAAGAGCGGTAAATACGAACTTTTGGGATCGATTCACTATTTCCGCAATTTTTCTTTGAGTAAGACCACTTTTATGCAATTTTTTTATGCACTTGCGTTTTTCCTCTGAGCAGTGTTTTCCGCGACCCATTCTTCCTAAATTTACAGTAATTCCGTATTTAATAATCTTTTTTGAATCTTGTGGATACTTACAGTTGTAATTTTCCAAAAAATTTACTTGCTTATAAACTTTGTCTTTTTTGATTCTATTTTTTTGTCACAATAGGCAACGCGTGTTTTTCACGAAATGTTCAATTAAATTTAACCGTTAAATTCAACAGTGTTGCCATCGTGTAATTTTTTTAATATATAAATAGGTCATATGATATATGCACAAAAGTTATCGAAAAGCAATAAAAAAATATCGGAAATTTATGATTGTGTTTCTACAAAATAATTGATTCTATTTTATTGTCAGTAACTGTATATTACTAGCTTTATTTGTGTTATTCTTCGATTTGTGTGTGGTTCTATGCATTGAAGTTTCTTTGCTCTTGCTTGATTTCTCATGTTACAATATTTTCTTTAATTACATAAAAAATTCGATTTTAGATTTTTTTTTTGTTTTTTCTCTAGGACAAAATATTGGTTTTTTGTTTAATGTTTTTAGTTTTCAATTCAATTTTGTTCATTTGGTTGTTTTAAAATTTTTTGTAATGCCCATGATTTAATGTTTTTCTTATTTATATCAAATAGTTAACGTTTTAAGTTACAAAAATATTTTTTCAGTTATAAGCTATAGAACTGTTTTTTTTTAAATTGCATAGCAAGCTAAGGTCTTCGGTAATCGGAAGAAATTAACAAATTCCTAATGGGTCTTGATAAAAGTATGCATGTGAAACCAACTACTAACAGGTGGAAAAACTTAAATGAAAACATAAGCTTTCAAAATTGCTTATACGTCAAACCAGAAGTTTGTCGTTGTTGTGACAACAAGCAAGTTTTTAGAATTGGTCAAGAATTTACACACAAAAATAGAAAAATTGTTTAAAATTCTTGTCCAGTGTAAAATCAGTTTGACAGTTGTACTAAACTTAAAACATTATGGTCAGCTTTCATTCTTGTTCTCAATGCACTGAACACATTGACGACAACAGCAACGAAAAGCTTTCAAATTAGGAATAGTTCTATATCGACGACACGACATTGCGACATTAGATCTCCAAGAGAACTATATGTAAAAAAAATTCAACAGATGTCGTAATGTCGCTTTTGTCGTCAATAGTGGTTTTATTCCTCTTTTGACGGGGCATATGCCATAAATGTTGCCACTTGAAAAAATTCTCTGAAAAATATTAGTTCGAATTCGGTATTTCATGTGTATCGGAGGATACAAGTATTTGATTTGAAAAGGAACACCATTATATAAATTAATTGAAACTACATATTTTTCTTAAAATGTAAATTCGTAAATTGTTGCGTTTATTCTTGTCATTGACATTTTTTTATAACTGAAAGTAAAACATTTAATACAACAAAATTTTCAAAAAGTTTTTCTAGAAAATTGCGGTAGATTTAACATCTCAAATAAAAAACTTTATTTAAATTAAAAAAAAAAATAAAAAAAATAATGGATATGCTTTCAAAAACTTCATATTCACAAAAAAAAAAAAAAAACTAATGTGACAATCAATTAGATCAGATTTTATTTAATTGGAGTTTATTGAAGGGGGTTGTGCGCAATAAGAAAAAATTTTATTTTATTTTCGCAATGATCATATACATATTTATTTACACACGAGGAAAATTTCACGTTAATCCGACAAATATTTTCGAAGTTACACGCAAATTTGTAAAGACTTTTCGGAGAGTATTTCACAGAAATGCGAACTTTTAAGCGCAATTTTTTCAAAACTGTGTGTTTGAAGTGGATGTGCACGATTTCAGTCCCAAATTTCTTCCACCAATTGTTAAAGTATATTTTTTTAGTAATTGATTGAACATTTCTTTCATCTGTCTGTTTTGGGTTAAGAACCCGTCATTTTGTCAAAAGTTAATATTTCGGATAATTTTGCGATAAAAACCTAAATAATACCACATCTTAACAATTTTTTTTTGTTTTATCATTTCAGAAATGTCGTGCTCACCGCAAGATTCCTTTTTTAAAAGGAGCTCCCAGAGATCAGCTACAGAAGCTTAAAAAATAATTATTTTTGCAAATAAAAAATATCAAAGTGAAGTTAAAAGTGACCACAATATGTTTATAAATGTTGATGCTAATAAATTAAAATCTTTTATCAGAAAAATGTTTCCGGACTGTGTCACGCATGTGACCTTGGTATGAAATCTTATATAAAAATCGTACGAAATTAGAATTCGTAGAAAAGAACGCAAAACTTGAATAAAATCAGATAAGCTCTATCAGACCCGTAGAAAAAGGAGAAATATCGGGATTGTAACAGGCTTATAGCAGAGGGAGAAATTTTCGGAATTTCACGGGAAACCCCACCGTGACTACCAAGACAAAAAAAAAAAAAAAAAAAAATTAAGTTTTGGAAAAAAATGAGATATTAATGGAACTTATAAAGAAACATTTAAATCGACAATTAAAAGCAAATATGTACCTTTTCAAACATAAATTGAAAAATTCTAAGTAAAAAAATGAAAAGTTTTTCTCGAAATAAGCTAAAATAAATAAGTTACAGTTAATATATTGTTTCAAAACAATAAAGTTCAAAGAAATAACAAAATATGTTCATATGTACGTTATGGAAAAAAGTTTTTAGACTTGAAATGATAAATTAGAAAAACCCTGTACAAAACACTGAAATAATTTTTAAAAGTAAAGAATAAAAAGTACAAGCAAAGGAATTTGTTTTTTTTTTTTGTTAAAGGTATATTATGTATATTATGTAAGTATATTATGCATAAAAAAGTAATTAAAAACAACTTTAAAAAGAAATAATTTTATTATTACAGAAAAACTTGGAAGGAAATTAGTCAAAATTAGTGCTTTTGTTTCAAACCTTATTTTATAAACTATTTTTCTTATCCCTAGCTTTAAGAAACTATTGTAATCTGTAAGGGTTTGATGCAGTAGATTAAATAAAAATAAATCATAAAAAAAATTGTATATAACGGTAACGGTTCAATAAAAACTCTAAAATGAGTGGTAAACTTATTAAGGATATCTCAAAAAGAAAAAAAAGAAAAGCAAACCAAATAAAAGAAAAAGAAATACTTAATAATAATATTAAATGAGGGCAGTACACCTCAAATACAACTTTTCATAAATCAAATTCAACTTTTTGTGTGTTTCAAATACAACTTCTATTTGATTTATATATGAACGTATTTTGATTTATAAAAAGTTGAATTTGAAGTTTAAAAATTGAAATTTTAAGTGTAAATGTTTAATTTGAACTTTCAAAATTTAAATTTGAACTTAAAAAGCTTTCTTTGCTTGAGCAACAAGAAATATTTTTTTAGAGAAATTTTATTTACTACTAAAGCTGATCTATACTTATTATATAAAAGGGTTTTCTCGGATTTTTATCGTTTAATCAAGGGGTAACCGCTGAACCGATTTTAATAACTCTTTGACTATTCAATTGCTATAAGAAGCGACCCTGCTACTGGGTACTACGTTTTTGGGTAAACTTTTTATTTAATTATTTAAGAATTCATGCATTTTAATCCATGCTGCCATGGAATGTATAAGTTGCACAAAATAACAGCAAACAATAGTTTAAGCTGTTATTTTATCTACAACTCACCGCGCTGCCATCTTGAGTGGATAGTTGCACTCAGTTAATTTCTGCTGCAGTGTTGCCATAAGTTCAATTTATCGTATTTATTTTGATTTTACCAAGGTGAAACTCTTTTCATTTCAATAAGAAGCCACTCTTTTTGTTTCAATAAAAAATGTTCTCCAATAAAATAATATGAACTAAACATATTGGATTCTTGAGTCTTTATTTAAAATATGTTTTCATGTCATATTTATACTCCCAAGCAACGCTGGGGACGGGTATGTTAGTACTCGTATAAAGAGCTTGTGAAGTTTTCCACAAAAAATTTTTTTAAAAATTTTGAACGTAATTTGAAACCATTTTGGATTTCATAAAAGAAACAAACAAAAACGAATAAAAGTACGTTCACACCACAAAAAACACAAATGAGATGCGTAATGAGCTCATTTCCCATAGAAATATTAATTTCAATATCCAACTCATTTCAACTCATTTCGACGAAATGAGTAGAAAATGAGATAATTTCACGTTAAACACAGCTCTGAGCATATTAAACTGCTTTGTGAACATACCTTTCAAAGCAAAATGTAAGAAAAATTTGTACACAGAAAAATTTTATCAAAACAAAATATGAAAATACAACAAAAACAACCGTCAAACAAAATGAGATTTATAAGTGTGAACACTTTGTAATGAGATATTCAAATTTGCTCATTTGGCTTAGGTGTGAACGTAATATAAGTTTAAATTAACAAGAAAAGTTATTAGACTTTCTAAACCAAAAAAGACTAGGTACTAATCCTCAAAAAATTTTAAAATGATTTCATTCAAAAATTCCTAAAAAAAGTTTGTACTCTCATCTGAATTTGAACCTGCACTCATATCGTACGAACAAACACTAAACACATGCAATACATTTCATGATACAGCTCTGAAAAGAACCATGATCCAATAATAGTCTCAACTTTCGAGTTTTTTTGAGAATAAATTAAAGTACGGATTACTAACTAGTTCTATTTGGATTAAAAATCCCATTTAGCTAAAGCTTGGATTAAAGTGTATCATAGTTCAAGATTTTTAACCGGGTATAAATAAAAATTGCCTGACTTCTTTATTATTTTTCTGATTTATCTTTCCATTTCGAACCAAGGCTGACATGACAGAATAATTGTAACATCTGAAAAACTTGGTTCAAAAGAAAAAAAAAAACTCTTACAAAAGCTATATAAAATCGAAAAGCTCTTTTTTTTACAAGTTATTACAAAGCTTAAGATTTATAAAAAAAAAATAAAATAAAAAGTAAAATCCCCTTAAAAATCCTTTAAAAAAATAAAGACTTCTACACTGATTCTTAAACTAAAATGAAAATATGTTATCGTCTGGACTCGCCATACAATACTCAGTAAAAGCTGTAATTTGCAGCGTAAAATTAATGTGACACTCAAATAGTTTCGTTACAAAAATAACCCCCAACTTAAATAAACTCTAAGAATTAAAACATTTAACTTAAAAAGTTATGTGAACATTATGTTCCCGTGCGCCAGTTCAAATTTTGCCATAATTTCGTTAGCCTGCTATACCGACAGTTGTTTGTGGAACATTTACAATATTTTTTAAAACAACCAAAATTTTACAAAAAATTGTTACCTACTCTTCAATTTTGCTTTTATTAAATATTGTTTTTTGCACATTTTAAGCATTTTTATCAAGTGTATTTTTTGTTCTGTTTTCTTTTCTTTTCTTTTCTAAATTAATCAGTTGAGCCTGAAATAACCACCTTTAATTCTTTTTTTTTTTGTATGCTTTTTAAAGTAATTAGAAACCAACAACTATGATTTATATGCTGCTATTTTATGCAGCATCAGGTGGCAACGCTATCGCTGTAGGCAGCAACAGTGCGGCGACTAGGTTTGTGGTGCGCTTCAACTTGGATGCTTTCGTGCTTCCGGTTTTACTCGTTTCATTTGCGTGCTCTTTCATTGCTACTGGTTGAGGTGTTGCATCTGTTGCTGATATTGTTGCTGTTGTTGCTGGAGGCGTAGTTGAGTGGTGTATTGTTGTTGAAGTTGTTGTTGTTGCGGTGTTTGTGTTGGTGGTCTTAATGCCTGCTAATAGCGCCGTGAATGCGCTGCTAATGAAGTTCATTATTAGAAATGCCTCTCCGGATTGCAGTTGTTGTTGCTGCTGTTGCTGTTTTTGCACGGTTTGCCGCTGCACGGATTTGTTGCCATCACGTTGCCTTTGTTGTTATGGAATATGTTCGGATATGGAAGTCAATGGCGCCGCCATAAGAGCAGCAGTATCGGTAAAGTTTTTCAAGAGACGCCCGCGATCAAAGGATTCCTTCATCAAACGTTCATTTTCCACACGAACTACAGAGTTGCCAAGAGAAGAGGAAAAAATATAGAAATTTTATTATTAGCTTATTTTTTAAATTGTTAAATTGTCATAAATTAATAAAGAATCATCTGTATTTATGGGACGATGTATATGTTTTTCAATATTATACCGTGTATTTTTATTTTTTTTAACATTATTTTTGCTTTTTGTTGCTATTGTAGAAACTGCAGTTGAAGTAAATGTCTGTTGATGAGTTTCTTAAATTTTCATCAATCCAGACTATTTACTTTAACGACAATTTTACACGATCATACTTAATGCTTTGCTCAATAATGAATGAAACGAGTTTAATATAAAAAGTAATTTTTTTTTAAATGATAACCCCATGGGTTTTTTCTTAAAATCAATGGGTAGAGATTTTCGAAATAAATTATTCTATAAAAAAAAATGCACTGGAAAGATTATTCAAAGCTTAAAGCAAAGTTTAAAGAAGCTTTTTTTAGTCTACTAAATTATTTCGAAATTATTTAGTAAAAATTTTTTAAAAAAATTGTAAAAATCAATGTCAATCACTTGTAGATACATAGAAACCTTGTCTTTTTGCCAAAACATAGTCATGGATAAATTCAAAATTATTATACATCATTAAGAAATCATAAAGTACAGCTTTAAGGAGCCATTTGTTTGATTATTGTGACTCCCAAGAATTTTTACAGCAAAAATTATTTGAAACCGAAGAAAATCCAGCCAAAATCTCAATGATACCTTCGAAATTAAGAATATTAAAAAAAAAAAAAATAGAGATGAAATTACTTGAAAACAATATTTAATATTCCACACCCATTTGTATTAAAATATGAAAAAACCATTTCTGTATTTGTATCATAACTGGTACGTGTACTGGTAACCATTAAAAACCCATCACACCATATATATCAAGCCATACCCAACATATCACACCATAATACGATAGCAATCATACCATACCCATAATACCAGATCCATCTCACCATACCCATTATTTCATCATGCCATAATCATCATACCATACTCATCATACTTCATCATAATACGGAGGCCAATATACCATACATATTCAGCCCTATAATGAACAATTTTATACTCATGAATATTAATGGTTGATGAACAAATTTGCATTAAAAATTTCACAAAAAGTTTTCGAGCTTTAGTTTTAAAAAAACCGGAAACTCTCTTTTACAATTCGCCGGAGAAAATTATTGATGATAGGGTTGATTATACCACAGCCTCAAATATATCATTTCATTTACATACATCATAACATACTTATCATACCTCAAATTACTACGAAACTCAACATACCTAGCCCAACATACCACAACCCTCACAATATACCCTCTCATACCCATTATATCAAACCAACATACCATCATGAGTGTACGTTGGATGCTGCACCCATCAAACCATATGCATAATACCACACCCATAATATCCAAAGTATAATTCTATACTTATCATTTTATATACATCATATTTTACTCATCATACATATTACAATACATATTACAATACATATTACAATGCACATTACAATACATATTACAATACCCATCATATAAAGCCCATTTTACCACTCCTATCAGTTCATGGCCATCATACTAATAATTCTACGATATCGATCACATGATAATATCATGTCATACCCCACCCTTCATAACATATGTACACTAGGGCGTATCGAATTACAATTTTTTTCGAATTTCACATTCTAAGAGTTCTTAAAAGCTGCATGGGGTTGTCAAGATCACCCAAGTTTTATGGAAAAAAAGGATGTCTTCCTGTCCCGCAAGGACAAAGTTGATTTTTGAGGAAAACAGTTTAAAATAACGATCTTAAAATGCTTTGATTTTTATAAAAAAAAACTACGTATGACAGGAAGACATCCCTTTTTTTCCATAAATTTTTTTTGGGTGATCTTGACAACCCCATGCAACTTTTGAGACCTCTTAGAATACGATCTAAATTTTTCGATACGCCCCAATGTTCACATCAAACCATACTCGTCACACAATACCACACCTATTATACCATAAAATCTTCATACCCAATCCATAATACCATATATTAAATTGTCATCATGCCACATTCATTATACCACACCCCTCATAACGAAGTTTGTATTCCACAACTGATGCAATGCCACGATACCTCACGAAGATAAGTGTAAATTACTTCTGCGAAAAATTGCTTCACTACGGCACAATAGAAGGTAAGATGGCGCACATAAGTCATCTCCCGTGGAGTCCCACAGGGGTGAATTTTAAGCCCTCTGCTGTAGAACATCATGTACGATAGTGTCCTATGGCTTGCTGTTCCAACGGTCATCCAGATCGTTGGCATTACAAAAACACCTATAGGAAGAGGTCGACGCCATCAGTAGTATAACTAGTATATGCGCTATGCATTAGGGATGTAACGGAGCTTCGAATTCGGTTCTGAAAGGTCGGAACTTCCAATTGATTTTATACCTCCGACATCGGTTCCGATAATTTTGAATCGGAGTTATAACGAAGATCGAAACGCAGAGATTCGATCGATTTGATACGATTTGAAGTATCTAACACGAGTGCAGTTCTCCGTAAAAGAATTTTGATTACTTTTAAACTCTCCCGTGTGGCGGCCGTGGCGCACTGGATAGAGTGCGTGACCCATACGCCAGAGAACCCTGGTTCAATTTCATCTGACACAGAAAATTTTTTCAATTGAATTAATTTTTCTTTTCGGTAGTCATCTTTATACAGACAATGACACCGCAGAGAGTAAATAATGCCATGTAAAGCTTCTTGAGAACAAGAACATTCCGTTCATCGCCGTTCGGAGTCGGCGTTAAACCTGTAGGTCCGTACCTCGGTCAATTGTGTACAAACTTAATAATACTTTTTTTTGGGGGCCTTAGGCTAACTCATGACCACTTCCCCGACAAAGGATGAATATTAGACAAAAAAAAGCGTATATTCCCACCTGCACTTTGGCTCCTTTGAAAGGGTTCCATTTTCGTGAATAAATGAATATCCATCATACCATACCACATTCATTAATACCCAACTCCTCATACCATACCCATAAAACCATACATGGTGTATAATACCCATTATTTGATGCCCATCATATTATATTCATTTTACCCCACCCACCTATTCATTTTACCCCACCCATAATACCACACCCATAATACCATAATCATCATATCTAATCCATAACACCATAACTATCATACAAACATCATACCACATCAAAAACTAAATCCATTATATCACAGCCTTTTTATAATACCCATCAAACCATTAAAATCATACTATTCATAACATACCACACCCATAATACCAAACCATTATTGAATAGGGTTTTTTTTTTGGATGCTTATTATAATTATTATTTAGATATGCGTGGTGCAAAAATGGACCATGATTAATCCAATTAGTCGCATGGATGGATGATAATGACGTAAAATGGACGTAGAACGGACATTCCCGAACTGAACCACTATTTTTAAAATATGCATATTTGCACAATTTGCAAGCGTTGTTCTTGCCTTAGTCAATTCATTACAAAATGGCAAACCAAACTGAGCACATATAACAATAGAGTTGCCAGATCTAAAAGCCGTATAACAGTTTATCCTTATCGAAAATTGGGGCATCAAAAAGAAACACCCTTTAGCATTTTAAAGTTGTATTTTCGGCTTATTTTTTGAGTCCAATTTTAAAATTCTATATCGTTGGGTTGAATTGAGTTACTGCGCTGATACACTTGTTTTAGTAAAAGAAACGCAATAGGGCAGTAACACAAATTGATTCTGGCAAGTTCTGTTTTCTTTATACATACGAATGTGTTCGATTTCAAAAATGAAAGCAAACTTGAATCGAGCATAAAGCTTCCAACTTGTTTTGTCGACCAGAAATGTGTGCATTTGATTGAAATACAGCATGGCTGCATGTTTGAAATTTTAAAGTTGGTTGATTTGTTTTTGGTGGATTTTGACCTCTGTGCTCTGTTCAGATATACTTCGCTTGTAAGATAACGAAAACATAACTCAATGCGCTGCCCAACTCACCACACTCAAAAAATGTACACCATAACTCAATGCGCTATTCAACTCACAAACAGTTTGGCTGCAATTTTAAAGTTGGTTGGTTTGTTTTTGGTGAATTTTGAGTTGTACGTTTCGTTCAGATATACTTCGCTTGTTTAGATAACGTAAATATAACTGAATGCGCTGTCCAACTTACCACACTCAACAAATGCACGTCATAACTCAACGCGCTATTCAACTCATAAACTTGCAAGGATGATTTATTGATTCAGGAATCATTGCTTTTTAAGATGCGCCATGGTGCAATTGATTGAACGTTTTTGCTGAAATAGTAAACTGTGCCTGAGTTGGTGTGTTAGCGCAGTAGTTTTTGTAGCGCTACTACACTCATGTATACTAAATAAATACTACACTCATGTATAAGTGGGCGCGTCATTTCAAGTTTTTTATGCAGTCATTGTAAGATAGAAGGCCAAGGTTCGTTCTCCCAGTGTGGTTAGAGATCTACTTATAGTAGTTTTGTCCCTTTGCCACGAAATTTGCCATTTTGTCAATTCTATTTAATTTTCCCCCGAGTCAAAAGATGACTCCCTTTGAAATATTCAACAGAATTTATAGTACTGCTCTTATATTATTTCAATCAATAATTTCATGTTGGCAACACACAGTCTTTATGCAACGCATTGTTGCTTATCCCTCTTTTGCTGCTCAAATTTTAATGCATGTCATAAATTTTGCCTTTGTCGTCATTTGCAATCAACTATTTTTTTTTCAACATATTTGCTTAAAATTTTGCTACATAAGAATTTCAATGTAAATTGCAGTAAATACTGGTAGCTATGCTATTTGCTCCTTTTTTTTAAGTTAAAAATGCATACTTTGTAAAAATATATATATTTTGCTTGCTTAACATTAAAAGCCGAGGGTTAAACTTTGTTTCAGTTTAATTTTTTTAGGTTTTTTTTTGTGTTTTTTTGTTAAAAAATTTGTTTTATGTTACAATTAAAAAATAAAAAAAAAAACAAAATACAAAAAGAGTTTTAATGCAGCATCAGCTTGCAACAGGACCTTTGCAAAGTTGTTGTAATGCAAACACATAACTTTGTAAAATCCTAAAAAAAGATATAACAGCAAAGTTTCGAGTTTTAAATGGTTATGGACGAAAGTATGTGGAATTGTGTGGAGTGGAGTTTAGTAACGTGCTCAGAGGGATCTAAAACAATGGCAACTTTTCGCAAACATTTGTGTGTCAGTTGTGAAAACAGTGGCGTAGGGTGACAGAAATTAAGGGTGACGGCTTTGATGTACAGTTTTTTTTTTTTTTTTGTGACGATATTTCTCCTTTTGCTAATTCCCTGGTGATAGCTTTGTGGGTTTAACAATCCCCAAATAACCCTATTTAGCTGGCAACTCTGGCCAGCTAACTCATGCTCAGGCTAGCCTGTCTGCTACAGTGTTGCCAAATCGAGGCCAATTAAAAGTGCCTACCAAGGTAAACAAGCTTAATTGCTTTAACGAATTATGAAAATTATAAAAGTTGTTGTTGACTTTATGCAGTTAAAGTTTTAATGTTTCCGACATGCTTTTACATGGCACGGAAAGTATAAATATTTGAAGTAACTTTTAGAATTCCGCTGATTGATATGGTTAAAAATGGTTGTTTTTTTATTGAATTTAAAATTTTTATTAATTAAATTGTTAGTTTTGACTCAAAAAACTACTTAAAGCTGGTTAATATTTAGGTAAGCAACGAGCCATAGAGCTGTAGAAGGTTTAAATAATTGAAGTGTTCAATTAGGCGCATTCATATGGCCTCGCATTCATAAGTTTATCTGACGAAATGAAATGAACGTTAGCGAAATTAAGTATTGCTGGGAGTTTATTTAATTCTCATAAGTAAGTTTTAGAAAAAGGTAGATTAAACCGAAAATAATATTTAATTAATAATAGTAGGGGTTCATTTCAGTTTTTGTTGAACAAATTGATAAAGATCCAAATTATTTACTAAATTTTTTTTTTAAAATCCACTTTCGTGTTAAAAAAAAAATAAAAAAAAAAAACAAAAAAACAATTTTTTTTTCCCAGTCTTGTCAAATTTTGGTTGATATTCTTTTTTTTTTTACAAACTACGAGGGGTACTATTTATGTTTCGGGAAAAGCACATAATAACAAACATTTTTAAATGAAAATGGCTTTATTGTTTTTCAAAATATTCCCTTGATGATCTTTGCGGGAACAACAATAAGTCATTGGGTGCCAAATCAGGACTGTATGGAGGATGAGTTATCAATTCGTCGTTTCGACTGCTTAAAAACGCACATGTTTGACAAGATGTGTGAGAGCTCGCATTGTCATGATGGAGAATGATTCGTCTTTGGCGGTTGGTTTTGCGATTTTCTCCGAAGACTTCCGGCAAACAAATGGTCGTGTACCATTCAGAATTGACCGTCCTACGTTACTCAAGCGGAACAGTGGCCACATGACCCATTCGGTGGAAGAAACAGGCGACCATTTGCTTCGCAGTACTTCGTGCTCGAACAACTTTTGTTGGTTTTGCCTCGTCTTGGAATACCCACACGGTCGATTGCTGTTTTTTTTCCGGCTCATACGCATATATCCATGATTATTCATCTGTCACGATTTTATACACGTCTTTTGAAGCACCACAATTGAACTTTTTAATTATTTCCTTACACCAATCGACGCGAGACTTTTTTTGAGCGATTGTTAAATCATTGGGTATCCAATTAGTGCCCTATTTCACCATGCTAAAAATTTGTGAATTGTAAGAAAATTCCAAAATTGTAAAAAATCAATAATTTCCGTATCACCACTATTGTACAAATTGTGAATTAAAGTTGTAAAATACAAATCACAAATTTGTGTTTTATAACAAATTTGTTGATATTTGTTTCACCAAATGCGACTTGAAGTTGTAGATTACAACTTACAAATATGTAAATTGTTTACAACTTTTTAGTTTCCCATTTCACCAAACTGTTGTTTGATAACAAATTTATACAATTAGTATGAATTTTTTACAAGAAAAAAATCGTGTGTAAATTATTTACAAGTTAGTTGTGCTGGCGAGTACATAGCAGCTCGAGTAATAGCAGTGAAGAGAAGCCCCATATATCCAATATAAAAGTTTATAGACCGCGAATAAATTTTTTAATAATTAATTTATTCCAGTTTAATGAAAAATTTCGTTTAAGTGCTTCAAAATAAGAAGATCTTGTTTCAATTATTGGGCCATTTTTATTCCCCCACGAAGCTATTATCAAAAAATTCGATATCTTCGAGAAAAAATCTAATTTTAGTAGAAAATTATCCAAAAAGTATTTCTATACTGTTTTTAGTATACTTTATTTTGTCGGCTCATACAAAATACATACCCACTGACTTCCACAAATTTGTAAAAACTGCTTTTGCTGACATGTTTCTCTTAATTTTGGAGAAACGGTAAAAATTTTTGAATTGTAATTCGTAATTTTATTTTTACAATTTGTAGCTTGTTAATTACAAACTTGTGAAATTGTGCATTATTTTGTAAAATATTGATTTGTGATTCCTGCAATGAATTTGACGCTTCACAAATTTGTAATTGTGATTAAGAAGTACAATTTTGTGATTGTAATTTGTATTTGGTGAAATAGGGCACAGAGCAAATTTTTTTTACAGATAAGTGTTCATGCAAAATCGAATATATTAAAGTGGAACTAATGTGTAAGGATGCCTCTATCTTACAATATGTCACATGACGATCTTGCATTATCAGTTCACGTACTGCATCGATGTTTTGTGGTACAACAACCGAGTTTGGACTACCTTCATGGAATTCATCGGTGACCGCACTACGACCATGATTGAATTCACTATACCAGCGATATACTAGGTCTGTTTCCGTACTTTACACTTTGTAAGATTTGTGTAAAATGTGTGCAAGAGAGTAAAAACGAAATGTGAGAATAGTTACAGAAGTACGGAAACAGCTTCTAGTAAGTTTCAAGCACAAAACAGCTGATTTTGACTGCAGACGGCAGCACAAAATTTAAAACACTTTCACTCAAATTATTAAAAACCATTTTTAATGCAAAACTGAACAATTACTTAATTTTTATTTATTATTATTTATTTATTGTACTTAAATTTCCTTTTAGGCACACAATTTGTGCATTTATTTATCGCAAAACATAAACAATTATGAAATGGAATTTGACATTTGCTTCTTCTTATTGATGCTTATTCTTCTTGATGCTTGTTCTTACTTTACTCGGAGTCTCGAGTTCTAGCACTCTCTGTGCACTTTGTGTGCTCGAGAGAGCGATTTTATGCTTGTTCTTCTTCTCCCATTTTAAGCACAGAAAGTACGGAAACAGAAAATAGTGTCCCACAAGTTACACAGTGTGCGTACGGAAACAGACCTACTGTGATTTTTGATGGTGCTTTATCGTCATACAAAGAACTGAGTTCATCGGCACATTCTTGTTGAGATAATCCATGTCGAAAGTTGTGAAAAATAATCCAACGAAAACCTTCTCTTGAAATGTCCATTTTTTGAACAAATTGATTTTCTTAACTCACTGTAAACAAAACAAATAGCACTTGTACATAATAACGTTGTGAGTACATTTATGCTAACAAATGTCAAACTTTATTATAGTGATGCCAGATTTTAGCTATTGATATAAGTGTTGCTAGTTTCCGAAATATAAACAGTACCCCTCGTAGGCCGTAGAGGGAGCGGTTATAATATCAGAAAACATAAACCCATCCGAAAAAAAAATGTTGTGAAGACGCCCATTTTCATATTGGAAGCCACGTTAAAAAGCAAAATTGTTGCATTTGGGGATGTGAAAACCCGCAAGTGATTCAGGTAATGCTTATGCACTCACAACGACTGACTTGTGAGTGCATTGGCACATCTTCGGTCCGGATTATGAGCCCAAGGCGTTATATGTCCTTACTTTTCGAAAATGACCACGGAAGAGCTGTAACAGTTAATGGAGTGCGGTACAGAGATACGATAAACAATTCTTTGTGCTCGGATGGACATTTTAGAGACATGGAGATAATTGTTCCTTTAATAAAGAACAAAACAAATCTTATAAATTTTGTTGATACACCTGTGAACACTGAATTTTGAAAAAAATTGTACGATATTTTTATGGAGTAATATATAGTATAAGTACGATGCTTTGAAAATCCACAACAAAATGTGCTGAAAAAAGAGTTTATTATTATAAATTATTATCTCTTTATACTTTCGGAATAATTGTTGATGAGAAGTTGAAAAAATTCTTAATAAATTAACACACAATTTTATTTTATCTACATAAATGTTTTTAATAAATTGAATAGTAGAAGTGTTTGAGTATTAAGACGAAAACATAATAAAATATTTAATGAAAATCTATTGGATTCCCCCTCATTTCCTCCCCTTAATGAGAGATGATTTGTTATGAGGTAAGAAAAGGTATTATTTTATGTCCTGGAACATTTTAAACATTTAAAAATACCCAAATTGAAAAAATGGGTTCAGCGTGGAATCATAATTTCGCACCAAAGACGGTGTAGACTTAATAAGTTACTTAAAGGTTATTTTCTTTTTTTCTGAAAAACCTTTACTTCTAAAAAGAGAGGCTTGGAGGTGGTGCCTGGTGCTAGCTCGAAAGCAGGCCCCTCTGATTCTACTCATTTTGTCAACAACGTTTGTAAAACAACTACACAAGCAGGTTTTTGCAAAAACTGAATAAACTCTGAGATATAAAGGAAAACAATGTATGCACGAAATTATTGACAGTTAAACGATCTTTAAAAAAGTTATGAAGTTTATCTGTCAATCACTTTTGGATACATTAGGATATGTATAATTCTTCACAGATTATATTTCTTTTGGAGAATGTAAAAAAAGTTTTTACCATGCATAACACTTATTTTGACGTAAAAAAATTTTTTTAAAACTATGGAAACTATTGTAACTTGAGGAGCAAAATTATTACATTCATTGTTTATTTAAGCATTTATCCAAGAATTTCAGAAGTTATACCCTATTCATTGAAGACTGTCATGGTTCGATATAGGAAAATATGTACATAAGTGGAAAGTTACTAAGCAATCCGTTCTTATTGCGGACTCATAGTTCGCAAAAGAAAGGCTTACCCTTTCCAGCCAGCAAAGCAAATTATCAGGGAAATAAATGAAAAAATAACCTAAATATCAAGAGAACTAGTATCTAGAAGATTTCATGAAGTTAATCTTTATGGATGCACCAGTCGAAAAAAGCCGCTCTTTATAAAAAGGAAAAAAAGGAAGGAGAGCTTATTGCTTGCAAGAGTCCATGTTAATAAAGAACACAAATTTTGGAAGAACGTGCTCTAGATTGACGAAATAAAATTAAATGGGGTAAGACTAGATGGAAAAAAATTTGTTTGGAGCCCCAAACACCAAGACTTTAAGCTGAAGTATAGAACTAAAAACATTAAAGCAAGGAGGAGGCAACCTGATGGCTTGGGGAGCTTTTTCCTGACATGGTGTTATAAAAATTTTCTGTATACAAGGAATAATGGGAACAAATATGTATTTAAATAGTTATACTTAAGAACCATTTGAAATGGAACCATTTGAATTTAGTAACATGACTGCTAATTGTAATTTCATGCATGATAATGACCCAAAATACACAGTAAAGGTTGTGAAGGTTTGGCTAAAACTGAAAACAAATAAATATTTTGGAATGGCCTGAAAATGTATGGAAAATTTATGAAATTTTGTGAAATTCAGCATAAGCAATCAAAATTTTAAAAAATCAAGATGAGTTATGGAGTGGAATTGAGAAGGCTTGGTACTCTATTCCAAAGGTGCATGTTCTGAAGAAGCTTTACATGGTATTATTTACTCTCTGAAGTTCGCCTTTGTCTGCAGAGAGGTGACTTCCGAACAGATAAATTAATTTAATTGAAAAACTTTCTGTGTCAGATGAAATTGAACCATTGAACCATTTTTTATTATATTTTATGTGAAACACCTCAGATGTAATTTTATGCTATTCTGTGTCCACGGCTGTATGTTCATTTGTTTGAAAATTTTCTTAAAGTTCTTCTTAAAAATCACATTGGAATGGAAAAATTTTGCTCATAAAATAAAAGTAAGCTGCTATAAAGGAGAGTTTTGCGACCTTCCACAATTATTAAAAGCTCCTTATGACGGCTCTTGAAATTTTATACGAAGCCATTAACTTTCCTAACGAACTGTCTAATTAAATTGTTAGTAAAAAAAGGAAGTGCTACGAAGTATAGAAGAAAGGATGCAGCAAAGAAAAGAATTAGTTGAAAAAAAAAACAATGCAACATGTTAAAGTCACGAGAAACTGTAGCGAAACTTCAACTGAGTAAAGTTGCTCAAGCAAAAACACAAAAAAAAAGTTACACGAAATTGCAGCTATCTGGCAGCCCTGCACATATTTGGGTTGCTTGCTCTCTGGGTTTTTATTGTTGTTAATTTTCACTTTTTTTTGTTGTTGTTTTCTTTTGCTACTACATCTTCTTGTTGGAATTGTTGTCACAGCCTATTGTCATGTGAGCATTGCACTGCAAAGTGACTTCAGTTATATTGTTGTTGTTGCAGCTGTTGCTGTTATTTTGCAAAGGCAACCTGAAGCCAACCAAGCAGGCAACACAAGCAACATGTACAATGACGAGGACAACTCGAATAACCCACTTTTTGAGGCTAAAATAAAAACACTGTTGATGTTGGGAAATTTTTGTTGTTATTTGTAGGGCGTGTGGTGCGGGGGGAGGAAGGAAGGAGGTTGCGCTCCGAGTAGGTGTCAAACAAGGTTGCAACAGCATCTATTGTTACATAGCCGACCGCTATGAAGGTTGACATGCCTGGGCCTGGTGCCAGCGAAACATGAGTTCAGCTAGGGTTCACACGCTTGAATTGTTAGCATAACTGCGCAGTTATGGATTTTAACTTTAAATATTTATCGATAATGAATGATTTTAGATAATTTTTTTTTTATTTTGCAGAGAAGTATTTAGATAAAAGAATTAATAAATCGATTTATTTTTTCATCTGTATTCGGTAGAAAGAAATTGTAATATAAAACGTTAAAAAAACAGACTAAATATATCGATAACAAATAAGTTATTAGCTATTTTAATTTTGAAATAAAAATGAGATGCATAGTGAAATTATCGATAAGTAATATTCAAACCATAATAAATCGAAATGATGTAAAAAATTAATCGAAGGCAGAACTTATCCAAACACAAACCACATTTTGGAATTAGAAAATCAATTATTTAATTAAACAGAACTAAATCCCCGATGCATAGAAAAAGTTATCAAAAATAAATTTATGATAAAAAAAATCTATAAAAGTTCGATGTATTGACACTTTTCAAAACGAAAGAATTGATAAAATATCTACACAAGTGTAACATAAAAAGGCTTCTATAAAAAATCGATAGTATCAGGTGTACAAAAAAATTTTCAAGGATTTTTTTGAGATGGCATCACTAGTATTAAATCGAAACGGACAATGTGGCACCAACTTCATTTTGAAGCTTTATGCACTGAACACATTGACAACTACACGCCACTACGACGCGACTTAGGGCCAGTTTTTCAGTGCGGGTTTAAACTCTAGTCAAATTAAACCGAAGTTAACTCACCAAAATTGGACGTTTAAACTCGGTTTAAGCAAAAAAAAAAGCACATCATACGATAATTTAAGTCAATTCAACTTAAACGAATGCTACAATATTTAGTTAAACCGACTTTAAACGTAACTTTTTGGTGAGTTAAGCTCAGTTTAATTTGACTAGAGTTTAAACCCGCACTCAAAAACTGGCCCTTAAAGAAAGAGTCAACAATCTAGAAATATTATACTATTGTTTCATTCACATACACATACACAAACTCTTATATTTACACTGTTGTCGCTCGTCAAATTAGAAGTAATTCTATACCGACGTCAGCAACATTGCTATGCCACTGCGACATTTTCACTTCATTCACCTCCATAAGAAAAGCATATACAAATTATTTGACAGATGTCGTTGTCGTCGTCAATGTGTTTAGTGCACTAGGCTTTCTTTTTCAATATGTGTCATTTCGCTGAAGTGTAAACAAGATAGTTTTTGTGTGCTCTCAATATGTCAACTTTTGTGCGAACAAAACACAATTTGTGGTAAAGTTTACTTTTCTGCTTTCATTTGAAGAAAGGAAGGGATTTTTGCATCGAATTGTGACTGGAGATGAAATATGGGTTCATTACGATAACCCCAAGCTCAAAAAATCATACGAGTCGCCCGGCCATAACGCAAAATCGAACCCAAAGCCGAATATTCACAGTGGCAAGGTTATGCTCTGTATTTGGTGGGATCAATTGGGCGTGGTGTACTATGAGCTGCGACAATCGGGTGAAACAGAGTAACTCCATCGAACTCAATTGATGCATTTGAGCAGAGCATTGAAGTAAAAACGGCCAGAATACGAGCAAAGGCACGACAAGGTAATTTTGCAACATGACAACACTCGTCCACATGTTGCGCAGTCGGTCAAAACATACTTTAAAACACTGAAATGGGAAATCCTACCCCACTCGCCGTTTAACGCAGACATTGCCCCTTTCAACTACTATTTGTTTTCGTCGATGACGCATGCCCTTGTGGATCAGCGCATTCGCTCTTTTGAAGAACTCCAAAATTGGATCGATTCGGGGATCGCATCAAAAGATGCATCGTTTTTTCGAGATCGTATCCGAAAATTGCCAGAAAGATGGGAAAAAGTAGTGATTAACGATGGACAGACAATACTTTGAAAAATAAATTTGTTACAACCCTACGGAGAAAGAAGAGTCAATAACTCTTAAGTGACTCCCGTGACAACTTGAATGGAACCTACCACAGGACAGGTCTGATAAAACTTGTCACCAAACAGGTTCTTTGTGGCTGATATGGGGAAGATTTTATTTTATTTAGCACGGGACCAATTAAAAGGATACAAGCGGATACATATCGATTAAAACTTATAGCTCTATTTTTATCGTGGGGAAATTCAAAGTTGAAAAAAAAAATTGCATCTGTCACAGAATAAGTATTTAACAATGTCCAGGGCAATATTGAGTGATTGTTTAGTGAACAAATAAAATTGCTCAATGAACTACTCGATAGTTAGGATAGATCACAAATTTGATCTTCGAGGCCGGTCACGGGACAGGTCCAAGGTGACGCAGCAGGTGGCAATTGACCCCTGTCAATGACAACACTGTGTAAAAGTGACCGGTCGGTTTCATATATTGGTGGTAGAATTGGGACTGATCCCTCTCCCTTGGGGACATATCACTTGATAGGTTTACAACCGGTTCTTTTCTCCGTAGGGAAGTTTTTCACAATAAAGCGTCACACTTGAAAAATAAATCCTTTTAAACATACACCAAATCCTTGTACACCAAATATTATAAAATATGGCAATAATATTAATTGAAAAAAATGTCTCGATGTTAAAAATCAATAAGTTTAAGGCAGAAAAAAAAATATTACAGTAAGAGGAGCAAGAAATCATAAAAAACTGAATTCCAGCGCTATATTGATAAAGTTTATAAATATGTTAAGCTTATAACATAAATAGTTATCGAGAAAATTTATAATCAAATTCGTTGAATAGGTTATTTTGGAAGACAAACATAAAAACTAAAGGTTAAAATTTATCGATTAATATTATTTGATTGAGCTAAAATATGGACTTGAAAAAAAAAATCGATAAGAATTTTTATAGTTTTATCCATTAATTTTTTCAAAAATGAATGCACCGATTTACTTTTAAGTCTTGCGCTTATATTTTTATTTATAGAAAAATTTTGACAGTTCTATTCGAAAATCTGACATTTTCCAACATAAACCTACGTAAAGCGTTTCGGTGTAGGTGCTCTTATTGTTTTTTTTTCAATGGTTTCAAAATTGTATTTCCATGAGTTCGAGCATGGTCGTCGTACTCTCCATGAATTTTGAAAAGGTTGTCCCCAAGAACGGCTCTTGTGGCAGAAAATATTGATGCTGTGTGTGTGAACTGTTAGAAGCAGGCCGGAATGTGATATACTATGAGAAGGAGTTATCATTGGGCATTAGTGCGACTAGCATATATTCGATTTTACATGAGAATTTAGGCGTCAGGATGATTCGTTCCCGTTGGTTGCCTCATAATTTGACGGTTGCTCAAAAAAATACTCGTGTTGATTGGTGCAAAAAATGCTGCAGAAAATACAGCGGCTGTGGTTCTAAACACGTCTACGACAGTACCAAAGATGAAAAAAATTAATGGATCTATGCTTTTGAACACGAAAAATCTGAACTGTTTGGGCCTTCAAAGTGAGCATATCGACGCGAATGGTTTCCAACTTTTTCAGAAAACCCGGTCATGTCACAACCGTGCCACGTGAGCAACAGGTAATTGTTAATGCTGAATGGTACCCAACCATTTGCTTGTTGGAAGTGTTCGGAGAATTGGGAGAAACCAACAACCGAAGGAAGATCATCCTCCATCACGACAATGCGAGTTTCCACACATCAGCTCAAACAAAATAGGTTTTAAGCACTCAAAACTTGAAATTGATGGGTTATCCGCCTAACAGTTCCTACGTGGCATCATGTATGACTACTTCTTGTTTCCTTACATTAAGAAAAACATGCGTGGCGAGCGTTTTTCTACATCCGAACAAACTGTTGAGGCCTTGAAAAACCTGGTTTAGGAGATACTAACTTCAAAGTTGCAAAACTGTTTCGAAAATTGGTTCAAACGAATGCAGGAATGTATTGATCATCTTGGAGAAAACTTTGATAAAAGCATTTTCACTGCTCAAACACTGTTCTTCCATTGTTAAGCGAAAGACTTAAAAGGTAACTCTAGTTTTAAAAATATTTGTTAAAATTAATTGTTTTTTTATGTAGTTTTTAAGTGAAAATCGACCCGTTGAGGAAAACTGATAACATATTTATCAACAATATAATATTTTAATCGATATAAAATAAAAATTTAATTAATTTTCATCAGGAAATCATAAGAAAATAGCCATCAGATCAAGATTCAGAAATAATTTTATTTTTACTGAAACAAAATTCATTTGAGTTCAAAAACTGATAAATAATTGGAAGGAGAGAAGTATTGATAAAAGTATTGTCAAAGAAGAAAAACTATGCACTTTTTGATAAAATCGATGAATATTCATAAATACAAAAATCATTTATAAAAGTAAGTTTAAAAATAGCACAAAAAAAAGTAAATTGATCGATGACGATTTTATTTTGTGAGTCAGAAATCCTTGGCTTTTTTATCGAAAAAATTAATTTGAGTTGAAAAAAACGATATAACAGAAAATTAAAGAAAGTTTCCGATAGAAGTGATGTAGGAAAAAAGTCTTTTTATACTTAAAAAACCAATAAAAAATCCAATAAAAAATGCATGAGAAATAAGAAAAACGAGAATATTGCAGCCTTAATTTATCGATAATTCCATTTTTTCAGTCGAAATATGGAAAATATACATAAAACCTTTTAGAGTTAAAAATACAACAGAATTTTACTCAAACTTATCGATAAAAGTGTTATCGTAAATCGATGTCATCGATTAAATAAATGTAATCGATATTAAATTTGATCGATTAAAGCATTGATTTAAAAATAAATGTGCATTTGATATAATACATTTTTAATAATAAAAATAAGTTATCGATTTTGATTTGAAATTTGATTTTATTTGAAAAAATGGTGATTTTCATGTGAATGGATAAATTCTCGCGAGGCAGTTGTATCAAAGTATAAAGTGATGAAAGAAATACTTATAGATTTAAATTGTTTATTAATTAAAATGTCGATAATTATCGATAAAATAGACAAAGTTAAAACCTCTTGTCCTAAAGTTTTTATTATCAATAATTTTATTTTCTCTTTTCTTTCTCTCTTTCTAGCAATTGTGAACCCTGATTGCCGAAGACCGCCAGCAATTTACACTTCAGCTCTTACCGTTTCTTACCGTTGCAACCAGCTTGATCCACTCGAAGCCTACACTCGAGTCAATTCGACCCCACCATTTTTCAACCTACCCGGCATTCCTGGCGTATAGTGAACAGGTGTATCCCGTGTATACGACGATATCTTCTTAGACGATGGCTGTCCACTCGATATCAACGTTACGATAACGACGAAGACGCTGGCGCACACCAGACACAGAAACACCGTCATAACTATACAAACGATGCGCTTGCGCTTGCGATCGGCCTCCTCATCATCGTCTGTCTCATCGCTGAGCGACTTCTTCTTGAGCGTCTTGTGCGAACCCGTCATCGAGATGCGCCGCCCTGCCTTGTGATGAAATGGACGCAGCACCTGTTCGAATGCTGCATCGCCCAGCTCGTACGTGAGCGAAGGCTTTCGCTCGAATGATGGACGTTTTTCTTCGATGAAGGCGGCTGCCGCTGCAGCTGAGGTCGAAGCTATCGCTAGTGGGCGTGGGCTGCGTTTGATGTCTTCGATGGTGACGGCAGCGCCGCCAGCGGCAGCCACCGCACTCGATAATGGACGACTGTTGCGTCGGTGGGGTGAGGTAAGCTCAAATTCGTTGCCAACCACTGGCGGCGGATAGCCCGAGTCGCTAATGAAACTTTTCGACTTCTTGCTGGCGCTGAGTGTATCCCTGTATGTGCGCAGCCGCATGCTAGCGCTGTGCAGCGCCTTGGCTTGCTTGGCGCTTGCATTTGTACCCTGGAAGGCGGCCGCTGCTGCAATAAAGCCTGGACGATGAATCTGCAGCTCTTCCAGATTGCTCGGCGACAAGTAGAGCGAGTGCCCGTGCTTGGCGCCACGCTTAAAGTGATAGGCAGCAGTAGCGGCTGCAGCGGCGCTGTGCAGCTGCAATGTATGCGGTGGATGTACATGTGAAGCAGCAGCAGCAGCGGCCGATGTTGACGGACGACCGTCCAGCTCAAGACTGTGCGAGCTGTGCTGTCTGGGATGCGTATGATCGATAGCTCTCTTTTTAAGGCTGCTGGCGGTGCTAGACGTGTGACCGATGCTTGAAGCAGCGGCAGCTGCATCCTCGAAAGAGCCTGAGCTCTTGCGCACCATACCAGAGATAGAGCGTGTGGGGGGCGCATCCTCGTGGCTGTTGCTGCGCGAACGAGACTCGATGAACAGCTCATTCTCTAGCGATAGATTCGCCTGGTTAAAAAGCGGCGGGCGACCGTCCATGGACTCGAGTAGATCGTCGTTTAGAGAAGGATGACGTATCTGCGACTCTACGACAGAGTCGGGCTTCGCGCTGGGCCGGCGTGCGGGATCATTAAAGGAACGATGTGTGCGACTGCCACGCCTACTGGGTGATGGTGAGCGGCTTATATCTTTGCCTGGTTGACCAGGCATTAAAAAGTTGCCACGCACCGAACTGGTGCGTCGACTGGAAGAAGCTGATGAACCACCACCGGCTGATAGCAGCAACTGATCGAGCGCTGGATCTTGCTGAGCGTGAAATGAATGCGTCTTCTTCATCTGAAAGTTGGAGCCCGAATGAACATCGATGGTGTCGGAGCGGCGGAAGAGCGTTTTCTTCAGCGGATGCGTTGCGCTGGCGGTTAGGCGGTGCGGTGGCGGCAGCATGTAGTCATCGATGAACTGTATTGGCGACGTGCTGCCGCCCGCACGTCCCAGTCCATTGCCGTCACCCAGACTGCTGCTGCTCACCAAGTAGATATCCGGCTGGTGCTGCTGCTGCTGGTGTGACGACAAGGCCGACGCGGAACCGCCCGCCACGGGGCTGATCGAGTGCGCCGTTGGCGAGCTGGCTGAACTAGAGTGTTGGTGTTGGTGCTGGTGCGGATGTTGTTGTTGTTGTTGTTGTTGGTGCTGGTGCCGATGTGCCTGCGCAGCCAGCTGCTGAAACGTGCGCAGCTGTTGATGCTGCTGGCGTGCAGACAACGCGGGCGACATAGCGCCCGCGTGCATTTGGTGCTGATGGTGCGTGGGTAGTGCGAGTGATTGTGGCGGTGCTGAACGTGCGGCCACTGGCGATGCGGAGCGATGTATGAGCGGCTGCTCGACGATCAGCGAATCGTCGATCATCATTTGTGGCGCATAGTTGTCGATGGCCATCGAGATGGAACGATTGATGGCGCGCAATTTGGGTGGTTTCTTTTTTGTGGCGGGATTGTCGAGCGATGATTTGCCGGAGGGCTCGTCCACGTGTATGTAGTTGAGTGAGGCGCCACTGGGATGCTGATGATGATGGTGGCCGCCGCTGCCGCCAGCACCGCGCTCCATACGGTAGACGTGCGAGGAGTATCTATTATAATAATGTGCAATTGTGGTGCTGGTGTCTGGGAAGGGTAACTGGGTGAACTAGGGGTCGGGTGAGGGGGATGATTGTGACTTGAAGTTACGATTGTCCGTGAGTGGTTGGGTGTGTTTGTGCTGTGTGTGTGCGTGTGTATGGCGATGTGTATAAAACGAGCACACAAAGTTAATTTAGTTGGTGACAGACAAACACACACACCAAAAGCGCAAAAGGATAAAAATATTGGTGCTTCTTCTACAGGTGTTATTATTGTTGTTGTTGTTTTTAATTGAATCGAGTTTATTTTTTAAACTTTTATTCAGCTTTTTTGTGCGTTGCAGTGTTTTGTTGTTTGTTTTGATGATGTTGTTTTTATTGTTGTTGTTATTGTTTTTGTTGTTATTGTTGTTGTTGTTATTGTTGTTGTTTTTGTTGTAATAGGTGCCTTCTTTGTGCATAGACAAACGTGCCAATCGTGCCCTTTACTCTTCAAATTATTGTCACATTTCGTTAGTGTTCACTTTTAGTGGGGGTTTCTTGTTGCTGTTGTTGTTGTTGTAGTTTAATTGTGTTTTTGTTGTTTTTATTTAAAAATAAGTTTTATTAAAAATCACTTTAAGTTGCTTTATTTTAAGTTTCAATAAAAATGTTTAACATCTAGAAGAGTAGAAAAAAATGTGAAGTGTTAAAAGTGAGTGAGAAAAAGAAAGACACAAAGTTTAGGTGATTGTTGTAAAAAAGAGAGAAAATGAAAAAAAAATTAAAAAATTCTCACAAATGCATATTAAACCATTAATTCCTATAATATTGTAGGTAAACTTTTTCACAGTGTTTTAAAATTTAGCTCTCATAAGCTTCTCTCACATATTTCAAATGTTTTCCCAGTGAACCGAAAGTATCTTTTATGACAAGCTTATTTATAAATCTTTCCGGATAAAAACGATCGTTTTTAGCACTCGCAAAAGGAACATTCGTGGACCTACTTATTAATGTCTCTAAGAATCCAAATGAAGAGATTGCAATCAGTAGGTATGCAATCAGTGACTTCATAGCCAATGACTTCATATTGTGATTGTAAGCTACGAGTAAGTTTTCAATAAATGAAAATAAAATTACTATGAATGAAAAATACATATTGAAATCATTTTCTATTATTGACAGCAATCAAATAATTGAAGTCATTTTTGATTTCATTGAAAACCATAATTCCAGTTATGATTTCAAAACCAAATTGATTGCAATCTTTAAATAATTTCAAAAGATTGCAAAAAAACTAGTACATGTTGTCTTGAAATCAACTCAGAGAAATCTTTCCAAATAAGGTAAATCATGTCAAAGAGAAATCAGAAAAGCAAGGATATGCTTTAGCTATAATCTTACTTTAGAAATTAAATTCGTATTTTTTGTTTTTATATTATTGCAAGTAATGTTTTACTTTTTTGATTTGAATAAAACTAAAATTTGTTTCATTTCCACTAATTTGGAGAAAATTTAGAATATCTATTTTTTTTCCTTGTTTATGTGTATATTTACCCCCTAAGAGCAAAAATCTTGGCTCTGCCTCTACTTTCAATGTCAGATTTTGCTTAACTTGGATAAAAAAGGACTTTCGAAATGAGAAATGATGCTTTTGATGAAACTACACTGAAAAAAAAATGTTTTAAAACTGACGACAATTGTTATTAATTTGACGATATTTGTGTTTAAAAAATAGCTTGCAACAAATTTCGTCAAAGTAAGAGCAAATGTATTTAAAAATTTTGAAAAACATATGAAAAAAAGTCAAATTAACAACACATTTTGTGAACACATTGTGTTTAATTTTAAGCTAACTTTTTTTTTTTTCAGTGTAGAAATGATCAAAAAGTCTTTTAATAGAATGAAAAGGCTTCAATTGATTAAAGAGGTTTCACAATATCAGTGATTTCCAAACATAACTTCAATTGACTTCAATTGATTACTTTAACTTCAAATGTATACAATTGAATGCAATTCATGTTTAAAAAGAGCCCGACTTCAGTATAGTGACCCAATCAAAAGCTATTTCTAAACATGATTTTAACTGACTTTAAATGATTTCATTGCTTTCAAATGGATACAAGTGCATACAAATGAGTTTAAGTGAGTATTCAGTCACAACAATCAAAAGACTTTAATAGAAAATTTCATCAATTCATTACAGAGTCATGACTTCATAAAGATTGCTTATTAAAATTTTTGAAATCATGAAATCGAAAAATGATTAAAAAACACTGAAATAATTGTTTTTGCTATAAGTGGAAAGTTTTGTTTGTATGATTCCAATCTTTAAAACTCGGTCAAAAACGATACATTTTGAGTTCATAAACGAGTTCACAAAAGAATTTAAAATTATAAATTCTTTGTTCAATTTTTAAGTTAAAAACCTTTAAAAATGGATAATAATTTTTTTTAGAAATTAGTTAATTAGAACAAAATGTTAGAAGTATAAGTTTTTGAATTGGTAAGCTATTAAATGTAGTTTTTAATAACATTAATTTTTTGTAATGCTTGCATTAATATTAAAATTAAAATATACAATGGGCCAAAAAACAAAACAAAAAAAAAATACCCCTATTTTGGGATTGATCTCGTACCTTCTGTGAATCAAGTCCGCTTGAACTGCCATTTACTCACATCAATTGTTGAAATTAGTCAGCGATACGTGCTCATAAATAATATTAAAAAAACAATCGTAAAAGTATCATTTGAGAGAACGAATAAAAAGTATCATTTGCGATTCATTAGAAACATATTTTAAAAAAAAAAAAAATTAAAAAATATATTAAAAAAAAATTCTAATTTAGATATTAACTTATTTTTTAACAAGATTTCATTGATGATTCTTTTAAGAGATCATTTATGATCAAAATACGATTATTTTTCGAAAGAATTTTCTGCGGTATAACATTAAGCTCTAAAAACTTTAAAGAAAAATTCAAAGTGTGCTCATATTATTTTCCTGATCACGTTTATGAAGGTATTCGGGTAGAAAAGACATTTTTTGTTTTAAGTGTTCATCAAAGTATCATTTGCGAACTCATTTAAAAAAAAAAATTGTCATTTATGATTTATTTGTGAATAAAATATAGTGTAATTTACAATTTACTTCTTAACTCCTATACGATCGAAATAAATTCATTTTTCGATTTAGACATTTTTCTTTTTACTTTTACGAATGTTTCAAACTAACTTACAATTTTAACATAAAAAAAATCAAGCATTTTTTACTTTTTTTCGAAACTTTATCATTTTAATATAATGCAGGAAACTGAAAGTTCGAAAATGAATAATAATAAAAGATTCGGAAAAGAAGAATCCGAAAACGTTCGCAAAAGTCTTACATTTGCGGTTTAGTGGGTTTTAATAACAAAATGTATGCGCTCTATAATACAATCAACGTTCTGTCGAGAGCAATTCTCCAACTAATACACTCACGACACTTTGGGACATTGCGCTACTCTCTCTTTCTCTCTCTCTGCTGATAAATAATCTGTTGACCAGTAGAGTTATCAGTGTACCTATTATTGGCTCAAAGGCTAGAAGATTCGAGTGTTGAAACTTGGTGATAAATTAACGAATGAAGTGAATGTCGTTTACGTGTTTAGAAAATAGGCAATATCCCTTACGGATGACGTTTTTATTGGGTAAATATCGTAATACTCTTTGGGTGCTACTTAAGTCAACACTCTCCAATCTGAATAGTTGGGCCTTAAAGCTGTGTGTTGGGGGTAAGTTGTATGTTGGGTGTAGTGAGACCTATCTTACTATACGGTGTTTTTGTGTGGTGGCCAACAGTTAAATTACAGTCTAGTAAAATACAGTCTAATTTTTAGACGTTTGAAGATTTTACCAGCAAGGCATTTATACTATTACAAAGTCCTGAACATTTTTTTTAAAAGATCTGGGTATATGCCGAATCCAATATCTGGGTCATATAATTTAAGGAGGAATTTGACCTCAGTATTAACTGTGCCCGCTTTTCGAACCACCCATTATCGGAATTTTTTTTCAATCTTATCTCATAGATTATTTAATAAACTCCCTGGAGACATCCGCATTGAAAGAAATTTGTATGCTTTTTTGAAGAAAATAAAATTCTGGCTTCTTGATAACATGAGTCACTCAGAAATCGAAATTTTGTTGCACTCTATTAGCTAATTTTATTGGATTATATATATTTTTATTATATTTACTTAATTGTCTTGTTTTTCATATTTATTTCTTTTCGTGTTCTCATTGCATCAGATTTTTTAGTTATCATTATTTTATTTCACCCCACAACACAATTTTAAACTTATTAATTTTAATTCTAATGTTAATTTTAATGACCGCACTGTATTAATTTTCAATGTAGTGACATTTAACACTATTTTTCAAATATACAAAATATCAAAACTGTTCTCTTGAATTAATGTACTAGTTACTTAAGTTCCACTTTGTAAAACATTTACTAAATAAGAGAATAAAGATTATTATTATGATTATTATTATTATTATAGACAGATACTGGGGCTAGGGATACTGTAAATTACTTACTCCGTGTCCTTCAGGGGAGCATTTTGGTCTACTACTGAATTCTGAAATCAACTTAATTGAACGCAATTTTTCACTAAAGACTGAAGATCCTTTGATATCATTGGATGAAAGCTACCGCATGAAAAATTCTTTCGTTTTAGAGCAGTGGCCGTCACCCTAGGCTATTAAGAGCTCTCTCATTTTACACGTATTCTTATGCTTTTACGCTCATTCAACAAACAATAAGTGACGAAACAGAATTGTTTTGGATGATATGCAATCTTTTTGTCTCACTTTCACCTACAGTTTCATTTTTAATTTTGCCGATCGCTGTTTTAGAGCTACCTTACAGTGCTTTTTAATAATCGAATCGAGGCCACTCTTCTATTCTCGGTTTCGTTTTTTCCTTCTGTTGTTCAGTTTTTGTCTGATCAGTTCATTGGGATCAGACAACACAGATTACGAAATTACACACACCCTCATTTGAGAATAGGAATAGTTTTTGTTCCCAAAGTTTTTATCAGAGAGGAATGAGATAGGTAAAAATTTTTTAACAAAATCGGTAAAAAGCGTCCTGGATTTAAATACCTTTTTAAATCTCTTTTAGATTACTAGATCCCTGTAATGCAGCGCAGGGCGCTCCATAGCTCACTGAGCTCTCTGTGAGCGTAACTTTTCACATGTACACAGTGTTGCCATGTGGGCAGATAAAACTTGTTTTGCCAGTTTTTGGAGAGGGTAGAAAGTTTTCAAGTTTTTCCCGAAAAAAATGAAGTTTTTTTTTATTTTACCCAGTTTTTCAAGTTTTTACGATTAAGGGGAGCCGAAAAAAAGGTCATGTTTGTGCATTTTTGTAAGGAAACCTAAGGGATATTTTTAAATGAGAGTTTTTATACCTTTAAATATACACATTCAAGAGTATGTTTAGTGTTTTTTTAATTAAAAAAAAAGTAATATTAAGGTGGATACAGCATTTTTTGTAGAGTTCTCTGAAAATGCGGTGACCAAGATTGCTCCTCCTAAATTCAACTGAAACAAAAAAATGAAATATATTATTAAACTAGATACTTAAAACTCGTACTTGTCATAGCCGTTTTTGAAAATATTAATTTTTCACAAAATGGCGGACTTCTGAACGTAAATTTACGATTTTCGACCAAAAATTCGTCATTATTTTGCCTATAAAAAATGAATGAAGCTACGAAAAAAAAAATCCCATGACAAGTACGAGATTATTATGAATAAAACAAGCCTGCAAAAAATCAAAACGATCGGTTCGATTCGATCTTGGTCACCAACTTTGAAAACAAATTTTCGAGAAAACCGCGTTTGAAAATAAGGGCCAGCACTGCGCGCTCTAGAAGGCGGTTTACTCACTAGGCTATAACTTAGTTATTTTTTGAGATATCGACTTGAAATTTACACCACATATTCTTGAGACCTAAAGCTTTAAGAAAAAAAGTTCTGGGTTTATTTCCCCCCTTAAAACGATGCTTTCTATTTTAGTGAATCTACACAGAAAATAAAAGAATTGATTTGTTACCTAAACTAGTTTAGCTAATATGAAATTTTTTATTTCACCTATCCTTTTCAGCAACTTTTCTACTTACACAGTTAATTAAACAATCATGCATTAGGTAATTTACCTAATTAAAATTTGTAAATTCTACTAAAATTTGGCTTATTAAATCATCGAATTTTTCTAGTAATTTTACCCAATGCAAGTTGTCGATTTGTTCGTATGCAATGTAGCATTTGAATGTTAGCTCTTAGGGATTAATCCTTAAAGAACCAATTGTTTTTTATTTCGTTGTTATTTAATTACACTTTCTTTTTATCATGTGAGTTTTCTTTTTTAAATTTAACAATATTAGTTTTTCAAGTTGTTCTTTATTTAATTTATTTCGATTGGTTTATGTATCTAGATAACTGGATAATTTGGCTACAAAAACGTAGTTTCCTTACTTTTAAGTGGAAAAATTATCTAAGGAATTGAATGAATTTCCTAAAATAAGTAGTTGTTTTTCCTTATCTGAAGTAAACTATTAAAATAAATAGTTGATTTTTATAAAATATGTAGGTGTCGGTTCCACTCTTAAGTGGGAATGCAATCTAAATAATTAGAAAATTTTTTACACTTAGTAGGTATCTTACCTAATCTGAACTGGACATATCCTCAAAAAAAATTTTCTAATTCTTCTAATAAATTATGTGTCTTATCTATTTTATGGCTGAAGGTACACCAAAATATTTAGGTGCTTTATTTACTCTCACAGTTAAACTACCCAATATAATTGTAATAATTAACATTTAGAAATTGGTAGCGCACCTAATCAAATTCGTTGACTGAAAATCACCGGATTACTTTAGCTGAATTCACAACATTTTTAGGTAAAAGTTCTACTCTTTTTTTTCTGTGTATGAATCAAATAGATAAACTAAATTGCATGTTACTACAAAAACATATGTATCATTTGAAGCTGCTACTACTAATTTTCACTCCTTTTCAAAGTTTATTTTTAAGGCAGCGCTGTTGCTATTATTGTTGCTGTCATTGCTTCTTTTCTTTTGTCTCGGTTTCCCTTCGTCGAGTCTTGGCGGTCAATTTTTGGAATTCCTTTTTAAACTTTACGCTTCAGTTTACATATATTCAGAGTTGACGATCAAGTCTTCCGTATTTTCTTGAGAAATGAAGTGGCCAAAATAACGGGACAACGAGATAACAAAGCGAATTGCCAAAAATTTTAAAGCACACATTTTAAAAATACATGTTTTAGTTAATTTTTAATATCAAGTTTTTTCACCAAAAAACAAGTTTTTTTTTTGGAAATTAAAGTTTTTTTTAAAAAAAATATGGCAACACTGCATGTACATAAAGCTCATAACAGAAGAGAATATAATTCAGTCGTTCGCTGACGGTGATGCTGTAAAGACGTATGTCGTTTTGCGCTGCAAATTATATGTACACTCGTGAAAAATCAACTTTTTGTAGATTCATTATACTTATGCACATCTTTTTTTAGTTTGTAAAACTTCATATTCGTATATATTAAGGTTTCATATAAGTAATACATATTAGCTATTAAGACTTTTTGTATTGTTCATTCACATTCCTTATTAATTTTTTGCTTTTTGATTACTTGTTTACTTATTTTATTTAATTTCTTATTATTTACTTACATGTTTTTTGTTATTAATTTTAATTATTCATATAAGGGTGATTTTTTTGAGGTTATGATTTTCATGCATTAGTATTTGACAGATCACGTGGGATTTCAGACATGGTGTCAAAGAGAAAGATGCTCAGTATGCTTTGACATTTCATCATGAATAGACTTACTAACGAGCAACGCTTGCAAATCATTGAATTTTATTACCAAAATCAGTGTTCGGTTCGAAATGTGTTTCGCGCTTTACGTCCGATTTATGGTCTACATAATCGACCAAGTGAGCAAACAATTAATGCGATTGTGACCAAGTTTCGCACTCAGTTTACTTTATTGGACATTAAACCAACCACACGAATGCGTACAGTGCGTACAGAAGAGAATATTGCGTCTGTTTCTGAGAGTGTTGCTGAAGACCGTGAAATGTCGATTCGTCGCCGTTCGCAGCAATTGGGTTTGTGTTATTCGACCACATGGAAGGTTTTACGCAAAGATCTTGGTGTAAAACCGTATAAAATACAGCTCGTGCAAGAACTGAAGCCGAACGATCTGCCACAACGTCGAATTTTCAGTGAATGGGCCCTAGAAAAGTTGGCAGAAAATCCGCTTTTTTATCGACAAATTTTGTTCAGCGATGAGGCTCATTTCTGGTTGAATGGCTACGTAAATAAGCAAAATTGCCGCATTTGGAGTGAAGAGCAACCAGAAGCCGTTCAAGAACTGGCCATGCATCCCGAAAAATGCACTGTTTGGAGTGGTTTGTACGCTGGTGGAATCATTGGACCGTATTTTTTCAAAGATGCTGTTGGACGCAACGTTACGGTGAATGGTGATCGCTATCGTTCGATGCTAACAAACTTTTTGTTGCCAAAAATGGAAGAACTGAACTTGGTTGACATGTGGTTTCAACAAGATGGCGCTACATGCCACACATCTCGCGATTCTATGGCCATTTTGAGGGAAAACTTCGGAGAACAATTAATCTCAAGAAATGGACCGGTAAGTTGGCCACCAAGATCATGCGATTTGACGCCTTTAGACTATTTTTTGTGGGGCTACGTCAAGTCTAAAGTCTTCAGAAATAAGCCAGCAACTATTCCAGCTTTGGAAGACAACATTTCCGAAGAAATTCGGGCTATTCCGGCCGAAATGCTCGAAAAAGTTGCCCAAAATTGGACTTTCCGAAGGGACCACCTAAGACGCAGCCGCGGTCAACATTTAAATGAAATTATCTTCAAAAAGTAAATGTCATGGACCAATCTAACGTTTCAAATAAAGAACCGATGAGATTTTGCAAATTTTATGCGTTTTTTTTAAAAAAAAAGTTATCAGGCACTTAAAAAATCACTCTTTTCATATTAGATGTTGCCACCTTTACTAATGGATATAGTGTCATATGAAAGGGAATTAAGAAAAGCAATTTTGTGTTTATATCAATTCTGCACCAAGAACTAAGTTGGGTAAATTTTTTAATAAAAGAACAGTAATAATAATAATAATAAATGGCAATAATTTTGACAAAAGTAAGAAAAATAATGACATCAAGCAATAACATTTTATAAAAAAAACGATATACATATATATATATATATATTAAGATTTTATAATATTAAAAAAATTATTCGTATATATTAAGGTTTCATGTAATTCATTCATATTATCTATTTAGATTACTTACATTATTCATTCATATTACTTGTATTCATTAATTTCATAGAAGAAATAATGAACAAGACGATGACTAAAAATAAAAACTTAAAATAAAAAAGAAAAACTTACTAATCTAGATAATTGTGAAAACTATTTCGCTCAGTGTACTCAATTCGAGAGAGCACCAATACTAACAAGACAAAATAAAATGTGACTGTGTTAGAATGCCCAGCCCTGCTGTAATGTCTTCATGTCAAAACTTATACATAAATCTATAGATATAGATAGGCTATAGCCTTACTTTAATAATATTCTCCCTAATCTGTTACCTACATATACGAGCCCAAACCACTATTAATTCGTACAGCAAGCACTTTTATGCCAATGTAACATGTAAGGGTACATATTTTATTAAATAATATTGACAACACTATTAAATTTATACTTTTCTGAAAGTTTGTTTTATTATCTTTAATTTCATAAACAAATTTGTGCACATATCATGATAAAAAGTTTTGAAAACAGAAATTAACGGAAAGTCCATTTATTTTGATAAAAAAAATTTGACCACTATTAATTCGTACAGTGGAACATTTTCTAATTTAATACTGTGTAACGCCCCCTTTGCTTTTTAAAACAGCTTCTAATCGCTTTGGCATTGTATCTATAAATTTTTTACACTCTTCAGGGGTTATAGAGTCCCAACTTTCCTGAATGTTGGCTTTTAATCCGCTAAGAGTGCGTTGTGGGTCATTTCATCACTTCCTTTTCATGAGTGCCCACACGTTTTCGATTGGGTTAAAGTCCGGGCTAGATGATGGCCAGTACAGAACACTAATACCATTTTCTTGTAGCCATTTTTTTGTTTTTTTTGGCTGTATGGAATGATGCACCGTCTTGTTGAAATACATATTCGCCACAGTCAGCTAGCTTTGGTACTGACGGAATGAGATGTTCTTCCAATATATTAATATATTTTTCTGCATTTACTGTTCCCTTAATAAAGTGAAGCTGACCGACACCCTTTGAGGACATACATCCCCACACCATAATGCTAGCTGGAAACTTTACAGTACGCTTTAAGAGTCTTTATGATATGCCTCTGTGCTTTTCCGAATCACCCTTTTTCTGGCATCACCGACGCATACGTCAAACTTCGATTCGTCGCTAAATATAATGGTGTCCCATTGCCTTTGTACCCAAGAACGTCTTTCTTTTGCCCATAATAAACGTTTTTTCATTTGAAGTACAGTAAGTAAGGACTTTTCTTTGGCCTAAAAAATTCAAGTTTCAATAAATGTTTTTGGTATCACCAGTAGTAGAGTGTTAAACTTACTTTATAAACACCATAAGCTATATCTTTCATTTGCCGACGCGTCCATTCACGTTTAATGGTTTTTCCAATTCTTTCTGACCACTCTGAAGCTATGTATCTAATAGTGCCTCGACGATTTTTTTTAAGTATAACTTCTTAAGCTCTTTTGTCGCGAATCGTTATTTTGGAGACCAGGCCTCTGTTTGCAACATTATTGCTACAATTCTCATTTTTTTTTTGTATTTTTGAACAATACTTGATACTGTTGATCTGGGAAGCTTTAATTCAACCGATATTTCGCAATAGCTTTTTCCCGATTTGACTTTGTCAATAATTTATAATCGAATTTCTTCACAAACTGGCTTACCAAGTGCCATCGTTGAACAATTAATCAGAAATAAAAAGAAACAACACGAAAAAAATCGTGTTATTGTTCAATTGCATTTCTTTACTCTAATAAAACGGTAAATTTTCATTATTTGTTTACATTTTAATTTTCACAGTTGTCTTTAGCTGAATTTATACACTGTACGAATTAATAGTGGTCAAATTTTTGTTATCAAAATAAATGGACTTTCCGTTAATTTCTGTTTTCAAAACTTTTTATCATGATATGTGCACATATTTGTTTATGAAATTAAAGACAATAAAACAAACTTTCAGAAAAGTATAAATTTAATAGTGTTATCAATATTATTTAATAAAATATGTACCCTTACATGTTACATTGCTATAAAAGTGCTTGCTGTACGAATTAATAGTGGTTAGGGCTCGTATAAAGGGACATCCAACAAGAGGTGTTAAATCTCCTAGTTTTTCTATATCTATATTCTATATTAAATTTGTAAACAAAACAAAAACGGAATTGTATAAAAAGAAGAATAACAACATTAAACACATCTTCAAGCTTTGATAGTAGTAACAGCTGTCATCAAGCTCGAAAAAGCTGCATAAAATTAGAGCCGGGTGAAGCCAGGACACACTAAGCTAGTAGCTATATATGTATGTATACTAGATCGTATGAAAAAAGTACGCCGCGCACCAAAGAAAATTTTGAAATTATTTTTATTTATTTTTTTTTTTTTTGTTTTGACCGAACCTAGGTGTCGCGCATTTAAGTTTTTCTTCTCATATCTTCAGCATTTACAGTCCATTCTTAAAGAATGATAAATCAATGTTTTTGTTTCGAAGAGTCTATTTTTTTTGCTCTAAAGGTCATTGGGATAAAGCACCCCGTGCTTACCCATCATATCCCAGTTTCTACCATCCTAATGTACCATTCTTAGGTCATAAGAATAAGGCTCACAAAATATCATTAAATCATTACGAGGAAAGTATATCGATTATCGCAGTATCTATTTAAAAAGTTTTCAAATTTTTTTGCCGAACGTAGGGTTTCATCTTTTAAATTTTTCATCATAACTTCAATATTTAAACTCCGATCTAAAAGAACAATATACATATTGATATTTTTGTCTTGAGAAGACCAATTTTTTTGCTCTTAAGGTCATTAGAACCTTTTCTATTACTATTATAGTCAGAATATATGAAGAAAAACTGGAATTCGCGACCCTACGTTCGGTTTAAAAAAATTCGATTTTTATCGAAATCGTCTTTTAAAAATGCTTCAGATTAGATGGTGTGCGGCGTAATTTTCTTTTTTTGCCTGTAAAGTGATGCGGTCTAACGTCCACATATGAAAATTTAAGTATCGACTAGGGATAGAGTTACATGTTCACGGACAGAGTCAAGTAGCGATAAAAATCTTTGCAGGAGTTTTCCTAACATCATCAGAATCCCTTAAATTCTGTCTCTTAATGATATAACTTTTAAGCTCGTTATACATCTGGTCTGGATACCGGGGCACAGGTACATTCTTGGGAACTGTAGAGCTGTTGAGCTCGCAACAGAAGGTACGGTGAGATGATATGGAAACATTAGGCATGTCACTTTAGACGTGCAAGCTGGCACTCAAATATAGTGTTTCACAATTGGCAGAAAGGTTATAATAGGACTTTGCCTTATTGATAGGCGTGGCGTCAGAATGGGAGCTCACGCCATTGTCGTCTTTAGGAGCTGTAGGAATGAGGCAGAGCTTTTAGTAGAAGACAAAAGGATTAAGGCCAGCCGCCATCTAAACCTAACATAACCATGACCCGATCTGCTGAAAAAGCTTGGAATAGATTTATAAGAACTGTATAAATTTTAGTATATAGTTTGGAAAAAGCTTGTTAAATGTACTTTGGTTAAATAGTTACCAAAAAGTAACTTCTTTTATTTATTTTTAATTTACACAAAAAGCTTGGAAAAGCCCGGAATTTAGACTTCATATTTTAAAAACAATCAGGCATCCATTCTTCAGATATAATTTCAGGGCTGAAATTGTAATTCGGACATTAACTATACACACTTGATTTCCTGAAATCTAATTTAATTTACCTGAAATGAAATGAAAAATTTTAACTATATTTACAGGTCAGAATTGCAACTATGTATTAAGACTAAAACCAAGATACTCAGAGCATAAATAATACTGTTGTATATACATTTAAAAAAATAAATCAAATATCAGGTCTGAAGAGGCGAAGATTTGCATGAGATATTTGGGCCTGTTTTCAAGGAACCGTAGGGCCTCGATCATGCCTGTTAGGCCTGAGTTAAGCTCAGAACCATGACACCAGAACTAACCTTTACATTTTTTGCTGGCCTAAGAAAATTTTTGTAGAGTTTTGAAGCTATACCTTTTATACACATTTTCCAATCATGCTTTGAAAACGTTTATAAACTATACTTAAAGTAAACTTTCTCCAAATTTTATTATAAAACATCAACTTATATTCCGTCTGCATACAATTTTAAAAAGAAACTTATACAATTATTATCCTGACCAGTATTTTCAAACCATGTTTGGCAAAGGCTTATTTATGGTAGATAAGCTTACTCCATTCTTTATATAAGAGAATAGCTGTTGGGTAAGAGCTTGAATAAGAACATCAAAGCGTTCTATAGAACCAACTCCCGAGGAGAGATTTGTTGCTTTACAACTTTTTTTTTATTTTCAACGCACAAAGAATTCCAGTCGCACGTAGTCGTTAAAGTCATTTTATTGATTGATGACCCAACAGACGACGATTTTCCTCTTTCGCTTATTTATTCGTGTTGGTTTTATAAACCTTAGTGACAAACATGCTGTTACCGTTTCCATCATTTATGTTGAAACAGCACGATTGTTTTACATATCGATACCTCATTCCAGTCGCACTTTCACACCCAATCCCTTCGCGCTGCCCATTCTTTTGACACAAAACATAATTCATCAGTTTTTGCACTTTGTGAATCCACCGGGAATACATATTGAGCATTCCGTATTTAAGTCTTCTGTAAAAGTAACTATGTCTGACTGACCATGCCAGCCGTGGTCACCATAAGCTGACGAGTCGTTGTATAGTCTCTTGTTTTTTTTATCAATGTTTTTGGCTTAATTTATGACGAGTTTTGATGAATGAGTTCGAATTTTGGAGATTGTTTTGTCAACATTCGTTTGGTCGGAAGTTTTTTTTTTTTTTGATATGTTTTTTATTTAAGCAACAAATGAACAAGACTCCTGTGGCTATGTGGCTCTGTTTTTGATTACAAGGACAATGTTAAAAAAAGTAAACTTCAGTTATCTCTGCAAGTTGTAACAAACCTATTCTACCTATGTAGAATAAGAACGGGAAGGAAAACAACTTCAAGTCTGCATAGAAAAAAATCCTCGATTAATCCATTCCACCGTCTGCTAATCCGTTGTAATAGATTTCAAAAGGAGTGCAAGGAATTAAAGGAATTGGCAATTTTCACCTTTGCCATTTCAATAAAAATTAGCTTTTGTTAAGTTTTTTGTTTTATTAATATAAAATTAAAAATTACAATTTGGGAGGCATTTTAAGTCAAAAATTGCAATTCTTTTTTTATTAACATCTAAAATTTAAAATCATCAATAGTATAACTATTTCTCAAACTTCTTAAACAGTTTTAGCACTTTTTTAAGCACATTGAATACAATATTGAAAAAATATACATATATATATATATTTTTTCTTTTGTTTTTAATCCTTTTTTCCACATACTAAATACAAAAAATGGGGTTTAAAAAAAAATGCGGTGCCTAAAGAAGATTCCCTGAGATTCCGCTCGTAATTAAAATAATTTACATGCTATTCCTTTCTTTAAGATATTTACTTGAAGAGGGATATACACACTTTTTCACGTTTTTATTTACTTTTGAAAAATTTATAAAAAACTAACGTCGCATAGTTATTATAAAAAATTATAAAAAACTAACGTGGCGTAGTTGGTTAAAGTGCGTGGCCGCTATGTCAACGAACCTGGAGACCCAGGTTCAAACCCCAGCAGCGACAGAATATTATTTGAATAAAAATTATTTTTCTGTACGGACGCCACCTCTCTGCAGACAATGGCAAACCTCAGAGAGTAATCAAAATGCCATGTAAAGCTTCTTGAGAACAAGAACATTCTGTTCATCGCCGTTCGGAGTCGGCGTTAAGCATGTAGGTCCGATTCTCGGTTAATTGTGTACAAACTTAATAACACGAACAACACAATTGATCATAAGAAGCTAGGTCAAAGTCCTTTCAAGGGCTGAAATGGCCAGTTATTTATTTTATTTTTTAACGTCGCATAGTGTAACGAGTTCTATGGGATGGGGGACAAAAATAGAAGGAATCATCGTAGGTACACACATGAAATTAAGCATGTCTCATTATTTCATAAATATATAACGCCACACAAATTTTTATCAATATCGGCCACGCCTTTCGCCCACCTCCCATACAAAACTAAGACTAAAAGAGCAATATCTGCAGTTGTAGAAAGTGTAGAGAACAAAATTAACTTGAATTTCATTAAATAGAATAACCACTTTGGGAATCAGTTTAGAAAGAGTTGTTTTAAAACATACTCAAAAATAAAGAAACCAAAACAGCCTTTTTTCTTTAATTGCGTTTGAAACTTGTGAAAAATTTGTTATTTTCCCATATAAATTTGCTCATTTTCGCCAAAACATGCTATAGAGAAAGCGTCATAAAATCCGTAATTTTGATTTTGCGTGATAGATCTTTCGAAAATGTGCTTAGAAAGAGTTTTTTATAAAACATAATGAAAAAAACACCAAAAATAAGAAATTATTTTACTTGACCACTTGCAGAAATCATTTTGAATAAAATTAGCTGCAAAAAAATAAATATGTTTTTGTCCTAACTGAAAACATATTTCATAGTTATGGTCTACATTTTGTTTGCGTGCAATGAAAAAAACTAAGCGACACTACCCTCACTAGAGTGGCCCTTAAATTTTTTTTTTAGAAATTGAATTTGAAAATTTAATTTTGTTAAATTAATAACAAAAAAGATTCGGCGATCATAGTTAAGCTTTCGTCTTCTTATGATCGCAATTGTTTGCTCAAAGCTGCTGCTGCATTTCGCAAAACCAAAAAGCGACAGCTCACTCTCAATGATATTGGGTGTGGAGGAGGAGATAAATTTTATCTTCACGAAAGCCTAACCAAAGGAAACCGTGCGATTATGCTGTATGCAAGCAAACTGAAGCGAGAGAATCGACTTGTTGCTGCGTTCTCACTGCGTGGACGTGTTTATGTGAGAGCATCAAGTGATGGGGAGGCCAAATTGGTTTACGACACTAGGAGCGTCGACTGCGTCGCTGGAATCTCTAACTAAAGTATTAAACTGGTTATCTTATTTGTTTATCGGAGAATGTTCGTTAAGCTGAAATTGATGTTATTGTGCTTTTATTATAATATATTATATTTAAGTTTTCTCTTCTTACTAACCCTTATCTTATATCTTTTACAACTATCTTTTCCCATGCACCTATCAAATCTTTTTTCTTTCTTTTTCTCTATTTTGATGAATTCAATGTTTGAAGCTGTTTCTGTGTTACTTTATCATGCTCTTTTCTAATAATTCATCTAATGGTGCTATTGATAATTACAAGGCCTTAGTTCATGTTTTATGTAGACGTTATAATGGTTTGAATGTGGTTCATTTTAACGCCAGAAGTTTGAATGGATTTAAACTTGATTACGCAAGATATATCTTCGAGAATTCCCCTGTTGATGTTATATGTATATCTGAGACATGGTTTAAACATGATATACCTGATTCATTTTATACTTTTAATGGTTTTAAAATATTTCGTAGTGATAGATGTGGAAAACGAGGTGGAGGTGTGGCTGTCTACTGTAAGTCTTATTTAAATGTTAGGTTAGTAAATAAATGCAGTGGTACTTGTGAGTTTATTAATGTAGAAATCTTTGATAAAAACACTAAAGTACTAGTGTCGTGTGTTTACAACCCCCATCGTTGCAATAGCATTGAACCTTTTTTTACTGATCTTGCAAGTAGGGTACTTAAGTATGATTTTTTGGTTATTTGTGGTGACTTTAACGTTAATTTGCTCCGTAATGATTCTGCTACTGAGAACTTTTTTTTCCATTCCACGACTTCTGGTCTCAAAACAGTAAACTCTAATATACCAACAAGATATGGTCATAATTGTGAGCCTAGTCTACTAGATATTTGTTTGGTTTCCGATATTTCCCTCGTTTTAAAATTTGACCAGATGACCTTCCTGTCAGACCATGATTTAATATTCTGTAGTGTTAACATTCACTTTGGTAGAACTTACAATGCAAATTTCTCTTATCGAGATTACAAATCTATTAACTCTGAAGCTCTCTTTCGTGACCTGTCTAGTATTGGGTTAAATGACTGCTATCTGTATGACTCTGTGGACGAAAAACTAAGTGTTTTCATGAACAAATTAAATGTTGTGTTTGACCGTAATGTTCCCTTACGTACAGTAGTAGTTAATAATTCCTGTTGTCCTTGGTACACTCGTAGCGTTATTTGTGTCATTAAGTTAAGGAATCAGCTTCATTCTAAGTGGAAAACTAACCGTTCCAATCAAAACTGGGAAAATTACAAAAGAGCGCGTAATGATGCCACTGCAATGATTAAACTTGAGAAGAAAAGGTACTTTAGTGCTAAGCTTAATCCTAGCCTAAATTCTAAGCAACTATGGCAAAATATTAAAAAACTAAGAGTTTTTAGCAATGCACAGAATGACTGCAATTTAGACCCAAATGAGCTTAATGACTTTTTTTTGTCCAGTGGAAGCTCAAGTTCTAGTACCTCCATCAACGATTTTGAAGTGCCTACACTACCAGATAACTCTGACTTTCCTTTGTTTGAATTTCGGTGTGTTAATGAAGATCTTGTGGCTAAATGTTTAATGCAGTTAAGCTCTAATGCAGTAGGTATCGATGGAATGCCTCTTAGGTTTATTAAACTTGTCCTTTCTTATATACTAGGGCCCTTAACTGATATTATTAACCACTCACTCACTAGTTCCCGATTTCCTGAGTTGTGGAAAGCAGCAACGGTAATCCCAGTGGCAAAAAATGCATCCGCATCTGAACTCAAGGACTACAGGCCCATTAGCATATTACCTGCCCTGGGTAAGGTTCTTGAAAGAATTATGACTGATCAAATCGCAGAATTTCTATATGATAATAAGCTTTTATCGCCCTTGCAGTCTGGCTTCAGAGCTGGACATAGCTGTTCGACGGCGGTATTAAAAATTATTGATGATATTAGAATAGCATATGATCAAAACTTTATAACTCTTCTCTGCCTTATTGATTTTTCTAAAGCTTTTGACTCTATTAATCATACCTTGCTTTGCAGTAAGCTTGAAAATTATTTTTATTTTGGCGCTAATGCAGTTAAATTAGTTTCCCATTACCTTGAAGGTAGAACGCAACGAGTTAAAGTCTGTGATTCATTCTCAAACCTGAAAACTATAGTAACGGGAGTTCCTCAGGGGTCTATTTTAGGACCTCTCTTATTTTCTATCTTTATTAATGATGTTTTCTCAATTTGTAAACATTCCTCTATACATGCGTACGCGGATGACATTCAAATTTATATTTCTCGGCCATCTTGTCTATTAGAAGACTTAAGCTATAGATTGAATTTAGACTTACTCTCGCTAAACAGCTGGGCTACTGCAAACTCACTTCTTATAAATCCCCTTAAGTCAAAAGTGTTACCGATTGCGCGAAGTGACTCTGGCTTTGTAGATATCCCGCCATTATTCATTGGGTCTGATCAGTTGGAGTTTGTAAATAAAGTAAAAAATCTTGGCTTTGTTCTGAATTCCAAACTAACATGTACTGATCATATTAATAGTGTAGTTGGGAAAATATACGGGACATTAAGATATTTACGTACTTCTTCTCGCTTTACTCCTCTTGAAACCCGTCGGAGACTTGTGCTTCAATTGATTATGCCACATATATCTTTCTCAGACGTTGTGTATAGCCATCTGGACTCGCAGTCGCAACATAAACTTCTTGTTGCCTTTAACTATGCTGCTAGATATGTTTATGACGTTGAAAGATTTGACCATATTTCTGTCAGAAGTAGAGGCATTTTAGGTTGCAGTTTGATGAATTATTTAAACATTCGAAACATTATATTTTTACATAAACTTATTTATTGTAAAAGTCCTGCATACTTATACCAGAAACTTCAATTCTTACAATCTTCTCGATCCACCAATCTAATCGTTCCAAGGTACAACTATTTGAACAGTAGCAGATACTTTTTCATTAGCACCATTAGGCTCTGGAATTCACTTCCAAATTGCTTAAAACAAATAGTATCCAGAACCAGCTTTAAGCGTGCAATATATAATCATTTTGACATGCAACTTAATCTATAATTTTTAATCTTTTTTCTATCTATCGTCTTCTTTACTCTTTCTATATACTTATCATCTTCTTATTTCTTATTTTTTTTCTAATTTACAGAAACATAATTAAATTAAATTATAAATTTCATTGTCTTCTAATTAAATACTGTTATTATAAATTAAATTATATTAATGTAGTTTTAAGCTAGCTACTTAAGTTAAGCTTATTATTGTAATGTTTTTCAAATGATGTACTATAAAAGACTAAGTCTTAGTGTACAATACCAACAAAATTAAATTAAATTAAATTAAATTAAAAAAAAAAAAAGATATTATAAGTGAGGATGAAATAAAAAAAAAACTAGTAAGAAATGATCTTCGACTGGGCCGAAGTTAAAATACCCCCACGGCCGAACCAAAGTTTTTTTTTTTAAGTCTTAAGCAATCAATAAATGTTGAACATGTGCGGTGCTCTCGTTTATTTCTTATCATATCAAAAGTATATTGTGAAAATTTCAAGAAAAAATATTAATATTTAGACGTACCGCAAAGCGAAACTTCATTCAAAATATGTCTTTATATTGGAAAAAATTGTTTTTTTCCAACAATAATTAAAATGAAGACAATTTAATGTTATTTTCTAATTTACTCGAAATAATATCGTATTTAACATAACATTATCTCTCAATCGAGCTATCATCTGTTGAAATTGGCTACAAAGTCAGAAAACTACAACTATTTTGTCGAGCGAAAAAAAACAAAATTTCATTTTTTTCGAAAATTATTTTAACTAACGTTCTACAATTACGTTTTACCGATCAACTTATTACATTTAAAACAAAAAATATATTTAATTGAATCTACTAAAAGTGAAAACACTGGTTACCTTCTAACATAGATGTCCTTCAAGTATTATTTTTTAAGATAAAAACAGTGAAATTATCTTTGAATACAAGTGCAAGTCTTACTATAGAAGAATGAAAATTAATTAAACACTTGTACTTTCTGTGTTTTTAAAAAAGTTTGTTATTTTTTATTCACTTCACTTAAACACTCTAGGAACTCAACTGGCTGAGCTGAACCAAAAACCTATCTGTAAAAATCAGTTCTTCTCTTATTTAAAGGCTTTTTTTTTAATATAAACAAAACTGAGGATGGCTTGATCGCGTTATTATAAACAAAGGTATTTCATCACAAGATAAAATATTGCATCAGCCAGAATATTTGCTGACATAACAAATTTCAGCTTAAAAAAAAAGAATCCTAAGACAAAACCATTCTTGAATCTTTAAGATACAATTTTGTTTACATTTACAATTTACTTATTGAATAAAGGGTGATCATAACTTGCATAGATTTTTGCAAAAAGGCAAGCATACCTACCAGAGTTCCCCCATCGATGTGTTCAAAAGTTGTTAAACTTGCACAAATGTTCGAAAAATTTACAAAGAAGTCAGAAATGCACAACAGAAAAGCAGCGAATTAAGGAGACTTTATTCTGCGATGAATTGGATAATCTATTTGATATTTCACACAGGGACGTTCTGGACCTAATCCGAATAGAGGAAGACAGCCAGTTTTTATTACTCGAGAGAGAAAATGGAACACCCGGTTGCAGGATTGACGTTGATGACGTCTGAAGAGCATGGCAGAAGCTCAAATGTAATCGGGGGAAAAAAAGAAAAACAGGAAGCGCAAACTCGAGGAGAAGAAGCGGGAGAGAAGTATGATTTGTATAATAATTAAAAATTGGTTTAGCTTTATTATTTGAGATCTTATTATAATTGGAACAGATTTCCTTTAAGTACATTCAGAAAATTGGAAATCTCAAAATTACTTCACTGATGTTCTGAAAATCATTACTTCTCTAATAGTACTGAACGACACAGCTTAACATGCGGTTAAATTAATAACTGGTTTTAATAGCCTCCTAACTAAGAACACAAACCAACGGGATTATCTCCTAAAAGTATATATGTATTTCTGATTATTTGATTGAGAATGTAATGATTTTTCTTTTTTAAATGTAGATTATTCGGGACTATCGTAAGAAATATTCAGGATACAGTCGTGAAATTTTATTTCGGCCCTACGAGCAATAACTATATTAAAAAAAATTATGGATAATAAACGGTGTTAAATTAAAATAAAAAAAAATAACACATCTATTGATTACGATTTTATTTTTTGTTGTTATTGTTGTGTTAGGAACATACAAACTTTATACAATTTATAATTAGAAACATAATCTTTTTTTCAAAATAATTAATTTTACTTATGTATTTTCGAAAAAAGTATTTTTTTTAAAATAGTTTTTTTACTCCACAAAAAATTTTGAGTTTTCGCATTTTTTACTCGATTTTGAAACATAATATCTCCTTGGAAAGAAATGTTTATACTCATACGCCAATAAAAGATTGAAAAAAAAATTATTACATTAATTTCATTTGTTTTCGGGAAAAAAAAATATTTCTTAAAAACAATAAAAATGTTGTAATTTTCGTATAGTCAACCGTTTTCGACGAATGATAGCACGTTGGAAAAATAAATTATATGCCTAATGCGATATTATGTTTCGTTGATTAAAAAATCACACAAAATTGTCTTAATTTTAATTATTGTTTGTGAATGTGTATTTCGAATTAAGTTTCGCTTTGCGGCACGTCTAAATATTAATATTTTTTCCTGAAATTTTCAGAATATAATTTTGGCATGATAAGAAACAAACGAGGGCTCCGCACATATTCAATTTATAAAAAAAAAAATTTCGCATACAGTTAAGGGCCACCCTAACCCTCACGCTTGAAGTGCCAGAGCGAACTAAGGTGATTTTTTGTTTCATGGTAGACGGTATAACCGTGCCGCGAATTTAGAACACATGTTTAACCGAGCGATGGATTCATCGGACCCGCTTGTGTCGTCTATGTCTATTCGTTGTAGAGTCCTGAAGCGTTAACGGTTGCTACTTTTAAAATAAGTCCTTCACCTTCTCATTGCACCTGAATTTGAATATGACTCAGTTCAAAATAATGAAACAATTTCAGATTCAGAAGACGATGAAATCGTCGAAAGTGAAAATGATTATTTGAACAATTTGTTTCTTTCGGATGAAGAATAAAACTTGAAGGTAAAATAAAAAATAAAATATTAAATGATCAAAAACATAAAACAAAACAAAAATATTAAAAGGAAAAAAATAAAAAAAATATATAAAAAAAATCTAAAATAAAAAAATACATGGGGTTCTCCCCGTAACCTCCACGTGGTGACCCTGGAAACTATATGCATATGCCATTTATGTAGGCTAATTGCGGGTTCTTTGTTTCTCGATTTCATAACATATTTTTTGTTCTAAAAGTGTTATTTTCTAAAACCTTGTATATTTATTTTTAGTTCACACATCACATGTCAGATTCGGTAAAAGCAACGCCTTGATCTGTCTCGTATACCGCCTTTTTTTAATACCACAGAATAAATAATAACCAAACTATAGTTTTCATTAAATAGTGCCAGGCTCCACTTTTTCTAAAATTCTCGGAAAAGATTGTACCTACCCTTGTACCCAATTTCAATGCCCTATTCCCAACACTAACTGAGATACGGCATTTTACTAATAGTGATACGCCCCTTTCTTAAATCCAGTCCAATCCATTTTTCATCATGCTCGAGAAAAGATCCCACAAAACACTGTTCCGAATTTTAATAACCTAGTCCCACTATTAGATGAGATACGGTATTTTATTGATATTGCCACTGCCTATTCTTGACTCCCGCCCACTTTTTCTAACATGCTCGGAAACGATCCTACCCATCCCTTTACCCAATTTCAATACCCTAGTCCCAACACTAACTGAGATACGGAATTTACTAATAGTGACACGCCCCTTTGTTAAATCCAGTCCAATTTTTCATCATGCTCGGGAAAAGATCCCACAAAACACTGTACCGAATTTTTATAACCTAGTCCCACTATTAGACGAGATACAGTATTTTATTGATATTGCCACGCCCATTGTTGAGTCCCGCCCACTTATTTTCCCGTGCTTGAAGAAGGTCCTGTGTTAAGTATTCTTTACCAATTTTTATTTAATTCTGTCTATGCATCGCCAAGATATGAGTTTTGGCCACTTTTTCAAATTTCTGGCCCAATGTGCGAGGCATTAAAGAACGATTTATAGTACCAACAGCATTTTGGATTATTTGAACATCTGAAGATGCAGATAACGAATTGTTCAAAAAATGATTGTAAAAAGGCAGTATACGCTTAAATAAATACTCAGGCACAAATGCTTTATTCTGAATATGTTCTGAGACTAGCTTAGAGAACTTTCACAAATCTTTGGGGGGGGGGGGCGATCGCCCTTATCGCCCCTCCGTGGATCCGCGCTTGAGCAACACGGATATGAAATGATCGCTCATACGATGTCGAAGAGATTCTAGGGAATAAGATTTGAGGGTTTCTAATAGACCGAGAAAAAGGGAAGTAGTTGAACAAGTAAGACGGGCACTGATTTTTTATAATTTTATAGAAAGAACACAACAACTTCCATTTATAAAATCAGAAAAAGAACAACCCAGAAACTGAGTTGTAAAAGAAGAGATGCGATCTCGAAATCCTAGATTATAAAGAAAGCGAACCGATCTGTTGACTAAGAATCTAATTCTCCTTATGTTGCAAGCAAACATTCCGGAAAAAACCTCAATACAGTACGTTAAGTTAGACAACAGTAATGCATGGACCAATTTGTATTTAACATGAAGCGGTAGGTGCAGATTCAGGTTAAACAACAGCTTTAAAATATAAGTTAATTTTAATGCTCAGTCCGTTAATATGAGCGTCGAAGGATAGCGGATTATATAATCTAACACCTAAGCAATTGAATTCGTTGACAAAACGTATGTTGCTGTTGTAGATATTGATGTTCAGGCTGGTGTAAGAGCCATTTGTTTTTGAGAAGAACATGGCTTTGGTTTTGTTTGGATTAATATTGAAAGAGTTTATTTCCATCCATTTGTTTTTTGTGCTTGATTTGAGTAAATGAGGCTTAATTTTAAATTTCCTTAGATCAAGCAAGGCGTGGCGTCCGTGGCGTAGTTGGTTAAAGTGCGTGGCCGCTATGTCAACGAACTTTGGAGACCCAGGTTCGAAACCCAGCAGCGACAGAAAATTATTTGAATTAAAATAATTTTTCTGTACGGCCGCCACCTCTCTGCAGACAATGGCAAACCTCAGAGAGTTATCAAAATGCCATGTAAAGCTTCTAGAGAACGAGAACATTCCGTTCATCGCCGTTCGGAGTCGGCGTTAAGCATGTAGGTCCGTTTATCGGTCAATTGTGTACTAACTTAATAACACGCACAACACAATTGATCATAAGAAGCTAGGTCAAAGTCCTTTCAAGGGCTGAAATGGCCAGTTATTTATTTTATTTTTTTAGATCAAGCAAAATATTTGCTTATTATAAGACTATTATTTCTCTCCGTGTACAACTGGATAGCATTTTCAGGCGAAAGAAAAGAGAAGCGGAAATGCGTGAGTGCGAGAAAATTGAGATGCATGGTGACAGGAATGAGGTCCGAAAATTTTTCGAAAAAATAAGACGCCTGGCCGATGGTTGCAAGACCGGGGCCTCTTTCTGCAAGGATAAAAATGGGAATTTAGTGACAGATATCCAGAGTACACTGATGATGTGGAGGGAACACTTCTCTAGGCTTCTGAATTGTGACGACGACAACAATCCCTCCAATAGAGATGATATCCCGGAAACCCCAATTGTGGACGAGAGCGTTGAAGTTCTGCTGCTCGACCATAGTGAAGTCTTGAAAGCTATAGCTCGGCTTAAAAACAACAAAGCCGCAGGAGCCGATGGCTTACCGGCTGAGCTCTTCAAGAATAGAGGCGAAGCTCTATTTAAATGCATTCATGAGCTTCTATGCAGAATATGGTCGGAAGAATGCATTCCAAACGATTGGAACCTCAGTGTGCTCTGCCCAATCCACAAGAAAGGCGATCCCACAATTTGCGTCAACTTCCGTGGGATAAGCCTTCTTAATATCGCATATAAGGTCCTGTCGAGCGTATTGTGTGAAAGGCTGAAGCCCATCGTAAACCAGCTGATTGGACCTTATCAGTGTGGCTTCAGACCTGACAAATTTACCATAGACCAGATATTTACGCTGCGACAAATCTTGGAGAAGACCCTAGAAAAACAAATCGACACACACCATCTTTTTGTCGATTATAAAGCCGCCTTCGACAGTCCAATAAGGAATCATCTATACTCCACCATGTCTGAATTTGGTATTCCTGCAAAGCTCATCCGTCTTTGCAGGATGACACTGAGCAACACCAGCAACACAGTTAAGATCGGAAAGGATCTCACTCCTCCATTCGATACCAAACGAGGTTTCAGACAAGGTGATTCCTTATCGTGCGACTTTTTCAACCTGATGATGGAGAAGATCATCCGAGCTGCTGATTTGAGACGCAGTGGCACGATATTCTACAAAAGTATTATGCTGCTGGCGTATGCTGATGATATCGATATCATTGGCCATAATACGCGAGAAGTCAGTGCAGCATTCTCTAGATTAGCGAAAGAGTCGAGTCGAATGGGTCTTGCAGTGAATGCAGATAGGACGAAATACCTAGTGTCAACAAATAAACAGTCCCAGCGTCTTGGAAACCACGTCACTGTTGACAACATCTCCTTCGAGGTTGTTAAGGACTTCGTCTACCTGGGATCCAGCATTAACTCTTTCAACGATGTCAGTATTGAGATAAAACGAAGGATAACTCTTGCCAACAGGTGTTACTTTGGGCTAAGTAGGCAATTGAGAAGCAGAGCCCTCTCTCCACGAACAAAACTCACGCTCTATAAGTCACTTATCATGCCCGTCCTATTATATGCAGCACAAACCTGGACGTTGAGCAGTTCTGATGAAAAGACTCTGAGAGCCTTCGAGAGAAAGATCCTTCGTAAAATCTTCGGTCCAATCTGCGTCAATGGCGAGTACCGAATTCGATGGAACCACGAGCTGTATGAGCTGTACGCTGACATCGACATAGTTAAGCGCATTAAAATCGAGAGGCTCCGCTGGCTAGGTCATGTTGAGCGAATGGAAAACGACGCTCTAGCGAAAAAAATATTCGAGTCGGTGCCCAGTGGTGGTCAACGCAGAAGAGGACGCCCACATCTTCGTTGGAAGGATCAGGTGTTGGATAACCTGACCACGCTTGGTGTTTCCAACTGGCGCCAGCAAGCGCAGAACAGAAATGGCTGGCGCAATTTCTTATACGAGGCCAAAACCGACTTACGGTGTTAAGCGCCAGATAAGTAAGTAGTAGTAGTACAACTGGATATATTGAGCTTATATTCGTAATTTTGTATGGGAGATGGGTGAAGGATGTGGCCGATCTTGATAAAAGTTTGGATGGCGTTTTATATTTATGAGATAATAACACATGCTAAATTGCATGTACCTACGATGATTTCTACAATTTTTGTTCCTTATCCCATAGAACCATCACTACACTGTACACAGTGACTATTGGCGCTACAATTAATTTTATTTAACGACAGTAAAGCTGAGGTTTTCAGTCCCATGATAAAAATAAAAAAAAAATTAATTGCATCATGATGCCTCTCAGGGAACCTCTTTACGTAACCTAAATGCACCCAATGCAAAAGCAAAAGCGAACATAAAAAAACAAAATTAAATTAATATCAAAATAAAGACAAGTACTAAGATAAGGATTTGGATAAGGATTAGGGCAAGGATTAGAAAAGGAATAAGGGCTATAATTTGGACAAAGATTATGATCGGGAATAAGATGAGGAGTAGGATAAAGATTTGGATAATGATTCACAGATAAAGATATGGTGTCAAATCAAAAAAATTTTGTTTTTCTACGGGTTTCCACTATATATCAGACATATTGTGCTACAAATTTGTGATTTTATCTGTTTTTACAAACAAAACCTAAAATTCATTATGAAAATATCTTAATAATGATAATCAATAAATAAGCTCTTAAGCTGATGCACTTAAAACTCTTCAATATATCCTTCAAAAGGATGCATTGCATCTTTTAGTTATTTCGTACTCACAAAATAATCCCACAAGAGACAGATTATTAAGAGCTCTGAAGTGTCTTACATATAATCGCATGACGCCAATTTTGCCTGACAGTGCATGAGAGTATCTGGTAGAGAAAAAGCAATTAAGTGCATTTAATTAATGTTGCGTAGTGCAACGACAACACTTCAATAATCGTTGTCAGCGTTAAAGGAGATAATTTTAAGTGGGTGCGAATTGCAATGGGAAGCATGAGGTAGGCTGTTGATGCAACACCAACAATCAAGTACTATTAGATGATATGCATGTGTAGAATGTCAACAAAATTGCGTTAAATTTAAAATATTTATATAACTTTAAAGGTTAACACTCAATATTTATCAAATATTGCAGCAGGTACGCCTTTCGTCTTAGGAGAGAGAGATGGATCTTAAAATGTATGTCTAAATCGTTAATGATTTTCCTAACATACACGTTATCCTTTAAATGTATTCATGCACTAACTTTCTTAGTAGATCAAATTATGTACAAAGCATACACATAAAACCGTTTAACACTGCATGTGTGTGCAATCATGCCGTTCATTCCGTTCATTCATTCAGCCCTTGCCACTTCACGCTCAAGGATCATTTGTTTTGAACAAAGTTTGTTTGTTTTGCTTGTATTCATACACACATACACACATCGAAAAATAAACAAGGATAAGGTACTCAAAACGTTGTTTCCTAAAGTGAAACTGTTCTGTTGATGTTGTTGTTGCTGTTTCTCTGCTCTGACAACAACAAGTTGTTTAAATTACACACTTACACAAACCAACAAATATATGCAATGAACCTAACGGAAACAAGAGCTGAATTAATGTGATATGAGCTCAGAATTAGAGTCAACAATTTTACAGTGCTGGGATTTTATAAATACTGGGTTGGGTTGAGTCCTTTGTGCAGGTTAGTACTTTATAATATAAAATATTTTATTTTCTTCCCACTTGTTAAGATTTCCTTTTGGTTTTCTTTTCAAGATTTATAACCGTTGCGTTGATTTATGGACTTAATGTCGGTGCTTGATATAAAGGTTGTGACATTAGATGATTTTTGTTTTTTTATATTCTAATCTTATGTATCTTGTGGATAAAATGTTTTGACATTTTGTCATTATTCTGTGAGGTTACATCATACGTGATTGTGTTGAAGGTAAAATAATTTTTTAAAGCGTTTTATTTCAACATTATTTTCTTCCATATAAATTGTTTCATTAAAGATGTTTCTTTGATCTTTGCGGTTGTTCGCCTTAGAGCGGGTGCGATACATTAAACCTCATAAAATTAAATATTAAAGAAACAATTTTGTTTCACCCATGAGGGTGAGGGTGGTAGAAAATTTCTTGTCAGAATTTCTCAAATAACATTCTTACGCAAGAGTAAGCTTGGGTGTCTTACAGCCCCTGTGGGTTGTTTGAAAATCATAACGCTTAAGGTGAATTACAAGTATTACAATATTTTCATGAAGGTTGCATTATATTTTTCTTAAAACTGTACTTATAATAATCGACTAAAACAAACCGAACGTTATAAAAAAGCTTTTGGCAACAACAAAGAACAAGAAAAACTTTGTTAAATTTAAAAAACACTTCACAGTACTTGTTTCGCATTTCACATTCCACATTCCACATTTCTCATTTCCCATTTCACATTGTACATTTTACATATAAATTTTATATTTCATATTTCATATTTCATATTTCATATTTCATATTTCATATTTCATATTTCATATTTCATATTTCATATTTTATATTTTTTATTTCATATTTCATATTTCATATTTCATATTTCATATTTCATATTTCATATTTCATATTTCATATTTCATATTTCATATTTCATATTTCATATTTCATATTTCATATTTCATATTTCATATTTCATATTTCATATTTCATATTTCATATTTCATATTTCATATTTCATATTTCATATTTCATATTTCATATTTCATATTTCATATTTCATATTTCATATTTCATATTTCATATTTCATATTTCATATTTCATATTTCATATTTCATATTTCATATTTCATATTTCATATTTCATATTTCATATTTCATATTTCATATTTCATATTTCATATTTCATATTTCATATTTCATATTTCATATTTCATATTTCATATTTCATATTTCATATTTCATATTTCATATTTCATATTTCATATTTCATATTTCATATTTCATATTTCATATTTCATATTTCATATTTCATATTTCATATTTCATATTTCATATTTCATATTTCATATTTCATATTTCATATTTCATATTTCATATTTCATATTTCATATTTCATATTTCATATTTCATATTTCATATTTCATATTTCATATGTCATTTCGTCAATATTGACCCTTTTTTGACATGGATGAATTTCCTTATTTCCGTCATTACAAACTCTTCAATTTTCTGTTAAAATACTTTTTCATGTTGATGGATTAAGTCTACCAAATAAGTTTTTTGCCTACGTTCCTTCTCTTGATGTCCTTTAAAAAGATTTTCACAGTGACTGTGATTAAATTCTTGGAGACATTTATTGCCCTACTTAGTTATTATTGATTTGAAATTCTTGGTAAAAATCTAAAGGCACGTCGACCGCACATCCTTATATCTTCGCTTTGCAACATCCTATTTATGGGGAAAATCGGTTTCCTCGGATTGTCCTTTTTTGCAAATCTATCCTGATCCACACTCTCCATTAAGCTTTTCTTACCACCTAAGCATTTGGAATTTATATCAACATTTATTCATGCTCATTCGGTCTCACAGCGGCTGTGGTGGCGCTAAAGGAAGGATATGCAATAAATCAACGAAAGCGTAGTTTGCATATGAGTGAGCGTGTGTGTGTATGTGTGAATGTGTGAGGATGTGGGCGAGAGTGTTTTTATCTTACAAACATGGCGTCACTTACGCTTAGCTGCTTTTTCGCTGCTATTTCCGTTTTACACTCATCATGTAGTCGCTTTCCACTATCTTGTTGTTGGTAATGAACACTGATTGTTGTTGCCAATGTTTTGCTGCCGCTGTTCTACTGCAAATATTTTGTCTTGGCACACACATACATGTAGGTATACTTCGAACAAGTAAACAAACAAATAAACAAACAGATATGGAATGCTACCCTCATCCAGTCAGTCTTGGTGGCTTGACAGATAAATCAACTTAAGTGCTAGAACTCGCTATAGTACTGCTTGTGGAAGAGGGAAATAGCGGGGAAATATTTTTTGGTATTTTTAATTTGTGTTCATTTCCCGTAATAAGTATGCTCTGGCTTTTAAAGCATAAGTAACAATAAAAAGAAAAGCAAAAACAAAAAGAAAAACAACATATTAAAAATGACTCCCTATAAAACGAATTTTTTGTGTTTGTCATTTTTGCTTTTAATTAAAATATGCTTGTATTTGTACATGTCTCTACACATACACACACACACACATACACCTACTCAAAAACACACAAGAAACATTATAATCCTCATGCTTAAATCTGTGTAAATTCTTACTTTCTAAATAATTTTATTAGATTTCAAAGTTGTTTTTCTTTACATCGCCATCTCCTTCCCCTTCCCAATCCTCTTGCTCATCCCTGTCACAGAGAATGTATTTCAAGCAGCTGTCAAAAGCATTTTGCTTAGATATTTGTAGAGCTCTCCTTAATGTGTCTGAAAAGTTGTGAATGTTTTGTAAATGTGCTCATAAGTTTCTATGTAAGAGATTGTGTATGTGTGTGTGTGTGTGCGTGTTTGTGAAGGAGTGTGTTGGTGAAACTTTCTTTAACCTGACATTAACAAAGATTTAATTTTTGTAAGGATAAGAATAAGCCAACGAAAAATGAAAAAATTTTGCAAAAAAATTGTTGTATGTAGGATATCGTGTCTTAAATTGGCAAATTTACTGATTAGACTTTGAAGATGAATCTAGGCCACAATCAAATTATTATTGTTGTTTATAAATCTTTAGCTAATTTGGCCTTTATGTCACCTGCCATGACCCCTATGTTCAAACAGCTTTAATAGCCTGCTCACAAAGCGGCAAAGAGCTAACTAAAGATATTTCAAGGATTCAATTATTTGGAGTTAATTTAAGCAATTATTTAAAAAAACCATGCAGTTCGCTTTCGGGGTCTCATATCACTTAATTCATGTTAGGAAGAAGTCCTATCCTACATGCTGGAGTAAAAGTCTTCCTGCCCTTAGAAAAATGTTAGCAGAACTTTCAGCAATTTTCGCAGATAGAACAACTCTACAAAAAATTCTTGAGCACCTACAAAGAAAGCTATTCAAGTCTCAAACATGCCATATTGGAAAAAGTAAGCCCAATATATAAGCAGCCTTAAGGAAATCCTACGAAAATGGGTAGCATCTTATCTAAGGAACACTCCAAACCCTCCGTCATTCACAATTTTTACGAGAACAAAATCTACTGAAGAATCAATAGAACTCCCGGAGATGAGTCAAGGTAATTTATACTTCAAATCGCTTGACGGGGCAACTAAAGACTTTACACCAGTGATCATTAAAGCCTATGCCCGCGGGCATTTGAGCTTTTGTGCTTAAAAGCTTTCTGTATATATATTAACTCACGGACGAGCACTGAACTGCGTCAGTATCTATTGAAATTTCATGCAGGGCAAACCTACGGCACATGCATGCTTGTTAGATTATTTTTTTTTTTTGCTGCGCATACGCAACTTATGCTACACTCATAAAAATATCAGGTTTTGCTATTTCTATGCAAGATGTCTCTACTTGAATGGGAGTTGGAATTCTTTTTTGCAGAAAATATTTTTTCTGAACCTCAATGTATGGTTTAATTAAATCAAAAACGAAAAAAACCTAAAGAATTAAAAAAAAAAAAACAAAAAAGACAGATTCTTATAGAAAGTATTGACACTTCTAAATAAAAATTGAATTTTAAAAATTGAAATTAAATTATGAAATTAACCTTTACTATTTTAAAGTTTTCTCCTTTTTTGTAACAGTGCATAAAATAGTGAATGTTAATATGTTTTTTCGATATGAGTTATATTATTATGAACAGTAGTAAGCATACGTAAATCGTAAATTTTTTTAAAAACATTTCCCCCTCACACCTCTCCCATAGATTTGTAATACACCAGAGGAAAATTTTTTCCGGCGCCACTAAATAATCAAACAAGCGAACCATCCTTCATGACTGCATGAAAGCTGGACTGAGACTCAAGTAGTATTTTGTTTTCAGTGCAAAGCTTTCAATGAGCTTTTATACATAAACAAAGTATGCTTGTATAGAGTTTGATGACCACTGCTTTACACCAATAAGCCTTATATCATTCTCATTTTCAAAACTTTGGGACGCATTCAAGGTATAGATTTCAGCGATTTTCTGGGCAGTACAGCCATATCCACGGTTCAACATGCATACCTTAAAGGTATATGTATATGTATATAAAGGTTATGAGTTTATGATGTCCATAGAAAGATCTGTTTTCTTTCAATAATATTCTCTTATGACTTTTTTGACGTGGGAGGAGCTTACATATCGACGGTTCCTACGAAGACTATCTCTTCTTTTAACGCGGTCAAGAAAATTCTTTTTTTTTTTTAACTGCGGCGACAAAAATCTGTTTTTGCAAAATGCGGCGAAAAAAATCCATATCAAAAAAGTGCGGCGAAGAAAATTCGTTTTTTTTAAATTCGGCGAAGAAAATCTCTTTTTATGAAATGCGGCGAAGAAAATCTCTTTTCAGAGTGTGACGTTAACAATGCTGCTTTTTTTAAGGAGTGGGAACAATTTTTCTGAAAAAAAATTATATTTTCAAATAATTATTTCTATTTATTATTTCATCTTTATAATTCCTTACAGTACTCTATAAAATGATTTTTATATAAAAGTGATTTTTTTCGCCGCATTTTGATATAAGTGATTTTTCGCCGCATTTTGATAAAAGTGATTTTTTTCGCCGAATTTGATAAAAGTGATTTTTTCCGCAGCATTTTGAATAAAAAGATTTTCTTCGCCGCAATTTTCTGTTGGAAGATTTTTTTCGTAATCACCGTCGATATATACATCCAAAAGCTATTCATGCTCTTCTGACCGGACTCATTGTGGAAGTACCAGTGAGAAACTGGATTGTCTCAAAACTCAGTTAAAGAATAATTCAGGCGCATCTGAGTGCCATACAATCCAGGAGCCAGTTTACAATATTCCACAGCAGGGTTTCACCTTAGGGAGGGATGATATCTCATAGCCATAAAAGGAGTACTTAACTCTTAGGTACTGTTGTTGGTCTGTGGGACCAGATCCAAATATTTAAAATCTATTTTTTGCCTATTTTATTGAAAAAATTAAATAAAATTAGTTCACCGGGTATGAAAAATAGTGTTTTTTCTTCTTATTGTAAAGCTAAATGACTAGTTTAAACTTTTGAAAAAAATATGGGTTAAAAAAACTTATGGGTTAAACTACTTCACAGGAACGGTTTCAAAGTCGCGGCACACGCGAATCATAAGTCATATTAATAAAGTATGAAGATTTTAAATAAAGGATGGACTCTATTGAAAACGCAAACCAAAGCAAAATCATAGAAATTTCAAAATATTAATTCAATGAAAAGCACTAATTGTTCCATACATAGTAAATCATTATTTTTAAAAAGACTCCAACCTATTAAATGTCTAATCTCTACTGAACTGAACTTGCTTATTCAACAGATAATTTCAGCAAAATTTATTCCTAAAAAGAACAATCACTATTTATCAGAAGAGTCCATAGAGTTCAATTTCCAGTGACCCAACTAGTTTCATAGGCTTCCCGCCACTCTTGAACATACATACTATATGTTTTATTCTTATATGTTTCATTAAATAATCTATCACTCCATTTTGAACCAAGCCATACTTGACTGAATAATTAATACCTGAAATGCTTGGTTCAAAGTTAATAAATGACCCATGTCTAGTTCCATACAAAATTCAAGTATAACTTTTCTCTTAAAGAACCATCGTTATCTGTACAAGGAGTAAAAAATATATCAAATCAAATAAGTTAAAATGACCCTACTATTTCTATAGGTAGTATAAGTGAGACCAATATGTTAAAAAACCATCATTATTTGGAACCGAGTACCAAGTAGTTGATCAATCTATAAAACTACTATGATCCAAGACCCATGATCCATGACCCATGGTCCATAGAGAATAGACCAGTGTTAAACAGCTTTCACCCCACAAATACATCTCATTTTGCTTTACCACCAGCGAGCTTTTAAGCTTTCACTGAAAGATAATTGCGTGTTATTTTCCAAAAAGCTATTGCACACAGTAAATATTTCAAGTATATTTATGGAATTCACAAAGGTTGATAAGGTAAAAGCGAAATTAAGGTAAAGCCAAACCTAGAAAATCGAATAATAATAATAGTTAAGAAAAGAGAAATTGATAAAAGTTAGAAAAAGTATATAAAAAAGATACGAGCTAAGAAAAAATAAATGAAGAGACAGGAAACGACAAGATAAAGACAAGTATAAATTTGATGAGATAAATGCAGTCTTCTGATTTCTTTTAATTACTTTTTTCAATTAAAAATGATAGACGAATAAATAAAACAAAACTATTACAAAGACAAACATATGTGTTAAAATAAAGTACAGTATTAAAAAATTAAATTACTTGATTAAAAAATTATGTTAAATAGTGAAAATTAAATTTTACTAAAATTATATAAAATAAAATTTTATTCAGTGTAAGAAGACGATCTGATAAAACTGAGCGCACAAGCAGACGAGCAGCACAGTTGTTGACTGTTGAAGCTTTTGTCGTGCTGTATGTGAGATATATTCGTGCTTTTGCTTTTGTGAATATATTTCGGGACAAAGCTGTTTAACACTGGAATAGACCCATGGAGTTTGAATAGACACAACTACTTCAATTGTGGCGTCCGTGGCGTAGTTGGTTAAATTGCGTGGCCGCTATGTCAAAGAACCTGGAGACCAAGGTTCGAACCCCAGCAGCGACAGAAAATTATTTGAATTAAAGTAATTTTTCTGTACGGCCACCACCTCTCTGCAGACAATGGCAAAGCTCAGAGAGTAATAAAAATGCCATGTAAAGCTTCTTGAGAACAAGAACATTCCGTTCATCGCCGTTTGGAGTCGGCGTTAAGCCTGTAGGTCCATTTCTCGGTCAATTGTGTACAAACTTAATAACACGCACAACACAATTGATCATAAGAAGCTAGGTCAAAGTCCTTTCAAGGGCTGAAATGGCCAGTTATTTATTTGTTTTTTTGTTTTTACTTCAATAGATATCTCAAGTGAAAGCTTTTGAAGATTGAACCTTCAAAGAGACCATTTTGTTTATCTCTAAGGAAGCTATATATTATATATTTTTCTCTAAGGAAGCTATAAAATTAAAAATACATCTAATAATCCAACCGTTCATTTGCATAAGGAGTCCAAATAAATAGTTAGACAGAACCCAAAAAATATAAAATGACTCAATTAGTTCCATAGACAATCCAAATGGAAGCTTTTTGTCATACATAGAATCAACGAGTTTTGCCAAAACTCGAGTTTTAAAATAACTCTATAAAACTAAAATATAAAAATCCAATGTCCAATCTATTTCCATTTCATTTTTATATATTAGCGTAGTAGAATCTATTTGTCAAAAAGGAATCGATAATTGCTCAACTTGTTTCAACAAAGGAAAAATTTTTTATCAAAAGAGCCCAAGGAATAAAAAAAAGTTGCAATGAATAATAAACTCATTTCATAAATAAGCCAAGTGGAGCCTATTGGTCAATGAATAATAGATTTAAGTATAACGAGTTTACAAAACATATATAGTATAAATTCCAATGACCAAACTTGTTCCATTATTGATTTAAGTTAAACCTATTGGCTATAGAAACATAGCGAAGTACAAAGAGAAACCATAAAAATTATCAAGAAAAAGATTTTTTAATGCATTTCTACACTGTTCATCCGATTGAAAATTTGTGTATACAAGTTTTTTGGTACGGTGCGTGTATTGGAGCTATCAATTTTGATCCACCTTTAACGTCAGATGGCGGTGTATTACAAATTTTTACAAAACCGCCTAAAACTCACAAACCGCTCATGCGATTAGAATGCAAATCGGTATATAATGGTTTTCAGATACGATGAGTGTTTCAACAATATCTCTTTTGATCCATCTTGAACACCAGAGGGCACTGTAGTACAAATTTTTTACAAAACCGCCAATAGCTCCTAAGCCGATCATGTAATTAGCATGAAAATTGATATATAGTGGTTTTTCGGTACGATAAAAGTTCTGGTGCTATTTCCTTTGATTCATCTTGAACACCAAATGGCGCTGTAGTACAAATTTTTTGTAAAACCATTTAAAATTTCCAAACTGCCCATGCGATTAGAATGAAAATTGGTATATTTTGGTTTTCCGATACGATGAGTATTTTGTGATTGGACACCAGATGGCGCTAAAGTACAAATTTTTTACAAAATCGCCTATAGACTACAAGATGCCTACAATACGCATGTTTTTAGTTGTTTTTTAGGTAATATATGCAAATATTTACAAGATATAAAATTTTTCTTAAATTTAGTAAAATTTGATACCAAAAACACTTCCATATCTTTAATACTGCGAACATTTTTAATTCAATGAAATTATGGAAGCGAGACCTTTTCCTTGGCAAAACCGGTGCACCAGGATTTGATGAAAAAAGATTTAACGTTTTATTAACATAAAAAAATTCCGTCAATTTGACACCAAAAACATGAACTTGTAAACTATGAAAAATTTTAGTACAACGATAGATTGAATGCAACATTGTTGATCAAAAAATGAGAAAAAAAAACAATCAGAAATTAAATTTTGTGACTTTCGAGTCAAATATCTCCGCTGTTTTTTTGTACATTTTTTGATTTTTTTTTTTGTATTGAAGCTTCATCAAAATACTCTGAAAATCTTATTGCAAAATTTCCGTTAGTTGAGTATATATTTTTTAAATATTTTTTTCAAAAAGGTCTGAAATATTGGAGTTTTCCTCAGAAAAAGGCACATTGCAACTCAGTTGCATTGGCACATTGCAAATGGAGTTACCACTTGCTGATGTCCTTCTACAACAGAACTAAGACGAGCATTGGCAAAGTTTGGCTCCGACCATACAAGCCAAATTTTTGATATCGAATAGCTTTAGAACTAGGCGGGTGAAGCAACGCGTGCGGGGAATCGCTAGTGTTTAGTAAAAGTTGAACCCATTGGTTATAGAATAAAATATTTTTGTGTAAGGAGTTCACAGAACACATAAAATGTCTATGACCAAACAAGTTTAATCTCAGTGCAACCTGTTTGCCAAAGACAGAGCTTTGACACAAAAATCCACAGAGCCAAAAAGTTCAACTGAACCAACAACTTTCACATAATAAAATCCAGGTGGAACTTGGCTCCAAATAGAACTATTTGCGCAAAGGGTTCAAAGAACCCACAGAATTTTTAATAATCCAACTATTTCCATAGATGATCCCTGTGGAAGCAATTTTTCAAAGAAGCTTCGATAAGTGTCGAAATAAACACAATAAAACACTTCTTTATGGAATAAAAAAATACCTTTTATTCAAAAAGCCACCTTCTATTTTAAAATAGGTTCTCTCTCAACGTTATTCAAAACCGTCAGTGTTAGTGTCAGTGTCAATGCCTTAAAGGGTTGTGTCAAATCCAGAAATGACATTAATTTCAAAAAAGCAATTGAACTGTACAAATTAAAGTAAAAAACCATTACTTTGCAGGTTATCCAATTATTTTAATTGCTCAATTTTGCAAATTTTTTCGTACGAGTCTAAATAGATATTTAGCCATTTATTTAGCAACAACAAACTAAAAAATCTCGTATTCTGAACATGCTCCTTTCACTGCCCGCTATTTTTCTTAAACTTAAATAAATTTTTGAACCATTTTGCTATTGCTGTAGATGAAAATTAAACCTGCAAGGCAGGTCCTTAACTGCACGAATGCTCATATTGGCCCCAAATAGAAAATTGAGTTGAGTTAATCGAATTTCCACATTTCACAAAAACACGCTTCCTTACCATTTATTAATTTTTAATACCATCAAAATCGATGGCATTACCATCGTTCAGTTTGGAATTCACTTTATGGGAATCTTTGGCTATTTTCGGGTATTGTTTTCGATTTAAGCTAACAAAGTAAAATGTCTGCTTTCCGTTATTTTCGCCAAAAATTTAATCTTTTGCAATGGTGAATTCTGTTGCTCATGTGTGAGCGATGGTTTGATGTGGCATTTAATATGCTACGGAATAACAACTCATACGTTGAGCATAACAGACAAGAGTTGAGCAGAGTCAAGGATATGAGAAAAAGAAATATATTTCTTTCAAAGGAATACTTTTAAACGAGGAAATGGCAGGCAATGTTGGTGGACCTTTAACCGTTACGTTAGCAATAATAACGTTTACACCCATCATCACTCATGCTTTCCATTCCATCCACCATCCATTATGTCCGTAACCCAGCGTTAAGCCAGAGACCGCAAGAAAATAAGCACTAGTTCTCCATTCAAGTGAAATGCAGCTCATCGTAATGGTTCGGACATGAAATGCACTCGTTGGTCAGGAACATCATGACCAGACTTGGTTGCACTTACTTCCTTTTTGATGCACACAAATTGACTGAGCATGAGTACAAAGTGAGTGAGTGAATGAGTGAGTGAGTGAGTTCTGCAACCGAGAAATAATTTCATTAACTTTATTAACTCTACGATATGTTTTATTACAGTTTTTACAGTTACAGCTCGGGGCTTTTGGTCAGTTGAAATTTAATTAATTTGTTTTCACTTGGCAGGATATTGCATAAGCACCAAAAACCGAATTTATTAAAATATCTTCAGTTTAAAGAAATCTGTTTTGGAATTTTAAGAGTGAACTCTAGGGTATAGTTTATTGATTTAAATACTTATGTTCACATTTCAATACAATTTCTTTCTTTTGAGGAAAAGGAAAAATTAAGTGGATTTTATTAAGACTGATTTTTTGAAGCTTTTCTGAGCTTTTGAATTGAAAAAAAAACTTAGTAAAGATCTCCAATTTTGGGTTAAAGCTTCGTTACAATCATTAGCCCTAACCAAAATAGAAGAAACGAAACGTCTGTTTTGACATTTAACCCAAAATGAAACGAGTTCCTCCAATCGTCTGAAAAAAGAAGAAGACTACCTGCACAGCTGTTGTTGACGAGTTGAGACGCTAAAAGTTCGGTTCTTACGGAACAAACCGTCTCGTCAAACCGTTTCGTTCAGTTCGTTGAGTTTACGTTTGCTTATTTTGGGCAACAACATTGAATTGCATTTAAGCGAACATTTTTGTCTTAACTCGTTACGTAGCGACTCGTCTATTTTGGTTAGGGCTATTCACATCAGAAAAATAAGTAACACAAGATGTTAATGCAAATTAACAAGCAGGGTTGCCAACTTTTACGAGGTTAAAAAAGTAATGATACAATTTGCGTGGGTAAACATGGGCTTATGGCTATGATTTGGAAACTAAGGTGAAATTGCCAACAGTACCTAAAAAAGTTGTTATTCTTTCAACAGCTGACAAAAAAGTAAACAACTAAAATGGCCGAAAATGTATAGATATTATTGAGGTATGCTTGCCAACAAAACAAAAATAAAAAGATACAGTAGTTTCGACTATGTCATAACACAAGACGTAGAATTATTCAATTCGCTTTTGATGACATCTTTTTTAAAAAATATTTAGCAAAATATATATGCCATACACCTGAGCATATGACCTTTAAAAGAGTGCCAGAGAGGGTTAATATGTATGACCGACCCCCATTACTTTTGCAAAAGGAACATTTTTGCGTTTGACACCTATTCCCTCCGACAACTCCTTAGGGGGGCTCCCATACAAATTTTATTGTGTTTGTGCCGGAAAGGGTTATGTATCACCGACCCCCATTACTTTTGCAAAAGGAACATTTTTGCCTTTGACACCTATTTCCTCAGACCACTCCTTAGGGGGGCTCCCATACAAATTTTATGGTTTTTGTTTATTTATTCCATATACCTGAGCATATGACCTTTAAGAGAATGCCGGAGAGGGTTAATAGGTATGACTGACCCCCATTATTTTTGCAAAAGGAACATTTTTGCCTTTGACACCTATTCCCTCCGACCACTCCTTAGGGGGGCTCCCATACAAATTTTATGGTTTTGTCGATAAAACCGAAAACTGTCGGTAAATAGGTAGCAAACTTAAGCAAACAAAAACATCAAATGTTGGCTTTATATTTCATGTTACTTACTTACTTACTTACTTATCTGGCGCTTACAACCGTAAGTCGGTTTTGGCCTCGTATAAGAAATTGCGCCAGCCATTTCTGTTCTGCGCTTGCTGGCGCCAGTTGGAAACACCAAGCGTGGTCAGGTTATCCAACACCTGATCCTTCCAACGAAGATGTGGGCGTCCTCTTCTGCGTTGACCACCACCGGGCACCGAATCGAATATTTTTTTCGCTGGAGCGTCGTTTTCCATTCGCTCAACATGACCTAGCCAGCGGAGCCGCTCGATTTTAATGCGCTTAACTATGTCGATGTCAGCGTACAGCTCATACAGCTCGTGGTTCCATCGAATTCGGTACTCGCCATTGACGCAGATTGGACCGAAGATTTTACGAAGGATCTTTCTCTCGAAGGCTCCAAGAGTCTTTTCATCAGAACTGCTCAACGTCCAGGTTTGTGCTGCATATAATAGGACGGGCATGATTAGTGACTTATAGAGCGTGAGTTTTGTTCGTCGAGAGAGGGCTCTGCTTCTCAATTGCCTACTCAGCCCAAAGTAACACCTGTTGGCAAGAGTTATCCTTCGTTTTATCTCAATACTAACATCGTTGAAAGAGTTAATACTGGATCCCAGGTAGACGAAGTCCTTAACAACCTCGAAGGAGATGTTGTCAACAGTGACGTGGTTTCCAAGACGCTGGGACTGTTTATTTGTTGACACTAGGTATTTCGTCTTATCTGCGTTCACTGCAAGACCCATTCGACTCGACTCTTTCGCTAATCTGGAGAATGCTGCACTGACTTCGCGCGTATTATGGCCAATGATATCGATATCATCAGCATACGCCAGCAGCATAATACTTTTGTAGAATATCGTGCCGCTGCGTTTCAAATCAGCAGCTCGGATGATCTTCTCCATCATCAGGTTGAAAAAGTCGCACGATAAGGAATCACCTTGTCTGAAACCTCGTTTGGTATCGAATGGAGGAGTGAGATCCTTCCCGATCTTAACTGTGCTGCTGGTGTTGCTCAGTGTCATTCTGCAAAAACGGATGAGCTTTGCAGGAATACCAAATTCAGACATGGCGGAGTATAGATAATTCCTTATAGGACTGTCGAAGGCGGCTTTATAATCGACAAAAAGATGGTGTGTGTCGATCTGTTTTTCTAGGGTCTTCTCCAAGATTTGTCGTAGCGTAAATATCTGGTCTATGGTGGATTTACCAGGTCTGAAGCCACACTGATAAGGTCCAATCAGCTGGTTTACGATGGGCTTTAGTCTTTCACATAGTACGCTCGACAGGACCTTATATGCGATATTCAGAAGGCTTATCCCACGGTAGTTGGCGCAAATTGTGGGATCGCCTTTCTTGTGGATTGGGCAGAGCACACTGAGGTTCCAATCGTTTGGAATGCATTCTTCCGACCATATTCTGCATAGAAGCTCATGAATGCATTTAAATAGAGCTTCGCCTCCATTCTTGAAGAGCTCAGCAGGTAAGCCATCGGCTCCTGCGGCTTTGTTGTTTTTAAGCCGAGCTATAGCTTTCAAGACTTCACTATGGTCGGGCAGCGGAACTTCAACGCTGTCGTCCACAATTGGGATTTCCGGGATATCATCTCTATTGGCGGGATTGTTGTCGTCGTCACCATTCAGAAGCCTAGAGAAGTGTTCCCTCCACATCATCAGTGTACTCTGGATATCTGTCACTAGATTCCCATTTTCATCCTTGCAGGAAGAGGCCCCGGTCTTGAAACCATCGGCCAGGCGTCTTATTTTTTCGAAAAATTTTCGGACCTCATTCCTGTCACCATGCATCTCAATTTTCTCGCACTCACGCATTTCTGCTTCCCTTTTCTTTCGCCTGAAAATGCGTCTCTCTTCCCTCCTCTTCTCTTTGTATCGCTCTTTAGCAGCACGCGTTACAACCGACTGCAGGGTGGCTTTGTAGGCGGCGTCTTTTTCTGCAGTGGCGTCGCGACACTCTTGGTCGTGCCACTGGTTTCGGCGAGGGCGGTGATAGCCTATCACCTCTTCGGCAGCCGTACGCATAGAGTGGGAAATGTGATTCCACTGTGCGCATATATCGTCGATCGGAGGAGTGCTTTCTTGAAGCAGGAGTGAGAGTCGAGTAGCGAAGTCTTCGGCTGTTTGTTTTGATTGCAGCTTTTCGACGTCTAGCTTTCTCTGTGCTGGATTGCGCGCATTCTTCGTTGCGCACAGGCGTGTACGGATCTTGGCTGCGACAAGATAATGATCCGAGTCTATATTGGCACCACGGATCGTGCGTACATCTAAAACACTGGAAGAGTGCCTTCCGTCAATCAAAACGTGATCAATTTGGTTACGCGTCTTTTGATCAGGAGACAGCCAAGTTGCTTTATGAATATCGAGATGCTTGAATCTAGTGCTACTAACGACCATGTTTCGCGTTGCGGCAAAGTCAATCAGCCTCATTCCGTTATCGGAGGTATTGTCGTGGAGGCTGAACTTTCCGACTGTTGGACTAAAGATATTTTCTTTTCCCACCTTGGCGTTGAAGTCACCAAGCACGATTTTTATGTCGTGGCGGGGGCTGCGCTCATAGGCCTCTTCAAGGCGCTCGTAGAAGCTGTCTTTGGTCTCATCGTCCTTGTCTTCTGTCGGAGCGTGCGCACAAATCAGGCTAATATTGAAGAATCTTGCCTTGACACGGATTATGGCAAGTCGTTCGTTCACAGGTGTGAATCGCAGGACATGATGCCGTAGTCGCTTGCCAACCACGAATCCGCATCCAAATTCGTGCTTCTCCGCATGGCCGCTGTAGTAGATATCACAGGATGCTTGCCGTAAGCAACCCTGTCCCTTCCATCGCATTTCTTGGATTGCAGTGATATCAGCTTTGTATCTTTCTAAGATATCTATCAGTTGGATAGAGGCACCATCCCAATTAAGGGTTCGGATGTTCCAGGTGCATATCCGTAAATCATTGTCAGTTTTTCGATTGCGGTAGTCGTCATCAGATTTGGGGATCATTTTTATCTTATTTCTTATGCGTTTCATTGAAATTTTGTTTTTACGTGGTGGGCTTCAAACCCAACGCACAACCCTTTAAAGGCAGGGGGAGCCCGCCGCTCACATTAGCCGTCAAACTAACGGTTGCCAGTTTGCCGTTTCTAGAGGACACCACGCAGAGGTTTGAGTCGACTTGAGACGAGTTCGACATGGATAATGCTGGCCTCACCAGGTTGAGGCAGTCAGACACGTTGCCATGTGAAGATCGCCCCCTTGACCCTCACGCGTTGCCTTGTGAGGATCGTCCTCCAATATGTAATTATATTTCATGTAATTGTATAAAATGTATATAAGTTAGAGAGTTCAAACATAAATTTTTCTCCCAGTGAGGATCAAGCAGACCAACAAGTGCTAACATCAACATTGTACGATTAGTACTTTAGGCCCATCAAAGGCTCAAAAAGTGATATAAATACCGACACCTGATTACTATCAACCACCCTACTTACCTCCGAGAATGACGTATTCTACGTAAAAAAAAATAAATCATATCAATCGGTCCAACACAGCCAGCGATATTTTAAAATTACCTTTACCTTTTGAACACATCTCGTACAGGGTTGCCAACTCACTATTGCAAAAGTTTACCTTCTGATTAAAAAAATACCAGGAATTTCCCACTCAAATCAACCGCGCTTGAGATATTTTCAAACTCTCTTTCTTTTTTTTTGTTGGTACATCTGCCATCTGGCGCTCAAATATCTGTATGAACGCCATTTGTCGGCAGTTTCTTCGTGACAAGTCGGTGTTTGTTAGGCTCTGCGAAATTCGCAACCTCGAATTAAGTTGAGCAAAGAGTTTATCTGGATTTTTGTGTTTCTTAAAAAACATGAGAACATGAAAACATGAGAAAACAATTGTGGAGAAATATCAAAATTATGGAGAAACAACTCGTGGTTTTTTCACCACGAAAACGCACCGTCTCACACATCTCGTACGCGACTGTTTGGCCAAAAACAATGTATATATCGCTTCGTGAGCTCCATATGCACACTCCTTGTGACTTTTTCCTTTTCCCACGACTCAAGTCACCACTTCACGGAAAACGTTTTGAGACAATTGAGCCGATAAAGTAGAATTCACAGAAGGAGCTAAAGGCTATTCCAAAATCAGTCTATGAAAACTATGTAAGCAATCTATGCGGCCTCGGTAGTCGAGTAGGTAGCGTGCTCGAATGCTACCCCAGAGGTCCCGGATTCGATTCCCGGCCAGGTCATGGTCCTACGCTTTAAACCTTTCTGAATTTTCTATCCTCATTTTTAATCAACTTAAACTGAAAATTCATCAAATTTTTACAACTTGAAGTTGTAGTTGATGGTAGAAAAGTTTTTGGATGAGTTTGCCTTATAACATGAATTGACTGAGGTAAAGGCAAAACACTTGCTTCTGATTCAAATTCATATGTTTCTTTGGCTTTCCACCACGCTTAGAACATCCTACACGTGTTTCCCTAGATTGCCCTTTCCTTTCCAGTAATCTATCACCCCATTTTGAACCAAGGCAGACTTAACTGAATAGCTATCCCACCTGAAATTATTGATTCAAAGCTAAATAAAATAACCATTCTCATAAAAACGTCTCAACTACGAGAGAAATCCTTAAAATCCCTGACCTAACAAAGAAAACAAAATCAGATTGGGGAAAAAATATCTTTATTTTTCTATATAGTCTCCTTTCAGCAATACACTTTTCGACAAGATGTTAAATAGCTTCCATATCCTGTTTATACTGAGAGCCATCAAACTTCTCATAATAGCCATCAAACGCAGACTCCATTTCTTCAATGTTGGCAAATCTTTTACCACCAAGATAAAATTTGAAAAGAGAAAATAACCCGATGGGGTTAAATCTGTCAAAAAGGGTGTGTGAGGAAGCAATTCTAACTTTAACTCATTGATTTTGACCATCGTAAAAAAGGATATATGAATTGGTGCATTATCTTGATGAAACGAAACTTTTTTTGTGCCAAATACGGCCGTTTTTCTTGACTTCAAATACCGTACTAAGTTCGCATATTACCATGGCAACCGTGGCTGAGAGCGATAAACAGTGTTTGGACCGCTCGATGCCAATGCAAGCCCTGGTTCGAACCCCATCTGAAACAACAGAGTAATTTTTTTTACTTGAAATTAATTTTTCTGATTGGTCGTCACCTCTCTGAAGGTGAGAAACCTTAGAGAGTAAATTATGCAAAGTAAAGCTTCTTGAGAACATGCATATTAGCCACATTTTCAGCCCATTGACCGCACGCACATCCCAAACATTGGTATCGAAAAATGTAACCTCTAATAAAACACCCCCTTTATTAGTTAAATTTTAAAGTCTCTTTTTTTTAAAAGGAGGATTCATCGAAAGAGAAAAGTTTTTAACACAAAAACTGCTGATCTTACGACGTTTGACGACTTTACGAGAGGGTCTCGAGGGTAGTATCTCTTCAAACTTTTTCTTTCACTCTTTAAATAATTCTCTTTTTTATTCGGGGCCAGCATATGGGGGGAGGTTCTTGAAAACCAGTAAGACCTTCAAGGGTCTGGAGTGTATCCCCCCAAACTTTGTTCCTCAGTTCTTAAAAGCCTCTTTTTTATATTCGAGCCCAGCATGTGGGAAGGGGTTCTTAAAGGCATTTTTTCGGCTTCAAGCCAAGGCAGAACTAAACGTGGTGGAAATGTGTTTCATATGCAAATGTTCCCAAATTATTTTTAAACTGTTCGAATTTCAAGTCAAAAGCTTGAATTTTCTGCACAGCTTTATCAAACTATCCGAACTGTGCTCGAATAACCGGGTATTCGGTTTTTTATGGGCTTGGGTACTTGATTTACCGAGCAATGCTTGAAAATAGAAGAGAGCCCCGGGTCAGAGAGAGGCAAACCGTCATTCAACGACGTAATAAATAACAAAATAATTGCATTAACAGAATTCCGACAGAATAGCTTAAAGACAAATCCAAACAGCTGTATCCTTTGCTGTTATTTGTCAACAACATTCCACATCAAGGTCCGCTTGAAAAGCAGTTAAAATGTTAAACGAGTAAAATTTCCAAAAAAGTTTATTAATGTAACTACATTGAGTGGAAAATTCAATGTTGAAAATTCTTTCTTCTTATGTTTTATTTTTCATTTTTTATTAACTGTTAAAATATACTAAAAGGACCCTCAAGTCAGCTTAAAATAGAATGACATAAAATTGTCCTTACACATCATTTTAAAGCCGTTAACGTTGAACAAGCTATAAAAAAGGTTGTCAACAAAAATTGAAAACCAGATTAAGCAGGCGGGGCTTGGAGAGGGTAGGCGACAGCCTCGCGTGTTTAAAAGGAGTGACAATGTTTACCACCCACAGCCATAGACAAGCATCCAGCTGTAAATCCTCTGCCAACTTTTGGCATTATTTACTTGACAAAATAGCAGGCGAGCGAAAATGGAAAAAAAAGAAAGCTGTACAACACAAACAACAACAGCAACAACAACAACACCACATATTTAAGCAGAGCAAAAATTTGTTATCCTGTCGTGAAACAAATAAGTAGCATTACATCACAACCAAAGGACTGTGAAAATTAAAATTGATGGAACCTTTTTAGCCACATCAATGTATGGTAGAATGTTGTCCAAAAACAGACAGATTATGAAGCAAAAGAATAAAAAAAAAACAAGCTAACAAAGTACAAAAGACAGAAGAGGAAAAAAAAACTCGGTCAACACGTCCAGATTCAAATAATAAGCGGCAAGTTTAAGGATTATTTGTGTGTGCATGTGTGGGAAAACTTTTACTGGCTGTTGCTGATTATCCTGAAAGTTCACATGCATGCATGTCACACACATGCCAACTGTCAGCACTGCGAAATAACCTGCCTGCATAAGTTTTTATTATGTCGCAAATGTTAACAGATTTTTGTTAAGAATCAGTTATTTTATCCTTTCGTTAATGGCTGCCACCGAACCAAACTCAACTGAACCGAACTTAACTGAACTGAACCGAACTAAACTGAACTGAACTTAACTGAACTCCACGCATCGCTGCAGAAAAACTTTTTATTTTATGGTGCTTAATAAGCATTTCATTGCCAAAAGTTCACATCTTCTTCAACACATCCGTACGCAAAGCTTCTGATGCTCTGCTGATATGAAGTTGCTGCTGCCGCTAAGCCAAAGGATCAACTTTGCCCGAATTACTCTCTGTTCCATTTCGAAGCATTCAGTGATGATGCAATAATTGTTTGTTTGCTTCTTTGTTTGTTTGTTCGTTTGCTTAATAAATATTTGCTATCTGTATAAATATATGTTAGTAATGACCTGGTTGAAGTGATATTTTTCTCTTCTGATTTTATTTCAAGTTATTCGTTAGTTTATTTATTATACAGAATATTTGACGTGCGCCTACGAGTATGTTTTGTGTTTGTTTGTTTGTTTGATTTAGAGTTATATTGTTCCGTAATCAAACTATATACACACCAGGGATGGAAAAGTAGGTACAATTGTACCTTTTTCCGACGTTTTTGACCTTAAAGGTACATTAGGTGCAATAGCTTCATTTTAGGTACATTCCGCCTTTGGTTGAACGAATTTTCCACTAAATAACTAAAAATTATATTTTGTTTTTTAACAAGTAGTTAACTTATCTACTACTTGCTTTAAGACCAAAAATTTTGTTTGGCACATGTATTCTGTTTTCCATTCCACACTGTTGTGAATAGTACATATAAAAAGAAAAATATAAGCTTTAAGAACTCTTCCTTCCTTTCTTAAGCTTTAAGCACTTAATTGATTAAAAATTTCAAGTGCGCAATTTTATCGCTTTATTTTAGGTACATTTATGCCCAAAAAGGTACATCTTTTTTGAGAAATTAGGTACATTTTAAAATTTTCATTTCTCATCCCTGATACACACATACATATCATACATACATACACACATAAATAGTTGTATTAATGAATATCTATTCATTGTTTTGAAAGCTTTCGCTTGGCTTGAGTAGCTTCTTGTATCTGATGCGCTAGTTTTAAGATTGTTTTTCTTGATATTTATGCGTACAAATTTATCGTAGTTACCAAAGTGAAGTAAGACATTGGTATTCAAAGAGGAAGTCATAAAATATAAATACTCAGCATTTCACATTAAATGGTATTTATCACAAAACTACTCAGTGAATTTTTTCGATGTCCAAAAGCTTTTCGCGTCATTTGCTGTGAGGAAGAAGAGTACAGTACAGTGCTGGGTGGGCTTTTAATAGAAATTTGTTGACCGTTAAAATCGAATCAAGCAGTTTTTCAGACAAAGTTTACACTAAGTAGAAGCCATTAATGCTATTCCTAAAAACTGAAATACGCAAAGTTACTCTTATAAATCTTAAAGTTATACGACGGAAAATAACTAAGGTTTTCATGCAAATTTCCTTAGAAAAAACCAAGTTAGCTGAGTCTTCCTAAGTCTTCTTACTGTTAAAGAATTTTCCTTTAATTTTTCCGTTAATTTCCTTTAACTCCTAAATTAAATAAATTTTTTATTTAAGACCTTGTGTAAAATTCTGGTAAATTTAATGTCCTTTAAAATTGGGAAAAATTTTTGTTAAAAAATATTCACCAGGGGGTTCAAAAACCCGCTAAAATTAATTTTGCGAAATTTTTGAAATGCGTACTCATAAAACACGCATAAAAAAATACTCTTTTTTGAGTCTAATTTTTGAGCAATCATTTTACAATCATATCAAAGACTCCTTTAGGATTCTTTTTATTGCGTACTCATAAAACACGCATAAAAAATATTCTTTTTTGAGTCTTATTTCTGAGCAATCATCTCAGAATCATATCAAAGACTCCTTTATGAGTCTTTTTATTGCGTACTCATAAAACACGTATAAAAAATACTAATAGAGTCATTTTTCTTGAGGCACTCTGAAAATGTTTGCAGGGTTGGTATATCAGACATACAAGTATTTCTGCCGGTGTTTGTTATACCAATTTGAAGGGAATTCAAGAACGACAGCCAAAAAAATTCAAGTATGACAGCCATGAAGTGGCCAAAAGTAACTGTCATACCAATTTTTTAAAAACTCTAAGCTAGAATTTGGTAAAATCGGATGAAAACCACGCAGCAAACGCGGAAAATGTTTTGAAAGAATAATCTCAAAAAAATTATTACGTGTAAAACGTCTTGAGAACATGAACGTTATAAGTATGCACGCAGTCAGGAGGAGTCAGATATATACTTCAGAAACAAATGACAGTCATTTGTTTATAAACGATTTGAAAAGAAGCACACAACACAGCTGATTAAGGGGGGGGGTAACATTTGTTTGGGGTTTGACAACGTTTTTTTTTTCATTTTTTTTTATTTTTGTTTCTGAAAGAACAACATCTGAAGAATATTGTATTAAATCGGAGCAAAACTAACGAGGTTACAGTAGGTTGAAGTACCTCCAACTAGTGTTGCTTAGTGTACAAAACTTTAAATTGATTTTCCCAAACATGTAATTTTTAATGTCCGTTACCAGCCTAAAGAAAAAACTACTGAACCGATCGATCGTTTTAAAATACACATATTCTACATATAAGTAGCTCTCTAGTGACGTCGAGTTTTTTAAATTCTTTAATTACTAACAATTTTACAATAAAAAATAGGTAAATTTTTTCGTCAAAAATCGTCATTTTGGCTTCGAAATGGTGCCAAAAATTGAAAAATTGAAAAATAAAAAAAAATCTTGACGTTACTGGAGAGATAAAGTAATAAACTAAAGAAAGCATTTTTATTGTTTGGTTTCAGATGATCCAGTGATGCTGTAGGCTGGTCACCGCACAAAGACTTTTTTCGAGGCACCTGCGGAGATCTTCAATAAATCTGTTATTTCTCTCTATTTTTTAACAAAAATTTTTTTAAATATTCTTAAAATGTTGTAATTTTATATAATAATATGTAAAATAAACCTACTGTTATAGTTTTTTTTTTAAAAATTCATGAAAAAGGCCTTTTTTAGACGAAACACCATTTTCCCCTTAAACACCTATTCCCTCCGATTACTCCTTAGGGGGGATCCCATACAAATTTTATGATTTTTGAATATTTATTCCATACACCTGAGCATATGACCTTTAAGAGAGTGCCGGAGAGGGTTAATTTGTATGACCGACTCTCATTACTTTTGCAAAAGGAACATTTTTGTCTTTGACACCTATTCTCTTCGACCACTCCCATACAAATTTTATGATTTTAGTATATTCATTCCATACACCTGTAGAGATGACCTTTAAGGGAGTGCCGGAGAGGGTTAATATACATGACCGACCCCCATTCTGCAAAAGGAACATTTTCCCTTAGATACCTAAATAATAAATTGAGTACTCTCGAGTTGCAAAACATTTCCCGGAACTATATAGTTCCACAGTTCCATTTGATTGAATGAAACTCATGCAACTCTTATGCAGCAGAATTAAGAACCATGCGCAAATCAAACGGAAACATCAAAAGTTGGCTTTTTATTTCATGTAATTGTGTAAAATTTATATAAGTTAGAGAGTTCAAACATGAATTTTTCTTCCAGTGAGGATCAACCAGACCAACAAGTACTAACATCAACATTGTACGATCAGTACCTTAGGCACACCAAAGGCTCAAAGTGTGACCTAAAAACGCTATCAACCGCCCTACTAACCTCCGAGAATGACGCATTCTACGTCAAAAAAAAAAAAAAATTAAAACAAAAATACACATTTGCAATATTTTTTTTCTGTGGTACTTTAATAATTACACTGTGCGACAATTTAAGAGTCAGTTGAAATAACTGCCAAAATTTCAATGGTTTCTGATAGCCATTGGTCCAAGGGATTTTTCTAAGTTAGCTCAAATAACCGATTTTTTCAAGGTTACATTTTATAGTATGGGGCCGTATCTAATTTCCATTAACTCCTAAACTAAGTAAAATTTGGATAAAAGACCTTCAGCCTTTTAAACTTGGGAAATATTATTGCTCCCTAATATTCACACAGGGGGGGTCAAAACCCCCTTAATAAAAAAAGTATTATCTCGGAAACTCTGTTAGAAATCATTTTCATTGCTTCAACAAACAAAATTTTTATCATCTATCTATAACTTTGTAGAACATCATAATACAAAAAACACCTATCCTTTTATCAACAATCGTCATTGAAACTTTTCAACTTCAAAATTAAAAAAAAAAAATTAGTAATTAGCAAATAAATTTTATTTTTGAAGTAATAGTTTATTTGTTGTAAATTTAATATTAAGTCAAACACACTTACATACCAAATGCATAATACTCGTAAGTTTTTATTTAAAATCTAATGTATTCTAAGTTCAAATTCAATGAAGTAAAAAATTAGGTAAATATTAAAGTATTACGAATTAAAATTCAAGTATAAGTTTGAAAATCTAAAAGAACTGTATTATTAGATTTCCCTAGCATCGGTCATTTTAATGTTCTCCTTATCATCAGCTCTGTATACTTTTTTGGACCACCAGCAAATGTCTGCAACACATTTAACTTTTAACTTGCTCGTCGGACTCTGATGGCAATTGATTTTTAAAATACTCCAGATGGCAATGGAGAAAATGTATTTTAAGAGACATTGATAATCCTAACTTTTTATAAGATGTAAGCATGTTGATTTTCCAATTTGCAAGCAATTTTCCGAGAAAACGTTAGCTAATTGAACTGAAAACTCTAGATTTTCTTTAATTATTGCTGCTATTGGAAGAGGTGTTACTTTGGGAGGAAGGTTTGAATGGCGATTTTTGATTTCGATTTTGATTTTTGAGGGCAGGTTTTTTTTTTAATTATGATGTTTTGCAAAATAGATAATTTAATGAAAATTGTGTTTGTTCAAGTAATGAAAGTGATATCGCCCAGAGTTTCCGAGATATAACACTTTTTTTAATTTAAGGGGGTTTTTGACCCCCTGTGTGAAAATTATGGGGAAATAATGCTTCTCAATTTTAAAGGAAATTAAATTTTCAAGAATCTTATTGCAGGTGTTAAATCAAAATTTTACTTTGTTTAGGGGTTAAAGGAAATTAACTACGGTCCCAGAGTTTAAAATGCGACCATGAAAAAATCCCTTATTTGAGCTAACACAGCAAAATCCCTCGATACGTTCTGTGGACAAATGGCAAATTCATTGAGAGAAAAACGCAGTTAAACCTTTTTTGTTTTAATTTATTATAATTTGTTGGCAATATTGCTTACATATCACTTATCAGCAATACCGGGACCATTAAGCAACAAAGGGCTCGTTCATAAACTACGTTACTAATTTCAGGGGAGATGGACGAGGGATTTTGAAAAGCACTACGAAAAGTAACAGAGGGGGAGGGGGGGTAAAAACACGAAAAATATGGTAACGTAGTTTATGAACGAGCCCAAAGCAGCATGTTCATAAGCCTGTTTCTCTTGCTGTTGAGGAAATTTGCTAAATTTTGAATATTTTTCATAAAAAATTTATAATTTTTCGCGAAAATTCACTTTTTGAAACTTTCATAACTTTCTTGTTTATGAAAAGGTGCAGATCGCATTTTGGAAATGATAAGTTAATACTAAAAAAAATTCTTTTTTTGTTATAATTTATCAAAAATATTATAAATTACTTGATTTTCTTCAAATAAAAAGCTGTAGTATCAATTTAGTTTGACTTTTGGGTATGAACACCACCCCCCGCGTCTGTTTAATGAGTTCGAGCGTTGGTCTTCGTTCTCTCCTCCACAAAGATGAATTTTGTGAGAGTCGTCCAAGTACGGCTGTTTTGATGAAAACCTCGATGCTGTATGTGCACTGTTGGAAGCAGACCGGAATGTGACACACCGAGTGATGTTATCCTTGGGCATAAGTGGGACTTATATTAAATCCCGGAATATTTGTAGTAACCTACGTATACTGACATATAGCAATTTGACTATTGGTTTGACAAGTACAAGTATAACTGTGTGAAGTAAGTATTGCTTAAAAAACACCCTTTATATCGAAACTTTGCTTATGCTTCGATATGCATTTGAACCAAATTTCATGTAGATATCTCTTTTGTTTTCTCTGGAAATAAAAAAGTGGGTTCACTTAGTGTTTCGTGAACTCATCACGCTAATTTTTAAAGGAAAAGAAAAAAAGAAGATTTTTCCAAATTAGTTTAAGCCTCATGTCCAATGCTTCTCTTTAAACAACACAAGCACCAGAAAGAGCAGGAAAAATAGGATTTATCTAATATGTAAATGCTTTAAAGAAACAATTATATTGACGTGACAACGTTACGTTTTACCACGCAGGTTTTTATAAAACTTGAAAAAGCATTTTTCCAAGATGCATCGGCGTTGCATGGATTTCTTACTCCATGGGTAAAGGTTCTTTGACGTTATTATAAAAATACAAAAAAAAAAAAAAAAAAAAAAATAAAAAATAAAGACCACTGCGGGACACGGAGGTAGCTGTCTAAGCAACGAAACTTCAAATTTGTTACATGGAACGGCGTTGCATGGAATTATTGCTTGGTGAGTACATGCGGAAAGGGAAATGTTATAAAACAGAAATGAAGGATTTGTACTTGGCCTTAAGACAAAAAATGTATGCAACGAAAATTCAATATTGTTGCATGGAATTACTATTCGCTGAGTAGAAGTACTACGAAAAATTTTATTTTGCTATAGCAAAAATGGTTCTAAAATGGATTTTAGAGCCATGACACTACCGAGGCAATCGCTTAATGCAGTAGGCAACTGCAACGCCATTGGAAAAACGTTGCATGGAATTATAACTCGGTGAATATTGGTGTTATGCTGAATTTTATGGAACTACAGTAAAGCTAAGGTTTTCGGTTAAATTTTAAAAATATAAAAAAAAATAATAGCGTTGTGAGGTCTGTTAGGGAACCCTTTAAAGGGACCTAATTGCATCAAAAGCAATAGCAAAAGCAAAAACAAAAATTAAAATAAAAATTAGAGATAATAAAATTTAAATAAAAATAAGAACAAGTTTGAGGACAAGGATTAAAAAAAGGATGAGTAAGAGTTAGACAAAGATGAGAACCATAAATAAGAAAAGTATTAGGTTAAAGATTTAGACAAATATTAGAGCATGGAATTGAACAAGGATAAGGACAAGAATTCAGATAGGGATTATGACAAGCATTGAGACCATTGTCACAGGGACAAAATGCCGAAAACGATATTTAGGACAAGATTGGGAAAAATAAATGGGACAAGGAATAGAACAAGGATTTTACCACATCCAGGCCAAGATTAAGGACAACGATTGGGAAATGAACTGGGACAAGGACGAGGAATGAAATTTGAACAAGGTTAAGGTCAGGAATTTGAAAACGGATAAAAGCAAGAGTTTAGACATCAAGTTATACCGTGTCTACAAGGAAAGTTTGGTTTGAGATAAGTTTCAGTTCAACCGAAGCTTTTTGCCGGGAGATGGGTCGGAAGAATTGAGTTTATTGTGACATTTCTTTATTTACTTATATGTTCTCATATTTTTTGAACCTCTTCCACCGTGACTACAATTCCAATTGAGGGCAAGTCTGCGGCCATATCTGCGTATTAGAATTTTTATCGACCCATACTGATATGTAGACCTAATTTTCTACCCTTGCCAAAATTCTTTTCTTCGTTTTTTTGTTAAGTTTTTTTCAAATAGTAAATTGCACAATTTGAGAAACAGCTGTTTTTGACATTTCTTAGCACAAAATCGTTCAATACTCTGAAAGTACCTTGTCATCTAAAAGGTTGCATCTGAACGTAAGTTTTCATCCGAAAATGGCAAAATCAGAATATGACAAACTCAGATAACAAATTGAGTTTAGTTGAGTTTCATCCATTATAATTGTACTGGAAACTCAAGAGTTTATTCTGAGTTAAATGGCAAAACTCAAACTCTGTGTAGACATAGCATAAGACAATTAAATAGAAGGACAAATATATGTATAAAGATTAGGAAAAGGACAAGTTTGGTAACTATGGTGGCTTGTCATAACCTACGGTTATGTCCACGATACAGGCAACAATTTTTTTTAAAATATTTTTTAATGAATTCTGTAAGAACCTCCTAGTAAGAATCTATAAAGGGTTTCCTTAGACTAAGTCGAGTATGTTTGAAAAATAGTGTTAAAAAAAATTCTTGCTACAAAATACTAAAGCCAAATGCCTTTGACCTCAGCCTAATTGTATTACCCTGTATTTAACCTGTTTAGCAGCGCCGCAGTTCTTTATAAATAGCACTTCAGTTGAACATGCTTCTTGCTCGTACACACCCTAGCGAAGGTTGAATAATCAATAAAATAGATCCTTGGGAATATTGAAAAGTTATTATTATTATTATGCACCCACACCCCCCAGTAAATGTATCTGCAGAGCAAATAAAGAATTTATGCTATTTTCAAGTATTCTTTTGCTAAGTATATGAAGAACAAAAATAAAAAAAACTGTAATATATAGGTAAGTATGTATAAAAATATCTCTATTATACAAGTCTATATGTATGTATGAGCTTATCTATTGTATCATAGGTACTTTCAGGCGAACTGTCACGTTGTATTTTTTTATGCTCATTGCATTATAAAGTGCTTCATCAGGAAGAAACAGGCGCAGAAAAACACGCATTATTTATACAGGCACTATTTTTATAGCAGGAGCTATACGAACATCTATAGACTTAAGACAACACGTCCCCTATCTCCCTCCCCAAGACTTTGAGACACGTGTGTGCGTGTTAGTAGAAGAGTGCGTGTGAACAACATTGAATAGTAAAAAAAATGGCCAATGATAGCTGTAAGAAAAAAGTTCTTGTTGTTGTTATTAGGAATTGAAATTGAAAATTCTAACTTAAGCAGTTGTGGCCAAACTTTCTGCCAGATAATAATAAAGATGCACAGTTCGCTTTTAGCTAAGGGGCGGTAAAAGCGCCCCAAGGATGCTTCGTTATTTATTTGCTCTATTTTGTGGCAAAGTTAGCGACCAGCAGAGAAGACAAAACTTTTTGTTCAACTTGTGCCTCATATGTTATCGCATTCAATTGTTTCTTATGTGAAATAGTTTTCATTCTCATACAAGTTGCCCCACAACTTGATGGAGATATTGAAAAAATTTGTTCTCCCCCAACTAAAGGGTGAAATGAAAAAGTTTCTATATTTTATTGCCTTGGATGTGAAACAATTCCTGCAGTTATGCAAAGTTAAAAAAAAAGGAAAAAAATTAATAATATATAAAATGCATATCCTTGCTCAAATTGTCTTTTCTGCAAAAAAGGAAATATCTTTTTCATTACTGCTGATTTCAATCTTCTAGCAGGTTGTCGTTGCTGCTATATTTCTTTTTGTTGTTATCATGATGGCGTAAAATAGTTTTGAAACGTTTGTCAACAATAAAAAGTATCTTCATATTTCTTTGCCTCATTGACTTTTAACAGTTGCTCTTTTACGCTAGCGTATAACTTTTAAAAGCTTCTCCATTTTCTTCTGCTTTGCAGTTAAACTGCAAATGATTGTTAAACAACTGTAAGTGTTGCTTGCATTTTGTAGCTGTTGCTGTTGTCGTTGCTGCTGTTGTCGTTGCTGGCTCACTTCAGATGCAATTATTTATTGAATTTATGGTGCAGTGAAATGTAAATTATTGCAGCAACGAATGATAGCAATCGTGATGTCCTTGGAGTCTCTTTCGCATTGAGCATGTTGTTGCTCTTGCTGTTTATGCTGACAGCAATTTTTATTCACTAAATTGCATTTGGAATGATATCAAAAATATGAAGTGTATTAAGCCAAGAGATATAGAAGATAATTGCAAAAGTGATTGCATGGATTGAATTTCTGGACAGGGAATTTGTAGTCTCCTCGAATCAAATGCTCTTCCTTTCGGTCTGAGGTGTCCAATTGCAGGACTCAATAGTATTCGACTGAGTTTACTTGGTTCTGGAAGCCTTAGAATATTATTAAATTTAGTTGATGATTAATAAAATTTTGTCAATTACTCCCAGATTTCGAATTTTCACAACAATAATCAACTCTTGAGCACACATTTAAAGCAGCGATGCCCAGTGCCTAACTCTTTTCACTTTTAACGAGAAATTCAATATTTTTTAAGACTAATAGTTAGGCTCTAGGTCAAGTATGTTAATGAAGAAAACAACTAACAACAACAATAACAACAACAACAACAACAACAACAACAGCAACAACAACAACAACAACAACAACAACAACAACAACAACAACAACAACAACTAACAACAACAACCACTCTGTACAGAGTAATCACACAGCAGACTAGACAGCTGTTTCGTCTGACGTTACACAAACTCATCAGTTCAACAATTATTTATTTATTTATTTATTTATTTATTTATTTACTGGCTAAACAAGGCAAGACTTATTCTAACAGGTTTACTTATTTTACTTATGCTAAACGGAGTTTAACAGGATTTTTTTTTCTCTCCTCTTTCCTTGTTTTTTTTTATTTTTGTATACTCAAAGTGGGCATACACCGCCTACCGGATTGGCATGATTTTGGAAAGCATGTCAAAAAGAAAAGGAGGAGGAAACCAAATAAGAGGGCTTATTTCTATTCTTAAGATACAATTTAAATCTAAGAAGGGAATAGGAAATTGAAAAGTATACTCTTAAATGTTTGTTTTGACATGGATGGTGAGTAACAGTGGCTAATGTTGTTAAATACTCTACAGTAGGGGTGGGCAAAGTTACACAAATGGGCATTTTATGGTGTATTTTGGTTGCACGCTGCTTGCTTCACGGGTGACAGCATTGCTTCATAAATTCGATGGTAAAGGAAACGAGGGAAATGCACAAATATAATGAGATAGAGCGTAAGAAGAGCGTAATATAGATTATTATATAGAGTTGTCCTCATTGCGCTCAGCGCAGTTCATAATCAATGTTGCATGCCGTTTATATAAAAAAGGGCGTTTTATAATTTTACTATTTAATATTTTGAATTTAATCATGTTTATATCTCGATAACGTTATGTGTTCAACACTTGCTTCTAAGTAGTTACGCACAAAATAAAAGTATATATTTATTATGGTGATTCAGTTCCAAAAAAAGTAATAGTTAAAAATATATTAGAAGCCAGATGTAGAATTATAATGGTTGCATGCTCTTGCGAAACCCTTATAAATATGCCAAGAAGTTGTTTTTTCAAAGCGATTTTATAGCTGCTGGTAGCAATTTAAAAAAAAAAACTCCATTTTAATAAGCAATCCTTTATATTTATATGCTCAATATGCAACACTTACTTTTCACAACAGCATGCTCTCGCTCTTACGGTTTCTATAAAACACATTGAAAACAAAGTAGTGCTAAAGTGGTTTTTGCAGAAATCTTATAGGTATTAGAGATTTTTTCTTTGCTCTGATTTATACTGGGAAATAAAATAAATGTGTTGTGGACGGATTATAAAAGTTAAACACACTGACAGATGGATAAAGTGAAATACAGATAAGCAAACGGACATGTAAAAAGCTGAAAACAATCCATTTTAAATTTTGGTTTGTATATCTCGGCTAAAAGTGCACATAATTTTATAATGGGACGGCGATGGGTTCATAGGAAAATGATAAATGAAAATAAAAAAAAAAAAACAAAAAATGTCATATTTGATTTTTTGAAACAAAGAAATTGTTATAGATCTTGAATTATTTTAAAAAAAAAATAAAAAAATAAATAAATCTGACTTCAGGGTCGATGATTTATAAATAGTCGTATTTTGAAAAAAAATTTATAAAAAAATTATACATTTTGATGCAGAAGCATCAAACATTTTGCATGCACGAAATTACGTACAGTGTACAGTTTTTCGTCATCTATTCAAGGAACAGGCCAGCGCAGACATTATCTGCTTGACGTTCACTTGAACACTGAAGCTTTGATCGTTCTGTACGTGAGATGAATACATCTTTTTCTGCACTAACGCAATCTCAAGTGTGCTCTTGTAATTGCATATTGTGAGAGGATTACAGAGAGGATTTTCCATTCCGCAATCCAATTCACCCCCAAATTCATTATGCAATTGATTTCGCACGCTGCTTGCTTACACACAGTCGCAGCACGTGCAAGAATTGTGCCCACCACTACTCTACAACATCTACTTGTGGGCTCGTTGTGTCCATAAACGATGTGGTGTTGGTATTCATTTAAGAAGCGTGTATGGCTGGTCCGTCTTACTGGGTCGTTAAATGTGAATTTATTAGAAAAACATTCAATGTTTATAACACCAGTGATTGTATTAAATGTAAAACATGAACTCAGTAACGTTCTTCTTGACGATAGAGGCATCAGATTAAGAAGCCGAAACCTTTGTTCATATGGGTGTAACTTGGTAAAATCACGGGGGTCAAATGTGATTCAAATGATCTCTCTATTGCAAAAAGCAATAATTGCTTCTGGATTGATTAAAATTTTTCACTGTGTGTCACAAAAGTTGGCAATTCCAATTATGCAAGTAGCGGGCGAACTAATGCACAATATAGGGCTTTAGTGACCCAATTAGTCGTCTTAAGAATTGAATAAAGAATTTCAAATTAAAAATAAAATCAATAGGGGTATTCACGATGTGGTGTATTTGTGAAAAAATTTTACAAAATTAACAATATTTACAACTTATTGTGAACGCACCTGTCATAAAGTCTAGTATTTTTAAAATCAGCGGATTTGTGTATGTACTTTTGTTTGGAAACATAAATTGAAATACACAGCGAAAAGACAAAAATTATTAATTTTATTGTAGATTAAACCCCACTTGGGTTCTGCAGCTAATCATTTAACTGTAGGAAATGATAAAAAAATTCAAACAATTATTAAAAAAAGCTTACAGCGCAACCTGTAGCTTCCTTCATGTTGAGTAGAAATGATTTTTGTGATCAGCTGATAAAATATACAACGAAATACACAACGAAATTTACTAAGAATACAATTTCGTCGGTTGTATATTTGCTTCATTTTGGGTTGTATTTTGAACATTGTGCATTTTGTGTTTGTATACATTATAATTTAATAAAATTTACTACATTTATAAAATTTATCAAAAATACACAATTCAAAGGCAAATACACCACATCGTGAATACCCCTAATATTTTTAAGTTTGTTCTAATTCGTAGATATCACTCTTGCTATTGAATGTTTTGTTTTTGTATGTCCGCACCATCGATCGATGCTGTATAGCATGTCGTTGTTGTTGTGTTTTTACAATTTATGCACGGAGAGAATTGTTCGCATATGTTTTTCCTTATAAGCTTAATTTATGCAAAAATTAATCACAAGAAACAGCTAAGATTAAGTACGTATACAAAATGCTTAGTAAAGCATTATATATAATTATTGATGTGTATAACTTATTCCCAAAAATGCTATAATTTATGTGAAAATTGTGCATAGATTTGAGTTATTTGCCACAAATTATACGCAAGATATTCATAACCTAAGCAAAGAATGCATTTAACTTATTGCTAGGAAGCATTAACTTATGCTTAAGATGCGTATAACTTATGCTTAAGATGCGTTTAGCTTATACGCAAGATGCATATAACATATGCAGTAAATACGCGTTTTTCATGGTCCCATTTCGCAAAAGTTGTGGTTGTTAGTACCTGTTCCAATTCACTACTATTCCAGCTGCTAGTTAAAACTTAGAACATCAATGTCTAAATTTCAACCAACAGATGAAAAGGTAGCGAATCAGCTCAGGCCCTTATAGCTACAACTCCCTGCTAGTTAATTATAAATTGTTATGTTAATGCCAATAAGATTACCATTTCTTACTCTTTATAATAATAAAAAAATATTAATGATAATATAAATGTATTTATTGTTTTTTATGATACGTGTTCTACAATTTATGTTTACATTTTTAAATAACTCTTAGAATAAAACATCTTTTTCCGTTTAAAAAAGAAAAGTCTATAAAAGGTAAGATCTTATCTAAATCTTTACATTCAATATACATAAAGCTTTCTAATATATTTCCTATCACATAAACCGAGAAATGATTATTATATTCATATATATCAAACCGCCGAAGAATTATGAAAACTCCACATTCAATAGAAATAAAATCAATGATTTTAAAAAGAAATTCTTTAAAAAAGATAATATATCCTAATTTAAAAATTCTTCCTTTATAAGTTTTCAAAGAATGTTTTAGCTTTAAATGGATCATTTAAAAATTTATTGACTCCAAGTTAGAGTCGCAAATGAAGCATATATAGGAAGCCATTTTTTGAAAAGTCAAAAACTAGCTAAGAAGGATATGAAATCTATGTACTCTGATTTTTCACAGTTGCTTGTGTTAATTTCATAAAAAAAAAACTTCAATAAATTGCCAAAACTGATAGTTTTCAAAGGGATACTTAAGATTTAAAACAAACATTAGCTTAAACAGTATATCTACTGCCTCCAAAAATTTTTAAAAGATGTAAGTTATTCCGTTGGTAGATACAATGAATTCAGCGCTGTTATCGGACTTTTTCAGGACAATTATCATTGGTTGCAGAGTGATTTTACTACTCACAGAAAAATCTCTTCGCTTATTGAGAATCACTTCTATTTCGTCAACTGAATTCGCTTCTGCAGCAAACGCGTTCCAGGCGTCGCCAATGCTCACTTTCCACACAGCTCCATTGATAATTTTGCGCACTTTCGGTTTGATTACAGCCAATAGAACGCGGAAAAGGTCGTACAAACGTAGTTCTGAAAACAGTTTAGAAAACAAAAATTTTTTTAGCATACACTGAAAATTGTACGTATTAGTTAAAATTAAAGTAGGAGTGTATTTACCTGAGTTGTCAGACAAATTGTTGAGTATCTCTTTCGCAGACGGAAATTTGACTACTTTTCGAAAAGCTTCCAGCAGTTTCTCTTCAGTTAAATTCCACTTCAAAAATAAAGCGTTTGTTTACCAGGAAATTGTGCTTCAAAATCGATTTCAATCTGTGCAGAAATTGTTAATTGAAATGTACGAATTTAACTAAAAATAAAAAGTACCTACCAACCGGTATCCAGCGCTTTGTGCGAGCAATGGCCATTCTCCTAAAATGTTGTCTATGACGTCTGTCCTGATGTCTGCTCTTCGCAAGGTGAATGTATTGCGCCACTTTAGCTCTACTGTTTCCCACGGTGCAATTCTTGTTCGCAACCACTCTTTGTCGTCGTAGGGTGGGTCTATAAGTTCACTAATGAACTTGTTGTGCACATTCGATGATTTTGGGATTTCCTTTAGATTTCCAAAGAGTACTTACAAAGAAACCAGCGTTCTGAAACTGGACAGCTCACGAATACAATTACAAATATATAGATATAAATAACCTACTTTATTTTTATTTTTTTCGTTTTTAATACAACCGATCACAGCACAGTATTCGAATAAATTGTAACACAACCGATCACAGCAAGTACTCGAATTGTAAATGACGCCGAGCCGAATATCAATTGACAGGTCACGATCGTACACGAAGGAACATGTTCGCATTGTTTGTGCATTATTGCGCATAAAAATAGTTTGCAAAATGCTAAGTTCTGCCAAACTACATCATGAATTGTTAATTTTTGTCACAATTCATGAATTGTTGCGCATAAAGGGGATGAGCTCCGACCCGAGTATCAATTGACATGTCGTGAATACACACGAATGGAAATGTTCGCTTTATTAATGCACTAATGCGCATGAAACAAGTTAGCAAAATGCTTAAGTTCTGCGAAACTTCATCATAAATTTTTAATTTTTATCTTATCAGAAATCATGCAAAAATAATTCTTATTACGCATTATTTCTGCGAAACTAAATCATGAATTGTGAATTTGTATCACAATTCATGAATTCTTGTTCATAAATTTAAAAAGTGCGAAGATGAATGTATTTGTGATTAAGCTAATCATAAATTATGCGAAGATAATTCTCTCCGTGTGCATTTACGTAAATCGCAGGAGCAGCCAACACACGAATAGTTTTTTAAATATGCTTTTCGTTAATGCGTACAATTTATATTTGTGTTGTTGGTTTTACGAGGGCAAGTTGATAAATTTTGATTAAAATGTATTATTTTTAGCAAAAAAACTTTTTTTCTCAACAATACAGTCTTCTTTAATATCCATACATTTAATTCAACGTATTTTGAATTATTTTTATTCTTTCCAAATGATAGGTCTTATCAAGATTCTCAAAATGGGCATTTTTTCAGTGATGACCTCTTCATTCGACCCAAATCTCTAACAGCCGAGCCATTTTTTTTAAGTTTGGAAATAATAAAATAGTTCCAGGGGGATAAATCTGGAGAATATAGTCGATGTGGTATCCTCATACCATCTCAATACCATAAATACCATAAAATTTATGGATTTGACGCCATTACGACTACAGACGTATACGCCGCACAGTAATGCGATTGTTACAAGTGGGACGGAAAAATACTTTTGTGGATTTTTTGATAGTTTTCGATATTTAAGGTTTAGGAAAGTACAAAAAATGTATTTTAATAAAATTTTTTACGTGGATAAAAAATTTACGTTGATAAATCAAATATTTTCCTCACAACTCGTTTTTTCCATATTTAAATATTATCTTTACCACACAGTGAAGTTTCTGACTTATTCCAAACAGCTGAAATTGCCGACAAGCAGCAACAACATCGCACCGTGTTTCTGCAGTTTATCAATGAAGTTTTTAGAATGAAGATTCTTGCTTGTCGCTGAGTACTTCCGGTTTGTTATAGTTCTCCTTTGGTTTTTTTAATGAAAATTATATAGCCTAAATGTTTAGCCAAGATACTTTGTGAGTGCGATGGGTGAGATTTTGTGGGAATTTGTTCCTCACAATGAACCACAAAATGAAAATGAGCCAAATCGTAAAATCCACCTCCAATACAAACTGACTTTATGAAAACGGTAAAATCTCTAGAAATTCCACAAAAATATATTTAATTACTAAAATAACGGGCAGAATTGCAATTGGCGGCCTCGATAGTCGAGTGGGTAGCTTCACATTAGAGGTCCTAGCTTGACTGTCCCATCAGAGGTCCTGGGTTCGAGTCAGACCATGGTCATACGCTTTAACCTTGCGCTTTTGCAATTTTTTTTTCTCATTTCTAATCAACTGAAATTAAACACTCATTAATATTTACGACTCGAATTCGTAGTTGGTGGTAGATAAGTTTGTGTATAAGATTGCCTTATAACTTGAATTTGACTGAGGTAAAGGCATTGCGCTTACCTCAGATTCAAATTCACATGTTTCTACGGCTTTCCATCATGCTAAGACCATCCTACACATGCTTCACTTGATTGCTCCTTCCATCCCACTAATGTATCACCCCATTTTGAACCAAGGCAGACTTCACTGCCCAACAGTTGTAGATAATGTTTGCAGGTGATTGTTGTACTTTTTTTCAAGGAAAAAACTGTCGCCATGACCTTGTTGTCCGACGGACCCAACTTGACCCGGACTGTTCCTTGGTCTCTGGGGTGTTGTGATGTATCCATGTTTCATCTACGGTTACGAAACGGCGCTAAAACTTCTTCGGATAAGGAATGAAATCGCCAAACACTCCTTTGAAGTGGTCACACGGCTGCAATGTAAGCAATCGCGGCACTCATCGCGCGGATATTCTTTTCATGTCCAAATAATCATGTAAAATGTAATGTACTTGTTCAGTTGAGGTGCTTGCAGCATCATCCATCTCACGCTTTTCCATTCTCGGATCGTCTAACATCATTCCATGGATTTTTTCAATGATTTCTGGCGTGACGACCTCTTTTGAGCGACCAGTAGGTTCAGCGTCACTAGTGCTGGTACGATCACAGCGGAATTCAAAAACCACTTCTTGATCATTGAAATTGATGGTGCAGTCAATCACTTTCCTTGATTTCGGTGATGGTTTTTTAGGCAAAACATAATGCTTGATAAGTACACGAAATTCACTTGCCTCCATTTTCGTCAAAATTCACGAGGCTATCTGCTTTCAGTGGCTGCCAAAAACAAACTAAAAACGCAGCTTGCTCAAAATTTGGCATTTGTCTATTAACAGATGGTAGTTGACAAAAAGTCACTGACTTTTCAAATGTCCTTCAACGTGTTCAATGTTGTTAGTAATTTCTCATTGCCAACGTATGCAACATTTTGTTTTTGATGTTGGCTTTTGTTGAAATTGTTTTTGCACTCTTAAAATATTTTTTGTTGGCAGCGCAGATTTAAATCAACTGAAGTAAGCTCATACCAATCAAATTAAGCTTATTCACAATCTGTTGCATCTTTGCAAATTCAAAATTTGTTGCTTATACAAAAACAAAAAAGCATTGATATGCAAAACTCATGTATTTGCTATTTCAAATAGAGACTATTGCATATGCAGATTCAATCATTTTGCAAAATGCTACTGTGAATGAATGTGTCTATTTTGCATTTGGCAGCACTTTGCACGACGCTTGTGGAACAGCTGTTTTCAATGTTGACACTTTAAGAGGTAAGTGCAGTTTGCTTGATAGAATAAAAATTTGAATATTTGTTGCAATACGGTGGAAAAGAATGGAGTTGTTAAAAAACCGCTTCAAAAGAGAATAAAAATTTGAACACAAGCAGAAATAATAAAAATATAGAGATAGGTTTTGCACATTGTTTTGCACTTTTTTATTAAAATATTGCAGTCCACTTACTAAACACGTTTCACAAACGGAAGATTCAAAAAGACTGTAAACAAAATATTTAGAATGCTGTAAGCTGTGCAACAACCGTAGGTTTTGACATGAGAACGTATCTTTATTTTTCTCGTTTTTCATATTTCTATCCTTTGCCTTGTTTCGTATCCTTAACTATGTCCTTATTTTTGTCCTACACTTCCATTACATGTCCAAATTTTTGAGTTAATTCTTGTTCGAATCTCTTTCCTAATACCTAACATATGTTTATGTTTATGTTTATGTTTATGTTTATGTTTATGTTTATGTTTATGTTTATGTTTATGTTTATGTTTATGTTTATGTTTATGTTTATGTTTATGTTTATGTTTATGTTTATGTTTATGTTTATTCTTATGTTTATGTTTATGTTTATTTTTATGTTTATGGTTATTATTGTGTTTATGTTTATGTTTATGTTTATGTTTATGTTTATGTTTATGTTTATGTTTATGTTTATGTTTATGTTTATGTTTATGTTTATGTTCATGTTTATGTTTATGTTTATGTTTATGTTTATGTTTATGTTCATGTTTATGTTTATGTTTATGTTTATGTTTATGATTATGTTTATGTTTATGTTTATGTTTATGTTTATGTTTATGTTTATGTTTATGTTTATGTTTTGTTTATGTTTATGTATATGTTTATGTTTATGTTTATGTTTATGTTTATGTTTATGTTTATGTTTGTTTGTTTATGTTTGTGTTTATGTTTATGTTCATGTTCATGTTCATGTTCATGTTTATGTTCATGTTTATGTTTATGTTTATGTTTATGTTTATGTTAATGTTTATGTTTATGTTTATGTTTATGTTTATGTTTATGTTTATGTTTATGTTTATGTTTATGTTTATGTTTATGTTTATGTTTATGTTTATGTTTATGTTTATGATTATGTTTATGTTTATGTTTATGTTTATGTTTATGTTTATGTTTATGTTTATGTTTATGTTTATGTTTATGTTTATGTTTATGTTTATGTTTATGTTTATGTTTATGTTTATGTTTTGTTTATGTTTATGTATATGTTTATGTTTATGTTTATGTTTATGTTTATGTTTATGTTTATGTTTATGTTTATGTTTATGTTTATGTTTATGTTTATGTTTATGTTTATGTTTATGTTTATGTTTATGTTTATGTTTATGTTTATGTTTATGTTTATGTTTATGTTTATGTTTATGTTTATGTTTATGTTTATGTTTATGTTTATGTTTATGTTTATGTTTATGTTTATGTTTATGTTTATGTTTATGTTTATGTTTATGTTTATGTTTATGTTTATGTTTATGTTTATGTTTATGTTTATGTTTATGTTTATGTTTATGTTTATGTTTATGTTTATGTTTATGTTTATGTTTATGTTTATGTTTATGTTTATGTATATGTTTATGTTTATTTTTATGTTTATGTTTATGTTTAGGTTTATGTTTATGTTTATGTCTATGTTTATGTTTATGTTTATGTTTATGTATATGTTTATGTTTATTTTTATGTTTATGTTTATGTTTATGTTTATGTTTATGTTTATTTTTATGTTTATTTTTATATTTATGTTTTTGTTTCTATATTCTTTTTGTTTTTATTTTTGTGTTTGCTTAGATTTTGGTTTATTTTCTTCTTTATTTTTTTTTTTTTTTGGTTTTGCTTTTCGTTTGCTGTTGCTTTTGCTTTTGTGTGGTACATTTATATTTCCAAGCGGTACATTAAGCGTTTTCCTGCGTGGCCTGAGCATGCAATCAACTTTTTTAATTTTTTTATATGCCCGAAAACCTCACTTTGAATGACGTTTCATAAAACTGGCAATAGTCCCCGAATTATAAATCAATGCAACAATTTTGCACATTTGTTGTATTTTCAATGCATTAAGCAGTTGCTTACGTGGTGTCATGAAGCCAATTTTTTTTATTCGTTATAACATCTTTGTGCTCGTTAATTAAATTTACTTTTACACCTTTTATGGGCAAGTAACAATTCCATGCAGCGATTATACCTTTTTGTTGCATAGACTTTAACCTCTTTCATGACCTGGTGTCGTCATTATTAATTTTTTTTTTTTTTTGTCAAACCAAGTGTAAAGCCTTTATTGTCGTTTAGTAACATTTAATTTATCGCATTTACTCACTTATTACTATTTATATGCAAAGCCGTTGCATGATTGTTGCATTTTCGATCTAGGAGCGGCTCTTTCCTTGGCCTCATGATGTTATATATGTTTTGTCTATTTTTATCGTTAGGGCTAAGAACTAACTCTAACTTGTGTATAATATTTTTTACCGTAGTACTTAACATATTAAGATAGAATTTATATCACGCCCTATATCCTTAAGGGTGCCGAATACAGAATGTAGAAAATTAAATTTCATAATTTTATTCTACAGAGTATCTTTGGCATTGTAAAAGAGTACATATAATTGAGAGGATATTAAAAAATTGTATTTTAATTGATATGAATGCAGAAATAAATATTTGAAAGGAAATTTTTTAAATTTTTATCAACCCGAATCACCCTGTGAGTGATGTCGACTGAGACAAGTGTATGATTTATAAAGATCTGTCGATTATATTCGATTTCTTTCTTATATTTGACACCATGGTAAGAAATTTGGCAGGTGATCGCCCTAGTATCAGGATTTTGACCCGATTTTTATGATTGGCAATCCTAAAAGTCTTTATATCCAAAAATTATCATGAAAGAGAGCGCCGCTGAGTTGATCCTGTCAAATGAACCTACTAAGCTGTAATAACCTATGATCAGCTATGAGCAGAGAGCGCTCGGGAGCGTTGAGAGCAAAAATTGAGAGCAAAGGGTTATGTAGTAACACAAAACGCTACAAAAATCAAAAACAACAGACAAACACAGAAACAACACGCTTTAAACGTAGTGGTGCATTTGATAGTGATGAACATTTGTATCACATAAACAATTGTTTTTATAAAGAGGGGGCCCCAAAAATCTTCATGGTCCTGGTCCCATTCATCATCTCTATGAATGCAGAATCAGTTTTCGCTATTGAAATATTATTAAATTTCTTAGATGTTATTAATTTCACACTAGATAGCCATACAAACATCATCCTACACTCCTCAATTCACCATTGTCCTAATGAAAAACCCCGAAATGGGAGAAGAATACTTTTCACAGCAGCTTACCCATCGAATGTATTCCATTTCATTAACTGTCCACTAGTTAACTTTTAGTAACTTTCTGTAATGCGCTTGAAACTACTTTTCGCAGCTTTTCTGTTCCACTGTTAATTATTTTTCACTCTTTCAATGGTGCCACTTTTGTGAATTTTAAAAGTGAGCGGGAACTCAAATAGAAAAAATACTCACTTAATTATTTCTCTAGCCAATTGAGTGCTTCAAATTGCTTTTTACAAGTCATGCCAAGTAGTTGAAGTGATACTCATAAAAAAAGTAAAAAACAAAAAAAAAAAAACAAAAATAAAATAAACCAACAAAGAGTGGTGGCTCGTTTGTCCAACTTTGACGTTGCCATGTTTTAAAATTAATTGTTTACAACATAAAAAAGTTCTTGGAAAATTTCTCGAGTATTGGGTAAAAGTTCACTTTAATCTAACTTTAATGAACTTTAAAGTTTTGAGTTTGTTGTAACTATTTCTGAGTCAACAACGCCAAGATGCGCACGTTTGAAATAGTATTCTATGGTCTAAATTTGCACCAAATCAAGGTTTATTAATCCAAGCAGTCGAGTGTTAACTTAGTAAATTAATTATCCTCATCCGACTCCACTTACTCATCACCATATGGTATATGGTTTACACATTTGAGGTCGAGCAACAAGCAAATATTTATCGTTTTGACGTTCTCGTATTAATAACCTTAGGTTAGGAAACGGAAACGTTCTGAGACAACAAAGGATAATAAATGAAAGCTAAGAAAGTAGCAAGAAAAGGTTCATAAAAATAAGATAAAATTAATTGGATGAAAAGTTTAGCTTCGGATGAACGAACAGCAAGATAAGAAGTCGTTATTATTGCATCATATATAAATAGCTGAGAAAATAATTATTAGAATCAGAAGAAAAAAAAACGAAGTGAAGAAAAATTAATTTAATTGTTATGTTGTTAAGATTTTAACACAGAATTTGATAAAAAGGATAACTAGATGGACAAGATAATAAAGTAGAGTGTAATAAAGGGTTTGAAGCAGGGGTGCGCAAAATTATACATTCACATTTTGTGTTTGTATTGCAAAGATTTTGTTTTCAAAGCTTGCACTGAACGAAAAGCACTAGTTTGTTCATTCGTGCGATCACAGCATACGATCAGGCGTTGTGCGAATTTCATGATGTATGGTTGCGGTTGCTTGCTACTGCGTTGCCTTATTAAACATGACATTGTATTCATTATGACATAATTTATAATGTCTTTCAACATAATATCTTCTTACACGTGTCTCCTTGTGTTGACACACCATGTATTCGGCCTCACCAAAAAAATGTTCTCCAAATAAGAATTCAATTTCCCAATTTATACTAAACATTTTGGCATGTACATTAAAATAAAATCAGAGCGTAATGATTAAGACAACCTACTTGCACAAAGTCAAAATATCGAATGAACGAACAAACGCAAGAATGGTAGCTTGTCGTATTCAATAAGGCCACGCAAAAGCAAACGACTGCAACCAAACAGCATGAAGCTCGCACAACGACTGATCGCATCGAATGAACAAACAAACAAACTAACGATGAGTTGTCGTGTTTATAGCTGAATTACAATACTGCGTTAGGTCGGTCGGCCTTTGACCGTACTTTGGTCTCCGTTGTAAAAACTTTACGATATAAGCTGTCAAAACGGACGACCTCAAACTTTGCAAAACTAAATGTTGCGTTGACAGATCGTGCGTCTATCATTTTGGTGATGCCAATAAAAGCAGCTATACTAAAAATCCCACAAAACGTCCCTTTTTCCGAAATCATGCAATTATAATTTTAATCAATAAAAAATTAAAAGATATTGTCATAAAATCATTAAGAACCATAAAACCAACTTTAGAAAGCTAAGATATTTTTATTAAGTGTAATATAATCTGCGAAATAATGAAAAATGTCACATATAAATGTGAAAATTCGGACTAGAAGCTTCAAAATAAATGAACGCTTTCCAATTTAATGATAAAATGTGAAATTAAATTAAAATTTAAAATGGAATTTCTGGAAACACATTTCAGTTTTTATGGCAAAAAATTTTTCTTTGATTGATCGATATTTTTATATATATATATATATATATATGTATATATATGTATATTGTTTTTTTTTATAAAATGTGATTACTTGATGTCATTATTTTTCTTGTTTTTATCAAAATTACTGCTATTTATTATTATTATTACTGTTAATTTTTGCCGAGATTTTTGCAAATTTTGAGAGCAAAATGTAGGAAATTTCGTCAACGAAACCAAGTTGGAAATACGTATGGAAATATTCATGTAAATTTGTGTATGGGGCAATTTCAATCAATTTTTATCCACCTTGAACACCAGAGGACGCTTAAGTACAAATTTTAAGAAAATCGGTATATAGTGGTTTTCATGTACGCTGAGTGTTGGGCTGCTATCTTTTTTGAACCATATTGAACACCAGAGGGCGCTGTAGTACACTTCTTTGTGCGATTAGAATGAAAATTGGTATATTGTGGTTTTGAGGTACGGTGAGTATTTTGGCGCTATCTTCTTTGATCCAACTTGGACACCAGTTGGTGCTGTAGTACAAACTTTTTACAAAATCGCCTAAAACTACAATATGCCTACCATAGGCGTAGAAGGATATCACCAAGTGGTACTCCATTGTGAGTTTCAATGTTATGCGACTTTAATTTCCATGTATGGGTGGAGCCACACCCCCTTGACCAATTCCTGTCCAAATTTTTAGTAGAAATGCATCACCAAATAGTAATTCTATTCTAAAATTCAACGTTTTGTGACTTACTTTCATAGCCTATTCGATATCGAAAATTGTAATTGTATGGGCGGAGCCACACCCCCTTGTACAATACCCGTATCGGTTTTCTAGTAGATGGGTATTACCAAGTGGCAACTCCATACCGAATTTCATTATTATGCGGCATTTAACTCCAAAGCTATTGGATACCATAAGTTTGACTTATATGGGCGGTGCCATGCCCCCTTGTCCAATGCTCACTCAATTTTTCCAGTCAAAGGACAAGACTAAATAGTACATTCTTACCGAGTTTCATTGATGTGTGACTAATAGTTCGAAAGTTATACCCACAATTTGGGAAGCCGAAAAAGTGCCACACCCTTTTCCCAACGCCCATAAATTTTTGCCAGTGGAACGGCACATGTAAATCGAGGCCGAACACCTAATTCCAATGTTGTGAGACCTATAATTCCAAAGTTATTCAATATTGCAGATTCGAGCTGCCACGCCCCCTTGTACAATGCTCGCTGAATCACTTGTAATTAGTGAGTACTTGGGTACAACTTTACATAAACAAAGTGAACGGCATTTGCCAATCTACCTTACCACAACATTCCTTTGTGTGTTATATATTCGTCCTCAACCAACCTCATTAAAATATCTAATTGACCAATATATAAGTTTGCCATTTTGCATGAATACCCTTATAATATTATTTATAATATACTAAAAAATGCATAAATTTTAATATGAAATACAATTGAATAATATTAATATCATGCTAAATTCATCAAAATCATTTTTATACTACTTAAGCAGCATGTTAATTTAAAAAAGTTGATCAATTTAAAAAAAACTCGCATCAAAATATAAATTCCCACGATAATCCTATGAAAATCTGAGTTTTCCATCGGAATTCAAGAATACCCACATTTTAGCATTGCTCAACGAAAATGCAACCCAGCGTTAATATGGAATGTCAAAAGCACGACCCAGCTTGAGCATGTTGTACTGAACACATTGACGACGACAGCGACGACATGCTGTCAAATTAGGAATAGTTCTATATTGACGACACGACATTGCGACATTAGACCAAATTCTCTCCATAAGAAATACATGTACAAAAATTTGACAGATGTCGTAATGTCGTTGCCGTCGTCAATGTGTTCAGTGCATGTCGCTACTCATAGCGTTGATCGTACGTCACCCCCTCAAATTCATATTTACGGGATGAGGTCGACGCAATGCATGAGGTCATATTTTGTGTTGCTTCATAAGAACCCATTGTTTTTAGTCGAGCTGTCAAAGGCCGACCGACCTAACGCAGTATTGTAATTCAGCCATGATCGCATCGAATGAACAAACAAACAAACTAACGATGATTTGTCGTGTTTATACCCATGGTCAGTGTTGCCAGGAAAAAAAATTTCACATCGTAACTTCTACTTTCAGCCCGTCGGATTTTCGTCACGTTTGTCGGAAGGAAGACAAATAAAATGCAATATAGATGTATGATCCACATTTCAGGTTTATTTCTTCAAATAAACTACTTTTTTTACATAATCTATTTCAAATTTAATCTATTAAGTAATGTAATACTACCTACAAATACAAAATTAGAGAATTTGCTCTGCAGAATTTGAGCTAGAAAGACCACAACTTATACTTAACAGAATATTAGAAATTATTAAACTCGTGCATTTATTTTCCAACAATAATTAACTAGCTTTTTTGTCTTTTTTAATCAGAAATTTATTCATATCCAAATATAAGATGTATTTTCATCCACGACGCAGTTTAGCACAAACATCACAGTAAATAATTCAAACACAAAGAAAAGTTTTGAAAGCAATGCAGTGAAAGTAATTGTCATTCCTTAGTATGTTAACATTCGTGATAAGAAGTGCTGCCAATGATTTTTAATTAAAAATAATGCTTCAAAGTTGCGACCATTATTTTATTTTAAATTTTTTTCATTTCATATACATAAAGAAATATATGTGAAATCGGACGTCGGATCTCTTTTTCCTGAAATCGTAACATTCTGAGGAATTTTGGCCAAATATCGGATCATCGTATCGGACCATCTGGCAACACTGCCCATGGTGTAATAATAATAAGGTGTTAGTGAATTTGACACTTCTCTCTCAAAATGATAAATTTTTTCGCCCCGCTCCTGTCAAAAACAGCTGATGGTGAATTGGAATGAAAATAAATCAGCTAACGTGCAGTCGGTCGAAGCTCAATGCCATGTCCACTTCTTTTGATGGCTATTATCAGTTGATGTATTGAACATTCTTTCATGGCACTCTATATTTTCTTGAAGCAGTCGATGTGAATGCAAGACAATTTGCATGCTGACCAAAGCTTCATGTCGGTACCTTCCAGCGTACATTTTTGATAAAATGACAAAACTATTCAATGACGAACTTGGCAAATGGACAAAGACAACTGCAATAACTTTTCGCCAACTCAACACGGCACAATTAATTGAATTAAATATTTTTTTAAACTTTATTCGCACAATAACCTATAAAAACTTTAACACATCATCATCTAGCAGCTCAAACAAATAACACAATTTGACAACTATCAACGGCTCCTCTCTTTCGCTCTCAATTTTTTGACAGAAAGAAAGCTATTCTTGGTGTTGTCAAAAATTCACTAACACCTTATTATTATTACACCATGTTTATACCCAAATCGCAAAGGCGCGTTAGGCCAAAACACTTAGAAAGCATGCATGCCTCAAGCATGCATCATGCCTATGAACCATGCATCATGCCTGTGAAGCATGCTTGGATAAAGCACATAGAAAGCATGCATCGTATATGTGATAAGTTTCAAATATGTTAAACTGAATAGAAATTAAGCAAAAGAAAAAGTAGCGAAAATACATTAAATTTAATCAAAAACAACTAAAATGGAATTGGAGGATATTTTATGCTTATTAGTTGTGTTGACATTGCTTTTATTTCACTCATGTCTTCTGTCAATGCTTTGATGCCTGCAAAAAGTTAAAAGTTCGCCAACTTCAGGCATGCTTCAAGCATCATGCAAGCGTACATGCTTTTAATGTGGGCTACTTCATTATAATATGTATATTCAATCACAAATGTCAGATGCTTGAAGCATGTATGCCTCCTATGTGTTTTGGCCTTATGTGCTTTGGGCTGTTAGGTCGGTCGCGCTTTGACAGCTAAAGTAGAAACAACGAGTTGTTATGAAGCAATCCATAATTCGACCTCAAGCTTTGATCGTGCTTTGTATCGTAAATATCTTCGGATCTCGTAAGAAGGGGTGAACTACGATCAAAGCGCGAGCTGCTGAAAAAAGTGTTCAACTCGGTCGCGCGTTTGACATTTGCTGATAGCGCAGGGTTATATTTTCATTGAGTTAACTAAATATATGAGCATTGTTGAGTTGCAGTAGTAAAGACATGTTTGCATGGGATTTGTTGTTTCATCAAAATATTTTATCTATATATATAAAAAAGGAGCTTATGTTTGTAACTATACAATAGACTCCTAAACTACTCATCCGATTAGAATGAAAATTTGTTTATAAAAATTTTTTGGTAGGGTGCGTGTTTGTGAGCTATCAATTTTGATCCACCTTGAACACCAGAGGGCACTGTAGTACAAATTTTTTTGCAAAACCAACTAAAACTCCCAAACCACTCATGCGATTAGAATGAAAATTGGTATACAGTAGTTTTTAGGTTCGATGAGTTTTTTAACAGTATCTTCTTTGAACCACATTGGACACCAGATGGTGCTGTAGTACAAATTTTTTACAAAATCGCATATTTTTAGTTGTTTTCTTAGGTTACATATGCAAATATTTACAAAATATAAAATATTTCTTTAATTTAGTAAAATTAAAAAATTTTCGTTATTTTGACATCAAACACATGCCAAATCTTGAAACCTATGAACAATTTTACTACAACGATATATGTATTTAATGCAACATCGTTGCTCAAAAACGAGAAAAACAAAATCAGAAATTAAATTTTGTGACTTTCGATTCAAATATCTCCGCTGCTTTTTTATATATTTTGTTAATTTTTTTTTTGTCTTAAAGCTTCATCAAAATACTATGAAAACCTTATTGCAAAAATACCGTTAGTTGATTAAATATATTTTAAATATTTTTTTCAAAAAAGGTCTGAAATTTTGGAGTTTTCCTCAAAAAAGGCTCAAAATTTGTTTTTGTTGTACACTGAAAAAAAAAATTTGACTTAAAATTAAACACAATGTGTTCAAAAAATGTGTTCGTATTTTGCTTTTTTTTTAATATGTTTTTCAAAAGTTTTAAACACATTTGATCTTACTTTGACGAAATTTGTTGCAAGCTATTTTTTAAACACAAAATTCGTCAAATTAATAACAACTGTCGGCAATTTTAAAACATTTGTTTTTCAGTGTAAAAATAATTTAAATTCAAATTCGCAAATTTTCAACTCTATTTAAAAGTTATAACATTTATAGCTAAAAGTTATTTCAACTTTACGCAAAAACTAAAAACCATTTTTGTGATTAAAAAAATTAGGCTTGATTTTGATTTTGATTCTTTCGAACAAAATTTTTTTTCCAATATTATGTTTTTATATTTTTGGAAAAGTATACAAGCTAAAAAATTAATTTTTTAGAAAAAATTATCTTAGTATCTCTTACCAATCAAAAGTTATAGCCAATAATCTTTATATACAAAAAACAAAACGCTGTCTGTGTGATGGCTGGAAACTTAAAAATTACTGAGCCGATAGAGCTGAAATTTTGGCAGTGCATTTTTTTCAAGTACGAGATGGCTTAAATTTCTGTCACACCCCATTTTACCGCCCACCAATCAATAAAAATGTTATATTTCCTACGGTTTTCGTCGATTTGGCTACATTTTGGTAGTTTAGTCTGTATGCTCACTGTCGGCAATTGGGATTTTTTACCATAACTCTGCCATTTACCATAGAAACACATACAAATTTGGTATCAAACGAAAGGTATTAAAAGACGCAAATAACGGTATCCAATTTGTTGATCTAATAGTTGTTGCAATTTTGTTGTTGCAATTTTCAACAGTTTTTAGTCAATATCATGGGTAGTACGTAGATGAAATAATTCCACATTAATTTATGTTTGAGCGCAAACAATTTTGAAAGGTACTTTTTTTATTTTTTTAAATTTTTAAGTTTTTTAATGAATTTTTTTTTCTTAAAATGTACTACCTAATAACTTACCACTTTGTTTGTTTTTACAGATAAGGTACACAATATGGGTATCAAAATTTTTGGTTTTTAACGATCTTTTCGAATATTGAATTTAGTATAAAAAAATTAACATATATTAAATATAGCGGTAGTTTTTTTAAAAATGAATAAAATATATAATAAGAATTTATTTTTAAAAAAATCATATAAAAACAGTACATAAACAAAATGCATTGTTAAATACAGTAAATTGTCGTAAGTTTAATGGTTTTTCATTGAAAATTTAAATTTTAAAATTCCATTAGATATTAGACGAGTTATTCGCTAATAAAGTTGAGTATTTGAATCCAGGAAAGATTTTTGGGAAAAAAACTCAAAAAGTTTTTTTTTTAAAAACGGTAGGAAAATTTATGCAAAAGTGTTTTCTCATTGTAAAAAGTATTAATATATTGTATTTTGCATTTATAAAAATTGGGTTTAACTGTGGCATGGGGCAAACAAGTAAAAGCACACATTTTATATGGAAACCCTACTAATTATTAGCTTTTATGATAATTTATCTATATATCCAAAAAGATCGTTAAAAAAATTTTTTTTTGATACCCATATTGTGTACCTAATCTGTAAAAACAAACAAAGTGCTAAGTAATTAGTCATTTTAAGAACAAAAAAAAATTCATTACAAAAATTTAAAAATTTAAAAAAATAAAAAAAAGGTAACTTTCAAAATTGTTTGCGCTCAAACATAAATTAATATGGAATAACTGCGTCTACGTGCTACCAATGATATCGACTAAAAACTGTTAAAAATTGCAACAACAAAATTGCAACAACTATTAGATCAACAAATACGATACCGTTATTTGCGTCTTTTTAATACCTTTCGTTTGGTATCAAATTTGTATGTGTTTCTATGGTAAATAGCAGAGTTATGGTAAAAAACCAAATTTTTGCTGATTTTGAAACCCTAAATATTCGATTGAGCACATATAAAAAATACGTCAACCTTAGAATTTCATCCTCTAACACATATCCGAAAATCATTCAAATCGGCGTCTGAAACCTTTCCTTGTAAGAAAATTTTCGAATATATATAATTGCGAATATATATAATAACCGCAATCATACATCATGAAATTCGCGCAACGCCTGATCGTAAGCCATGAACCAACAATACAAGATCAAGCAATCAGCAGTGCGAGAAAAAAGTATTTTTTTTGTGCCACGTCATCGGTCATAAAAAAAGCTATATTGCATACATGTGAAAACTTAAACAAAAGTGGAAAATTATAAAATTAACAAGTTTAATTCTCGAAAAAAATGTTTGAATACTTTGTTTGTTTATATTTTCATGCAGTAACGAAATTTAAAGTAATTTTTTTTTTTGCTGTTGCAATTATTGCACGTCGCTACAGCACACTTAATTTTTATAAAAAACACAAAAAATTACTGAATTATAAACACTAATAATTCTTTAAAACTTCAAGAAATAATTTTTCACATATAATCGCTACACGTAATCAAAACAATTTGTGACCGATGACGTCAGACCTACCAGCTTTGTTTTGTTTACAATATGGCGGCTCTTTTCTTTGCATGATCTTTATTTCTTGGTTCATGATCGTATGCTGTAATCGCACGAATGAACAAACTAGTGCTTTTCGTTCAGTGAAAGCTTTGAAAACAAAAGCTTTGCAATACAAACACAAAATGTGAATGTATAATTTTGCGCACCCCTGCTTTAAATTGAAGAAATAGCAAAGTTTCTAAACTTCAATCAGTTTAAGTGCTGATTGAAGAATTTGGCCATTGCGCACTCTTTTGTGAAAGTTTAGAGGGGGGCAAGTGCCTATCCCTACTCTAACCTGCAGGCGCCTACGATGGTTTTTTATAACGACAAATCATTAAAAAATGATTAATATGCGAAGGCCATAAATTGTCAAGAACTTTGTAAACTTTTCACTGGAATAAAATAATTGATTCCTCCTAAGTGTACAAAACGTTATTTTATTGGCGTTTGTACATATATTTCATTTAAACACTTTAATAAAAAAAAAAAAAAAATTTTTTTTTCATACTTTTCTTCACTTAAATCAATTTAATTAATTTATTTTTTATTTTGTACATCCTTCTCCCTCTAATTCGGTTAAATTTATAACAAAAAAGAAAAACAACTGAAATTGTTTCTATGGAGATAAAACCAAAATTCAGTAAATTTTCCTCCAAGATAAAGATAAATTTCAAATGTACCACTTTCAAGGATTTCAAATTAAATAAATCAAATCCACTTGATTCTCGCTTCGATATAAAATTTCCAAATTCGAAATTCCACTTAAGTATGGGAAGTAATAAAATCAAGTTGAACTTCTGTGTAAGCATCCTTGCCTGTTGCTGTCTGAGCACTGAGTACCTTAATGCTCACCCTTTTCTTTGCTGACATTTCCTAATCCCAAAAATTTCCATGCCACGGTTTTTGAGATTTTTAACAGTGTGTTAATTCAAGCAAAAGCACTCTTAATCCGACGCTCTTAAGCTTTTAATGTAATTTGTTGTTTTCTTTTTGCTGGGCTTGAAGTGTAGCTGAATTTATACAACAATAATGTTGAGATACTTAAAACATGTTCGGTACAACAAGAAATTAAATTAATTTTGTTGCATGTTACCCGTTAGTCCTTTAGAACACACACATACATGTATGCTACTTCCGGCGCGCTTAAAATGTTCTTTCTTCTTTGAACAAACATTTGTTGCCTATTAAAAGTAAGCACTAAGCACCTGATTTTCATGATAATAGCGCGTGTGTGCATATATCTCTGTGTGTGTATGTGTGTGTGTGTGTTTTATGCCTGCCATTATTATAATCGTCATAATGATGTTGCTCGTCATACATATAAGCTCTGTACAAAATTTCCACAAATATCCGATTACCTTCTAAATGTAAAACTCTCTATAAATCGCAAAATTGATTGTAAATGCGTTTTTTTTTTTTGTATTAAAATTTGATGAAAGCGAATGTAAGAAAATGGATAAAGACAAAAAGATTCAGATAACGGAAGAGTCACGAAATTCAATACAAGCAAATTTGACATTTACCAAATTGAAGTTATAGCCAAGTCTTGAACAATTTTTTTCAATTGTAAGGAAAAAAAATCATGTCTGATACAGAGATAAAAGAAAGATGTGACAGACTCACAGCCAGACGAAGAGCTTAGATATAGCCGTCGCCGCCACCGTCGCCGCCACCGTCGCACAGTGATGCGATTGGTACAAGTTGGACGGAAAATATTATTTTGTGGATTTTTTTGGTAGTTTCTGGTGTTTTAGGTATAGGAAAATGCAAAAAAACCTATTTCAGAAATTTTTGACAAGGGGGCGTGGCAGCTGCCATACAACTGAAACATAATTTGCGCTATATCTTAGAAATTAGATAAGCTACGACAACAAAATCAAACGTAGATTTTTTTTATGTGATTTCCAAAAAGTGAAGAAAATTTTGGCACGATTGGAGAAGTGGGCGTGGCAGGTGCCATACAGCATAATCACATTGTTCGCTATATCTTAGAAATGAGTTGAGCTACAGTAACAAAATTAAACGCAGATGTCTTGTATGTAATTTGAAAAAAGTGACAAAAATTTCAGCGTTATTGAGCAAGTGGGCGTGGCAGCTGCCATACAACTCAATCACATTTTTCGCTTTAGCTTAGAAATGAGTTAAGCTACGATAACAAAATTAAGCGTAGATGTTTTGTTTATAATTTGCAAAAAGTAAACAAAATGTCGGTGCGATTGAACAAGTGGGCGTGGCAGCTTCCATACAGCTTAATCACATTTTTCGCTATATCTTAGAAATCAGATTAGTTACAGTAAGAAAATTAAACGTAGATGTCGTATATAATTTTGAAAAAGTGGAAAAAATTTCGGCGGGATTGAACAAGTGGGCGTGGTAGCTGCCATGCCTGTGGACTATATTTTGGTCCATAACTAAGAAATGAGAAAAGCTATGAAATATTTCGCTATATAAACTTTTCTCTGCAAAATAAAGGTCAAGTTGAAAAATGAATCAAATCGGATGAAAACCTCGCCTACCTCGTCCATACAAAGTGACTTTATTAAAAAGGTAAAATGTCTTAGAATTCCACAAAAATTAATAGATGTACTTGAAATTTTGCGTATGAGCTTCTATATTTAATATGCACTGTTAATATGAAATTCAACAAAATCGGGTGAAAACCGCGCCTACCTCCCATACAAAGTGGCTTTATTAAAAAGGTAAATTGCCTTAGAATTCCACAAAAATTAATAGATGGACTTGAAATTTTGCGTATGAGCTTCGATATTTAATATGCACTCTAAGTATGAAATTCAACGAAATCGGGTGAAAACCGCGCCTACCTCCCATACAAAGTGGCTTTATTAAAAAGGTAAATTGTCTTAGAATTCCACAAAAATTAACAAATGGACTTAAAATTTTGCGTATGAGCTTTGATATTTAAAATACACTCTGAGTATGAAATTCAATGAAATCGGGTGAAAACCACGCCTACCTCCCATACAAACTGACTTTGAATATACTTTGGTTCGGTCGTGGGGCTATTTTAATTTCGGCCCAGTCGAAGATCATTGCTTACTAGTTATAAATTAAATTTACAATGAATATTAAAAGCACTAGCAGCTTAGGCTATCGACTTATCACAATTATAAAAAACAGTTGAAACCTGGTTTTGAAATGTAAATAAATAGCATTTTTATGACCATCAAACAGGTAATAAAACAGCGGCCATTTGCGCACCTTGGCACTTTTGGAGCTTAAATAAGACATAATAATGGTTAGATAAAAAATATATTTTTGCAAATATAAAATGGTCCTTTTTTTAAGTTTACAAAATATTTTATCGATTTTTGCGTTTTTTGAAAAAAAACCTCAGCTAAAATATTTTTTTTTATTTAATATATATTACAAAATTTTTTTTTTAGTGTAAAAATATTTTGTAATATGTTGAAAATATTTAAGCACCATATACAGTCTAGTCGACCTCAAATTCAATACATTTCATACTAAACGGTCAGGTCCTAGTTTATACATGCATTTTTAGGACCATCAAACAGGTTCAAAAACAAGGCAACTCGACATTTGCGCACCTTGGAACTTTAAGAACTCAGAGTAGGCATAATAATGGTTAAATAAAAATACATTTTTGAAAATAAAAAATGGTCCTTTTTTTATTTTCCAAAACATTTCACCAAATGTTCATTTTTTACGCAGTTATATCGATAAATACCGTTTTATAGCGCAAACATTTTATTAAATATTTAAATATTGAAATATTAAAAAAAACTGGTAAGAAATGATCTTCGACTGGGCCGAAGTTAAAATACCCCTACGTCCGAATTGAAACATATTCAAAGTCTTAAGCAGTCAAAAAAATTTTTATTTGTAAAAACATTTTGTCATAGTTTAAACAGAAAATATTCTCTTTTGCTTTTTGATAAAGTCCCTTTGCATGGGAGGTAGGTGTGGTTTTCATCCGATTTGGTTGAATTTCATATTCAGAGTATATATCAAATAGCAAAGCTCATGTGCAAGATTTCAACTCTATATATTAATTTTTGTGGAATTCTAAGAGATTTTACCGTTTTGATAAAGTCACTTTATATGGGAGGTAGGCGTGGTTTTCATCCGATTTGGCTCATTTTCGAACTTGATCTTAATTTTTTAGATACAAGCTTAAATATCGAATTTCGTGATGATAGCTTGAACATTACGGCTGTAATCGTGATCACAGACAGACAGACGGACAGACGGACATGGCTAAATCGACTCGGGTGGTGATGCTGATCAAGAATATATATACTTTTCTATACCTACCACGCATCCTTATGGGCGTTACTAACGGAGTGACAAAATTAATATACCCCGTTTACGTTTTTTAAACGTAGGGGTATAAAAATTAAGTATAACTAGAAAACTCATAAGCAAAAATTTCAAAAAATCACTTTTTGGGTCAACTTTCAAGAATTTTTGCATTTTTTGTAGAAAGCGCAGGTAAATAAAAAAATTATTCCTGAGATCAATGGATATTATTTACAGGTTTTAAATATGTAAAATGTAAAAATTCGATTTCGACTTTTTTCCGTCTAGCATGCTCGCATCACTGTGCGTCGCCGCTGTCAACATCGGCGACAACCTTTGTAGCTGCCGGAATTTCTTGCAGCATATGGAAAAAGCAATTTTAATATTCGTACCAACAGCGCTTGGATGATTTTATTGCAAATACCTATCTATAGCGAGATATTCAGTTGAGTTCTTCGTTTTGGTGGATATACTTTTAGCCAGTAACATTGTAGCCGGAATTGCTGCTAGTACACTTGACTTGTTTATGAATGCCACTTGCAATGAAATCAGGCACGTTTTGTTGTTGCTGTATATTTGATAAAATTTTTTTTTATATCAATTTGTATCGAACGCCATTCAATTTGGCAGAATTTTTCAAATTCCGATTGAATCTAACGCATGCTTTGGTATGCGTTTGACTCGTTCGTACCCTGGCAGCAATGCAGCGGGTTGTTCTTTATAACAAGAAATTTTAAATTTATTTTTAAATAGATATTAATATAAACACTTCAAGGTGACTCTTATTTTTTTAAAAATTTAATGTGGCAGATTAAATATGGTAGCTCTATGGTTGGGAAAAATGGTCTGAGCTTTTTAGACCATTTTTGTAATTTTTGAAGTGAATCCATTAGTCTCGGATGTATTTCAAGAACAGAAAAAAAATAACAAATGAAACATGAAGCGATTTCTTACAAAAGCTGTTTGAATTAAAACAAGTGACAGGCCCTCTTTTACAAATGTCAGTCTAATGTATTCTAATTGATATGGAATTTTCAAATTAGGGTTAAACAATAACATATAGTAAGAGTTCTAACTTATCTTAACATTTATTTCTGTCAAAAATTAGACTGACTCGCTCATTCAAGAAAAAGTCGGCTTAAGATACATGACAAAAATATTATATTCGTTCTGTAAAATTTGGTACTTATAAAGGGTGGCTAAATATTAAGGGCCGATGTTGATTTTGAATGTTGATTTTGAATAATATTGGTATGGTTCAATTATGAATGGAACAAAATTTCGGCCAAATGGCCGCCGCGACCTCGGCGGCACACCTCCATCCGATGGTCCAAATTTTCGATGACGCTAAGGCATAAGTGAGGTTCTATCCCGTTAATTTGCCGAATTACCTCATCCTTTAGCTCTTGAATTGTTGCTGGCTTATCGACGTACACCTTTTCTTTCAAATAACCCCAAAGAAAGAAGTCCAACGGTGTCAAATCACATGATCTTGGCGGCCAATTGACATCGCCACCACGTGAAATAACACGGCCATTGAATTTGCCGCGCAAAAGAGCCATGTGGCAAGTGGTCCTGTTGAAACCACATATCGTCCACATCCATATCTTCCAATTCGGGCCATAAAAAGTTCGTTATCATCTCACGATAGCGAACACCATTCACAGTAATTGCCTGACCGGCCTCATTTTGGAAAAAATACGGCCCGATGATGCCGCCAGCCCATAAACCGCACCAAACAGTCACTCTGTGTGGATGCATTAGTTTTTCGACAATCACTCTTGAATTATCATTCACCCAAATGATGCAATTCTGGTTATTGACGAATCCACTGAGGTGGAAATGTGCCTCATCACTGAAGATGATTTTCTTCGAAAAGTGAAAGCCCATTTTCATAATAAGCTTGAATAACTTTAACGCGTTGCTCGATTGTGTATCTTTCCATGGTTCAAATTGAATTAGTCTGAAATTGAGAAATTTCAAATGAAATGCAGAAAAAAACTTGACGTTTAGTTGTGGTTCACATTCAACATCGGCCCTTAAAATTTAACCACCCTTTATAATATAGATGGTCTTGAATAATGGGTTTTGTATGATGGCAATTGTATGAAGGATGTGGTGTAATGTGTATGTTGTGATAGATGAATATCGTATGATTGGCATGATATGATGATTATGGAATGCTATGATAGGTTTAGTTGCATATGCATATGGTAAGATTGTGTGGATTGATGTGTATGGTATGATGTTTATAATATATAGGGTTATCCATTTCGGGTTTCATAAAGTACAGCCCTGGTATTTGTCAAATGTTCATGTCATCTTAATTACAATATAGAACGTTTTACTACTGAACAGCGCGTTAAAATTATTAAATTGTTTTAAAAAATACTGATTTTTCGAAGGGAATTTTCTTCAACGATGAGGCCAATTTAATGATAGGTGGAAAGGTGGTCTGAATAAGAAAAATTGCCATATATGAGGCTCTGAAAATCCACAAGCGATTGTGAAGCACCTATTGCATCCACAAAAAGTGACTGACTGTGCATTACTGTCTGGTATACATTACGGTCTGGTGGTGCTATTAGTCCGTATTTTTTTGAAAACGTTTAAGGAGTAACAGTTACAGTCAATTCTGAGCGCTATGACCGTATGTTAACCGATTTTTTTTTTGTTGCATGACATTAAATATGGATATGGATATGTGGCTTTAAAAAGACGGTCACAAGCCACACAACATTACCAATTAAGGCTTTGTTGCAACAGAAATTTCCAGGATTACTTATTTCGAGATTTCGCGATGTCAGTGGGTCTCCGGGATCGAAAACTGTTGATCATTCACTTGCACAAGAATTTTCGATAAAATTTTGAAAAATTTTAAATAAATAATTGTGAAAAAAATTGAAAAAATTAGAAATGTCTCAAAAAATACTAAAAAAAAATAAAAACATCTTCTCTGAGTTATTCCAGGCATTTCAAATTCAAATCCCTTTTTTCCATAAATCAAATCTGTTTGATTTAAAATTGACTGAATATACACACCAATCACCATCTCCAAGTCACCATATAAATATAAGCCGCCATATTGAATTTTGAAAAAAAGTATTATTTGAAAAAAAAAAAAGTAGTTGAAATTAGTCGTCAGGGCTTTTATGTACATAAAACGGAATCATTGTTTCTGATATTCATGATATTTGAGCTTCACAGAACAAAAGTAACAACAAATTTTTTTTGTTTTGCAGTCATAACTGTGTTGCAGACATGACAGGCCTCGGAACAACTGACATGATATTAGTTTCAGAAAATGAAAAAAAATCTCCTCTCTGATAGTTCCCTGCTTAACATCAAACAATTTTTTTTTCTCTTGGCGTTAAGTGCTGTTCAAAGGATCCATTTTTTTTTTTAATTTAGTAAAAAGCTGTAAATGTTTCCTTTCACTACTTAACGGCACTCGCTGTGTGTTGCCTTAGTCAATTAATCCCGGCGTGCTTGCTCATTAATTATTGAACTTTTCATTTTCTTAAACTTTTCTGATAAACTTTATCGTAAACATTTTAATCATCGTCCTTATCATTATCATCATCTTCTTTTTTGTATCACAGCCATTAGAGAGCAAATGATTAAATGTGGCTTACTTCAAAGCAGCGGTTGTGCGTAATAACCCTCTTGTCGTTTTTGTTGTTCATCATTATTGTCGTTTTTGTTTTCTTTGCCAAAGTTGGATTTTTGAAGTTTGGCTGGATTCAATACTTAAATAGCAACAACAACCAAAATAGTTATGGCTTTCAAGATTTTTTTTTTCAGAAAATTGATACTATTATTACGAAATCTCACTTAATTTAAGTTTAAATGAAACTCCGCAGTAAGTGGAAAAGTTGAAGTATAAAATCATAAAACTGATTTTATTTAGAATCAAGACTCTCAAACATTTTTGATCTTTTTAACAAATTGGGAACTTTAAAGATTTCAGCTAAAAAACTTTTTCGGTGCGCAGAAAAAAGTAACCTGGTAGAAATAATGTTCATCCAAAAAATAATAAAGTGATCATAGTAAAGAGTAATGTGAACACAACAGGCATTCTACAGGTAGCAGTCTTATTCTACTTTTGTTTGGCTGATTCTGGTCGACAACCTGCACTACAGTTAAAACATGTGAAACAAAAGTCGAGGCCGACATTGTCGATGACGTTACCATGGTTTAGTCTATTGTCGATGACGAATGGCTATGGTGAATATGATCCAATGAAGATTTAACTCCTAAAGATCACACAAAAACATATCTTAACTTCCTAACTGGAGTGCAAAGGTTGTCATGAGTCATGAGATTAATGGTAAATCTTCTTCCAACTGATAGTTGGTAAAAGTGGATCCCTTCATAGGGTCTTTCAACAAGAAGTGTAATAAAGAAAAACAAAAAAATACAATATTTCTGTGAAAAGAGATCATAATTCAATTTTAATCGAAAGTTAAGACTCTGAACTTAGTAATAAAATGCAATATCTACCAAATATACCCCGAGGTGGTTGTATGGCCATTCTTTATAAAAAACAAAATAAAATTTTTCATCACATTTTCGCATAATTGTGGCTGTATCTCGCGAATAACATTCAAATATATTGTCTAATATTAAGTCAGTGTTAAGTTGCCCGATTTCGGCGGCCTTAACAAAGTCTCCATATCGAGAAATCACACACCTAGGAAATTTTTCACGCAATAAAGCCATTGTTTCACCAGCTGTATGGCATGTGGTACCGACCTGATAAAAATAAACCCCGTACACGTTCTAAGCATCAATTTCCGGCCAAAAAAAAAGCCAGTCACCATTGTTCGGTAACACAATTTGTTTTCTTTCGGCGGATAAAATTTATCCTAGTTCAGGCGGTGGCCACTTAAACAAGGATTCATTTGTTTTTTTCTTTATTTTTTTCCTCAGATGTTCCAGACTGGTGATACCCTGCACACCGTCATTTTTTTGGCATTTTTTTAAATCATGTCAAATAACGTCAAAAACCGCTTCAAAAATTAAAAAAAAATTTGTTTTATTTTTTAAATGTTAATAAATATATATGCAAAAATTTGAAAACGATTTCTTTTTTCCTTCTATAAAAAAAAAAATTCAGGAAAAAAATTTTTTTTTTAAAATTTGTAACCTATATGTCCCCTTAAGAAATCATGATCTTGTTCATGTATTTCCAGCACCCAATCAGCGAATGTACGGCGTTTTCTATGGTTTAAGGGCTTCAATTCTCGTGTCAACTGCATCTTATAAGCATGTAGGCCAAGATCTTTATGCAAAATACGGTGTAAAGTGGTTGTGAATTGACCCAATTCCTGTGATCGTTTCGAAATGGACAAACTGGGTTTTCAGCCACACTCTCAGCTATAGCTGCAATATTTTCAGTTGACCTAGCCGAACGAGCATGAGCAGGAGGTCTTTCCATCACTAACTTTTCCGAAACGTAAGAATTTATCCATTAATTTCACTATAGCTATGGGAGAAGGCGCTTGATGATGATCGAATTAAGAAGAACTTAACGAATCGTGTTCGCGATATTTTCACCGTTTTTGTAGTGAATTTTTACTATTTCAGAGCGTTATGCGAGTGTGTATAGGTCAGTGATGTTCATCTAGTACCACGCATGGTGAGACTCGAAAGCTTTATTCGAGAATCGAAACACGTACACGATCGAATGCACGAAGTTCTCTCAATCAGTTGGCTCTGAAACTTCAAGCTAGAAGGTTCGTGCCACTTGGTCGTGTGTTTTGCACTGCACGAAATGTTTGAGGCATATGAAAATTCGTTATTTGCAGAATTATAATAATAATAATGATGATGATAGTGACAATGATAATGATAGGGATAATGATAATGATACTGATAATGATAATGATGATAACAATGATAATTATAACACAATTCTTGCTTAATACCTGCACAACAATTTTTGTCAGTGCAGAGAGCTACAAACACAAACACAAACACAAGCACAGTCGAAAATTGTGGTAATATGCATGTGAACACCACTGGTATAGATCAGTGCTGTTCACGTAGTACCACGCGTGGTGAGACTCCAAAGCTTTATTCGAGAATCGAAACCCTACACGATCGAATACACGAAGTTCTCTCAATCAGTTGGCACTGAAACTTCAAGCAATAAGGTTCGCGCTTGATTTGTTTTTGGATTTAATTTTGGATTTAGTCTTTGCTTCAAATAATGTTAAATTTAATCTATATGAATTGAATCTATACCAGCACAAGTGACGCTGAACGTTCAAGTCGCCTATAAAGAGATCGTCACGTCCGAAATCGTCGATAAAATCCATGGAATGATATAGGACTATTGGAGAATGAAAGTGGATGAGGTGACTGAGGCTTTATTTGGACATTAAAAAAGCTATCCGCACGATGGATGCCACGATTACTTGCACTCGACCATAAGCGCAGCCGTGTGACCACTTCAAAAGAATATTTGGCGATGTTCTACTGCAATCCGAAGGAGTTTTTGTGCCGCTTCGTAACCGTAGTCGAAACATGGGTACATAACAATACACCAGAGATCAAGGGACAGTGAAAGCAGTGGAATTTTGCGGGTGAACGTGGGTTAAAGAAGGCCAAGGTCTATGGTCAACAAGATCATGGCGACAGTTTTAAGAGATGCACACGAAGTCATTCACATCGATTACCTTGAAAAAGGTAAATAAAACAATCACCTGCGAGTATTATTCGCAGCTGATGGACAGATTTGATATTTATTTGAAGCAAAAACGATCGCATTTGGCGATGAAAAAAGTGCTCTTCCACTAAGAAAATGCAACTCCGCCTGTTCTTACGAGCAGCCTGTCCAAAGCCAGGATAAAGGAGGATACTTGCAGGCAACGGGTTCGCCCGATCCTGTGCAAAACAAGAATGGACTACTCAGTTCCTGGAGTTGGCCGCGCAATCTGCAAGTAGGTTAGACCGTTGACTTACTTGATCAACGGTAGTGTATATCTACGAAAGAATAGCAATTATCCTAAAAATGTGTTAGCACCGGGATAGTTTTTACCTCGGCAGACGTGCTATCACACTGAAATATTTATAAGCACACATCTTAAGGATAGTCTTCAATAAGGCTGGTTAAATCAATGTTTAAACTGATGGTTAAATGTGGTGTCAGAATTGGGTACTCAAAGGTGAAAAGTATATCTTAGTAATCTCGGAGTACCGGAGTTGAAAAGATGTAGTAGTGGTGACAATGTGTCACACACAGTCAAGAGTGGTACGCTATGCTATGGCATGTCCAATAGTGGTGGCTTTTGTCACCACAGTCATGTACGATGTGTGATAATGTGTTGGTGTGTGTAAGTGCGTGTCGAGGTAAATCCCTTTTACCTGGGGAGACTAACTTAGGGCTGTCCCTTCGGGGAGTATCGTGCTGGCTGTAGTAGTTCAACGTCGCCAACAGGTCTGTGGTGATCGGCGTGGAGTTGTGATAATACAACTGGATGGTAATGTCCATAAATTGTTAGAGATGTTAGATGGGTCTCGATTTCTACCAATGAATGTGGATGGTGACCCAACTAATAATCCATAAATTGGTACTGTTGCGTTGCAAGACTGGTTATAATCCTACTGTATGGTTATTTATTAAGTTAAGTATATAACTTAAGTATCGTGTGTAACTGGTGTTGAAACTACTCTGACAGAGCGTTGGTCGCGTCTTGAGTCATGGAAGTGACGCCCAGGAGATGTTTGGATGGGAGTTAATGTGTTAGTATTAGCATTGTACGTCAATTTTTTTGGGCACCAATTCCATGAACATCGACTTATTTGCCAAGGGGCAACGTAGAGTTAAGTCTATACGGCAGGTGTCTACGGAAACTAATCTAATTGGATATCTACTATCGGATATACTAATGGATAAAGTAGGATGGTCGCAGGCAACTGGTTCTCCCTTTCCTGTGTAAAATTAGAAGGGACTACCCAGATCCTGAAATCTGAGGAGTAGGTTGGGCCGTTGACTTGATCAACGGTAGCATATGCCTACGAAAGAATAGCAATTATCCTAAAAATTTGTTAGCACGGGGATAGTCCTTACATCGGCAGACGTGCGATCTCATTTCCACGGACATACTTATAAACACACATCTCAAGAATAGTCTTAAATAAGGCTGGGTCAATCGAAGTACTGATGAAAATTAGATACTCCGAGGTGAAAAGTATATCTTAGTAATCTCGGAGTAACAGAGTTAAAAAGGTGTAGTAGTGGTGACCATATGTCACACACAGTCAAGAGCGATATTGCATGTCCAATAGTGGTGGGTTTTGCTCAATTCTTGCTCCCAGAGCTCTCTCTGCTCATAGCTGAAGATAATGTTTCGGTGTGTTTAAGTGCTTGTCGAAGTAAATCCATTTTGCCCGGCAGACTTTCGCAGGGTTGGCTCTTCGGGATAGTATCGTGCTGACTGTGGTAGTTCAACGTCGCAAATAGGTCTATGATGAATTGCGTGGATTTGTCAGCGATGTTAGATGGGTCTCGATTTTCTTCAATAAATATGGATGGTGAACCAACTAATCATCCATAATTTGGTACTGTTGCGTTCCAATACTGGTAACTATCCATACAGTATATTTATGAAGTTAAATATACAACTTAAGTATGATGTGCAAACGGTGTTGAAACTACTATGACAGGGCGTTGGTCGCATCGGGAGTCATGGAAGTGACACCCAGGAGATAGTTGGATGGACGTTAATGTATTAGTATTAGCACGGCACTAACGACCTGAAGACGTATCTGTTGGGTGTCAATTCCATGAACCTCGACTCCTTTGCCAAGTGGCAACGTAGAATTAAGCCTATACGGCAGGCGTCTACGGAAATTAATCGAATTGGATATCTAAAGTCCATTAAGGACTTGAAAATTTTTTTTTATATAAAACGAAAACCATTTGAGATATTTAACAAAATTTATTATAGGCTTGAAGTACAATTAAAACATTAATGAATGGAACTCGACTTCGTTGGCCACTGCTGGCACGTATTCAGCGGTCGATTCGTTGAATCCAATTTTCGATGACTCGGCCACACATTTCGGCCGAAACGGACGCTATTTCGCATTCAATGTTGGCTCTGAGCTCTTCCAACGTCGTCGGCTTCTTGGCATAGACCAATGACTTGACGTAGCCCCAAAGAAAATAGTCTAGAGGCGTTAAATTGCACCAACGAGGCGGCCAATCGAGTGGCCCATTTCTTGAGATAACACGATCATCAAACTTACTCTTGAATAAATCGAGTGTAACGTGTGCTTTGTGGCTTGTGACACCGTCCTGTTGGAACCACTGTCTTCCCAGTCCATATCTTAAAATTTGGGGCAAAAATAATCGGTAATCATGGCGCGACAACGATGGCCATTCACACTAGCACTACGATCGTTATCGTCGACGAAAAAATATGGTCGAATGACGTCGCCGGCATGCAAACCGAACCAAACAGTTATTTTTTTGGATGAAGTGGTGATTCATGAAGCACGTGTGGATTTTCACCCGACCAATAACGCACATTTTGCTTATTGACGAACCCATTGAGCCAGAAATGAGCTTCGTCTCTAAAGATGATTTTGCGATGAAATTCATCATCTTGGCGCATCTTTCCCAGAGCCCAATAGGAGAACGTACGTCACTTCAAATGGTCCATCGGCTTTAATTCTTGAGTCAGCTTGATCTTGTATGGGTGCAAACTAAGATCCTTACGCAAAATTCATCATAAAGTGGTCTGGGCGATGCCCAATTCTTGAGAACACCGTGGAATTCACTGTTTTGTATCGTTTGCTACGGACGCCTGAACGGCAGCGATATTTTCGACCAACCTGTTGTCTCACTGGCACAACAATATGACACAACGAATATGTAGACTCAAATTTTTGCACTAAGCTTGTTATTGTCTATCTACTAGGGCGAGAATTACGACCGGCAATTGCAGTTAACGCTCTTAAAGTTGCGATCACCGACTTCGAATTTCGATGGTAAATTTTTATAATTTGCAGACGTTGTTCGTTCGTGTACTTTAAATGATGAGTTTAAAGTCTGTCTGTCTGTCTGAAAAATTAACAGTAACAGTTTGATGATTAGTGAAAGGGTACGTTCAGAAATTTAATTCAAAGTTGTCAAGTCCCTATTGAAAAACCCTGTACTATAGGAAAACGCAGCGGCGCACACGTCTGCAGTCGCAATGGTAAAAATCTTCATGGATTATGTTTGGAACTGCTACCCCATCCACTATATTCTCTGAATTTAGCCATATGAAAAGATTTCCTATTTAAAATCTTGAAAAAATGGCTCGGCGGAAAGAGATTTGGGTCAAATGAAGAGGTCATCACTGAAACAAACACATATTTTGAGGACCTTGATAAAACCTATTATTTGAAAGCAATAAAAAAAAACTTGAAAAAACGTCGGACTAAATGTATCGATCTAAAAGGAGACTTTATTTAGAAATAAAACGCTTTTTTATCAAATTGCCCTCATTAGTGGGTAAAGTTGTTCAAAATTACAAAGTTACAAAATAACAGAATTGGAAAATCGAAAATTTTCTTGTTATCAAAAAACATTTACTGTTAAAAAAAAAATTGTATTCCTGATGGAATGACTAACTTGAGCTTGAATAAATTATGCATAATAAAACAGCCCACTTTACTTCAAGCAAACTCAAAAAAAGGAGCCTTCCTCTTTCTGTTTACCACACATTGATAAGAAAAATTTTTTCTATCATCCCATCCCAGAGCTTGTTCACAGAAAAACTTCACAGCCGAAACTGTCGTCTACTCCTTATACCCAAGACGAAAATTATGAATAATCCAAAACAGGCAAAAAAAAAAAAAAACCAAACTGACGCTATTTGCAAAATTTCTTGCTGCATGTACTCACAGAACGCTTTCGAGATAGATAAAATTATAAAGAGGCGGTAAAAGTGGACAAATGTTCTGAGTTTGAATGGAAAATAGAACTGTCAATTATGATAATTTTCTTAAAGCTGTAAAAACGGTCTCAGTGGAGGCACATATGAAGATACTTAAATACCAGCACACGCACATGCACACACACAGTAAAGCGTACACACGCATAAACGCAAACCATACAAATAGAGATCTAATCACGTGTCTCAGTCGAGTTATGCTCATTTCACATTTCACAACTGACACAGTTTCTATGAATACATGAAGAGAACAAAAAAAATAACCCTTTCTTGCCTTCATCTTCGTCACCCAAAAACAGCGCCCATCAGCCCATAATGTTTAATGTGAACGTGTTATACCGTTATGTTGCCATTTTTTAAAGCTTTTACTTGAAACAATGTGTACTGCGTGTGTGTGGGTGCACATTTTTTGTAGCGTCCATAAATTACACGATGGGTCGGTCTCTTTGCTGTTGCACATGTGTGGCTTGGTAACTTGAGTTGGTTGGTTGTTGTCCCTGAATAAGGGCATTGCTGCTTAGTTTGCAATCTTTTTAAGTAGCTTCAAACAAACAACGCGATATATACCAGAGTGTTTGTGCTCTGGCAGGGACTAAAACAACAGCTGTTGTTGAATGCAAATTTTGAAAGTATGTGCGCCACATATGGCGCCAGTGCCACCGCCATTGGTACCGGTTGGTTCTTAAGCACACCGGTCAAAGGTTGTGGGTAAACTTTTTGACGCTTTTTATGTTGCGTGGAACCGAGCACAACCGAGCTTAAAGACTTCAAAAGAAAGTTAGATTTATTCATTTTTTTATTAGCACCAAATGACTTACGTGTAACTAGCGACCTTGCTGGTTTCTGCTCACACTACCTCTGCCGCCCGCTCTCCCTTTTCCTTGCGCTCTGCTCGCCCCTTTCACCTTATTAGCATTTTGTGATCGGCAGTTTTTGTACTAAAAAAGTTGTTGTTTTTTTTACACTCAGTTTCGACAAATTATCCTACTCCATCCATTGTAGATGGCACAAAAAAAAACTTTCCAATTGGCGCTACAGTCATTTTTACGATTGAACCAAAGGTAAGCTGCTTTGCATACAAATTTGGTACCTATATTTTTTCTTCTCTCCCGAGGTTTTTCTTTTGCACCTGCAGCCATTTTCAACGCTGCTAAAAACCGTTTTCCACTTGAGCTAAGTTTGCTATCTGCCTGACTCAACTTCTTGGCCTTAAGCTTTTTTGGTTTGAAATAAATTTAAGCTCACGTCCCATACATGACTAGAGCAGAGGAAAAAAATACAACAATAAAAAATACAACAACAAAAAAAAAAGGCATCATAACAAAAACAACATGTAAGCCATCAACATCTAGCCATCATCCATATTTAAATTCATGACAGATGATGAAGACACGTCGCAAGTGTTCGAGACAAATAAACATACAATTCATACATAGATCACAACACAAACAAGACATACAACAACAACAACAATGACAACAACAACAGCATAGCAACACAAGCACACAATCACACAATCATACAAACTCGTAACTGCTACTCTTACACTCAAAGTAAAATTAAGTAAACATGACAGAGGAGTTTGTTATGAATGTCAGCAAACAAAAAAAAAAAAAAAATTATAAAAAATGCTGTCAAGAATGTGTTGTCAACCAATGTTCAGTTGTTGTTGAAAGTCAAATAAGATTGAAACTTGAAATTTATACAAAAAGAAAAAAACGAACATGCCGCTAAAAGTGACTTACTTACATTTCATGACTTGACAGAGTTGGAATGTAAATGTTGATAACGGTTTATAAAAAATATATTACTAAAGAGTAGGTGAAAGGGGCGTCCGTGGCGTAGTTGGTTAAAGTGCGTGGCCGCTATGTCAAAGAACTTTGGAAACCCAGGTTCGAACCCCAGCAGCGACAGAAAATTATTTGAATTAAAATAATTTTTCTGTACGGCCGCCACCTCTCTGCAGACAATGGCAAACCTCAGAGAGTAATCAAATGCCATGTAAAGCTTCTTGAGAATAAGAACATTACGTTCATCGCCGTTCGGAGTCGGCGTTAAGCATGTAGGTCCCTTTCTCGGTCAATTGTGTACAAACTTAATAACACGCACAACACAATTGATCATAAGAAGCTAGGTCAAAGTCCTTTCAAGGGCTGAAATGGCCAGTTATTTATTTTTTTTTTTTTTTTAGGTGAAAGGGGCAATCAAGGATATTGTTAAACACCAACTTGGATGTGAATCATCCCAGCAAACATTATGACTCTTAAAAGACTCTTTTAAATCTGATATAAATGAGTTTTTATCGTCATAATGCACTAAAAAAAAGACTCTTATATGAGTACATTTTCGTAGGTTATGGGCTTCAAAATATGATTCATAATAATGACTGCTTTATGTTTCATTTTAGATTCAACATTAAGAATCTTTTAAGACTCATATTTAATACTCTTTTAAGACTTATATAAAGACTCTTTAAAAACTCATAATAAATACTCTTTAAGAACTCATATAATTAAGTCTTTTTGGACTCAAAATTAAGACTCTTTTAAGACTCATATTTAATACTCTTTTGAGACTCATAATAAAGTCTCTTTATCTACTTATAATAAATACTCTTTTATAACTCATATAAATTAGTCTTTTGGTCTCAAAATTAAGACTCTTTTAATAGCCATATTTAAGGCTATTAAGTCCATATCAAGGCTCATATTGAAGGCTCTTTCAGAACACATAGAAGTAAGATTATTCTTACTATATCAATTCTAACTTAAATTAAAATTGATTTAAAATATTTTATAATTGTAAAATAAAAAAAAATAAAAAAATATTTTTTTTTTTAACATTTCAAATAAAAAATAGTTGTAGAAAAATTATAAGTTAAAAATTTCACTTTGCCATATTCGATTCGACTTCATTCGATTCTGTAAGCTCCTCAACTGAACACTGAAAGATAAATTATGACGTAGTGTAGCATTCACTTCGAAAAAATATTCACATTCTCACAAATTACCATCACATTCCATTATGTATGGTCAGACATACATATGCACCAACTTTTTTATATATTAAGAAGATAAAAATATAACTTTAAAATTTATAAAATCCATTCAGAACTTAATTGTCGAGTTATCATAAAACACTCGTATATAAGACTCTTTTATGAGGCTTTATATCATGTAATATGAGTATAATCCTTTTATGAGTCTTTGTTATGAACAATCATTCATAATACTGTTTTATTTAGGACTTTTTAATGAGTTCTTTTTATGAGAACTCATAAAACAAGCATAATATTGACTCTTTTAAGAGTCCTATTTTGGAGCAGTCTTTTTACGATCATATCAAAGACTCCTTTAGGAGTCTTTTAATTGGGTACTCATAAGACTTGCATAAAAGATACTCTTTTTAGAGTCTTATTTCTGAGCAATCATTTTTCAATCATTTCGAAAACTCCTTTAGGAGTCTTTTAATTGCGTACTCATAAAACACGCATAAAAAATACTCTTTTTAGAGTCTTATTTCTGAGCAATCATTTTTTTTTCATATCAAAGTCTTTTTTAGGAGTCTTTTTATTGCTTACTCATAAAACACATAGAAGATTTACTCTTTTTAGAGTAATTTTTTTTGAGGCACTCAGAAAATGTTTGGGATTTTCACTCAGGGATTGCTCGGTCAGACACTCTTATTGGCTGAATCTGTATCTGTAAAAAAAACCAAGTGGGACTTTGTGAATCATGGGGATCATGTGATAAAATCCCTAACTACGAGTACCACTCGATCTTCTATAAGCTAAGAAAGCTAATATTCAACTGATGAACCTTCGATTTGACTTCTATAGAGCTTGCGACCGGAAGTTCATTCTCTGGCGAAACCATAGTCAATACAAAAGCTGTAGTTCAGTGATGGGCACACACATATAATCATATAGCTTGCTTGTATGTGAAGCAAAGAAATCAGAATCAAGGGCCTTCATTTGCTTAGCCAAAATAAAAACAAAACATTAGTCGAACGCACACGGAGCAAAGCCACACGAAGTAACTTATAATGTACGTGTGTCGTGTTTGGAAATTGCAAATGTGCCCGTCACTGCTGTAGATCATTTAAAAATGTAGTTCATGGTTTCTCAAGGTTTAGCTAAAAATTCGAAAGACGAACTTTCGATTTGACTTCTATAGATCTTGCAAAAGGTGTGACTCAAAGTTTGCAAAAAGCTTATGAGAACTTAATTGCGAAAGCTAACTGATGTGGAAGTCTGTTTCGATAGAGCTTGAAAAAAAAAAGAAAAAAAAAACGAAACTGGTGTTTCTGAGATTTTTTGAAGAACAAAATTAACAGCCAGTGTGACTTAAGCAGTTGCTTCGCTGGAAGCGGCAGATCTTTGTGAGATTTTCGTGCTTATATGGGCCTTTTTTTGTATTTTGCTTGATATTGAGTGATACCCAAAAGGCCATGCGGCATCAAATTGCTTTATAAGTCCTGCCGAGAAATGAACCAAATCTGTAATTCTGAGTTCTTAACTATTTCCACACAGGGACAGTCTTTAGAGACTGTCAGGACAGAATTTTTTTCTTCCGCTAACCCAAAGCTCAGGGGATGCCGCCTGTCGATGCGAACGCATTGTGTTGATTCGGAAAACGAGTGATAGTAAGTTGGAGTGTCGAAAGATGAGGTAGTGACGGTGAAGACTTGTTAAATCAATACAGCACAACGCTTCTAGGGAACACAATCACAGGGAGACTGTTCTACAATTTACTACTGACTGAAGGACGAATTATCTAGGTAATTAGAGACTATATTGGGCATCAAGGCAATGGTGGCAATAAGGTCCCGAGTGGACCTTAGAAACACACGAACAGAGGACGGCAAGTTATGTAGTATCTCTCTTGAAGAGTTTCTATGGTATGTAGTATCAATCCACCTTGGCATTGATTTCTCCCCATATCTGAAAAAGTTTCATTGTGCATAATAAGAAATTGGTGATTTTTCGAAATTGTTAACTATGGATGAAATCTAAAATATATTTCAATTTTATATAAAACACAATTTCGATTCGAACTGAAATAGAAGTAGGCTGTCTACCTTTCCAGCCTTTCAACTATGATGCAATCACAAACCCTAAAATGGAACTTACGAGGGCAATTCTATAAGTCAGTGACTTTTTAGAAAATGTATGTTTTTTTCGACAAAAAGGCATTTTATATCTCAATATAAATAGTATCCAATTTAATTTTTTTAATCCTTCCAAATAATAGGTTTTATCAAGTTTCTCAAAATAGGCATTTGTTTCAGAGATGACTTCTTCATTCGACCCAAATCCCCGCCGAACCATTTTTTCAGGTTTGGAAATCGTCGCTGGGGGCTAAATCTTGAGAATATGGTGGATGGGTTAGCAGTTCGTAGTCCAATTTAAGATTTTTGTCTAGGAAAAGCACTTTTATCTTCGACAAATGTGGTAGTTTTTGGTTCAAATCAATGTCAAATCTGTCCAACAACTGTGAATAATATTTGCCGGTGATCATTTTACCCTTTCCTAGGTAGGTAATCGATGTGGATGACCTTGTTTGCCGACAGACCTATCTTGTCTTATTTGGGGCACGTTCACCAGGGGAAGTCCATTGTTTTGACAGTTCCTTAGTGTCTGGTGTTTTGTGATGTATCCAAGTATCGTCGACAACAATCGCAGCCCTGTGACCACTTCAAAGGACCGTTTAGCGATTTTCAACCTCAATCCCAAGGAGTTTCGTAATCATAAACGAAACATTGATACATCACAACACATCAGACACTAAGAAACAGTCAAAGCAGTGAACTTCTCTAGGTAAACGTGCACCAAAGAAAGCCAAGATGGGTCTGCAAGCCAATAAGGTCATGGCGATAGTTTGTTGGGATGCATGCGGAGTCATTCACATCGATAGCGTTGAAAAGGATAAAACGATCACCGGTAAATATTATTCACAGTTGTTGGACAGATTTGACATTGATTTGAAGTAAAAACGAACTCATTTGGCGAAGAAAAAAGTGTCTTCCACCATGACAATGCAGCGGTGCATACGTCTGTAGACGCATTGGCAAAAATAGGGTTTCGAACTGTAACACCATCCAAGATCTTGTAACTCAAGATCTAGCTTTCTGTGACTATATCTATTTTTCCAAAATTGAAAAAAATGGCTCGGTGGTAAGAGATTTGGGTCGAATAAAGAGGTCATAATTGAATCAAACGCCTATTTTGAGGATTTTGATGAAACCTATTATTTGCAAGTAAAAAAAAAAAAAATTGGAAAAACCTTGGACTGAGTGTTTCGATCTAAAAGAAGACTTAATTGCAAAATCAAATGCTTTTTTGCCCAAACATGAATTCAAAAACTTATCGAATTACCCTCGTATATCGATAATAATTAATTTTTCTTGAAAGTACTTGATGGAGAAGCTTTATCGGTATTATCATATAGTCTGAGGGGAAGGAAGGTATTTTCTTAGTGGGAAATACGTTAAGAATACTCTAGCTGCACTGCGCTCGTGAGCAAAGCTCTTTTTCTCCTTTATACAGGGCGGCCATCTTTTTAAATCCTAGGTTATTTTGACACTGAGAGCTGTTTTTCGCTCGAAATCTTGACATAAAGTCAGTATCATACCTCCACGGATAGAAATGAGTCGCTTTACGCTTGAACAATATTGATAAATATTGGAAACTTATTTCCAAAGTGAGTGATGTGTAGCCAAAACAAAGCATTATTTGAAAAGAAGTTTTGGCCGGAATGAAGCACCCACCGCGTCTGCTGTACGCAAGTTTATGCAAAAAGTTTGTGAGACTATTGGACAGCACTCGTGGTTCCCGTCGTTGGAAGGTGCGCACAGACGAAAATGTGCCTGCTGTAACCGAGAGTGTGAGACTCAATTCATGAACACCAACTCGCCATCGATCTCAGCAGCTCAACATTTCACGTACTAGCCTGAGAAGAATTCTGCACAAAGTTCTCGGACTATTAGCTAACAAGGTCCAATTGACTTAGCAATTGAAGGCGCATGACCATCCGCTTCGTTATCGCTTCGCAGTTTGGACCATAGAGCACCTTGAATTGGAAATTGATTTTGGGCGAAAAACCATATTTTCTGACGAGGCGCATTTTCATCTCGGCGGTTACGTTAACAAACAAAATTGCTGCATCTGGGGCTCGGAAAACCCGTACGTTATTGTCGAGAAGCCGATGCGTCCACAGAGAGTGACAGTTTGATGCGGATTGTGAAGCGGTTGAATCATTGGACGATTTTTCTTCGAAAATGTTTTCTTCGAACAACGTTTCGATCAACGATGGGCGTTACAGAGCCATGTTAACCGAATTTTTTTGAACTGAAATTGGAGACATGAATTCGGACGACCTCTGGTTCATGCAGGATTACGCAGCATGCCACAGAGCACATGCAACAATCGATCTTTTGCGCACCAAATTCCCAAATCGTGTTATCAGCCGTCTTGGCGATGACAATTGACCGCCTCGAGTTGCGATTTGACCCCTTTGGACTTTTTTTTTTGTGGGTAATCATGAAGGACCGATGTTAGACCAACAGTGCGGAAACTTAAGGCCAATATCATCTAAGCAATCCGTGAGCTACAGCCTGAAATCTTCGACAAGGTTTTGGAAAATTGGAGTGACAGAATGCGCTACTGCGAAGCCAGCCGAGGCAGCCACTTGAACGACGTTGTGTTTCATAATTAATGGGAATGTTTGCTCTTTCTAATAAAGCCATAATAAAGGATTTTCCATTAAGGAATTGACAAAGTTTTTTTTTAAATGAAACGCAAACCATTTGAGATATTTGAAAAACTTTATTATCAGCTTGAAGTACAATCAAAACAATTATGAATGGAACTCGACTTCATTCATATGGCCACCGCGGGCACGTATGTAGCGATCGGTTCGTTGGACCCAATTCTCGATGACTCCGCCACATATTTAGACTGAAACGGCCGCTATTTTGCATTCAATGTTGGCTCTGAGCTCTTCCAACGTCGTCGGTTTCTTGGCATAGACCAATGACTTAACGTAGCCCCAAAGAATATAGTCTAGAGGCTTTAAATCGAACGAACGAGGCGGCCAATCTACTGGCCCATTTCTTGAGATAACACGCTCATCAAACTTACTCTTCAATAAATCGATTGTAACGTGTGTTCTATGGCTTGTGGCACCATCCTGTTGGAATCATATGTCATCAAAGTCCATATCCTCCAATTCGGGCTAAAAATAATCGGTATTCATGGCGCGATGACGATGGCCATTCACAGTAACATTACGATCGTTATCGTCCACGAAAAAATATGGTCCAATGACGTCGCTGGCATGCAAACCGCACCAAAAAGTTATTTTTTGTGGATGAAGTGGTGATTCATGAAGCACATGTGGATTTTCACCCGACCAATAACGCATATTTTGCTAATTGACGAACCCATTGAGCCAAAAATGAGCTTCGTCACTAAAGATGATTTTGCGATGAAATTCATCATCTTGGTGCATCTTTTCCAGAGCCCCATCGGAGAACGTACGTCACTTCAAATGGTCCATCGGCTTTAATTCTTGAGTCAGCTTGATCTTGTTTGGGTGTAAACTAAGATCCTTAGGCAAAATTCGCCATAAAGTGGTCTGGGCGATGCCCAATTCTTGAGAACGCCGTGGAATTGACTGTTTTGTATCGTTTGCTACGGACGCCTGAACTGCAGCGATATTTTCGACACTTCGACCATTCCATTATCTCAGTGGCACGGCAATATCACACAACAAATATGTAGACTCAAATTTTTGCACTAAACTTGTTATTGTCTGTCTACTAGGGCGAGAATTACGACCGAAAATTGCAGTTAATGCTCTTAAAGTTGCGATCACCGACTCCGAATTTCGCAGTAAATTTTTATAATTTGCAGACGTTGTTCGTTCGTGTACTTTACTACGATGAAAATGTTGAGTTTACTGAACAAATTGACAGTGATAGTTTGATGATTAGTGAAAGGGTGCGTTCAGAAATTTAATTCAAAGTTGTCAACTTCATATTGGAAAACCCTGTACATGGAAGAAATCTAATTTAGTTAATTTTATTGCATTTGAAAAAAAAAAGTTGTATTTGTCCCACCCTGTATGTTCAAATACAAAATAATTTAAATTGAATTAAGTTTCAATTTTTATTTTTGTTGATATTGTACGGAGAATGTTTTTTGCAAATGCCTTTTTTTTACCTTTTTATAGGGTGTAACAACAAGAGGTGTACATTTTGTTTTTTTAATAAAATGAAGCATTGCTTAGATGGCTCTTAAATTTTTACTGGATTATAAAGTAAATATATGGAGATAATATATAAAATACAATATTCTTAATAACTGTCAAGTGACCAACTCCAAAGACTCTTGTTGATACACCTTTTTAATCGCTTGCAATTATTTATTTAGTACAGAGCTTTCAAAGCTTTAAAACACCAATAAGAGTATTAAATATATGTGTTTGGTAAACACTGCAATAAATACATTGCTGATAACAGCTGTAAACCCGCGTGTAAGTTATGGTCATCACTGGTATAGAAAGAATTAAAAATCCAAAAACCAAAAATTTAGTTTTTAACTCTTAAGTGAAGGGATAATTTATTCTCAAAAGCAAAGGACAAATACGTAATTTCCGCTTGAAATTAACATAAATACTCGTATCTCTGACAAAATTTACATTTTTTAATTGAGTTTCATTTTGAGACTTTTCAATGTTTTCTATTTATTTAATAAAATGTAACCTGTATCAAAATTTGATTTATGCAGAGAGATTTGCGTTATTTTTATTTATTTTATTTGTTATCTGGTCATACTTAAGTGGGGATCGACTAACAAAATTTGGTCAAGTGTTAATCATCATCTTCATCGTTATTGCCAACGCATAGAGTTGAGCCTGGGACTAGAGCAAAGCTGTAAATTTATGCATCCTTAGAGCATATTTAAAAGGAAATTAAATTCCGACCGTTTGCATTAATTATTTACAGGCTACTAAATGTTCCATTTAGTACAAAAACAAAAACGAAAATGAATTAAAGAAGAACTACAGCCTCAAGGGATTTCTGCGGTCGAATAGTTAAGAAAATGCTCTACACTAACTACATTTGGCATTTCAATACAGCTCAACATAAGCCATGCTTAAATAAAGTTTTGAGCAATATTTTCACAATTTATTTGACAGCTTTGCAATAAAAAAAAATTGAAAATAAAAAAATAAATAAATATTCCATTTAAATATGCACAATATAACCAGCTTGACTTTAGTGGGATTTGGACATTACTTTATTTTGGGTTTTATTTGGCAAGACATTAACGCAAATTTATGTTAAATTTGAAATTTATGACCATGCATGAGTAGTGCTCGTGCCTTGTGCCTTGTGTTGCTTGACACTTTTATGAGATACTATTTCAAATACCATTCATTCACCTAAAGAATATCCAACCAAAAGCCACAAGCGGATTTTCTGTTGAAACCAATGATGCCGCAAGTCAAGCATTTCAAACACGCGCTGGCACACAAATAGCGAATAGCATCGGAAACGGAAATTGCAACGCTGCCAACCGTATGAAAAGCGCGGCTGTGCGGTGGCAAAATGGCAAAACGGAAAACGAATTATGTTGCAAAACACCAGCAACAACATCAGCAAGTTTGCAAATCACGTTTATGTCAAACAAAACACACACAGCAAGCATAGACAGCAACACATTTACACACTCACACTCATATACACTAGTACAAATTGATGACTATGTTAGGGATTCGTCACCGATATCAAATGGAAAGAATTAGTCAAGTGCTGAGAGAGTGCAAATTGCTATCATTGAATCAACTAGAAGATAGCAAAGGATGCAAACACCACAGATTCTGCGGTATATGTTTATGATATATCCTCCTGTCGTTGTCGAAAGTGTGGTTGAGTGGCGCCGTCGGACAGCTGTCATTTTGACAGTTGCATTGCAAACTTAATGTCACAACTATGACTAGATTTAATGTGTTGTACACTTTGGTAGCCGACAAAAACAAAATGAAAGCGGAAACAACAGTTATTGAAATGTTAGTCAATATTGCAAAAATGTAAATGCAATTTCCTAAATAGCTTTTTGTTTTTGTAATATTTCAACTAATCCCTTTTTGATGTTGTCGGTACATAATTGTGTCGTTTGGCCAATGAATTCGCTAAAATGGATTAAAATTTATTGTTATTTGTTGGAAATTCAAAATGTCCACAAAATGGACCGTGAATATAAATGCATTAGTTTTATGTTCAAATTATAAAGTACACGTAAGAGGGGGTGAAAAAGTACTAAAAATTATGTCAACACTTGATATCGTTTATTGTTTGGAAGTATTTTAAATTAGTTATTTATTTATTTAAAGCTATACATATGCAACATTTTTTATTTCAAATTTAATTCACTTAAATATTCTATTTTAAAAGAACGCCTTAAAATTTCATGAAGCGCTTTAATGGTTTACCATTCAAATTCAGTGACATGTTGATTACGAAGCGATAGCAAAAAAAACTTTTTAGATGTGATTATTATTATTATTATTGTTGGAATTTTCACTGCGACCATAAGACCTATTGTGCCCCTTCATGGACTTCATAAATGCTAGTATGTACAGTGGCGAGCAAAACTGGCTAAGTGTTCGCCACTTTCATGCATTTTTGATTGCTGTAGAGTAATTTTTCAATAGAACGCTACTAAATTTTCAGGTTATATACTTATTAAGAAACAACACGAATTAGTTCAAATTTGCAAAATATATAAAAATAAAAAATATTACAAAAATAACAAAAAATTTTATTTAGGCAGTTTTGCACGGCTTTTATTACATAACTTTTATTACATAAAAGCCATATGTATTTTGTCCAAAGTTTTTTGGCCTTAATAACGATATTAATACGTCTCGGCATACTCTCGACTAGTTTTTCAATAGTTGGATTTGGAAGATCACGCCTTTCCTTGACAATAGCTCGTCGATGTTGTTTGGGGCCATTTCGTAAGATGCTAGCCGTTTTTTTTTAGAATAGCCCACAAATTTTCAGTCGGGTTTAAATCAGGACTCTGTGCTACCGAATATTCTTACAAGTAAACCAATGCCACCATGTAAAGCAGCCCCACACCATAAGGGCACCACCGCCATGTTTCATTGCTTGTTTAACTTGATGCTTCTGCCGCTTTTCATGGATTCGGTGCTAGTAATATTGTTTCCCATCCGACTGATACCGTTTAATACAGATCTTATCAGATCAGAACACACGTTTCCAATCATCGACACTTCAGTGTTTGTACTTTTGGCAGAAATTTAGCCTCTCTTTTACGTTTATGTCAGTGTATTGTGACTTGATGGCGGCCTCCAACTCGATTTTTTCAACGCTCTGCGTGCTATCCACTCACTTACTGGCTTTTCAATCTTTTGTGCAGCTTCTTTTGGTGTCTTAGCTACTTGTTGAGTTAATAAGCGCTCCATGGCTCGAGAATCTCGGACCGAAAGTATATTGCGCCTTTTTGTAATCTTTGGAGCCTTTATATTTCGTCGTTTTAGTACATTGAGAACAGTTCGATGGCAAATATGTAAGTTGTGCTATTTCTCTTCATGAACGACCGTTTTCAGTCATTGAAACAATTTCATCTTTAGCCTTTTTATTAATTTTCCTCTTTTGATCTATATATATATAAATAAGTTGCATTGTGTATGAAATTGATGTTCTCTGTAATGCGTGAACCGATTTTGTTTCTGGTGAACCGAATTTTCCATGAAAGGTGACGTCAATACGAAGGTTTTTATGTGTAAACGGTCTTTGTATGTGTATTGGTTCATGAATTATAGGCATTTTAGTGAACTTATGCAACAATACAGGTGTGAACAAATACAGATGCGCACATATGGTGTATATGGGGAAATATTTGCAAGGAAAATTGGAAATAAATGGAATAATTTGGCAAGTCTCACTTTAGCTTGCGCGAAAAATATAGGCATATTAAAAATTTTCCATACCCCTTTTTTCCCCATACCCCCTGTTACCGCCCACAAATCAATAAAAATGCTATATTTAAGACGGTTTTGGTCATATTAGACTAAAATTTGGTAAATAAGTTCGTATGATTACTGTCGGCAACTGTAATAAAACTGGGCGTGGTCTAACTATATATACGCCCACTTTTTAGAACTCATTATTATTCCTGAGTTGTACATGCTTTGATAGTGAAACTTGATATGTAGATGCTATGGGTCCAAGAGGCAGTTACTATATATTTGAGCGAACATTAGACAAGGGGGAATTTGGCCACACAGGCCAAATTTATGATATCGAATTGCTTTGGATCTAAATGTCGTATAGCAATGAAAGTTTTTCTACTGAAAAACTGGCACGGGCATTCGAAAACGGGTCGTGGCTCCACCCATATAAGCCAAATTTACGATACAGAATAGCTATAGTAAAAGTCACAAAACATCGAAACTCAGAATGTAGATACGATTTGGTGATGTCCTTCTACTAGAAAAGGTGACATGCATTGGTCAAGGGGGGTGTCTCAACCCATACAAGCCAAATTTATAACACAGAAAAGCTATGGAAGTAAAAGACAAAGAACATAGAAGCAAGAATGAAGTTACTACTTGGTAATATCCTGCTACTGGGAAATGGAAAATATAAAAAATTTACAATAAAGAACGCTGCTATAGACTCCAAAACTATTGAGCCGATTGAGCTCAAATTTGCGCAGCAACTTTGGGGTCATTCATAAAATACGAATGAGGTAATGATATATGAATTATACCAAAAATAAAAATAAAATCGAAAAAATTGAAATTAATACAACCCAACATTTCAAACCATTTTCATTCTTACATCTTCATGTGTGACCGTCTTAATTGACTGTTAACTATTGGCAAGTGTAGTAAGGGCATAATATTTCTTTGCTTGCTTTTCGACAGTTATGTTTTCCATTATCGAATATTTTTTAATCAATTAATTTTTTTATTTCATATTCTACGTTACTTTATGGGGGTGGAGGGGAGTGTTTTTGAAATGCACTACAAAGAGTCCCGGAGGGGTTAAAAAAAATGGAAAATCGGTCTCGTAATTTATGAAAGACCTCTATGTTTCGAGTACGAGATGGTTTAGAAATAATAACGCTGAAGGCGTTGCAACATTTTCCGGTACTTATCTAGATAAGGTGCAGCAACGCGCACCGGGAAAAAGCAAGTAAATATATAAAAACCGTCAGCAAATTGACCCCGAATCAAGTAAACACTATTGAAATATGAATAAAGCAACAGTAAATTTCAGCAACAAAAAAAAAAAATCGGCAAGGATAATGGCCTATTTTAATTCATAAAATAAATAATGAACCAACATTTACAAATGTGAACACGTGCAAAACTGTATAAATAGAATTTTTTGTAATACCTTTTTTATTTCTTAACTAGTTGTTTCCCGGCTCACGTTGCTGCACCCGCAAATATATCGGAACATAGTAATTATATTCAAAACTTTTCTGCGACTCATAGTTTGACACCACTGTCATTTTCCACTGCCCCTTACAGTTTCCCAGTAGCAGGACATCACCAAATAGTAACTCCATTTTGAGTTTGTATGTAAGTAATGTTACTTTTACTACCAAAGCTATTCGATATTAAAAATTTTTATTGTATGGGCGGAGCCACATCCCTTTATTCTATACCCATCCCAGTTTTCTAGTAGATGGACATTACCCAGTTTTAGTACAGTTGTCGACAGAAAGCATGCAAACTAAATTACCAAATTTTAGTCTAATACGACTAACACCGTCTGAAATAAAGTATTTCCTTGATTTGTGGGTGTTTAAGGGGTGGCAGCCTATTTTTAGTACAGTTTCCGAAAGTGAGCATATAAACTAAATTACCAAATTTCAGTCTAATATGACTAAAATCGTCTGATATATAGCATTTTTATTGATAAGTGGGCTTTAAAAGCGGGTGTGGCAACCCATTTTTAATAAAGTTGCCGACGTCTAGTATATAAACTAAACTACTAAATTTTACTCTCATACGATCAAAACCGTGTGAAATACAGAATTTTTATTGATTTGTGCGCGGTAAAAGGGGGTGTGACAAAATGTTTTTCCCTAAACCATCTCGTACTGGAGAAAAACCTACTGCTAAAATTTCAGCTTAATCGGCCCAGTAGTTTTGGAGTCTATAGCCATCAGACAGACAGACAACGTTTTGCTTTTTATATATATAGATAAATGAAGTATATAACCTGAAAATTAAGTAGCGTTATATTGAAAAATGACTCTACAGCAATCAAAAATGCATGAAAGTGGCAAACATTTAGCCAGTTTTGATCGCCACTGCATATCTCTTGATTTTAATGAGTTATCTGGTATTATGTGGTAACCCAGATATATCTGTCGCGTTTGAAGAAGTATGGAACACTATCCTAGGATGTGTATCGCAGATTCTTCGTCCCCCATGCAAAACCTACATGTGTCACCACTAAGAATTCCAAATTTTGTAAGATGATACAGTGTGTACGAAAAAAATTTTTTTCTCTTAGAATGCTAGTTCGCAAGAAAACTAAGTTTTAATTTACAATTGTGAATATAGTGCTATAGTGATCGCCGACACATCAATTTCAGTTAGATTCCTTTGTTCTTTCCAAGTGTTGGAAGTGAGAAAAATTAGTGCCCAATTTATTTTGTTAAGAGCAAGCTTCTTAACAAATCTTCCATAAGGTCGAAAATGAACAGTTCAAAAGACTACAAAATACCTCAACACTACTTGTGCTTTTGTTAAAAGGTGGTCTGATCGTTTTGCAAAAAACTGGAAACGTTGATGATGAGTCAGGGAGAGGTCATAAGATCATCACCTTCAAAAATCGAGTTAAAGTCATTGTGGGACAATTTGAAAAAAAGGAGAGCTGTCTGACATAGCAGTGAACGCAAAAAATAAAGACACCAAAATGTACTATGACTCCGTCTTACAAGAAAGATGTCCAGTGTAATAACAAATACTGAGTTATTACATATTTAACTGTAAAGTTAGACCCACTTTTTTCGAGAAGTAGAAAACAAATTATTGACAATAATTTATTGTTAAAAAAAAATAGAATTTATACTTCAGATTTGTTAGCAGAATAAGGTATTCATACATTTAATGCTCGTTTAAAAAAAATGTTTGCTATATTTTAACCCTTTCAGTGGATTTGTCGATTATATTCGACACTGCATCAGAGTCATAACATGAACTTAAATTTTAATTGACACGAAGAGTGTTAATAATGACTTAAGTAAATTTATATCTTTCCTCTGAATAAAAATATTTTTTGTATTTCCGTTAATCCAATTGTTTTTATTATTAACATTCTTTAAGTCAAGTAGGCGTAAAGGTGGTCCAACCTCGCCCATTTTTTCAGAAAGTTATATTTATCTGCCAAGAATCTTATCGCCAAAGTTACAACTCAATATCTTTATTCTAACTATTTATGTTACTCTCTCTTATACAAGTGCACTGGGCACAATCACTGGAGACGTTCATTTGTACAAGTTTGCCAACGAGGAGAATACATTACTAAGAACTGTAGAGATCCATGCAAAGGCTTGTCGCGTTGTTGAATTCACAGATGACGGCTGCGATCTACTGACATGCTCCAAAGACAAATCGATTATGATAACCGATATGGAAACAGAAAAGCTAAAAAAATTCTACGAAACTGCTCACGATGAAGCAATTAATAAGCTGCACGTTATTGATGAGCATTTGTTTGCTTCCGGCGATGATGGCGGGACAGTGAAACTATGGGACTTGCGCACCAAAGAAGCAATATTTGAACTCAAGGAGGTCGAAGATTATATATCACAGATGCTTACAAATGATGCTAAAAAACTGCTTTTGCTCACTAGTGGTGATGGATATCTGACCACCATTAACATAGGTGCTAGAAAACTCTATGTGCAGTCCGAGCCTTATGAAGAGGAACTCACCTGTATGGGCACCTATCGTGGTGATTCAAAATTAGTTGCTGGCACATCGAAAGGGCGCCTATACACATACAATTGGGGCAAGTTTGGCTATCATTGCGATATGTTTCCCGGCATAAAGACGCCCATTAGTGAAATGATACCAGTTACAGATCGTATTGGTTGTATTGCTGGCGAAGAAGGCATCATACGTGCTTGTCATATAGCGCCTTTTCGCAATCTGGGCATAGTTGGACAACATAGCATGCCTGTGGAATCATTAGATATAAGCAGTTCAGGTGAATTAATTGCCTCCTCGTCACACAATAATGATGTACGATTTTGGAATGTAAAATACTTCGAAGACTTTGGTGACATAAAATACAATGAGAAACACAACACACACAAAGAGAGTCGTCATAATTTACCATCATCTAAGTTTTCAAATGCATCAGATTTTTTGCTGATATGACGAAAGAGCCTAACGATGGTGAATAGAATAAATTTTAATCGAAGTATGTAAAATAAGATAAAAATGTGCGAGTCATTTTAAATAAACCATTCAAAATGAACTGTAATAAAGTCTATAAAAAAAAAAAAAAAATAAAAAAAAATAATAAAAAAAAAAAGTGGTACCACTGTACATTAGGGCGTATCGAATTGCAATTTTTTCGAATTTCACATTCTAAGAGGTCTCAGAAGTTGCATGGGGTTGTCAAGATCAGCCAAAAAAAATTTTAAGGAAAGAAAAGGATGTCTTCCTGCCCCGCAAGGGCAAAGTTGTTTTTTGAGGAAAACAGTAAAAAATAACGACCTTAAAATGCTTTGACTTTTTTAAAAAAACTACGTGTGTCTTAAAGCAAAAGTAGGTATAGGCTTAAACTAACAATATATTTGTAAACACGATGCCACTCACGATTCTTATCCACAGTGTCCTGTGTGATTGATATTCGAAGCAAAAGTTGTAATCGATATAGCACAGAACTTTTGATTGTTAACCAATAGTTTAAATTTTGGTGGTATTGATTATACTGTTAACGTATTCCTTAAAGTTGCCGAATTAATAATTAATATTTAATATTTTATATAATATTAATATTTTTGAGAAAGGTATACTTGAATGCAATTTTTTAACTTTTTCAAAAAAATGAATATAAGATTTTATATCTCGGGTACTAGAAATGGTACTGAAGAAACTTTGCTTAATTTAGATTTGTCAAATATTCCTGAATAACACCCTGTCTAAAAGTTTTAATTTAAAATACCAGCTTAAGGCCACGATTTTATTTTCAATTTTGATACTTAAAAAAAAAATACTTCCTAACAAGAAGTTTAACAATTTCATAAAAAAATATCATAGTAGAAAATAAGATTGTGGCCTTAAGCTGGTATTTTAAAATAATATTTTTAGACAGGGTGTTGTTAAGAAATATTTGAAGAATCTAAATTCAGCATCCATGTACATCGATGGAATATGATCGGGTATGGGCACACTATGTACATTCAAAGCTTCTGTGTTGCTTCTGTGTTTGTCTTTTGTCTTTGATTTGTTGCTGCGTTTTGTGTTGCTACATAAGCCTTTGCTCTCAATCCTTACTCTCAACGCTGCACAGTGCGGTATTTTCAATTCTAGCGTGCCAAAAGTCCCAAAAATTGAAATCTGAATTTGATAAAAAAAAGAATTTCAAGAAACAGAAATATATCCAAGAAATAAGAAAACGATTACCAAAATCCAAAATAATGTTTGTATATATTTTTAAAATTCGTCAAAGTTGGAACTTTTAACTAACAAAAAAAAATTTTAATTAGTGCAATTTTCGTTTGCATACTTCCAACAAAGATATCTCAGGACCTAACAAAGATTTTGCATTCATTTTTTTTTATAAAAATATTAAATTTATTGTTTATTTAAAACTTAGTCTATAAAGAAAAAAAATTTTTAAAAAAATATTATAAAAATTAAAGAAAAATAATGATTTTTTTTTTCAAAAAATTTTTAAAATGCGATTTTCAGTAAGAAAAAAAAACCAGAATCCAACGATATCCAACGCGATGATTATAACTACAAGAAATATATATATTTTTACTAAACATTTATGAAAAAACCTCGTACGGAAAGGTGCGGAAACGGAAAAAAATCTTCATTTAAAAATGACTCCAAAAATGCTAAAATTCATATAAAATGGTAAGAAAAATTACAACACATTTAAGAAAAATTGTGTTAATGAAATAGTATCGAGTTTATTTTTTGGAGTAATATTAGATATCGTAAAGTTAACAAGTTGGATAAAATTTTTTAGTATTCATTTGCATGAACTTTATTTTTTTACCGATTTTATGGTATAAATCTACTTTTCTCTACTACAGGCAAACTACTGAGCAAAATTAAATAATTTTTTACACATATTACTATTACAACATAATATATCTGTGTTTAAAATTTCATAATAATATCATATATACTTTTTAAGATATAACATTATTTATCTGTGGATAATTTGATTGTTCAAAAATCTTAAACAACAACAAAACAAACCGATTACGCCCACTTTTTGACAGATGGTTGCAAATGGTAAAACAAATTAAGAAACAAAATTTCATTGCCATAGCATGCCTACAACCCAAGTTAGGTCGGTTTATATGCTCCAGTTGTATGGGAGGTAGGCGTGCCAGTTGACCGATTACGCCCATTTTTTGCAAAAATTATTTTTTTGCAAAAATTATTTTTTTGGCCTTATTAAGCTGTGTGCAAAATATCATGGCTATAATACTTTTTGAGATATGACTTTTGGCACGCTAGAATTGAAAATAACACACTGTGCGCTGCCAGAGCGCTCTCTGCCCATACCTGAAGATGATTTATCAATAAGTAACAACTGTAGTTTTTTAAGCTTCTTTTTTGTAATTTTCTGAGAAAGTTGTCTAATAAAGTGATTTATTGTGATTTCCAGATATTTTTGCATTGTTAGTTCTCTATAAAAGGGGCCCAGGACCAGCAAAAGGTGAAAAATAAACAAATTTCTCAAAGCTAAAATATACACAGCACCCTTATAAAGGTGCAGTAGCGTTGCATAATATTGGAAGTACTGAGAGAAATATACCAAGTTTTTAATAAACGAAGCAGATCGAAAATAAGTTAAGTTGTACATATCATCACCCTTATGGCACTATTGCAAACAATACTCAAAAAAGTAGTATTTTATATAAATTGTCACATTGTCCGAATTAACTCTATCAGCAGAGACCAATCATCATCCTGTGCTCAGTAACTGTCTTTTCCACTGCAGTAAAAAGCTTAACTCTCATCCAAATTTTAGACTAACTCATTTTGATAGCTAACTACTTTAACTCTAATTTTCCTAATGGGTTGCATTGGAGTGTCTAATGACATTATTGAATAGATTTATAATCCTGATTAATTTGAGACGAAAACAATTACTGGCAGCTACTAATTAGTTGATGCCTTCGGTAAATCTTCAATGTTGCCGTGGCTGTTGTTTTCCGATGCGATGGTGTTTTTGTTGCTTCCCGTTGATGGCATTGCAACAACACACGCATAGGCCCAGTTGTTACCAGGATTAATTATCAATTAGGTAAAAAATAAGTTTGATGCCACCATCAATTTAACTAGCCTGTTATGGAAATAAGAAACTTGGGACAAAGCGGAGTGATGCCGGATGATGTGAAGGATTCTGTTGGTGTTTGAAGACTTGCAGACCATTAAAAGTGAAATAAATTTAATAAAAATTCCTTATTTTCCTTCAATTTAACAATTATATATTTTTCTATCGAAGTTGTTTAGCTCAACTACTATTTATCTGGTGGTAAAATTTTTAAATATTTCAACATTTTCACTATACGCAGAAGGAATAATTTTAACTTTTCAACTATGCCAAAAGCTATCTTTTCAATTTATGCTTTTTTAACCGCCACTTTTGTTTTTGCTATGGAGTAAAAAGTTACTCAACTGAACTGAATAAAGAGCTCACTGTCAGCAACCAGCTGCTGGCTGCTGGTATAGAATTCACTGCACTGACGACGCATTACTTTCATTTTAATTGTTTTAATGCCGCTTCATTGCACTCTCTGTTATACACTGAATTCGCAAACTGAGCCAATACATCCAAACCTAGTGCCTATGTTAGTTTTTAACACAAAGTATCTATGGTTGTGTAGGTGTGTGGATGTGTGTGTGTGTGTAGTTTCCACTCATGCATCTTGCTGCCAGCTAAGACCATTTAAGCCATGCTTTGCAGCAAATTAGGTGTTGCCAAGGAAGAGTTTCTTGCAGGCTTAACCATCACACTGTGGTTCAAGAACTAAATTCAGTGGCCTACAGTTAAAATTTTTATAGCGTCGCGACGGACCGGTTTGGATTTCTGCAAGTATTTTTAACTTAAATGATTGAAATGATCAAATTTGTTTTTCAGCAAGGAACCAAAACGGATCAGTGACAAAAGACGTCAAATTTTTTCTTTGTATCTGAGAAGATGAGAGTGTAAAAACTGAATTTTCAGAGACATACTGACGTGAATTACATCAAATGCGTCCAACATATCGCGTATTAGAACAGCATAGTTTTCTATGAGTTTTTTTCCAAGAAAATCATCGAATACAGCTTTTAGTGGCGTTAAAAAGAATAGATTTCATACTAAAAAAACTTCTCAGACAGTTTTGCAATTTCTTGACGCAGGTTTGTTTGAGCGCGAGTCAACGATTGACACCAGCAAAGAGAAAATACGCCATATTTTACAGTTTTTCTTCGATAAAGGTGAAAACGCAAGGCAGGCGGCTGAAAATGTTCCTGACCTGATCCTGATGCTGTAACAGCAAGTCAGGGGCAATTTTGGTTTCTTCAGTTCCGTTCCGGTTATTTGGATGTCAAAGAAGCACCACGCTCTGGAAGCCCAATTGTCAAAAATGTCAATAAAAGCATGGAAATCGTCGAGTCCGACCGTCATGTAAGCACGGTTTTGATTGCCCAGGAGCTAAACATTGCTAAAAAAACCGTTTAAAACTACTTGAATAAAGCCGGATACCAAAAGAAGATCGGTGTATCGGCACCACACGAGTAAACGCAAAAAAATCTCATGTACCGGATTTCCATCTGTGAATCGCTGCTGAATCGCAACAACATCGACCCATTTCTGAAGCGAATGCCAAACCCTTTATTCGGACCTGTACAGTCAGAAATTGGACCGTCTGAAGGAAGCAATCACCCAGAAGTGGCCAGCTTTGGCCAATATGAGAAGAATTGTGTTCCAAGAGGACAAGGTTAGGCCACAAACATCGATAGTGACTCGCCAGAAGCTTGGTTCGGAGGTTCTAGTGCATCCACCATAGTCCGGACCTGGAACCAAGTGATTATCACCTCTTTATGTCTATTGCAAATGATTTTGCTGGTGAGAACTTCACCTCAAGGGAAGCATGTGAAAATTGACTCATTTCTTTTTACTACACCTGTCGAAAAACTTAAGGTTGAAAAGAAAGCGGATATAAATAAAAATAAACAGATTACCTACTTTAAGTTTTGGTGCACTAATGTGAGGGAACTTCTGATGAAGGTACTGGAAACCTGTCGAATCTTGTGGCATGGATTTAATGAAATTTTTGAAGTGAAACTTCTTTAGTACCGTTGTGATTTGAAACTTGATGAAACGAAAAAATTACGAAAAAGGAAATTTTAACAAGAATACAAAGAGTAGACACTAAAATTATCCCAGTAGCACTTGATTTTATTATAATATAGTATGGAAAAAAAAGTTCGCCCTATACCAGCAAATGTGACGTATTTTTGGAAGACAATTACGAAAAAAAAATTATTTGTTTTTACCGAACGTAGGGGTTGCGCATTGACATAAAACTTCATATCTCTGGTATATCAATGTTTGGTATATCAATGTTTTTGTCTTAAAGAGATCAATATGACCTCTATAAAAGTCATTGACCTCAGGTGTACCGTTCTAGTACTTACCCTCCAGATCTCAGTTTCTACCATCCTAATGTACCACCCTAATATTAAAAAAATAAAGCTCTTAGAATATCATTCATCTTTTGCTCAGGAAGTGTATCGATATTTTCAGCAGAAGTATTTTTAAAAAATTTTTGTAAATTTTTTGCCGAACGTAGGGCTCCCTTTTTTCATTTTCATCATATCATCGGTATAAAAGTCTGATCATATTGAATTACATATCGATGTTTTTGTCTAAAAGAGACTAATTATTTTTCTCCAAAATAAAAAAAAAATATTCCTACAAGTCCTTGGAAGGCCTTAAATTGATTTTGAGGAATTTTAAAGCTCGTAAAAGAATAAAAAATCTGTAACGCTAATGCTAAAAGTGGTATCAACACTATTTTGGGTGGTTCTAATTTCTGACTGCTGCTAAGTAACAGAGTTGTACTGTACAAAATTTTAAAGTATATTTCAGACTTTTGCGCAGTAATTTCATATCGAACCTGAACTCAAAACGAATACTATACAACATTCGGCTGGTTCTCAAAAGAGTTTGTACAGAATTTTCTGATCATGCACACCCTTTGTATAACCGCAGGTGTCAGATTGCAGTGCTGTCTGTTTAAAATACAGTAGTGGTCCTCATGAAAGCTCGCAAATGCCTCGTATACCACATAAACCTTGCAAGTTTTCACTGCGTATATTAGCTGTTCTCTTTCTCCATACAAAAAGAGTTTACGCGGTGCTCGCAAACTTCCCATGCGTTTTCAGTTCGTAAACCTCGCATGAATTGACTTGTATGACAACAGCTGATTTACACACTCGTAACTTGCAGGGTGTGTTCATGAAATGTCGTATGCAAATTTGCGCAATTACAAATTCGCAAGATTGCGAGCTTCCATGAGGACCACTAGTGTGTTTACCAAGAAATGAAGAGTACACAGAGTATATTTCTGTAAAGCATTTTTTTTCCTTTTCACTTCTACCGTGCGTGGCGGCCATACTCATACTTTTTTTATTACGCCAAGCTTTATGTGAAGAGGTGGTAGTAGTATTTTTTCTCTATTGGGACTTACGCTTCCCGCACAACATTATGTTCGCCAAAATAGCGATCAGTTCGCCTTATAACATATATACATAAGACAGTTATAAAATTAAATAGGTTACTTCACATCTCCCTTCTGTTGCTTAACATTAAAAATAGCAAAAAATTCGAAAAAATTTTTTGATTTTGTCGCTGATTTTTGTTGGTTCCTTGCTAAGAAATAAATTCGATCATTTCAATAATTTAAGTTAAAAATACTTGCAGCCATCGAAAGAATGTGTAAAAGTGACTAAGTTTTTAAATAGAGACAATTAGAAACATGGTTAAGACTATTTTCTTGCAAAAATTATAAATTTTTTAAGAATAAGCAACCAATTTTACATAAAGAGAGAGTGTTTTGATTTTTTGAAGTGAAGCTTTTTACGCCTCGTTTTGCGATTTGCTTGAGTGAAATCTCAAAAACGCCACCTTTTTCTTAGAATTGATGTTGCTTTTTGATTGGGTCTTCTATTAAAACAAGAAAATGTAAAATTAAAAATATTTATTTGTTTGTAATGGGAATTGAACTCATCTCTCATCGATTGATGGTTCCATACACTAATCACCAAACCAAAAACCTTTGTTACTTAACCTCGCCGATACAATATTAAGTATTAACTTAAGCTATGTTTCATCAGATCACAATAATCTATTAAAAGGATTGTGTATTGGCTATCCTTCATGTCGTCAAATATCTATTAAAAGGTTTGTGTATCGGCTATCCTTCGTGACGCAAAATATCTATTGAAAGGGTTTGTGTATTGGCTATAATTCATATCGTAGAATATCTATTAAAAGGTTTGTGTATTGGCTTTACTTCGTATCGTAAAATATCTATTGAAAGGTTTGTGTATTGGTTACCTTTTATTTCGTAAAATATCTATTAAAAGGTTTGTGTATTGGTTACCTTTCATATCATAAAATATCTATTGAAAGGTTTGTGTATTGTGTAAACACCAAAAGTAGCAAAGAAAAATCGCATTAAATTATCAAATCAATGAAACTACGAAAAAGCTTCGTTTCTCTCGTGTGTCTAACGACGCAACTGTGTTTTTCTTGTTTCGGACTTACGGTGTAATAATAAATAGGTGATCACAACGTTCAAATTTTGAAAAGTCTGAATCTCGGTACTCCGACGTGATTCAGAGGCATGACCACCTGCGTTGCACTCTTACAGGTGCCCACAATCATGAACTTTTGGAATTATTCTAGTAAAATTGTGGCTGTCACACCATGTTGTTAGACTTTGGGTTGACATAGAAGCTGTCATTATCCTCTTTTATAATAAAAAAATAAGGATATGTTTGAAGCAAAAATTAAAGAATATTATATACAAAAATAATTTTTGAGCGACATTTCGAAGAGAAGAAAGATCTAAGCTTTCGGATAATATTTAAAATATATCGATAGGCCAATTATTTTATCTATACATGACAATTTTCCAACCATTGACTTTTTACCAAACTCAAAATGTTTACTTCATCAAAAGATTTTGGTCAATGATTTTTGATTTTGGGCGATGGATGATGCTTCTCAGCCACTATACCTCGACGATATTTTCTTGGCCAATTGTAATTTTTGTTTTTTTTTTTAACTCTAGAGTTTTTGAGTTAAATTAAGCTTTGAGCTTAGAAGTTAAATGCCTCTTTATGTTCCTCTTCAAGAGTACCCTTGATTCGACTGCGCCTCTGCCTACAGCTACCTGAGTTTGTCTGTTAGTAAAAAGTTGAAAAAGTGGTTGAAAACTTTTTTTACAACGCCAAGAAAATGCGACCCAATTAAAATGTGAATGTGTTGAAATTAAGCTGAGAGTGTGAGTAACTGCATGGGCATGGATTCACTGGTGTGTGTGTGTGTGTGCTAAAGTATTTAATGACCGCTTTGAAAGCTTTAGTGCGCACCATTTCCGCCGAGCTGCAGGAAACGTGTTCAACGCATATCAACGCAAAAGAAAGTTTTAGTTGTGGGAAATGAGTTAAGTTATTTTAAATGGCGGCGTGACGGAAATTGAACTCCAGAGAAGATTTGCTACAATTTAAATTGTAACGAAGTCTAAGTAGCTGTCAAAACAATAAACGAGGGCGAGTAAGATTTGACTAAGATGATATTAAGAACTGTCTATTTGATGGGTGGAATTATTTATGCAGCCCTGCTCAATGTCAAATTTTGAGAATTAAACCATATTTTGATTAAAAAAATCTTTGAGTAACAAGTTTTTTGAGTCTTTTTCTCATTTCAACCCGTTTGACAGGAGTCATTTGACAACATTTTTGCTGCATCAAAAATGTCAAAGTAAAAGTGTCCTGACCTTAAAACATAAATACAGAATCAGGGCTAATCCACCCAATGCTTCGTTTGTGATAACCGTACAACTGTGCTGCAATATCCGTTACTTCTCTTTCTTTCTCTCCCTCTCGTTCTCGACTATACCATTCCAATCGTCAGATGACTAACATTTCATTTATTTCTTTATTCTGTTTGCTTCAAAGTAATTTTAAATTTTTTAATAAATTTTTCGGTTTCGTTATAAAATGAAATATTTTTGCTATATTTTGCAGAGTTGAAGCAGCTTTTTAGGGGCTGCCAATTTTGGTCACAGCTGTTGGTAGATGCTGGATGAATTTCATGTCATAATATTTGTAATGAAACCACACTAGCTCACCCAAAAACACACACACACACACTAATACATATGATTCTCCATCCCCTCCCCCACTCCATCACAGACGACACACACTTTGGCACTCAGTTCGACAGCAACATTTGAATAATTGAGACCCATTAGAATTCTACCCAGTCAGAAGCAAAATAAAACGTGTACCTTTTACGAATTACTTCTGCAGGAAACAAAAACGAAACAAAAAATAGCAAAAAAATATTGAGAAATCTCTGCTGTAGCTCTATCAATACCACATGTATTATTATTTTCAATTTTTTTTTTTATTTTCTTTAAATTGAAATTATATCCTGTACGCACATGGGTTGTGTGAGTTTAGCCAAGATTCTTGTTATATTTCCTGGAATGGAAAAGATTGCAAGTAATAAAAATAAAATTAAAGGAACAACATTAACGTACTACGTGAGAGAAATAACAAGAAAAACCAAAATAGGCGCAAAAATGAGAATTTTTTGCAAAGAGGATGAAATTCAAAACGGAAGAGCGTAAAAATAGCTTTGTCGCAATAATGGCGGTAATTGCTCAAACCATCAACCTCTACATACTGTATAATTCATCGAAGGAAATTATTTTCATAAGTAAAAAAAAATGTCTTTTCCCACCAGAGAAAGTGTGAAAAAAAAAATAACCATAAGACCCGACTACTAAGTTTGACTACGAATTTTGATTTTGATTTTGATTTTGATTTTGATTTTGATTTTGATTTTGATTTCGATTTTAATTTTGATTTTGATTTCGATTTCGATTTCGATTTTGATTTGGATTTTGATTTGGATTTTAATTTTGATTTTGATTTTGATTTTGATTTCGATTTTGATTTTGATTTTGATTTTGATTTTGATTTTGATTTTGATTTTGATTTTGATTTTGATTTTGATTTTGATTTTGATTTTGATTTTGATTTTGATTTTGATTTTGATTTGGATTTGGATTATAATTTTGATTTGGATTTTAATTTTGATTTTGATTTTCATTTTGATTTTGATTTTGATTTTGATTTTGATTTTGATTTTGATTTTGATTTTGATTTTGATTTTGATTTTGATGTTAGTTTTTATAAATATTTTTATCTTAAGTTTTGCTTTTGGTTGGTAGATGAATATGTACCTTAGCGGCTTGCAATAAATTCATGCAACGTTGGTACATTTACGTTACACAAGCGGTTCCTAATGACGGCATTAATTTTTTGTAGTTTAATTGTCGCCTTTTTGGTCGTTCCATTAAATTTACGAAGTAGTTCCATATAAATCCAAATGGAACCTATTGGACTATATACAGTCATAGATTTTTAGTCAAGCAGTTTACAAAATTCAAACAAATTCCAATAGTCCATAGATAGTCTCAGTGGAACCTATTTATCTGATGACCATTCCCAACTAGATTCATAGATAATTTTAGTGGAATCTTCGAGTATTTGACCGATAGACCTAGATTTTTATAAAGTACCAATGATGACAATAGTTCAATAGATAGTCTCATTGGAACCTATAGTCCATAGTATATTAGATTTGTGTCCTCAACTTATTCCATATATTATTCAAGTGGAATCTATTTCAAATCAAAATCACATGTTATTGCCCAAGATGTCCACACAAGTCAAAAAGTTACAACGACTTACCTTAGAGGTAAGTTTTTCTAAAGGGATGAAAATTTTCAAAAATAGTCTCAGAATAACTACGTAAATTATAAACTGGAGGAGTCTTAATTCCATTTTGTAACTTGGTGTTATAAAGTTTATTCAACTAAGTTACATTTTTACATAAAACGTAATAAGACGGTTACGTTTTACCGCGCAGGTTTTCAAAAAAATGGAAAAGGCATTTTTTCAAAATGTAACGGCTTTGCATCGAACTGTTACATAATAAGAATAGGTGTGTTGTGCTAAAAGTAATGACGCGGCAGTAAAATTAAATTCTTTGACTTTATGACAAAAAAAAAAAAAAAAAAAAAAAAACATAAAAAGGTGCGGTGCATGCTGCCTTAGTAACGAAACTCAAAATTTGTTACATGGTATGTATGGGTGTGACGATACAAAATATTACACTACAGTAAAGGTTGGTTCTTGGCCCTCATGACAAAAATAGGCTGAAAAACTGATGACGTCATAGCGCCGTGGAGAGATCAAAAATGCAAAAGTCATGCAACGGCGTTGCACTGAATTATCACTCAGTGAGTAAATGAGCTACAGTAAATGATATAAGACAAAAGTGAAGATTTAGTACCTTAGATTTAGTCGCCTTATGACAAAAACAAAAATAAATAAACAATGGCTTCATCAGGTCGCGTAAGTAGCAGATGATGAAACAAAAATGCAATATTGTTGCATGGTACTATTAGTCGCTCAGGAGAAAAATTTGATTTTAAGACAGTAAGAAATGGATTTTTTAACCTCATAACGAAATTGAAAAAATTACTTTTTTGGGATACAAAACCACAGAGGCAACAACTACTTAGTGCAGTAAAAATGCAACAACAATGAAAAAACGTTGCATGGAAGTATAACTATATAACTATTAGCGCTACGCTTGATTTTATGAAACGACAGCAAAGCAGAGGTTTTCGATCACTTGATAAAAATGAAAAAAAAAAACCAATGGCGTCATGAGGTCTCACAGGGCACCCCTTTAAGTAACCTTAATGCGCCAAAAGCAATAGCAAGAGCAAAAACCAAAATAAAATTAAAAAACCTAAACAATATAAATAAATAATATTGGATTTCGACACGGATTTGAGTAAGGAATAGAACAAGAATTAGAAAAACGACAATGGCAAGGACTTGGATAAAGATGAGGGTCAGGAGTAAGACAAGGAGTAGGAAAAAGAGTATAGGACAAAGAGTAGAGTATGTAATTGGGCAAAGATTAGAACAATAATTCAGACAAGAAATGCGAAAAGGACTATGACAAGGATTATGACACGGAAAATGACAAAGATTTAGACACACCTTAAATAAAGTTTAAGACAAGGTTGGGAAAAGGATAAGGATAAGGATAAGGACAAGGAATGTTTAAGGAATAGAACAAGAATATGGATATACTGAGGACAATATTTAGGACAAAGATTGGGAGAAGAAGTGAAACAAGGATTATGAAAGGGATTCGAGTAAGGATAAAGTCAGGAATTTGGCTATAGATTGTATCAAGAGGTTGGGCTAGAAGTATGACAATGATAAAAATAAGAATAAAGATGAGGACAAGTTTGGGAACAAAGGAAATTATAGAGACAAGAATAGGGACAATGATGCAGATAAGCTGTCACGTCAAAATCTAAAGGTATTTCCACGGTACAGTTAACTTCTTTTTTTCTTTTTTTTAAGTTTTTTGAAAAATTTTATTTTCAATAATTTTTTCCAAAACAGACCAATGAAAGATACGAGGGCAATTTGAGAAGGAACTGACTTTTTGGATTTCTCGCGTAGTAACTTTAAATGCAACACTGGTCCTGTCAACTACCATCTGTTAATAGACTATTGTCAAATTTTAAGCAAGAAAAAAGTGAATTTCTCGCACTTATCAAGCATTCATTTTTGCGTAAAAAAAACCATCACCGAAACCAAGAAAAGACTTGATAAATACTCTGGGAACTCTGTAACATCAATTAAAATGCTTTAGAAGTGGTTTACTGGATTCCGTTGTGCACAAGTGACGCTGAACGTTCAGGTCACCCAAAAGACCTGAACGTTTATGTACGTTGTTACGTCAGAAATCCTCGATAAAATCCATATAATAAAATTGGACGATTACACATTGAATGTACGTGAGGTGGCTGAGGGTGTAGGCATCTCAATGGAGCGGGTACATCACATTTTACATGAATATTTGGACATGATAAAGCTATTCGCGCGATGGGTGCCGCTATTGCTTACACTCGACCATAAGCACAGCCGTTTGACCACTTCAAAGGAGTGTTTCACGATGTTCAACCGTAATTCGAAGGAGTTTTTGAGCCGTTTCGTAAACGTGGACTTAGCATGGATACATCACATCATACTAGAGACCAAGGAAGACTCAAATCAGTGGACTTTTCCGGGTGAAAGTGCATCAAAGAAGCCTTATTTGGGTCGGCCAAAAAGATCATTAACATAGTCATTATCTTGAAAAGGGTAAAATGTTCGGCGAAACGAATATTATTTACAGCTGTTGGACATATATAACGTTAATTTTAAGAAAAAACGACTGCATTTGGCAGTGCTTTTCTACCATGACAATGCATCGGCGCACACATTTGTAGTCAACATGACAAAAATGCATAAATTAGGCTACGAACTGCTAGAACATCCACCATATTCTTCAGATTGCGCCCCCCTGCGACTATTTCTCATTTCCAAAACTCAAAAAATGGCTTGGCGGTAAGAGATTTAGAGCGAATGAAAAGGACTCACTTAAACAAACGCATATTTTGAGGACTTTTATGAAAACCATTATTTGTAAGGAATAAAAACAAAAAATAAACTCACGTGTAGCAACGTACACGAAACAGAAGTGAAACTTCTTAAAAAGTAAGGAATAAGATAGATTTAAGTGTAATATAAAGATAGCAAGTATCTGATAAGAAATGTAATACAAAATCGAATAAATTAAGTTTTTTTCCATTTTCTATAAGTGTGAGAACGTTCAGTTGGTGTGTATCAGTTTTCAAATGCCTCCTCAACTTGGTAATTATTCGAAAATTAGGTTGCATTTGCACAGTACTGGTTGACGGAGCCTCCGAAAGCGAAGGCAACTCTGTATGAATATTGTCTCCTGCTTCCTGATCATCATAGCTGCTATGTTGAGTGAGGTCCTCGTAAAGTAGCGAACTTTAATTGTTATGCATATCAACTTGGTTGGCTTCAAAATTTTGTTGAGAGGATGTTCCAATCGCCATACTCTTATCATTAGTTGCAGATCGGCATTCTTAAGAGCTCTAATTCGCTGTCAATGAACACAAAAACGCTCTGCTCCTGCTTTCGCAACTTTTCTTAGCTTCGAGACGTTCTTTACTTCTCGACTTCTTGGGTGTCGTTTTGTTATTTTCTTTGGCATGTCAAAAACTATTCGGCAATCTTAACTATTAAGGGGCTTAACTGATATACGGTATAACTGCTGTACAATCACTTATCGTGCAGCAGTTGGCAATTTCAACCATTCGACTGTTCAATATTGCAACCAACTCGTCGCATGCTTGCATCCAAACAATATAATAATCGCACACAACCATCAAATAGCAACCGATATTGGTACAGCCGTTGTATCGTGTAGAAGCCTCTTTACACTTGTTCCTTTTAATTATATATCAGCTGTTTTTCTTGCTCTCAATCATCTAACAAATTTTTGACAACCAACCTGATGATGTGCTCTTTCACATGTAACACATAAATTTTCCGTGCATGCTCTTAGAATGAAAATGAAATGTTTGAAAGGCATTGGTTTGTGTCTGTGATATATTAAAAACGGAAGAAGTTTTACTTAAAAAAATTGGAAAAACGCTGGAATAAATGCATCCATCTAAAAGGAAACTACGTTGAGAAAAAAAACGTAAAACAAAAAAAAAATGTTGTTTTTTTTCAAAAAGTCACTGACTTCTCAAATTGCCCTCGTAACCTTGCAGACAAGTTGAATAAGTTTTATAAGCTTATTGTCGTTATTATTCCTTCAACTCTTTGTCGCTCTCTTTAGCAATCAAAATTTCATTTTATCTAAAATTGAATGTTCCTGTGATGCAATATTATGCTACATAATAATAAGGATATTTGCATTAAAAAGCAGTATCCTTAATACACATCTTTGGTATGAAATTGAATTTTATCAATTCACTTTTTTTTCTCAAGCAAGTTATTTTGAAAAAGGATTCCAGCAAGACTTAAGACTTAAAATGCTGCAAGGATAACATGAATATTAAAGTTGGAAATAAGAAAAACCGCAAGTTTTTCTTAAATATTCCAGCCTTTTTGTTACTCTTGCCCGCTCTTTCTCTAACTCTCCACAATCACAATGCATATTTGAACAAACCCTTTTTTTCAATGTTTGATAATGTCCTTTAATAGGATATAAATTGGGCTTCTTATTGTATTTTGAATTTTCTGTTGAAAAGAGGGTTTATTTGCGCATAATCGTTTTATTGTATTTGATTTGCCGGGAAAAGCAGCGATTGTGTAAGACACAAAAAAAAGAATGCTTTGAACATGTAACAATGTAAAAAAAAAAAAAAATACAAAAAAGGAAAAAATTTTAGCGCCAAGCAGCGGCAAAACTTACCTATTAAAAAAAAAAACTTGTAATCTCTGTGGGTGACCGACCGACCGCTGCTTAAGGATACTTTTAATGCAACAAAAAAAATAGTCTTTTATGATGGACTTAAAGCTTTCACAAAAAGCACAAAAATTCCGCACGCAAAATACGTTACGAGCATTTAGCTGCCGCAGTTTTAAGTTCGCAGCGTTGCCACTTTATTTAAATTTTGTGTTATGCTTGGATTGTATGTAAGAAAAATAGCTGCAAGCTTGTAAACCACACAATCAGTGCTGCATACAGATTTTTTAGCCCAAAGAGCTAACAGATTTCTATGCAAAAATAATTGTTTTAAATAAGAATAAAAAAAAAAAATAATAAAAAAAAACTCCAAGAGGATAGAAAAGAAAAATGCTTGTTTGACCTTTTCACTTCAAAAAAATTACCATATGTTCACAACTAAACGTGCAGCACTACTTGTGGCTGTGTGTGATTCTGTAACTGTGTGATTGTGTTAGTGCTGTGGTAAAATAAAATCAACAAAATGTTGAAAATTGCTTTTCTCTGCCGGAGGACAAGAAATATTTTGATTTTCATGCAAAAAAAAAAAAAAATGGAATATTTTTAATACAGGACTAAAATAGCTGAAAATCAAAAGCAAGTCAAACAAAAACATAGCCGGCAAAGCAATGTCTGTGTGTGTGTAGCAAAATATAAACAAACACACACACACACACACTCACTCACTCACTCCCTTACACATGATGGTTCGATTGCCATTAAAGACGCACATTCATCTCAACAAATAAAACCCTTTAATTTGAATAAATTTTGTTAACGTCAATAAATACAGAACAAAACACAACAAAACACAACAAAAAAAAAACAAAATTGAATAATTTTGCCATTAAATCTCTCTTCACAATTGATAAATGTCTGTGTGTGGTGTGTGTGTGTGCTTGTTTCCGTTTATGTTTTTGTGTTCGAACTTTTCGTAGTTATTGGCAACATTAGCTAAGCACCACAGTTGCTGCATCTGTGTATTTGTTGTTATTGAATTTATTTTTGGTTTATTTAATTTTTGTTTCAATTTCGTTATGTTGAACCAAACAAAACAAAACCCAAAACACAAAAACAAAAAAAAAAAAAACAAAACCAACAACATGTTCAATATTAATTTATGATGATATTTTGCTATTTGAAGAAGCATAATGAACACATTATCATTAGTTATAAGTGTGTGTGAGTGTGTGTGTATGTGTGTGTGCTGGCTAATGTTTAATTGATTGTTATATAAATACTAGCCAACATTGGGCTGTATCTCTATTGCCGTGCTTGAAATGAGCTGCTTGTTTGCTGCTCACTTTTTATCAAATAATCGTTAAAATAATTTTGCTAAAATCAAAATTAAAACCTGTAATTAAGGTTAAATATTGTTTGTTTTTGTTAACGTTTTAAATATTTGTTCGCTGTTTAGCGATAATGAAATTTGTCTAGTGTTTTAACAAAAAAAAAAAAAAAAAAAAACAGTGGCGTAAAACCATGTGAAACGTTTGAAAATAAACACTCTACTTCCGTCAAATGGAAATCTTTACTAAAAATAATCGTTAAAAAAATTAATTATAAGCCCGCTCTTATCGAAAACTAGTAAGGAACCAGAAGGGACTGCATTAACTTCGGTCTAGCCGAAATTAAATTACCCCACACTCTTTAATAAAGTGTGTACTAAAGGGCTGCACAAATGCATTTGCTTCTTTGATTACACCCAAGAATGTTAGAAACAAGATTACGCGTTCCGCAACTGAGAGAGAGAGAGATAGCATGACGTCACAAGCAATATTGTCAGTGACTTTGGGAATAATTTTACTTTGGGGTCCATGCGTAAATATTTTATTTCTTATTTTTATAATACGTATATGAACCTCCTAAGCCTATTGGTGCAATAAACTTTTGTCGGTATCGAATGGTTTAGGAGATAAAAATCTTGAAAATTTAAAAAATTCATATTTTTCGTATACAAAAACATTCATCTATACTATTATATAAAAGGGGTCTCTCGAATTTTCATCGTTCAATCAAGGGGGTAAATGCTGAACCGATTTTAATAATTATTTCACTATTCAATTGCTATAATAAGCGACCCTGCTACTGGGTCCTACGTTTTTGGTAAATCTTTTTATTTAATTATTTAAGAATTCATGCATTTTAATCCATGCTGCCATTGTATAAGCAGCACGAAATAACAGCAAACAATAGCTTAAGCTCTTTGTTGAGAGGGAGAGGTGAGATTGTACAACTCACCGCGCTGGTCTCTTGAGTGGATAGTTGCATTCAGTTAATTCCTGCTACAGTATAAATAGTTTGTATGCTCACTGTCGGCAACTGTACTAAAACTGGGCAATGTCCATCTACTAGAAAACTGGGATGGGCATTATGTAAGGGGGTGTGGGTCCGCCCATACAATTAAAATTTGTATTATCGAATAGCTTTGAAAGTAAAAGTAGCAGTACTTACATACAAACTCAAAATGGAGTTACTATTTGGTGATCTCCTGCTACTGGGAAACTGTAACGGGCAGTGGAAAATGACAGTGGTGTTAAAGTATGACTCTAAGAAAATTTTTCAATATAATTATTCTGTTGCATATAGTTGCAGGGTGCAGCAACGCGCGCCGGGAAAAGGCTAGTATTTTTATACAGAAGAGTAGATATTTTTACTTTTGTTTTCCGAAAGAATTTATTTTCAATTTCGTCAAATTGCCTAAGCGATCGCACATTTTCATACGTTTTTTTCAAGCAAAAGTACTGTGTGACGTCATGCACTCAGTGGAGAAAGAGAACATTAGATAACGGGTCTGCGGAACGCGTAATCTTGTTTCTATCATTCTTGTATTACACCAAGTACTTTAAGTAAAGCACATTACTTGTAGAAGAATTCAGCAAAGAGATAGCGTAAGAGCGTTACTTGTTATTCAGAGAACAAGTAATATTTTAACTCCTGATCACGGATGAGAGCGAGTGCCCATAAATGTCAAATCAAAGTTGAGAGCTTGTACCATGCTGTAATAATAATAAGGTGCTAGTGAGTTTTTGACAACACCAAGAATAGCTTTCTTTCTATCAAATGATTGAGAGTGAAAGAGAGGATCTGTTGATAGTTGTCAAATTGTATTATTTGTTTGATTTGCTAGATGATGATGTGCTATAGTTTTTATACGTTATTGTGCGAATGATTTAATTCATATTCGCACAATATTTAATTCGATTAATTGTGCCGTATGTGTTGACAAAAATTTATTGCAGTTGTCAACTACGCCCATTTGCCAAGTTCGCCATTGAATAGTTTTGCCATTTTATCAAAAATGTGCGCTGGAAGGTGCCACCGACAAGAAGCTTTGACCAGCATGCAAATTGTCTTGCATTCATATCGTCTGCTTCAAGAACATATCGAATGCCATGAAAGAATGTTCAATGCCTCAACTGATAATAGCCATCAAAAGAAGTGAACATGGCATTGAGTTTCGATCGAATGCACGTTAGCTGATTTATTTTCATTTCAATTCACCATCAGTTGTTTTTGACAGGAGCGGGGCGAAATAAATTATCATTTTGAGAGAGAAGTGTCAAACTCACAAACACCTTATTATAATTTCACCTCATTATTACCTCTGTCCCGATTTTTTTGCTTATGTCCCGTTTTTTTTTTGTGTAAAATCCCGATTTAACAAAAAAAAAGCCTGGCAGCCCTAGTATCTATACTCATTGAGTGCAATTCCATACAATGCCTACTGTATTAATTTTGAAAGAAATGCTTTTTAACTGTTTTTGGAAATCTGCGCAATAAAACGTAACGTTGTGTCATGTCAAAAGGTTGCCACTCAGGAGTAAGAGAACACGAAAGATAAAACATAAAATGAAAAGTTTACATTCAATATTTTTCGTTTTCGTTATCCGACTTTAATAATGTTCTGCCCTGAATGAAATAGATGCTCCAATTAGTCTGCCTTTGGCCAACATTTTCTACTTAAGCTACTTAAGCAAAGTCTATTTCTAGGCATTTGTCGAGTGTTTTCTTTTGACTCAATTCAAAAACGTGAATCAACTTTATTGCATTATCCTTTACAATGACTTTTCTGCTCAAGAATTGATTTTTTGGGGTCAATATAAACCATGAAAGGAAGCAAGCGTTTTTATTTCTCTTAAGCACACAAACAAAAAAAAAAAAAAAACAGCTAAAGTCAATTGATTTGCACAAAAACTTTTATTATTGATCTTATTGAGAATCTAAAAAAATAGATAATTCATTTTTGTGAGAAACTCAGCAAGCAATTATTTAAAACCACCAACAACTATGGAGTAGAAGACTGCTTTTAAATGTTACTTGAGAAGATGAAAATCAACTTGTTAACTCGAGTCAACTCATTGACTCAATGTACATAGGTCATTGATATTATTTTGATTTGGGTAAACAATTTCAAAAGTCCTAGGAAGTGCAAAAAGGATAGAAGATTTAAGGACTACACAAGGAAAAAATTTTTAAAGATAAATTTACAAAAATATTGGGTTGGAGAATAAGTATTTGGCATTTTTTAGTAAAAATATAGGTTCTTAAGGTGTTATGTCTGAACACCTGAAGGTCTGAAGGTGTAATGTGTCTATTTTCAAGGGAATCGTTCTACAATTTTAACTTTTAGAGCTTTCTCCTCTCATAACATTTTCATGACTTAACTTTTTCCCTTCTAGGCTATTTTACGGTATGAAGGACGATTGATAGCAATTTGTTGATGATGAGAGTAATTTGTACTTTAAATTGCATTATTTTTTAAAAAAATTATCAAACACCTTTATGTTTTCATTGCGGCGAATTCAGCACCAAATAATTTCTGCGGCGAATTGAGCAAAAAGTTGGGCTGAAGATTTTGGGCTATCTTCAAAGTAGTCAATTAATAGTAAATAGAAATAAAAAATTTTTTCGTAATCTTCAAGAACTCTTTAATACTGTAAAAAAAGTTTGATAACCATATATAATAAAGAAAGTGAAAAAAAAATTGTTGAATATACGTAATTTTTTAGCATTCTAGACGGTAATAGTACCTTAGTGCTTTATTATACTAATACCCATAGATGCTTCAATTTCACGGTATGTCACCGTATGTCAGTCGTATGATTTTGGACGACTTTCAAGAAATTCGTCTTGGAACGAACGTGATTTAATTCGTTATTCCAGATTTTACAGTGCTGCAGGATGGTGCTTTATCATTGTATCGTAAAAATAATTGCACGAAAATGTGTCATTTTCCGCCCGAGGTGAATTTTTCAATTTGAATCAACACAATTTGTGCTCAAATGGCAAAATATTCTGAAGAAGGGTATGTTTCTTTCAATGTCAAGTTTCTAATGAGAACGTTAAATGGTAAGTGTTACTACTTGCTGTTGCCAAGGTTAGAAATATAAATAGCAACTCTCGTAACCATGCAATAAATCAATGCAACGGTAATCCATTTGCATTACATTAATTGGTCTCTTGGAGGACCTCGTGACATCATCGATTTTTTTCTTATTTTCTCATAAGGTCAAAAACCTTATCTTGTCGATCCATAAAATTTACCGTAGCGCAAATTGTTACTAAGATTGCAACGATCTATGTTGAATTCTATGCAACGTTTTTTCAGTTTTGTTGCATTTTCATTGCAATAATTGATTGTCAACGTTGTGTCATGTCGTTAAGGTTGACGTCACAACGTTACGTTTTACCACTCAGGTTATCAAAAAAGTTGAAAAAAGCATTTTTTCAAAGTGCATCGACGTTGCATGGAATTGTTACTCGCCGAGTATAGGTACAATGACAAAAATAATAGAACGACAATAAAGATTAATTTTTTCACTTTATGGCAAAAATTAAAATAAAATTTAAGAAGTCATCGGAACGAGCAGGGGGGAACTGCTTAAGCAACCCAACTGAAAATTTGTTACAGGGAACACTAAGTATATGGTGGTGCTAAGGTAAAAAGCATTATACGTAGAAAGCCTTGTTTTGAGCACTTACGACAAAATATACGATAAATTCAAGACGCCATAAGGCCGTGAAGAGAGCCGCTCCAAGATTGAAAATGTAGCAAGGATGCAACGGCGTTTCATGGAATTATAACTCGGTAGGTATTTGCAGTAAGTATTAACTGGCGGCCGTGGCGCAGTGGGTAGAGTATGTGACCCATAAGCCAAAGAAAACTGGTTCAATTCCAATCAGACACAGAAACGTTTTTCAATTGAATTAATTTTTCTGATCGGCCTTCACCTCTCTGCAGATAATGGCAAACCTCAGAGAGTAAATAATGCCATGTAAAGCTTCTTGAGAATATGCTCATTAGCCGTTCGGAGTCGGCATAAAACTAGTAAGTCCAGTTCTCCATTAATTGTGTACAAACATTTAATAACACGCACAACACAATTTAATCATAAAAAGTTCGGTCAAAGTCCTTTCAAGGGCTGAAATGGCCATGTTATTTAAATTTAAGTATTTGCATTACGGTAAATTTTATAAAACTCAAATGAAAAATTTTTACTTAGCCTCACAATAAAAAAGAAAAAAAAATTATGACATCGTCTGTTGGCGGAAATAGAAGCTTATGCAACAAAAATGCAAAATTGTTGCATGGAATTATTACTAGCTGAGTAAAAGTGCTGAGTAAAATTTTATTTAACGGTTCTTTGAACTCAAAATGAAAATGAAAAAATTTTTTTTGGAAGTACGACTTCGCGTTGACAACCGCTGAAAATAGTAAAAATACAACGACAATAAAAAACTTTGCATGGAAATATAACTCCGTAAATATTGGCCTTACTGTAAACTTAATGGAACAAGAGCAAAGCTGAAGTTTTCGACCACATCAGAAAAATAAAACAAAAATTAATGGCGTCATAAGGTATATTTCATGGAGCTAATGGAAATGTAACTGGTACATTTGGTGCAAATGAAAAAGAAAAAAATATTGAAAAATAAATAAAAATAAAATTAAAATTAGGACAAGCATTAGGACAAGAATTTTGATACGGATTGGAACAAAGATTAGAAAAAAGATGAGGGTAAGGATTTGAACAAAGATTAGGACCAAGAATAACATAAGTAGTAGTACAAAGTATTGGACAAAGATTGAAGTATGACTTTACAAGAATAAGGACAAGGATTCACACAAATACTGGAAAAATTACTAGGACAAGTTTTGGGACACATAATTGGGCATAATTGAAGCCATATTTAGGTCAAGATTGAAAAAATGATGAGGAAAAGGACTGGAATAAGGAATAGAATAAGGATTCGGATAAGCTTAGGACGCACTTAGGACAAGATATAGGACAAATATTGGAAAAATATGTGGGACAAGGTTAAGGTAATAAATTCGAACAAGGAAGGGATCAGAAATTTGGAATTTGGGGTTAAAACAACAATTTAGACAGGGACAGGGACAATAATTAGGACAAATATAAGCACAATAGATAAGTATGAGATAAGTTTGGGAGCAATAAATACGCTGTCATGTTAAAGCTTTCGGGTGTGTCCACGACACAGCCAACTCTATTTTTTATTTTCGTTATAAGATCAATGGACTAATCTTTGTAGTTGTAAAGTAAAATTGCCGTAAAAGTTCCGTAGCACAAGTAACACGATTAATAATCTCATGCAACAAAATTTCAATTTTGTTGCATAAGCTGCTTTCTCCTTTATCTGATGACGTCAATATTTTCTTTTTTGTTTCTTTTTTTGAACAGCCAAGCATAAATTCTTCTTTAATGTTTGATAGCATTAACCATGGCACATCTACTCACGAAATAAGAATTCCATGCAACGCCGCTACATGATTGTTGCATTTCCAATCTTGGAGCGGTTCTCTCCGCGGGCTCATAGCGTCATAAAGTCAAGGAATAAATTTTTTCTGTCGTAGTTACCAAAACTTTTTATCATACAACCTTTGAAGCTTTGAAGTTTAAAGACTATTTGAAAGCTTTAAACTGTCAGCTTGAATTTGAAATGTCATTATTTTTTTTTTAATTCAAGTTGGACATTATTTACTCTGTTAATGAATGAATCCTGAATATACTGAAGCAAACCTGCAGAAATCTTTTCTTAAATTGTTGTGATTTTTACTTTTATTTTTTTTTTATTTGTGCTGCTCATATCCTGGACGTCACCTTCCTAGATATAAAGAAAATTAAAAAAAAAAAGAAAACACACCCTCGAATTGACATAAAATCTATTTCACATTCTTCAACAGTGTCCTTCAATAGTATATTTTCCAACATTACTGGCAATGTTTCGAATTTCTTTTCCTTCTTCATCTCTTCTTTGTGGCCCGCCTAGACTTCGTAGCAAACTATTTTTTCAGGATTTTCTTCGATGTCTGCATTCAATTTGCTTCACTTTGTTCTAAATTTCAAAAATGTCACACTTATATTTTGTTTTTTTTTTAACATTTTATAGGTTTGTTTTATGTGCTAACATAGGTTTTCGCAAAAAGAAGTATTTGTATCTATGCAATGGTGTTTGTGGGCGAGTAGATAGATATGTTTGTGTGTAAATATGTAAATATCGGGTTGGGGAAAGAGTATTCGGCGTTTTTCTGTTGGCTTCACCTTCAAGTGTCATAACTTGAAACGTTTAGGGGCATCATGCAATACTTTTTTTTTTGTGCTTAACAGAAGACAAATCACCTGATTATTTTTAAAAATTTGATTGAGATTGGTGCGTTGTGTTAAAAGTCATTGCGAAGCAAAGATGAATGAAATTCAGAAAAAATACGTTATATTTTATAATTTTACTACGACAAAGGGAAGCGAAGAAGAAAAGCGTGACAGGCGTGTTTAAAAAATTGTGCTGTATATTGTGAAGGTAAAAGTACTCTGTCCTAACGAACTGCCAGTAAATGAGTCGCTCGCTTTCGTTCTTGAAATTTGAAATGAAATGGAAGATACTCTTCGCTCTGGTCCGTCACCTATCACCTATGTATATGTTTAAGACTCAAGAAAACCGTTATGTGAATAGTCACGACTAAAGATCGACCACAAAACAGTTTTAAACCATTTGCATAAAGTTGGTTTAACAGCTGATAAAAAGTGGATCACATACAATAATGTTGTCCGAAAACTGTCTTGGTCGAAAAAGGTGAAGCTTCAAGAACGGTATCAAAGTCGGGACAAGGACGACCAGGAAGGCGATGCTGTGTGTTTGTTGGGACTGCAAGGGACTATTTATTTGTAACTCCGCCTGTTCTCAGGAGCAGCCTGTCCAAAGCCAGGATAAAGGATGATGGTCGCTGGCAACGGGTTTGCCCTTTCCTGTGTAAATGAGAAGGGACTACCCAGATCCTGGAGTTGGTCGCCCAATCTGGGAAGTAGGTGGACCGTTTGACTAGATCAACGGTAGTGTATGCCTATGAGGGAAAAGCAATGATCCTAAAAAATTTGTTAACACGGGGATAATCGTTACTCTCGACAGACGTACAAGTCCCCACTGATACATTTCGCATTGGTCTCTGGATAGTCTTATAAGTCTTGTTAGTCTTATAAGGCTGGTTAAAACGATGTAATCAAGAGGTGTCAAATATGGGTACTACGAGTGTGAAAAGTTTATCTTAGTAGCCTCGGAGTACCGGTTTGAAAAAGTGGTAATCAAGGAGTGTCATATTGGGTACTCCAAGTGTGAAAAGTTCATCTTGGTAGCCTTGGAGTACCAGTATTGAAATGGAGCAAATAGTGGTGACCTTGTGTCACACACAGTCAAATGCCATGTGGTCTACTCTGTAGCACGTCCAAGCAGTGGTGGCTTTTTCCTTCACAGTAAATAGTGATGAATGCGGATGTGGGAGACTATCGATGGGATGGCCCTTCGGGGAGTATTGTGCTGGCTGTGGTAGTTCAATGACGAGAACAGGTATGTGAGATCGGAGTGGAGTTGCGCTTAATCAACCGGGTGGCAATGCCCATAAATTGTCAGAGATGTTAGATGGGTCTTAGGCCTATACGGCAGGTGTCTGAGTTACTCAAAATGGAATTTCCTTCTGTCAGCAATAGTGTGAATGGATGCTTAGTAGGTGCATCAGCGCTGTCATCGAGCCAATTGAGTGGTATATGTTAGAGGAGCCTAATGGGGTCAGCGATATTGACGTTACTTTAACCAATAGCATAGCCTTAGATATTTACTGGGTAATTCGTGGGGGTTGGGAAATAAGTGACCATAATCAGGATCAGATTGCAGAGAGCCAGAGTGCCACTGCTGGAGACAGTGATGTATCCCAGCATAGAGATAGGTACGGAGTAAGCTTAAGAGATTAAAAGGAGCTGTTAGTCCGTATTAAAGATCAAGAGTGGAGGGAGTTTGTTCATGGGAATAGAGGCGACCCATGGTGTATGGCATACAAAATATGTCGTGGCTAGGGACGATCTATTGACTAGAGCGATATCCGCCAATATGGTACCTTTCTGACAGAATGGCGGAATTGTGTTAATGCTCTGTTGGGTTAATTTTTTCCGAGGACCGATGGTGAGGCCACTTCTCTTTTAAGGGAGGTGGAGGATCCCATGGCCTTGGAGAGGAGTAAGATAGAGTTTAGCATTATGCTAGTCAGGGGGAAAAAATCTCGGGGTATAGATGGTATGACTGGAGAGATGTGTAAAAGCATCTGGAAGGTTTTTCTTTAGTACCTGAAAGCCTTGTACGGTAAGTGCTTGAGCGAGGGCTATTTTCCCAACGTGTGGAAAATGGCAAGAGTGACCGTGCTCCTGAAGTCACCTGATAGACTGAGGAGTAATCATCGGTCCTACCGGGGCATCAGCCTTCTTCCGGTGCTTGGAAAAATGCTGGAGAGGGTTATGGTGGAACGGCTCCAGGAGTACGAACACCTGCAGATTTGCGATAGGCGATTTGGTTTCCGCAAGGGGAAAAGCTTTGAACATCTGGCTGTATGTCAAGGGCTCCGTAGAAGAGAGCAGCTCCAAATATGTTTTGAGGCTATTCGTTGATTTTATGGGTGCTTTTGTCTATCTGTGCTGGGATAAGGTGACAGACAGATTAAGGGCGGTGGGTTGCAGGGAAATTAAGCTCTGGCAAAGCTATTTCTCTCATAGAGAAGCATGCGTGTTAGGCGTAAACCAAACAGTAGGGAATGATGTTGTTAGTGGGCGGAATTCGTGTTCGTGATAGACCCCGGTCCATAGGGGTCTATCTGTGGTCCATTCATTGATGATGGATCCTCTGTTACAGCAGCTTGAACGTGAGTCTAAGTGCTGTGCGTATGCTGATGACCTGCTTGTTCTGGTTGGAGGACAGTCTCATGCTGAACTTGAAGCCAGGGCAGGTGAAGTTATGGCTACAGTGTGTGCATGGGGTTCACGTGTAGTTGTTAGCGTGGCGAGGGACAAGTCCGTGATGTTGCTGCTTAAAGACAGATTATCTCGTGGTCAACCTCCCTTCGTCAGCTTGGAGGGAGTATGTCACAGGTATGTGACAGAGGTCAAATATCTGGGAATTTGGATGAAAGAGAATATGAACTTTTTGGCGCACCTAGAGAAGAGTGCGTAGACTACTTAGGAGTGACTGGCGGGCTGTGCGCCTCATATATGATGGACTATTTGTTGCTTATGCAATTTATGGCTCGGCTGTGTGGGACGATGTGGTCAGTTCTGCTGTAGGCAGATTCTCTCTTGTCAGAGAGTAATCTTAATTGGGTGTTTGCCGGTGTGCCGTACGGTCTCTATGGATGCCTTGCAGGTGCTGATGGGGGCACTTCCTCTGGATCTGGTGGTAATGCAAACCAGCATTGCATACCGGATTCGGAGGGGTCATCCCCTTGTAGTGACTGATTGGACTTCGGACGTGTTAGTTAGGGATATGAGTACCACAGAGTGGAAGGCTATGCTGAAGGAGCGCGTACAATCTAGATAGAACCATGGTAAAATTACCTACCAGTTTTATACATGACGTGGCGTTCGTTGAAAGACGCCCGGACTTTGGATTTTCTTTGAGTATAGGCTTGCTTTTAACTGTCCATGTTTCACTGAACGCATTCTTGTGTAAGAGAAATCTCAGCACGAAGGTTGTGATTGCGGAGCAGTCTTTGAAGATTGGCAATATGTCTTGTACGAATGTCCTCTTTATGAAAACATTCGAGATTTGGGAGCCATGGGCATAATGGTAGAAAATGAAGAGTTCGACGTGAGAAATGCGCTTGCATCTAGTGAGCAAATTACCAGGTTGAACGAGTTCGCATGTCAATTGTTTACTAGACGCCGTAACAGGTGAATGATTCCTGCAGTCATTCATCTGTAAGATAGTATGTGGATTCAATGGGTTCAATTATATGAGGAGTTGTTCATTAGGAACACTTTTAAATGGCCACCAGTCCAGAGCGGTGATGAGTTCAACTGGCACGAGCTTGCTACGAAGTTCGGCCAAAGACTTAAAAACTGGCGCCACGGGTAGTCAGTGGCCCCTGACTTATGCCAAATCGACTGATTGATTGGTTTGGGTATGGCTCTTCGGGGAGAATCGTGGTGGTTGTGGTTTACTACCTATATCGCGGGTAGAGCAATCTTGCTAAGTGTGTAGTTGCATTCACAACTCGGGTGTTGTACCCCTTAGTACGGAAGAGGTGTTAGATAGGCCTGCACCCAAACCAATGGTTGTGATATGTCATCACAACATGGAGAAAATTTGGTACCTTTGAATACTGGACTTTGAATACTTGAAGGCGCAGGTTGACGCAATGTTTTGGTCCCATGCTTGAAGCACTGTAGAATTTTAGTCTAGGCAGGTGTCTACGTTGGCGTCCGTGGCGTAGTTGGTTAAAGTGCGTGGCCGCTATATCAACGAACTTTGGAGACCCAGGTTCGAACCCCAGCAGCGACAGAAAATTATTTGAATTAAAATAATTTTTCTGTACGGCCGCCACCTCTCTGCAAACAATGGCAAACCTCAGAGAGTAATCAAAACGCCATGTAAAGCTTCTTGAGAACGAGAACATTCCGTTCATCGCCGTTCGGAGTCGGCGTTAAGCATGTAGGTCCGGTTCTCGGTCAATTGTGTACAAACTTAATAACACGCACAACACAATTGATCATTAGAAGCAGGCCAAAGTCCTTTCAAGGGCTGAAATGGCCAGTTATTTATTATTTATTTATAGGTGTCTACGTTAAACACATTCGGATTTATTTTCTTTCAGCAATTAATGCGGTTGAAGCAAAAAATTTAAGAAAAATGAGACCGGAATTGATCAACAGGAAATGTGTTGCATTTCATCATGAAAACACAAGATCACTCACATCTTTGTTGACCCCGGAGAAACGAACAGACTTTGCATGGAAAGTTTGATGAATCTACCTTATAGTCCTGACATTGCACCGTCAGATTATCATTTGTTGCGATCTCTCCAACACTCTCTTACTGGGAAAAAATTAACATCAAAAGACGTCTGCGATTAATTAGAATTCTACAATAAAGAAATCATGGTTCTAGCGAAAAAATTGCAGAAGGTAGCTGAAAAGTATGGTGAATATTTGGATAAATCAAATGTTGTTTAAATAAAAAAAAAAAAAAATTGTATTTGTACTAAAAAACGTCGAATATTTTTCCCAAACTCTATATACGATGGTTGCCTTTTAAGTCTTGTGCCTAACAGTGAAAAAATAGTGGCTCATCAGTGAAAATGCTTTTATTGTTTTTCAAAGTAGTCTCCAAGAGAATAAATATACTTTGGCATTCTTTTGAACCAATTTTTGAAATACTTTTGCCACTCTGAAGTTGGTATCTCTGAAACCAGGTTTTTGAAGGCTTCAACGGCCTGTTCGGGCGTAGAAAAACGTTCGCCACGCATTTTTAATGATAATATGAGGAAACAAGAAGAATTCATTGGGTGCCAAGTTGGGACTGCAAGGTGGCTGATCAATCAATTCCACGTTTTGAGTGCTCATAATCTCAGCTGAGCTTGGTCTAATGTGTGGGAACTCAGATTGTCGTGATGTAGAATGATCTTCTTTCGGTGGTTGGTTTTCCTCAATTCTCCAAAGACTTCCGGCAAACAAATGGTTGTGCACCATTCAGGACTAATAGTTTTCCATTGATCAAATGGTGCAGTTGTTCAGTTGTACAGTGACATGACCGGTTTTTCTGAAAAAACTAGCACCCATTTGCATGGATGTGCTCCGTCGACGGACAACTTTTGACGGGTTTTGCTCACCTAAACAGTGGATTTCCTCTTTGTTTCGGGCTCATAAGCATAGATCCATGATTAATCATTTATGGCGATGTCGTAGACGTGTTTCGAACAACCTACGCTTTTTTTGTCTCAGCATTTCCTTGCAAAAATCGATGCGAGCCTTTTTTTGAGCAACAGTCAAATTATGGGGCAACAAACGGGAACAAATCTTCCTGACACCTTAATGTTAATGTAAAATCAAATGTATGCTAGTTCCACTAATACCCAAGGATGATTTCATCTCACGGTATGTCACATGCCAGTCTGCTTTCAACAGTTCACGCACAGCATCGATGTTTTCTGCCACAACACCGGTTCTTGGACGTTCCTCGCGAAATTCGTCTAGGAGAGAATGACGACCACGCTCAAATTCATTGAACCAGCGTTTAACAGTTGCTGGGTGTTGTAATTCATCACTAAAAGTCAAACTAAGTTCATCGATGCATTATTTTCTTGTCAATCCACGTCGAAAATCGTCAAAAATCATCACCCGAAAATGTTCACGTGTTAATTCCATTTTTTTGCTGAAATACAATTTTTAAACAACTGTAAACAACACAAAAAGCGCACATACACCAAAATGTTGTGATTACGTTTAGGCTAGAAAATGTCAAATTTCCGAATGGAGCTGTCAATTCTTCTGTCAATGCTTAGTGTTGCCGAGCCACAAGACTTAAAAGGCAACCTTCGTATCACTTTGCGTGGCAGCTTTTTTTCTAAGCTTTTCATAAAACAACCATTACTATGTTTCCATGGCGAGTTAACTCGGGGTTTACTCGGGGTTAACTCGCTATGGAAACGCGAGTTGAGTTGAGTTTCGTTAAATCCACGAAACTCCACGAAACTTGTAAGATTTAACTGGGTTCTATCTGTCAAAGTGAATGCTGCCATTTAGTATCTATTTCGCTAGTAAAACAATAACAAAAATGCAAATGAAATTGACAAGTTCGACTCAACTCGATGCTGTGCATGGAAACACTATCGAGTTAGCGACGCCATTTTCTTAACTCGACGAAAACCCTAACCCCGAGTTAACTCGCCATGGAAACATAGTACATGATCTCCATTTTGCATTTCCTTGACCGCGGCTTAAGCAGCCTGAAGGATATCTGCAGCCTTACGAAAAGATTTTAAGTTTCTCCTGCTGCCGCTGTTGTTACTTCAGACGCTGCGTTGCAAGCTCTGGCTCTGGCTGAGTGTTACTCCAGCTGAGCAGCTGTCGCGCACAATTGGCGCAAATGCAACAACAACGAGAATAACAACAAAACAGCTAAGCAAATAATAATAAAGCCGGGAATTTTATTTTAAGTTTTCACTTTCTTTTTGCTGCGAGGCTTTTTTCGACTTTCCTTTTAAAAATGCAAAATTGTCCTTTTTTAAAACCATACATTTCTGCCACTCTAAACACACATTCAAGCCTTCACACCTCTTTTGACACACACACACACACACACGCATACAAACACACTCAACAGAACGCCAAAGTAAACCGTCTGAACCAGCCTTTCTCAATGAATGCCATTTTTTTGCATAGCCTTCGGCAGCAGTTTTTTTTCACATTTTTCTGAGATCTTTGTTTTTGTTTTCTTGTTTATTGTTCTTGTTGCTATTGTTGTTGTTTTTGATGTTGTTGTTTTTATTGTTGTTGTTATTGTTCCTTTTACAGCGGCTGGCAACTTTTTCTCGCACTTGTTTCTTATTTTTTTTTTTTGTTTTTTTTGGTTTTTTTTACACACTTTAATGTTGGCCAAGTGCTAATTGCTGAAGTGCGTAAGCATGTAAGTGTATTGCGTGTGAATGTTAGTGTGTGTATGTGTGAGTGCGTGAGTTTGTATGTATGAGTCTAAGTGCCAGTCATAGCAACCGAAAGTGATTAATTGCAATGGTGATAGCTGCTGTTGGCGCTTAAGTGGTCATTATCAAAAACACTTATTCACATATGTACCTAATTGATTCTTATTTGTAGGATGTGTAAAAGAAAAGTAACAATAAAAAATTAGTGCAATGAATTCCAATTTAAGTCCATTTTGCAGCTGGTTGCGCAGCTGATTGATTTCCGCTTGAGTACTTGCGGCTGCATGTATAAAGGAATAATAGATTCGAACACAGCTGTACACTTGAAATTAAAAAAAATATCCATGGTCCCGACAATCGAAGGTTTTTCACCACCAGAGTGTAGTTGTTGGGGCCAATGATATTACAACTAAACTTCTTGGAGCAAATATACAAGTAGCTGTCGGGACCAACGATATTATAACTAAACGTTTTCGAGCAAATATACAAGTAGCTGTATACGAATATACGATAGTTTGAGTATCGATTGTGGGCTCTATAAAACATAAGAATAAATTGAAATGTATATAATACACCATGTAAGGAAGATGTTTCCGAAACTATTAACGGTTTTATCTTTTTCCCGATTAGGAAAGGGTAAATGAAAAAATAAAATAAAAAATTAAACACATTCTTGAAATGAACCATGTGAAAACAGCTACGTCACATATTGTTTTTTGCTCTTTTATTTTCATGCTGTTCCTTAAGCAGGCTCAACTTTTGCCTGAGACACTGAACAGAATAGTTAAACACACCATCTCAATAGCAATATTTTCAGGAATTCCTTTATGAGAAAATTCCAAATGTAACTACTTCCTAGATGATTTTTCCGCAAATCATTGAAGAAAATTAAAGATGAGAAAAAAAAAGATAGCTTTAGGAATTATTTGACGTATGCGGCAGCTTATTGGAAACATACACAGGGCGAACACATATGCATAAAAACTAACACATGAAAATTCCAATGCCCAACGTCACAAAAAAAAAAAAAAAAAAAAAAATGATGGAAACATGTATCTATGTGTGTAGCTTGGGTATGATTTCTATGAAACTCCAACAACTAACAGGGCGATTTATAAACATAAACGAAAACAAACCAAAAATAACAATGACAACAACAACAACTAGAGCAGCTACTACACACACAGCACATCAAAACATCCCAGTAGGTAAACCAATCCATCCATAATGCGTTATCTCCTGCTTATTTTTCAACCGCGAGGCATGATAAGTTCCCTTTCACATCCCCATTACTTTTACAAAGGCTTAGCCGCCTCTAGTAAGCTTCATTTTGTAAAGTATAACTATTAAAAAATGATCTTCGACTGGGCCGAAGTTAAAATACCCCAACGTCAGTAACAAAGTACACTTCAAGTCTTAAGAAGTCAAAAAAATGTTTATTTGTAAAATCATTTTCGTCATAGTTTTAACAGAAAATATTCGTTTTGTTCTTTAATGAGGTCACTTTGTATGGGAGGTGGGTGTGGTTTTCACTTGATTTGGTTGAATTTCATACACAGAGTACATGTTGTATATCAAAGTTCATATGCGAAATTTCAAGTCCATACGTTGAGTTTTGTGGCATTTAAAGAGATTTTACATTTTTTATAAAGTCACTTTGTATGGGCGGTAGGCGTGGTTTTCATCGAATTCGTTTAAGTTTCATACTCAAAGTGTATACTAAAGAGCAAAGCTCATATGCACAATTTCCAGTCCATATATTAATTTTTGTGGAATTCTAAGAGATTTTACCGTATTGATAATGTCACTTTGTATGGGAAGTAGGCATGGTTTTCATCCAATTTGACTCATTTTCGAACTTGACCTTTATTTTTTAGACAAAAGTTTAAATATTGACTTTCGTGAGGATAGTTTAATAATTACGGCTGTAATCGTGATCACAGACAGACAGACGGACATGGCTAAATCGACTCGGGTGGTGATCAAGAATATATACACTTTTCTATAACTGCCACGCCTCCTTATGGGCGTTACAAACGGAGTCACAAAATTAATATACCCCGTTTACGTTTTTTAAACGTAGGGGTATAAAAATCATCATTGTACAGTGAACGCCAAAACAAAGTGTACACCATATGTTTAAATACTTTTTACTTATAGCGCATTCTTTTCTGAAAAAAAATTCTGCCCTTACAGAATGCAGAATTTTTTAGATTCTGACCTGAATTTACAGAATGTTGACCTCTTTTGAGCTGAGAAAAGAACAGAAAAAATGCAACATTTTTTTTTTTAATATTGGCTGCACTGTTGTTTTGATTTCTGACTAATTTATTATTGATTATTTATTTATTATTTTATTCGTCTTCCGGTGATGAAGATGACGAATCGAGCAATTCATTTTTTATAAAACTAACCACTTTAACCAACAACATATTGGAATCAATTTCAGACATTTTTCAAAATTAGAAATCTTTGCTTATCACAATTTTCTTAGCACAAAGTATGAGTTGTCAAAATTATTTTACTTTTCTTTAATGTTGGTATTACTAGAGGGCAGAATACAGAACCGTCGAATTTTAAAGGTCAGAAAATTCTGCATTTGTTATACTTTTGCGGTCAACATTTTCGAGAAAAGAACACGTTTTATTTTGAGGTCAACATTTTTTTTTAGAAAAGAACAGAAAAAATGCAGAGTTCTTGAAGAGGGCAGAAAAAATGCAGAATTTTTTTTCAGAAAAGAATGCGCTATTAATAATACTTTTTTTACTTATAAAAAATTTTAGTATTTTTGAAATTAATAATTTATGCTCTTATTAATACTTAACTAACTAAAAATATAAATTCTTTTAAAACAAATTTTCACATAATTCAAAAACGAAAAATACTCCATTTTCTTCGAGTCAAAACACTTAAAGTTGTAAATAAGAAAAAATAACTTCAGTCCAATTATTAATATTTTTTGTTTTCCTCGTGCTGGAATGACAGCTTTCAACCGTCTTGGCATTGACTCCACAAATATCGTTGGTACGTTTGATGAAATTTTGTGCCATTCTTCAAGTGAGTCCTTGCTGGATATCGTTCTCTTTCTTATTTGTTTATCCAGATGTTCCCACAAATATTCTATCGGATTGAGATCCGGTGATTCTGGGGGGGGGGGGGGGGGTGATCCAGCTGTTTTGGAGTTTTGCACAGCAATCATTCCTTCACTACCTCGGCTGTATATTTCGGATCGTTTTCCTGCTAAAAACATCTACAAGCGACCCAGTCCTAATTTGTTAACACTAGCTGGCAAATGTTTATTTTAAATATTGAAGTAATGGAATTTATTTATTGTACTGTTAATAAACATTTAATTTCCAACTCCGTTTGCCGTCATACACTCGCACACCATCACCGAGCCCCCACCATGCTTTATTGTAGAAGTAATATTTTGCTCCTTGAACTCCTGAGTTTTGCTTCTCCATATTTTTTGTAGATTTTTTCTTTCCAAAAATTTCGAATATGCTTTCGTCACTAAAAAATATGTTTTTCCAAAATTAAATTTAACTATTTTCTTACTTTTTATACGATATAAACGGCTTTTTTCGAGGGACTCTTCCAAATAAATCATTTGCATTTAATGCACGTCTTATTTTACTGGCACTATCGTTACTTAGATATATTCACACTATTCTTAATACTGATCGTATTGCGGCTTCACAGAGTTGTTTTGTTCTGCCAGCACATGGTTGATTTTCTATTGCTCCAAATTTTTTGTATTTGTCAATGATTTTATTGATCTCTATCAAAAATTGAAGCTATTTCGCGAAGTGATTTTCCTGCGTTATGGAATTTTATCACTAATTACCGTGATTCAATTTAAAAAAAAATTTTCTTACAACTTACTTCCTCACTTTACCAAAGGCGAATGATGCAGAAACATCAACTAACATCATAATTAACCAATTTGAGAAAGATACCGTTACATTTGTTTAAAATATTTGAAATTGCTATGCTTACTATGCAGGTGTACGCTTTGTTTTGACGCGATAAATACGGACTATTTTGTTTTTATTAAATATTTCGTTGTTGTGGTAAATTATTTGCAAAACTTTATACTTATATTAAGAGAGACTTTGATAAGAATTCAAAACATAATAAATTTTGTGACTAATCACAGTGTTAGAAACTTTTATGTGGTATAACTCGTGTACAAAAAAAGTGTGCACTTTGTTTTGACGATCACTGTAATTACGCATTCCTTAACAAAAAAAAAAAAAAGATACAGTAGTTTCGACTATGTCGTAACACAAGACGTAGAATTAGTCAATTCGCTTTTGATGACAACTTTTTTAAAAACTATTTAGCAAAATATTTATTCCATACACCTGAGCATATGACCTTTAAAAGAGTGCCGGAGAGGCTTAATATGTATGACCGACCCCCATTACTTTTGAAAAAGGAACATTTTTGCCTTTGACACCTATTCCCTCCGACCTCCTTAGGGGGCTCCCATACAAATTTTATGGTTTTTGTTCATTTATTCCATACACCTGAGCATACGACCTTTAAGAGAGTGCCGGAAAGGGTTAATATGTATGACCGACCCCCATTACTTTTGAAAAAGAAACATTTTTGCCCTTGACACCTATTCCCTCTGACCACTCCTTAGTGGGCTCCCATACAAATTTTATGGTTTTTGTTTATTTATTCCATACACCTGAGCAAATGACCTTTAAAAGAGTGCCGGAAAGGGTTAATTTGTATCACCGATAACTTTTGCAAAAGGAACATTTTTGCCTTTGACACCTATTCCCTCCGACCACTCCTTAGGGAGGCTCCCATACAAATTTTATGGTTTTGTCGATAAAACCGGAAACTGTCGATAAATAGGTAGCAAGTTTAAGCAAACAAAAAAATCAAATGTTGGCTTTATATTTCATGAAATTGTGTAAAATTTATATAAGTTAGAGAGTTCTAACATGAATTTTTGTCGCATTGAAGATCAAGCAGACCAACAAGTGCTAACATCAACATTGTACGATCAGTACTTTAGGCCCACCAAAAGCTCAACAAGTTATATAAATACCGACACCTGATCACTATCAACCACCCTACTTGCCTCCGAGAATGACGTATTCTAAGTCAAAAAAAAAAGTGCAGGGAATGTTCTCCTTACGGTCGAAATCGTTCGGGTTTCCATGCTAATGTACTTTAATTGATAGGCTGGATGTATGAAAGAAAACGTAAGGTACACGTAAGGTACATCATATGTAACGAGCACATAATCCATCTCAGCCTTCCCCATGACATAAAATCTAAGCACTGCTTACGTTTTCTCTTGAAAAATAACCTGAGCGTAAGGCGACGGATTGCGCTTGCTATTTTTTTGCTCTCTTTTCACTTTCTTTCATCTTTTTGTTGTTTTTTTGTGAAGATAGAAAATAAAAAGTAAAACAGGATGGCAGAAAATAGCTCAATGAATAAATGAGAAAAAACTTGAAAAATTCCAATTGTTGATGATGTTGCAACCTGATTTTTCAATTTGAAAAATCTCAAATTGACTGAATTTATGGAGTAATTGTTGATTCTAGAATTGAAAATTTGAAATTAAATACATTTTTGGTTAAATTATTTTTTTATTAAATATTTTAAACAAAAAATAATACACTTTTGAAATTATCTGAACACTTAAAGGGCTTACACATCGGCGAATCTGTTCGTCACACGGCGGCCATGTTCACACAAGTTCGCTAGTTAAGAAGCGATGTTCGATAGTTTGTCACATGGTTGGCCGTGTTTACAAAAATTTTTGATTTTCTCTGTCGAATGATGAAAAACAACAACAAAAATCAATGGCTTGTGTGACTAACAGGTTCGTTCAATTTGAACGCCAGCTTTTTCACACACGTTCGCGCCGCCATGTTGTTCGACGAACAGATTCGCCGATGTGTTAGCCCTTTTAAAATACTGAAAAAAAGTAATTTAGTTGTTTTCTTTTTTATTTTTTAAATCACATTTTAAAATCATAATTTTGAACTATCCGAATGTCACGGATATATTCCTTCTTCGTAAAGCAATAATTTTAAAGTGCTCTTGAGCAATAGATGATTATTTTTTATAAAATTTTTTCATAAAGAATTATTATCAAAAAGTTATGCATTCAAAGATGAATAATCCTTAAAAGATAATTTATTCCTGAGGCCATTATATTTTTATGATTGAATTTAATATCTGCCAAAAAAACGGTGTAGGTTCTTTAAAACCCCGTCAAGAGTTATTGAAGATTTTATGAATTATCATTTTGAGAAACCTTCCGTTTCTCAAAAACAACACAAGATGCACAAAACACAACACAATATACACTGAACACAGTGTGATTTTTTACTTTTATAGTTTTATATCTTTTCATCTTATTTTTGTTATTTTTTTTGACCCACAATTCGTTCTCACTGCACCTGCGATGAGCAGACGTTCACTTTTTTTACTTTTTGCTTCTCTCTACCTCTTTGAAACAGATGTTAAAACCCATTATGAATCATAATTTATGATGCTTGCCACTGCATGTCTCTTACTTTACGAAATAAGTTACATATGAAAAGAATTACATGATTCTGAAAGAAGACGAGAGACGTTCGACTCAAACCAGCATTCTCTTTGTATTTGAAATTAAAAGTGAAAGTATAAGGTGCTCTAAATGTAATAAACCATGGTATAATAATTACAAGGTAGCATTGACAGTGGCTTGAGAAACCATCTCCTGTCAAAAAATATATTCAAAAAGAGAGCGCTCACAATCGGTCATTGAAAACACAATGTTGAAAACATTGAAGTGAAAAAGAACAACAACTTCGGCAACTGCATATTCATTTTCACAAATAGATGTTTTTGACAGCAGATGTTTTCTTATAGAAGAGAAAATAAGCAGTTGTCAATGCTAACTTGTATTATTATACCATCGTAATAAACAACATATTTACTTTTGCATACTCCTATTTCTACTAAAGGAAAACATGAATATTTAGTTAACACCTTACGATTTTTCCCACTGGGATTGTTAAGATTATGCACACACACAGACACACACACACACATAAGAATATAATGTCTATAAAAAGTATGAACAACGTAATGGCGCACAGTGAATTTGTTGTCACTTGGACAAAAATAAAAATAATTTTTTTATTTCGGATTAAGAGCAAAATGATGCCATTTAAAAGATAATATCCAAAAGAATGAAATATTGCGATAAAAAATCCAAAAAAAATTGCTTGTACCAAGCACGAGAACACGTCAAATTGAACTTATTTCCCAAGATTTAAAAATTTTCAAAAGAAAATTTACCAAAAAATGTATTTCTCTTCTGAGGTTTGAAAAACTATCCTAGCAGTTATTTTGGAGTCAATTGAAAAAGTGAACTAGTTCATTTCTAGCGCAGTTCGCAGTAGCTCTGAAAAAGTACAAAGGGCGTTCAGTGTAGAACAGTTATCTTTGCTTTTGTTTTCAAAAGTATTGCTGAAAAAAATAAACGCGTTCTGGCTACTTTTTAAAATTTGCTGCGCACAAGAAAAAACAGTAAAAAAAAAAATGTTTATGTACAAAATGTTTTCTGGAATGTGGATGGAAAAGATGGTACAAATGAGACCTTTAGGACCTTTCCGTGGCACTAAATATTTACACTTTTAATATGTTCACTTTAAAACTAGTTAAAAAAGAACCACTTTCAGGCTACTGCGAAAGCAACCAGTTTAAAAATGTTCCTAATGCAACTAGTTCAAATATAGGCAAAAAGGAGTGTTTCTGGGGACAATTGTCTTTTCCTATGACATCAACCCGCAAAAAGCGTCAGTTCGTTCAATGTTAAAGGGTATTGTAGTGGAACTAGTACTTTTTACTAGTCCTTTTTGAAACTAGTTCAGAACTATTTCAAATTTGGTCCACTTTTCTGCTGGGATATTAATTGAAAAGAGAAAATATTGTTGTACTCTTAATTTTTTGTGTTGGCAAGGGATACTTAAATAAAAATTTTGATGAGTTTTTTAAAAATTAAAAAAAAGAATGTGAAAAACTTACATACTTGACAATATTTGATTGAAATAATAAAAAATGCTGGTTTTTAATGTCAATCAAATTTAGAACTTTGGACTTAACATATATGAAAAAATTGGAAGCGACTATTTCCGATCTTTAAAACAAAATTTTAAAAATGACTAGTAAAATGGATTTTACATTTTTCCACTTTAACCTTAGTTCAGCCGACGAGTCAACTGGGTGACTATTTGAACTTTTTCACACAAAAAATATGTTTTCAACCAATTTTGTTAAGGGGTTAGGCCACCCTAGTCGCCGCAAAAATAAGCTCACTTTGGAATTTTTTCAGAAATACTACGCAATAAATCAAGATTTTAAAAATGGGATTTTATTAAAAATATCAGTGACTGTAGACAAAAATTTCGGTTGAAAATTGCCTGAGTTATGTTTCCCGGCAAACTTAAAAAACACAGTTTTGAGACAAACGCTTTTGAAGTTTTGAGTAGTACCAGTACCAGTTGTAGTAGTACCAGGCGGCTTATACTAAAAAAAAAAACGAAGTACTTAGAGATTTTTTCCGGCCATAATCTTTTGAGACATCATTTTTGAGATCAAAAGGGACCATAACAAAAAAAAAAAAAAAAAAAAAAAAAATCGAAAATGCTAGGGTGGCCTAACCCCTTAACCCATCCTCCGTGGAATATTAAACTTATAAATTTCAAGTAAAAATTTCTTCAATAATGAAGAATTATTCATCATTTATAAAACAGTCACCGAGGTAACTACTTCGGCCTTTAAATATAAATATAAATTACGTAGGGTTAACTTAAATTGCAGTTGAAAAAAATTATATACAGACATCCTTAAAAAATGTCTGTATATAATTTTAAAAAATTTTTTAAAAAAATTTTTTTTCGGGAATTTTTTTTTCATAGAAGGAAAAAAGATATCCTTTTCATATTTTGCACATTTATTTATCAACGTATAAGGAATACAAAACAATTTTTTCAGAATTTTTGAAGCGGTTTTTGACGTTATCTGATCTTTTTAAAAAAAATGCCAAAAAAATTGACGGTGTGCAGGATATCACCAGTCTGGAACTTCTGAAGAAAAAATAAAAAAAAACAAATTAATCCTTATTTAAGTGGCCACCGCCTGAACTAGGATAATTTTTATCCGCCAAAAAAAAACAAAATGGCGGCCATTTGAAAAAAAATCGATTTTCGAGGTTACAAAATCGGTCGCCATTTTGTTTTTTTTCGGCAGATAAAAATTATCCTAGTTGTGGCGGTGGCCACCTAATCCACACTGGTGATATCCTGCGCACCTTCAATTGTTTGGCATTTTTAAAAAAAAAATCAAATAACGTCAAAAACCGCTTCGAAAATTTTTTTTGTATTCTTTAAATGTTAATAAATATATGTGCAAAATTTGAAAACGATATATTTTTTTCTTCTATGAAAAAAAATTCCCGAAAAAAATTTTTTTTTAAATTTGTAACCTATATGTCCCCTTATAGTTTTCCTTGCTTTAAAGGTCTAATAATTTAAGAATAAATCGCACTTGCAGTTATTTAAGACCAACAAAGAGACAATAAGAGAGGTTTTTAAATTGAAAAATACATTTTTTATACCTGTTTTAATGGGTACATTCCCAGCAGAAAAGTGGACCAAATTTGAAATAGTTCTGAACTAGTTCCAAAAAGGACCAGTACTAGTTCCACTACAATACCCTTTAACATTGAACGAACTGACGCTTTTTGCGGGTTGATGTCATAGGAAAAGACAATTGTCCCCACAAACACTCATTTTTCCCCATATTTGAAAACTGGTTGCTTTCGCATTAGCCTGAAAAATGCTTCTTTTTTAACTAGATTTAAAGTGTACATTTTAAAAGTGTAAACGTTTAGTGTGCTGGAGCAAAGGTCCTAAAGACCTGATTTGTACGATCTTTTCCATCCACAATTTAGAAGAAATTTTGCTTATAAATGTTTATAAACATTTTTTGTTTTTTTTTTGTTATTATTTTTACTAGTGTGCAGCAAATTTAAAAAAAAGCCAGAACGCGCGTTTATTTTTTTCAGCAGTACTTTTGAAAACAAAAGCAAAGTGAACTGTTCTACATTGAACGCCTTTTGTACTCTTTCAGAACTACTTTGAACTGCGCTAGAAATGAACTAATTCACTTTTTCAATTGACTCCAAAATAACTGCTAGGTTGCTAATAAAAATTTTTCTTTTTTAGCATGTAACGATTTTTGAAGAAACCTGTTCTTGTTTTTTTTTACCGAAAATAATTGATAGAAAAAAAAGGCTGAATTTTTTAATATAAAATCACCATCATCGTCCAAAAAGGAGTTTCAATTAATATTACTTACTTTTTCTATAAAAATCAAGCCTTTTGGGAAAATGGTAACCGGTTTAAAAACACCGAATACATTTTTAAAACATACACCACGAATTTTACAATAAATAAAAACTTTCCTCCAAGTCAAAGCAAAATATAAAAAAGTAACCGGTTTATTTTGAAAAAACCCGGCTACTGGTACAAAAACCCGAAAGCATTTTTAAAATCAGCGTATCAATATAGCTTGAAAAAAACGAAGTTTCATCAAATTCTGATAAGTCCTTCTATTTGTGTTCCAATTTTGTATGGAGTCAACTCACTGTGTATCGTAGGATTGGTGACAGAATATTGTACAGACACAAAGAAACACACACACATACGCACACACTAACACATATTCTTTGTCAGTAGCAGCCATCCAGAATATTGCAATAAACAGTAAAATAAGAAAAACAACATTCAAAGGAATGTAACAATGACAACAACAACAACTACAACACCAACATAGAGCAAATCCTCAAAGTCATTCGCCGCTACTGGCGTCAAATATTACACAGAAAATGTCGCATCATTAAAATTGGCAGGACACGGATGCACATCCTTTGGATACAACTTCGTACCCTGCTGGTTTTGCGACGAACGCTCCAATCGTAGTTTTTGTTTTATTGTTTTTTTTATTCATTTTTGTTCTTTTTTTATATGTTCAATGCCCGCTCATAAAACTTTTACACTTTGCAAGAAAGCAAAAGCAACTCCAGCAGAAAGCATCCAAGACGTGTCTGCTGCGTAGCTAGCTAGCTCTTCGAACAATTTGAAAAGTCAGCGTCGCTGAGTCAATGAAAGATGATGATTGTACACAGCAGACGCAGAGACAATAGAAAAAGCAAAGTGGTGGGGCAAAAAATGTAGAAATATGCAAGCTAATTGCATTTAATGTAGTTTTTGATTATTCCTCGTGGAATAACTAGTAAAAGTGATTCTGCATAAATGAACAAACGCTGCGGAAACTAAAACATTTACTTAGGTATTAACCGAGTCTGAATAAACACAAGCCCGTTGCCATTACAAAGGAATCATTTTCAGTTTATTTACTTAAGACTTGATCAGTAGTCCTAGAGGCATGAACAGTTAATTAGGCGCTAGTTTTGAAGGCGTTGTAAGGAAATTGTAGATTCGTTGCAAGAAAATGAAAATGTTTGACGAATCTGCGATATGTTGGTTAAAAATATCATAACAGGTAACTTCAATAAAAACTTAAATGTACCCTCAACTTATTCGTATAGCAAATAAACTAAATGAAATATTCGATTCACAATCAATGCGTCAAATAAATAATTTTAATACACGGATTGCGGAATTACCTGAAACAATGATGGATCTTTAATAAACGCTAATGACATAATTTTTAAACAGTTAGAACAACATAAAATATCTGATCACGAAGCAATACTCAGGATGCTACTTATATTTCGTGATCTGGCAACGCTAATGTAATGCCAGTCAAACAGACGTTAACATTGGAAAGTTTGACATTTTGCAGCTTACACGTACTCACAACGTTTTGGCGTACGTGCACTTATTGCGTTGTTTACAGTGCTTTTAAAACTGTATTTCAGCAAAAAAATGAAATTAGTACCTGCACTTTTTCGTGTGATTAATTTGTCGAACTTCCAACGTGAATTATCTCAACAAGAGTTCATCGATATTCTCAATTCGACTTTTGGTGATAAAGCACCATCTAAAACCTCTATATATCGGTGGTGCACAGAATTCAAGCGAGGCCGTACTTCGCTCACTGACGAATTTCGTGAAGGGCGTTTAAAATCTGTTGTTGTGGCACAAAAATGAAAAAAATTTGGTCTTTACATTTATTCCTGAAACATATGTAGCAACTCTCGTATAAGCACTGCCCTGACAAAGGAATAAGAAGATTTAAGCAGGTTTTATATTTGGCTGTGTATAAATAGACTAAAATTAAAAATTTAAAAAAAATCAATTTATGAGTTATAATATCTCGATGTATTGTAAACTTAAATACTCAGAAGTTAAAAATTAATACTAAAAATATAAATGAAGTAGACAAGAAAAAATATTCACAATAAGCTTTAAATAAATTTAATGACCACATAGATTATATAGTAAGCAAAATTGCAAAGTCGAAATAAAAAAAAATCTATTTATTTAGGTACGTATGATTTCGAAAAATTCAATGTGTTTGAAATATTTGAAAAATCTTAAAGTTGAGTTTTTTGGTGTAAAAAATAGAATTTTTTGAAGTGAAATTTCTTTGGCGGAGAGTGATATTTTTTGGTCTCTTATTCGTGACGATGTGTAGCGTTTTCGATTTATATGAACATTTTCTTATACAGCTTATAATAATGTCAAAATCAAATATTTATAAAAAAATTTTTGCCACAATCAGTCATTGAACTTTGGACTGTCGCAAGCATCGAACAAGAGTCGGACTTTCTAGCACCATGCGACATTGATGCTTTCAAATTGGAAAACAAAATGCAATTAATATCGTCCTGCTCCGTTTCTAGTGTATCACAGACACAAACCAATACCTTTCAAACATTTAATTTTCAGCCTAAGAGCATGTACGGAAAATTTATTTGTTTCTTTTGAAAGAGCATTTCTAAGGTCTGTTTTCGTACTCGTTTCAAGTAACTTGAAGTTACTTGAAAGCGTTTCTGAACACATTTTTCGAGAGAAGAGAGCACGAGGGAGGAGAAGAACAAGCGAAATTTCAATCTCTATTACTCGAAATTTACTGAAAAACTTTCTTTGAGCACGAATCTCGAGTTTCAAACAGCTGATTGTCAAAGTGATAAGATTAAATTGTTATGAAAAAAATTCATGAAATTGGTTAGGTCCGGTTTCTCAGTCAGAGTTTAAACTAAAGTTTAGTTAAACTTTTTATAAAGTTTATACCAGTGGTTAAAACTGAAGTGTTTCTCAGTAAAACATTAACAAGCGTTCAAGTTAACTGAATTTTTCGAACTATTGTAACTTTAAATAAAAAACGCAGTCACAGTAGAATTGAGTATGCTTTAAAAAATTTGGCATTTTGCTTAAAATTGAAAAAAGAAAGAGAAGTGCAAATTTTTCAAGCGAAGAAATCCATAAATGAATGAATTTGGTTAACAAATATAAATATATAGTTGAGTGTAAGAAAAGTTAAAAAAGTTAGAAAAAATATCAGAAGAGTTCAACAGCAGTAGTAGAAGCACCTTCAGAGACAAATAGCCAAAGACACTTTCTTAACAACTTTGGAAACAGTTGATTTGGACACACCACAAAAATCGCCTGATGAGATAAGCATGCCTCCACTGGCAAAGAAGCGAATAGTCATCAGAAACATAGTTTCGACTTACAAAGAATGATTCATGAAATGATGATGCTCTGAGTTTCAACTCATATATTATATAACAGAAATATCATTACTGACCAATTAGTTTTATTGGATACACCCGGCGCTATCTGATTCACAACATGTTGAGCAGTATGCTTGCTTATCCTAAATCGAGTGTAATATTCAGCATCTCTCCACATATCAACCCACTGAACCATAAGCGAAGGTTTTGCGTAAGGTGAGAGTTTTGCGAACGTTTTTGGGTAGAATTTTTTTTTTCAAATTTTTAATTTTTTATTTTGTCACTTAAAGTGCAATTCACTTTTGATGACATATTTTTTAAAAAAATTTTAGCAAAATATTTATTCCATACACCTGAGCATATGACATTTAAAAGAGTGTCGGAGAGGGTTAATATGTATGACTGACCCCCACTATTTTTACAAAAGCAACATTTTTATCTTCGGCACCTATTTCCTCCGACCACTCCTTAGGGGGGCTCCCATACAAATTTTATGGTATTGTCGATAAAACCGGAAACTGTCGATAAATAGGTAGCAAACTTAAGCAAACAAAAACATCAAATGTTGGCTTTATATTTCATGTAATTGTGTAAAATTTATAAATATAAGTTAGAGAGTTCAAACATGAATTTTTCTCCCAGTGAGGATCAAGCAGACCAACAAGTGCTAACATCAACATTGTACGATCAGTACTTTAGGCAGACCAAAGGCTCAAATTGTGATATAAATACCGACACCTGATCACTATCAACCATCCTACTTACCTCCGAGAATGACGTATTCTACGTCAAAAAAAGGCTCGTTTTCGAAAGGCAATTCAGTTCGGCGATTGATAGAAAAAGTTTCCGAGTGCCGGAAAAAACTTTTCTATGTTTTTTTTTAACTCATTTCCAAATAAAATAAGGTTTATTTTTGGGAGGCAATTTAGTCCGATGAATGCTACAAAAAGTGTTCATTTTTTACTGCCGAAATTGAACGTTTTTACCCGGAAAGGTTCATAAATGAATTCGAAAACGGTAGTTTTGGTTCACTGGGAAAGTGATTAGGTCTTTCTCGAATTACTCTTGGCCGTGGTGAGTAGATAAGCAGCGGTAACTCCTCAACGCTCATGTCCTCAAAGTCGCTCATAACGAAATTTTTAATTTAAAATTCAACACCACAATACAAATTAATATTTCAATTAATTATTTTTCACTGAAAAATCAATAAAATATTGAAAACGTCAGTTTAAACGGTCGGTGAAGACTAGTTAAATTTAACGAAGTTTAAACTTCGGATTAAAGTTAAACTTACAGTGAGAAACGATTTTTAAGTTGAACGTTGGTTTAAACTAGGTTTGCTTTAAACTTAAGATTAAACTGACACTGAGAAACCGGGCCTTAGGAAATTAATAAAAATGAAGTTAAAATATGCAAAATGAACTCAAATGGAAGCCAAAGGTTCCTGGAGAACAACTCACGTGCAACTTCTTTGAAATTTCCATTCTTTTAAATAAACCATCCAGCAAATTCAATTTATATATAATTTCAATTGTCAAGGAACAGCTGTTGAGCTTGAAATTTACTTGAAGTCGCTTCAGTACTTTTTGGCAGATTATAAAATTACTCTCTATTGCTCGAACTTTGCTTGAACTATACTTGAAACGAGTACGGAAACAGACCTATAAGGTTAGTTGTCAAAAACTTGACAGATGATTGACAACAAGTAAAACAGCTGTTACATTATACAATTTAAAGCAACAAGTGTAATAGTTGAGACAAAACGACACCCAGGAAGTCGAGAAGTAAATAACGTCCCGAAGCTAAAAAATGAAGCGAAAACAGGAGCAGAGCGTAGAGCATATGCAGCGAATTAGAGCTCTTAAGTACTATGCAAAAAGTGACAAAGTTGAGGAGACATTCGAAAACTACTAAAACACCAGTTGAACGTTCTCACACTAAAACGATTTCGAAACGGACTTTCGACGAAAAATATCTCGAAATGGTTTGGAAGAACTCGAAATGGTATGGAAAAAAAATGTTATATGTTTTTCATAGAATTAACTATGAAAGTATGAAAGTTGACTTAATGTTATTTTCAACATCTTATTACATTGGTTTTAAGTTTTCAGAATTTTTTATTCTATTTTTTTATTATAATTAAGGTCATAATAAATAGTCCTTCACTAGTCCTAATTGCCGTTTTCAAGGTCCCTATCTATATATATAGGTATACTCATATATCTCAGCCAAATTTTCCGAAATTCACAGACAAAATTTAACAAAAACATTTTGAATATTCTTAGAATTGAAAATACAAGTGACAAATCTGATCACATTAAACTAACAATAAAAATATTCGCTTGATAGCATCTAGTATCTACTTGTTTTTTTTTTTATTAATAAAATCTCTAAAATTATTGCTGCTACAGCAAATATATCATCAAATTCGCAGTAACGTATTTTCACATTCGAATAACAATAGATAGTGTCTCACCATAACAACACAATAACAACACTTCAACTAAATCACAACAAAGAGGAGATAATAACTTTAAATTCAATATTTTGTAACAATTCTGCCTCGGCTTGTCTATGTGTAATTGAAGCCATATTGTTGTTGTTTTTGTTATTGTTGTTATTCTTGTTATTCCTATTGAAGTTGTGCAACAGTTTCCGTTTCCGTTTCAATTGTGTTGAGCACAATTTCCTACATTTAAACAGTTTGTGTATTTATGCGTGTAACAGGATGAGGATTAACTCACATAGAGAGTATTTGTACTATAAATATGTGTGATAGAAATATTTTTAAGCTTTAAAAAACTGTTATTTTTTTTTTAAGTTGTGTGAGTTTTGAAAATTGTTAATTTAATTTTTACATTTATTTGCAAAAACTAACTAAAAAACCCAATCAGTCAAATAAGCTTGGGTTGAAATAAAACACAAGAAAATCGTTTTAATGTCCATCAATTTGGCTTTATTGGAAGGATAATTTTATGCCATTAATGTTTAAATATGATTTCGGGCATGTGGCCGCCGCGGCTGGCTCGAATAAAGTCAATTCTACAGGTCCAATTTTCAACCACTTATTCGAGCATATGGGGCCGTATGTCGGCAATAACGCCACGAATGTTGGCCTCCAAGTCCCCTAACGTTTCTGGTTTGTTGGCGTAGACGAGCGACTTCACATATCCCCAAAGAAAATAATCCAATGGTGTCAAATCACACGATCTTGGTGGCCAATTGACAGGCCCATTCCGCGAAATTATGCGCTCATCGAATGTTTCCTTCAATAAATCGATTGTGACGTGTGCTGTGTGGCATGTAGCGCCGTCTTGTTGGAATCACAACTCATCCACATTCATGCCATCCAATTCGGGAACAAAATAGTCGGTTATCATGGCTCTATACCGGTCTCCATTAATGGTAACTGACTCTCCAGCATTATTTCGGAAGAAGTATGGCCCAATGACTCCACCAGCCCATAGAGCACACCAAACAGTCAGTTTTTGTGGATGTAATGGCGTCTCAAGGATCTGATGTAGATTCTCTTCACTCCAAATGCGGCAATTTTGCTTGTTGACGTAGCCATTCAACCAAAAATGAGCCTCATCACTGAACAAAATTTTGCGATGAAAATCAGCATCGAGATCAATCTCATTTTCGGCCCATACACCAAAATCACGACGTATTGCATGGTCTCGCGGATTTAATTCTTGCACAAGCTGGATCTTGTAAGGTCGCAAGCCAAGATCTTTGCGCAAAATCTTCCATAAAGTTGATGGACAAAGCTCCAATTGCTGTGCACGGTGGCGAATCGATTCATTCGGGTCCTCTTCAACATTTTGCTCTACAGCGGCAATTGTTTCTTCGGTGCGCACTGTTCGACGTCTCTGCGGATGCGTATTATCAGATAGAGTAAACGTAGTGCGAAAACGACCGTAGTGCGAATTAACCGAATTAATTGCTCTGATGGACGATTATGTCGACCATAAAATGGACGGAGCTTGCGGTAAACTTCGCGAACTGAACCATTATTTTCGAAATAAATTTGCACGATTTGCAAGCGTTGTTCTTTTGTCAACCTGTTCATGATGAAATGGCAAACCAAACTGAACATAAATGACATTAGAGTTGCCAGATTTGACCACAAAATGTCAGTTTTATCTCTATTCGAAAAACAAACCCCTAAAAAAAACACCCATTAAGAGTAAGTTACGAATTGGACAAAGCTTGTGAAGATACCCAGTGGGAAAATAAAAAGCGCTTCTAAAAACAGCGCATTATGTGCGCATTTTTGGTGCGCTTGAGGATGCGCTTTTCAGAGTTCAGAGTTGTGGAGCTCATATTTTTATATACATTTTGTTTACAAGTAATCAAGCAAGAAAATAGCAGAGCGTTAAGATATTTGACTGTAATGCCAGCAGTCCGAGTTCAATCCCGCATGTGGCAAAAAATAAAATTTTTTCGATTTGTTTTTAGTCCATGTGCTCAGTTCTTGCTACGTTTTGTTATTTACTATAATGAGAGCGAAGCGCCTACATCTGATGACATGCCAATGTTTAAAAAAGGCTCTATTCATAAGGAGAACAAAGCGCTCTACTGCTTTTTGGGAGCGCTTCAAATGCGCTAATGAAGCGCTCAGTTTCCTGATGGGTAGTTTTAAATTGTTTTTTTTTTAGGTAATTGAAAGTAAAACAAAGGGATCATTTGGAAAAATTAATCTTACAATAAGAGTTATGTTAGAGTTTGCAATTTTATTGGAAAAAAGTTAATGATAATATTAAAGTAACCTTACGATAATACTTTCTTTTCAATTCCAAAAGAGACGTTGGCTGTATCATAGACAGTGTCCATTGGACACACCTGTTCGTTTTGAAGTGACAGCATATCTTAGTACATGACCTTATTCTTATCTATAGGGATTCAAAAGGGTATATTTTCTTTATTTCCAAACTTGTCCACTATCTTTACCTTACTCTTATATGTATTTGAATTAATAATTGTCCTACTTCCTGTCCAAACTCTGGATTTAATTAATGTCTAAATTCCTGACCTACTTCTTGTTCGAATCTCGTTCCTATTGAAGTGTAGCAAATAGAATTAATTCGGAAATCACACTATTTTTTTTTAATATTCGTAGTGTTGCCTGATGAATTTTACGAGGTGCGTCCAAAAAGTAATGGGAATTTAAAAATTTCGCGGGTTGTGTTGGAAACCCAGTATCAAAATACGTGTTGTTTTGTTTCAACAGATGATAAAAAAAGTTAAAAATCAATATGGCTGCAAATGTATAGATACTTTCTACACATACTTATCACCAACAAAACACCCGTTCCAATGGGACCAACATAGCACGCGATATTTAAAAATTCCCGTTACTTTTTAAATACACCTCGTCTATTGGTAAGTATAAAATATTTATAATAGCCTGAAATACAATAGTGCGAGAGTGCGATGCGAGAATGCGATGCGATTAAATAACGTAATCACGCACGCATTGGTCTCGCTAATATGCGTACAATGAGTACAATGAGAAACGCTAGTTTTGAAGGAAGCAGGGTTGCATCGGTTAAAAATAAAAGCGTACTGTTTAATTTAGTTTAGCATGGAATTTAGCATGGTTCAACATGTTGGATCGTCCGAAAGCTCAATAAAATTTTCCCGTTAATTTTTCATCCGACTTTGTCGTCCAACATGTTGAACCATGCGAAACTCCCTGTTCGAAAACTTTTAACTTGTGGTAGAAAATAAGTTACTGAGTTTAATACAATTTCTGTCTGTTGAAATATAATTGTCATTTTTGCTGTGCTTAACCGGGCCTTCTCGACTAGCAATAATTTATTATTTATACGCAAATATTTTCCACTTCTGGTTACTGTTCTCGGGCGCACAAAATTTTGAACTTCCTTATGACCCACGAACTCACAAGTGTTTTCTATTTTTACTTTTGTCAAAAATTCTCCTGCCGATTCAAAAAAGATACAGTAGTTTCGACTATGTCGTAACACAAGACGTAGAATTATTCAATTCGCTTTTGATGACATCTTTTTTAAAAATATTTATTCCATACACCTGAGGATATGACCTTTAAGAGAGTGCCGGAGAGGGTTAATATGTATCACCAACCCCCATTACTTTTGCAAAAGGAACATTTTTGCCTTCGACACCTATTCCCTCCGACCACTCCTTAGGGGCGCTACCATACAAATTTTATGCTTTTGTCGATAAAACCGGAAACTGTCCATAAATAGGTAGAAAACTTAAACAAGCAAACAAAATTTGTTCAATGCTATCAAGTTCAACAACCCATGTGTCAAAATTTCACTATCGATAATATGCCCGGATATTTAATTGGCTGCGTTTGACTTTCAATAACAGATTCTGTTAAAAAAGCATGCCCCTCAAAATTACTCAGTATTACTGGGCTACGCGAGCCTGTTAAAAACAACATGCCCCCAAAAGTATGCTTTTTTTAATTATAAGATTTATGTCTTCACGCTAGATGGCGCTGTCTTCGCCGTCGAAAAAACCGGAAGCCGTTGATAAATAGGTAGCAAGTTTAAGCAAACAAAAACATCAAATGTTGGCTTTATATTTCATGTAATTGTGTAAAATTGATATAAGTTAGACAGTTCTAACATGAATTTTTGTCGCATTGAGGGTCAAGCAGACCAACAAGTGCTAAGATCAACATTGTACGATTAGTACTTTAGGCCCACCAAAGGCTCAAAAAGTAATGTAAATACCGACACCTGATCACTATCAACCACCCTACTTACCTCCGAGAACGACGTATTCTACGTCAAAATTTCAAAATTTATACTAGCCAATGGGGCTATATGAATTTTTGCCAATCATATTCACCTCACAAGTGCCAAATATTCTCATTCAGACTGTCAAAATTTCACCATCCGAGTGAGAAGTTTCCGAATAGCACACGGCCAAATAATAAAAAGTATTTTCGACATAAGAAAATGTACTTAAACATTAAATACATTTTAATATTTTATTTTAGCAACATGAGCTGAAAAAAGAAATTATGAATTATTTACGCATCCTCTCTTAATAAATGGTATCTTGCTTTACCATAAAACGAACTTCTCTCTACCGTAAATCTACTTTCAAAATAATAAAAGGATGACATCACAAGTATGTTCTGATGCAACTGTGGAAGGATAAAGAAAATTGAGAAACAGCAACCATTTTGGTTTTTTTAATGGAATTTTTATGACAGCTCATGCGAGGTTTTTCAATTTTTTGGAAACGCCTCGCATCGCACAAGCGCGTCGCAAAGCATTGTAGATTGCAACATAAGAACTTTGCTTATGAAAATGTGTTGACAGCTCATACGAGATTCTTACGTTGTCTCGCATCGCACTCTCGCACTATTGTATTTCAGGCTAATTGTATTGAAAAAGTTGTTTAGAAATGTAGGAATTGAAACTGGGTCTCCTGACTTCATATTTATTTGTAGTATTATATAAAAAGCACATCAAGCTAATCAACAAAACTTGTGAAAGTACCTAACATTCATAACTAAGCACGAACAACATTCCTTAGCATGTACAACATTCCTACACGCTCACACAACATTCCTACACGCTCACACAAAAAACGTGCCAACATCTCAAAATTGTCATAAAATTTCCAATCAGAACTAACTGATATGCTTAAGATTTACAACTGTTTTATTAAGTTCAATGCTTAGCTGAGTTAAGTATGTTGTCATAGCAGTGATTCGTGGGTGTGCAACCCTTATTACCTTCACTCAACAAAACATCCAATACTTACATTTAATACAAACTTTAATACATAAGTATGAGTATTATAGTAAAATGTAACAGAGCACTTCGTAGTCTGAACCTTGCCATGTTGTTCCTTTCATCTCACTTCGCCACCTAATATATCGCTATAATTCTGCTTTCTATGCTGCTAGATCTGGTTCTATTGAGCTTTCATAGGCCCTCTCAACAGCACCAACAAGTTTAACTATTCTGTCAGCTTCTGTCTGCTGCGTAGCCTTAACTTCTCACTTTTGCACTTTATTGCCCTCACGACAATAAGATTAACGTTAACAATGCGTTCGTATCACAGCCTTAGCTTTGCTCTTTTGCCGTTTAGCTGCACTCCTAAACAGAGAGATTAATACTGAAATTCTGGTTGTTGCACTCTTACCGCACAAGAGAAAAATTATCGCTTAAATTCGGTTTGCTGCGCAGATGTATATTTGCAATAAAGAGTTGACCTTGCGATAAAAAGAACAGCCCCGTGGTAAGAAATTAGTCGGTGATCCTAATGTAAAGCAACACTGTAAGTGGCATTTGACATGAACTATTCTGTTGAAGGTTGATGATTTTCTTTTCATCGCACAATGGGGAAAATAGTGCGATTCACTGGCATTAACCCTATGTTTAAAGTATCGAAAAACAAAAGGTAATACCACTCTTTTTTTGTAAAGTAAAAACTCCAGCCAAAGCAAAATAATGATTTTTGCTTTCCTTTTCCGATCTGCCGTTACTTTTTTAGCTGCTGAATTAAAGTTTTTTGTTTGACTATAATTTAGCTGTGTACATTGTTGGATTTTTTTGAAAATAAAACTATGTTGTGTAAATATTTGAAGCCGTATTTAAAAAAACTTAAGAATGGAGATGAAAGCTTATGGTATGTACATATATTTGATATGCTCTAGAAAAATTTGTTTTAGTTAGGTAAAATTTTAATGTTTACAACAAAACTTAAAATGAGAAGATAAAAGAAAATCTTTAATTTTGGAGAGCTAGAAATTTGTGGCGTCCGTGGCGTAGTTGGTTAAAGTGCGTGGCCGCTATGTCAACGAACCTGGAGACCCAGGTTCGAACCCAGCAGCGACAGAAAATTATTTGAATTAAAATAATTTTTCTGTACGGCTGCCACCTCTCTGCAGACAGTGGCAAACCTCAGAGAGTAATTAAAATGTCATGAAAAGCTTCTTGAGAACGAGAAAATTTCGTTCATCGCCGTTCGAAGTCGGCGTTAAACAAGTAGGTCCGGTTCTCGGTCAATTGTGTACAAACTTAATAACACGCACAACACAATTGATCATAAGAAGCTCGGTCAAAGTCCTTTCAAGGGCTGAAATGACCAGTTATTTATTTATTTATTTTTTATTTTTTAGAAATTTTTAGAACAACTAGCAACAAGGAGAAATATATAAAGTGATGTAGAGCGGAGAATTCTAGATAGACTAAGAAACACTAATATAGTTTGCAGAAGTTTAATCTTCAGTATGTTTTATTATAGGCACCAAGAATTTCCAAAATGCAGGTTTGTATAACGTGTGGCGCGAAAATGTACGTTCATCATGCAAGACTTGTGCATTCGCGACAAATCATGGAACTTACGATACTGCCCGTTGGAGATTTTGGCGAAGATGCTGCTGAAGCGCGCAATAAAATATATAATAAAGGCTAGCGTGAGACGAATTGCTGAATAATGATTTGTGCGCGGCAACTCATTGTCAAGCCAAGCCATGTTGTTCAAACTTGTTGAGTGTGGCTTTCTACAACAGTGCTAGGTATGATTCAAACAAATCAGCACATTGAGTTCGATAAAGACATGGCTTACTTGAATGTTTGTATGGTGCACAGGACAACTTATTAAAGTCGGTATGAACACCAATTCACACCATGTTATGTACCGTTATGTGAGTTTGGTTGGTTATACATTGAGTTGAGTCATTGCAGCGTTTGTGGAAAACAAACTTTGTGCAGCATAGATACGGTTGTGTTGTAAAGCTGGAAAGTTTCGAAAGTGATAAAGACAAAATTAAAGAAAATATTACTAGTGGGGAATACACTTTAATATATATAAACAAATTGTGTTTTTTTCATATTATGAGCAGTACATCACCTAAAATACAAAATAACGTAACATCACTTTTGATAAGTTTACAGGAGAAGCAAAAAACGATATAAAATTCAAACAACTTGAGATATTGAAACGAAATTTTCAAATCAAATAACTTGGTTATTTTTGCCGGCAGAAGTTTAAAATTCATAACACACATGTAATATAATGTAGTGAATCATAATCAATTAAAAACACAATTTGAAATTTTTTGATCATACGTTTTTTTGCATTTTATGTGACGAGTATTACATTCACATACACAACATAGAGCGTCATAAATCAAATACATGTATGACGTATACAGTGATTGAACACATGTTTTCAATAAGATATGCAAGCTATGAATTGAGAAATCGGTTGCTATGGCATGGCTTGGCTTGAGTTGGCGTTATCGTTGGCATGGCATGCATGATTTGATTTGATCGTTGGCATGGCTTGGCGTGAATTGCTTTTTGGTTCGATGAGTTTTTTGAATTGAAACATGCACTTGCGCTAGCCTTTAATATTTAAGTACGACATACCGCATCCTGCGAGAACTATAGGAACAGCTGAAAGTCTTCAAGATATTTTCAATAGAGCCATGGATCAACTTATATCCACAGTGTATCTTAAAAAAAGACTTCAACAATTACAAAAACTCTTACTACCTTCTGAAGTAATATCACTATTGCACTCAAGAAGTCGCGACATAAACTGTTGGATCTAGTGATTTAGACGAATTACCAAATATAGGAGAAGTTTATCTCAGTGTCCTTAGAACTTTTGCTAACTTCAATTATGTTATGACTAGACAGCGGAAAATATGAAATTGCATATTTGTATTGAATGACCGTAGAACAATTTCGATGACACAGATATGCGTCCCGTCAAATTCTATCTTGAAAAACATAACATAAAATTTGCATATTTTGCATATTGCATAAAAAATGCATATGCACATTTTTAGTGCATATGCAAATAAAAAATTGCATATTTGCATATAATATGCATATGCAAAATGTATGCAAGTCCATTTAACCGCAACTGCATGTCTGTATGTGTTTGTGAACCAACAACAACTTCTGTCATAGGAATGGGCGTATGCAGGTGGTGCAAAGAAATCCTGCGGACACCGATGATCATAGGTAAATTGAGTCAACCGAAGTTGAGTTCTTCAGAAATAAAATCGACCGATGATCAAAGCGATAACAAGAGTTCAAGGCCCCTTTTAGAAAACTGAAATCCGGTGTTATTTTTGGCCCATTTTGCTTCTTTTTCAAGATATGGCGTTCTTTCTAATTTTTTAAGGTTATTATTTTGACCGATCCCTCTACCTGTGCATCTCGATTTCGATACTCCCTTTAGATAACCCAAAATCACTGTCATTTTTGGTCTATCTTGCTTCGTTTTCGAGTTATGCTTTTTCAAATTATTTAAGTTTATATTAAATTATCGACTCTCTTTACTTGTGAGCCCCTCAGAAAACTGAAAACGACTGCTGAAAATGGTTCGATGCGGTTTGATGGTGCACTAGGTGTGCTCGCTATGATTTCCCGTTACTTTTACTTCAGTGTCGTTCTACGGTTTGATATTTTATTTCATATTAAAACCTTCAAAATACAACGACACTAATGAAAAGCTTTTAAAATATGCAATTCTTGTTTTGTTGGCTTTGCTTCATACTACACATTTTTGTTCGATGTCATGGCTACACTGAAACTACACCAACATAGTGTATACTATTCAAGTACTGTGCATAGAATGTTCTGTGCAGCTCTTTATTACCAACACATATAAATAGTATGTATTATACCACATGTGTATAAATTCATTATATGTGTTTCAGGTTGTACAATCATTAAATTTGAATGAAGCAGTGTTAGTAAAAACCGCAGAAGAGTTATTGCAAAATTCACTTTTATATAGGAGTTTCATTTTTATCAAAACCTATTTCGGACATTTTTTTAAGTTATTACCAGTTTGGAAGGAAACGGTATGAGCTTATAGAAATCTTACAAAATATTTGAGAAAGCTCAACGAATTATAAATAAGTTTCAACTTTTCAGGAACCTTCGCCTTACATTAAAGTTCGTTATGGAAAAAAACCCAGATTTATATCTGTTTTAAAAACAAACGAAATTTTAAATAAAACTTCGGTGGATTACCTGGAGTAATATAAAATTATTTTTTCTAAAAAGCGACAAAATTTTGCCGACGACAACTTGGAAAGTTTTAATAATTTATAGTTTGTGGCGTCCGTGGTGTAGTTGGTTAAAGTGCGTGGCCGCTATGTCAACGAACTTTGGAGACCCAGGTTCGTTGACATAGCGACGAAAATTCTTTGAATTAAAATAATTTTTCTGTACGGCCGCCATCTCTCTGCATACAATGGCAAACCTCAGAGAGTAATCAAAATGCCATGTAAAGCTTCTTGAGAACGAGAATATTGTGTTCATCGCCGTTCGGAGTCGGCGTTAAGCATGTAGGTCCGGTTCTCGATCAATTGTGTACAAACTTAATAACACGCACAACACAATTGATCCTAAGAAGCTAGGTCAAAGTCCTTTCAAGGGCTGAAATGGCCAGTTATTTATTTTTTTTTTTTTAATATATATATGTTACCTTTAAGGCATGTTCCAACTTGACACGCTCGGTATTCGAGTGGAAATTTAAAATTGTTTTACTGGAAAACGGTAAGAGATAATTGAACATTTTTTGGATTGAATAAATACACTAAAAACTTATTTACAAAAAATTTTTTTTATTCATTTTTAACATTTTTTATGTACGAAACTTTAAGTTGAATTGACGTGTCGATATCGGAAAGAGCTGATTACCATAATAACTTAAGTTTTAACTTTAAGTTTTCTTTGAACTAGAAAAAAATAGAAAAGAATTCATAAATAATATGAGTGAACTAAAATTTCTAAGTTTGGTCAAAAACAAAAAATTTATGAAGATTAAAAAAAAAAATCGTAAAAAACTCAAGTTTTTGTCTGGATTTTGTGCAAAAAAATAATACAAATGTTTGTAATATTTTAGTTCACACGGAAACTTTACATGTGGAAAGTCTGCGGTTAAAATTTGAAGACAATCGGACAAGGTAATTTTGAGTAACGATGGTAACCAGGTATAAAATATATAAAATATTATACACAAAAAATGTTAAAAATTAAAAAAAATTTTTTTTGTAAATAATTTTTTAGTGTATGTATTCACCCCAAAAAATTTTTTATTATCTCTTACCGTTTTCCTGTAAAAATTTTTTAAATTTTCACTCGAATACCCAGTGCGCCAAGTAGGGACATGCCCTAATAGAACGTTAATAAAATAATTTTTTTTTAATTTTTAACATTCTCTTTTTCAAGAAACATTTTCAATATATAAATAAATTTGGAAATTTTATAATATCAGAAAATTTTAGTGACTCTATAAGCAAAAATATGCAGCATATTTCTTGCATATGTAGAAAATATGCTGCATATTTCTTGCATATGCTTTTGCATATTTTTTGCATAAAATTTGCATATCATAGATATGGAGTAAAAAATGCATTCAAGAATTCAAAATTAGTGCAAATCCAAAATTTGACTCCAATCAGACTTCAAATAAATTTTGCATATAATTCCGCTGTCTAGTTATGACTTAATGTCATTAGATGTAACATGCAACAGATACTCTCATTTACGATAAACTTTTAATGAAATAAGAAATATTGTTAATATTACAAGCCAAACATGCAAAACACATATAAAAATAGAATGTACTAATGAAGTTTGATGAACTTTAAAAACTACTAAATTCTGTGTTTATCGAGGAAATGCTCTTAGTATTCTCCTTTCATTCAGTTATCGTAGATAACTTATCACAAACATAAAATACGTTACTTTTTTACCCATCTTGGATGATTGTCCCAACATTTTGAGAACATTTTTGATAGGGGTGAGGGGGGGGATGGTTTCTTGCAAAACTTTTACAACAAAGATCCAATCAAAAAGTTCTGTTTTACCCCATAATACATATTTCAACCAAACATCCTATAATACACATAGGTCCATACGGAGAGTAGGCGTGGCAATTAACCCATTTTTGGTACAAATAAATTATTTCTAATAAACTGTTATTAATGAAAATTTCAAAATTGTAGTTGCTTAAATATAAAAGTTATGGAGAATTGAAGTTAAGAAGGAATGTATTGAAAAAAAAAGAATTAATTTCATTTAAAATTCACATTCTATAATTTTTTGTATTCCTGACTTATTGTAGATCATAATCATCTAAAAAAAATTAATTCGATTTTCATTTTTTCCTATAGTGTACTAGTACCTTAAGCATTATAAATTGCAAATGTTTTCCTTTCAAGTAATTTTAAATGTCTTGTGTTGCAATGACCTCAGAAATTCATCAGAGTTATGCCATGAAAATATTCTCTCTCGTAATGCACTCCTCTGAGCTCCTTACTGTCAACAATTTTTGAAAACTTCATCTGTCTTCAACACTGAACAGTTCCTTTTTTATCTCTCTTTAAATACTCTAAATCGCAGGAAAACAAACTTTAAAGAAACACACGGTATTTTTCTGCTCCATTTGCACTGATAACAACAGCAATAACAACAATAACATCCACAGCAACGACAACAACATCGACTACAAATATTACTCCTTTGAACAAAATCACTTCAATCGTGTATCCGCCATCATTTATCTATTTATCAGCAAACCCATTGATAAGCCCACTGGCCCATCCTCGCTCTATCAAGGTAGGTTGCCGTCATCGTCTTTGTTGTCGTCGTCGTTGTTGTCTGTCCAAGGATTCTGTTAGAGCACCAGGATGCTTTGCTGGTTGTTTCCTCGATAAACGTCGATTGCACCAAAGACTTCATAGCAATAGTTTTATTGTTGCTGTTGTTGCATTTGCTGTCTTTTATACCTCAACATATCAATTGAACAGGCTGCGCTTCCTGCATTTTGAGCGATTGGCAGCACTTTTCGTGTTGGTTTTCAAGTGTTTCCATTGCGACCAATTTACTTCAAGTGCTTAAATCAATTTATATTTCCATACGAGTATAAGTGTGTAAAGGTATATGGGTATATAAGAGAGTGTGTGTGCACTTGCGGCCACTTATAAGTAAGAGTGTTTGTAAAGGACGAAATATGAGAAAATATGTCAACAAATAATCATAAAAAATATAACCTGTTCCAGATGATTTTCAACATCAATGCTCAAGAGGTTACAAAACGGAACACACATATACACACACACACACACTATAAAAGGATAGCATACAGACAAATAAAAAT